>CM057454.1:1347238054-1347838054 GCA_016271365.2 Neoceratodus forsteri
TGAACAGTGGCACTGCGATTTTGTTAATCTTTCCAGAAAGTTGATTTCCCACAGCGACCACACCATTGTGCACCAGATGTGTGAAAACACATTTTGGGCAGGATGTGTGACAGCTGTACTGTTTATAAGGAGGTGTGAAAAAATGGCAATGTTGAAAATGTGGAGTAAAAATATTACAAACTGTTGAAGTTGTGAGCGTGTGTGGTAACTGCACAACACATGCTGGTTAATGCAGTCAGTTTTTGGAATTTTTTCACCAGCTTTGCAGCATAGGCTTTTTGGGAACCCACCTCATGAACAATGGCACTGCTGTTTTGTTAATCAGTCCTGAAAGGTGATTCCGTGCAGTGACCGCAAAATCACCTTTTTGGGACAGAATAACGAGATGACAGAGCATGTGTCCCAAGAACCCCATGTTGAAAATTTGGAGCCACGATTAAAAAAAAATGGCTGAGATGTCCACCTAAGTTGAACCCCCCCCCATTGATGCCATTATACAGCTTACCAGCATTGCTTCATTTTGCAGTTCGGCTTTGATGAGCCCAGATGCAGCCTGCTCCACAGACGATCACAGTGCTGGACCTCTGGGGTGAGGGTATGTGCAGGGAGGTGGGATACACAGAGGGTGAGTGCAGGTTGGGGGAAGGGGTGCTGAGGACTATGAAGGACAGTTTTCTTTTTTACAGGGAAAAACAAAAAACAGACATTGAAGGACGGTTTTCTTTCTGTACAGGTGAACTAAAAAATGTTGAACACCCTGGAGTGGGCTCCCAGTGTGCCCCATGAGTTTGTTTTGGGGGGCTGATATCGACTGGAATTAGGCCCCTGTCAACAAAGAAAGTGTGTGTGTGTTGGGGGCTGACACATGGGATTGGGCCACAATGAGAAAGTGTGTGGGTGGGGAACATGCCGCACATGGGTATTGGCCAACCTCGATATTGTTATGGAAACTGTGTGTGGCAGACAGCAGGAGCCGCCATGTTCATTGGAAAGTTTCACCACGAAAGGCATGTTGGGGAGTCGTATCATCTGCTGCTGCATGACGAGCTTGTCTCTGATGTCAGTGGCAGATTTCTTTCAACTTGGTGGCACTTTCCATATTTTCTGCACCGGCACCAGCTCTAGCATGCTCACTAACTGGGGGATGAGGGTTGCTCCTACTAAAGCGTGCCCTGCATTCGCCAACACTGATACACCTCTCAATGTGGTTCTACCACAAGATGTTGCTTGTGCTTTCAAGGCAAGACAACATAAAAAGGACCACAGGTACTGTAGGAAGTGACCATGGAGGTGTGAGCACATCCCAACCAGTCAGGTTAAAACTCCTATGCTGTTTTGCAGGAGCGGGACAGCCCCACAATGGCACCCACAGCCGAGACCAAGGAGGATTGGTGGATCCTCCAGGATGCAGAACTAGGAAAGGAGGAAAGAGAACACCAAAGGAGGAGGAAGTTTCTCCTCATGGGGAACCTAGTGTCTGAGGAGTGAAGTTAGAGGAACCTAGCAGGAAGGACAGGGAGGTAAAGTGCATTTCAGAAAGCACTGCATGGTGGGATGAGAAGTGGATCAATTGGATCACAAGGGTAATGGCAAGGAGGGAGGAACTGGATGTTATCGTCCACCTGGGGATGAATGACCTGGCAGGAGAAAAAGTGAAAGTAGCTAGAATCCAAAAGGATTTCAGGATGTTGTGGGGAGCCTGAAGCAAGTAGAATACTCTGCCTCCTTCTCAGAGGTGCTACCTGTCCATGGCAGGGGAGAGGCTAGGGCACTCGACATCCAGAAATTTAACTCCTGGTTGAAGGAATGGCATGAAAGGGAGGGTTTTGGCTTGGTGGGGACTGGGGCCCCATCTGGATGGATGCAAGCCTGTATAAAGATAAATAGCTTGCATCCATCAGGGAAGGGGACCCAAGTAAGACTTTTGAATGCTTCAGTGACAAGCATTTAAACTGGCTGGGAGGGGGAGAAGTGAGGTCAGGTGGCTTAGTATCATCCCCCCCGGGGCACATGCAGGAAAATGAATTGAAGTCTGGGACATTGAGAGAGCAGAAGGAGAGTGGGAAGCAGTGAATTCTAGGCCACACGAGAAGGACAACTGGGGAGGGGGGATGAAGCAGAGGAGGGGAAAGAAGCAGGGGAGCAGCAGCATAGGAAGGAGAGGGATGGGATACAAAACATAGAAGGCAGGTAACAAATTCTCACAGCCTGAGAAATAAAATCCCAGACCTGGAGGCAGATCTGGGCATAGTAGCAATAACTGAGACATGCTACATTGTTAATCATGGGACATTGATGTACTGGGTTATGCTCTGTTCAGGACGGATGCTGGGTAAGAGAAAAAAACAGGCTACTCACCTGTAATAGTAGTTATAGGAGTGGTATATGTTGTTCATCCACACTTAATGGGAGATCACTTTTCCCATTAAGGGTTGCCGGAATGTCTTCAAGCTGGCTCCTCCCACCCGGGTGGTATAACCCTCGGCTCCATCCCATGATGCCAGATCTTGCCCGCTGGAAGTGGAGGTGTGCATCGAAGCTGGGGAGGTCAGGTGGGTCAGTGTGGATGAACAACATATACCACTCCAAGAACTACTGTTGCAGGTGAGTAACCTGTTTTTCTAGGATCGTGGATATGTTGTTCTATCCACTCTTTCTGGCAGACTCCTAGCAGTTCTCCAGGAGGAGGGAGGCAAGGCACACACACCCAACATAGGGAACAGAGATTGGAGAACTGAGGCCCCAAAACCAGCATCCCAGTGTGACTCGAGGTCAGTGTGGTAAAATTAAAGTGTCTGTCAACTTCCAGGTAACAGCCCTGCAGATTTCCTGGATAGGGACATCCCTAGAAGCAGCCACCGATGCAGCGGTATGGTGGGTGGAATGAGATCCTAGCCCTACAGGAGGCTCCCTACTCACCAACCTATAGCAGAAATCAATGCAGGAAGTGATCCACCTGCCAGTCATCTGCTTGGCTGCACGTTTGCCAGGTGTAGCTTCAGTGCAGGTGACAAACAGCTGGCAAACCTCTCCCTGAACTTCTGCCATACGCTCTTTGTAGCAGGTGAGCGCTCGTCTCAGGTCCAAAGTATGTAGTCTATACTCAGCCTCCGAGGTGTGATTGGGGTAGAACACCGGCAGAGTCAACACTTGATTAAGGTGAAACTCTGACACCACCTTTGGAAGGAATTTCGGGTGGGGGCACAGGACGACCTTCTCCCTGTGGAAGAAAAGATAAGGAGACTCCACCGAGAATGCCAGTAGCTCCCCAGTCCTTCTGGCTGATGTAATGGCCACCAAGAAGGTGGTCTTCCATGAAAGGTGGGAGATATCACACCTGTGCATCAGTTCAAATGGCTTGCCCATGAGCTTTGCCAAAACCAGCAGTAGATCTCATGGAAGTGGAGGTTCACGCACCAGAGGGAATATGTGATCTAGGCCCTTGAAAAAGCACCAGACCACCACCTCCTGCACCACCAACTGCTTAACGGCCTGTGCCTCATAAGCAGAGATGGCTGCCAGGTGCACCTTAAGGGTTGTCAAACCAAAGTCCCAGCTGAGAGAGAGACCACAGGTAGTCCAAAATGCTAGGCACTGGACAGGACGAGGGGTCCAACCATTTGCCCTGACACCAAATGGAAAAGCTCTTCCATTTGAAAGCATAGTATTTTCTGGTTGATTCCTCTTGGGATGCCTCAACAACTGTGAGGACCTTGTTGGAGACACCCAAAGCCTGGAACTCTAGCCGCTCAGGAACCAGGCTGTCAGGTGCAGGGATTGAAGGTCCGGATGGAGTACCTTCCCTTGATTGATGGAGAGCAGGTACAAGCATGCTGGAAGATGCCTTGGGAGCCTAGAGCTGAGGCTAAGGAAATCTGGGTACCAGAACTGGTATGGCCAGTCTTGGGCTACCAGGATCACCTGTGCCTTGTCCCTCCTGGTCTTTAGGTGCACCTTGTGGATCAAGAAAAGTGGAGCATAGGCATAGAAGAGGCATGGGGTCCATGGCCTTGAGAAGGCATCCCCCTACAGCCAGCCCTGCTGAGGTGGGGTGGGCATGAAACAGCCTCAGCTTTACATTCTCCCTGGAAGCAAGCAGGTCCACCTGAGGGGTGCCCCCGTGGGAGAACAGATCTTGTGCTACTTCCAGCTGGAGGAGGGACCACTCGTGAGATGCCTCACCCATCTGGCTGAGAGCATCAGCCAACTGATTCGAGACTCATGCCACATGAATGGCTAGGATATCTACCTCCAAGCTGAGTGTGAGGGTCTGAGTGCGGAGAGCTTCCTTGCATAGGGGCAAGGAGTGCATCCTGCCCTGCTTGTTGAGATAGTACATGGTCGTGGTATTATCCATCTGGACCTGGACCAATTGACCCCAAATGAACAGATAGAATGTGGTCAGGGCTAGCCAAATCACTCAGAGCTCCAGCAGGTTGATGTGGCATCAGGACTCCTAAGGGGACCGGAGCCCATGGGCTCTATGCTCCCCCAGATAGGCACCCTAACCCAGAGACGTGTCGATCATCAGGATGACTGTCTGGTCAGGGTGGACAAACAGGATGCCTTCCTGCAGATGAGCTGGGATGAGCCACCACTGGAGGCTGAACCCACATCTGGGTCATGGTTACCACCTGGTCAAGGTGGCCTGAATGCTGGGATCACTGGCTGACCAGTTCCCATTGGAGGGAATGCATTTGCCAGCGGTCCCAATGGACCATGTTGGTACAGGCTGCCATGTAGCCCAGAAGGTGCAGGAAATCCTGGCTAGGGCACAATTGCCCAACCAGAAATGATTGGGCAAAGGAGGAGAGAACCTCTGCCCTGTCCACCAGGAGCTGAGCTCTGGCTCAGTGACCAATTGGAAGGCGAGCGCTATCTGAGCCTTGCTTCCGATTGGTCCTCCTGCTCCACAGACTGCTGTTTTACTTTGCACTGCTAAAGCTGGCTGGGGATTGTGTGTTTTTTAAATGAAATTACCTAAAAAGAGCTGTTTTCCTGTTACTGCTAAAATTCTAAGATTTCTGCTGTATTTTTACAATGCTTATGTGATTACAGTCTTTTGGTGGGACTTCTAGTGGGCCAGACGCTAAGGCACCGAACCCCCCCCAGTCTTTTGTTGTGCAAAATAACTTCACACTATTTGCAGAATCACTTGATTGCTGCAATTTTATTTATTTGACTGTGCTTTCCTCTGTCTCCCTCCACTCTAGCCGTCCTTGCCCTCGAGCATCCAGTAAGCGCCAGGGCTACGCTCCACCAGCGGGCGGTCGGTGACCACAAGGCTGCCCAGGGGACCAGGAGGCCAGAGAGACAGCCATGAAGGTACGGGAAAGCCGCAAAGTTTTTGCCCACCCCTCCCCTCTTCTTGGGTGTTTCTTTATACGCATCTTCCCGCCTAATTTTTACCTCCGCCCACAGCAAAAGTCTATCCAATAATCTATCAGCAGCCCTGCGGTGTCACCTGCTCAGCAGTCCTCCCCTTGTCCTCATTGTTGTTAACCTGTAATTACCGCATCATAATGGGGAAGCTCCTCTTACTGTTTCTCTCTCTCTCATCTATTGTATTCTTTGAGGATGATGCCATACCGATCCATGCCTTACTGTATAATGCGACTGTCAGCCTAGCTTCCCTGTGATGCCTCCAGTGGATACCGATCGGGTTCCTCACATATGCCCTACCGTTGCTTCACCACAATCAGTGGGGTAACCCCCCAAAAAGGGTCACAACCTGTCATGTACTTTTTACGCTCCAGGCTCCACTATTGGATCTACAGTGCCCCCTTATACCTGTCCACCAAACTAGCACTCTGTGACAGGTTACTAAGCCGCAATCCAGAGTGGATCATCTCTAAGCACTGGCCACCGAGCAAGAAGAGAAGGCCCATTAACTGTCCCTTCCTCCTGTCCTTCGAAGCCCTCACAAAACTCTTATTCTTTCTGCTGATCTGTATTGGTAATGTTGAAATCAATCCAGGACCTCCAGAGGGTATCACCTCCCCAGCAGATCTAGCCTCCATTAAAGGACTAAGCTTCCTTCACATCAATGCATGCAGCCTCCTGAAAAAGCTTTCATTAATACAAGCCTGGGTTGCCCACACCATGCCAGACTTTCTGGTAATATCCGAGACATGGCTCAAACCTGCAACAACTGATAGGGAGGTAAATCTACCCAACTACCAAATATTCAGATCAGACCGCCTGTCAAGGGGCGGTGGAGTAGCTATTTATGTAAAATCGAATATATCTGCATCTTGCCTTAGTGCAACATCATTGCCCAAAGAATTCGAATGTTTATCCCTTAAAATAGCTCTCCCCAACATGGCAGCTTTTCAACTAGTTGGATGCTATAGGCCCCCCTCTGCCGATCATAAGCTCCTAACCCACCTGGGGAACATAATCAAACTGGGCCCTGAAGATACCATTATCTTAGGTGATCTGAATTTAAACTGGCTCTCCAAGACAGCTGCACCCCTAGTATCTTTTTGTGATACATTTGGGTTTACTCAACTAATAAATGAACCGACAAGAATCAATTTGAAGAACAGAAGTAGCAGCACCCTACTTGACATTATGCTGGTAAACAAACCCCACCTGTTCTCACACGCTGGAGTACTATTCAGTGACATAAGTGATCACTGTCTTATAGCAGGAATAAGATAATCAGACAAACCCGCTAACCCAGCAAAATTTCTCCCGAGAAGATCTAAAAAAAACTTAATATTGAGGGATATCTCCACGATCTATGCCACTCTGCACGCTGGCAAGAGTTCTATCTTACATACTCTGTGGAAATAGCACTTCAGGTGTTAAACAGCATAATCATAGGTGCCCTCAATACTCATGCACCAATCACTAGTGTTAGAACGAAAAGCAAATCTTGCCGCTGGTTTTCAGCCGACCTTAAATCTGCACTGCTTGAGAGAGATAAGCTATGGAAAATGGCAAGAAAGACTAAGGAACCAAATGACTGGTTGCTGTTCAGAAAAGCTAGAAATATCTGCACCAAAAAGTAAGGGATGCTAAGGCTGCTTATATGGCTGAACTTGATGCCTCTTACCTCAACCCTGCTAGATTCTGGGGCACCATCAAGGGGATCTTAGGGCAGGACTCTAGCACTTCTCTGCCATCTCAAGTGCACCTTAATAAGGTTGCTATCTCCAACAAACGGGACGTACTAGATGCATTCAACAATCATTTCACAACGGCTGGCCTTGCTTTTGATTCCTCTCCAGCTAATCTACTGTGGGCACAACTTAAATCCCAGTCTACTGAGGCTCAGAGGGCTAATTCTTCATTCTCATTCAAACCAATTTTACTGAAGCAAGTAGAGGATCTATTGTTGCACTTGGACACTAAAAAAAGTGCAGGTGCAGACTCTCTTGACCCCTATTTTCTAAAAATTGCAATACATGTGCTTGCAGTTCCCTTAACACATCTTTTTAATCTATCTTTAGCCTCTGGTTCTATTCCTTCGTTGTGGAAGACAGCACAAGTGTTTCCCCTCCTAAAATCAGGGGACCCCATGGACCTCAACAATTATAGACCCATATCCATCCTGCCAGTGCTTTCCAAAATGCTAGAAAAATTAGTGAGCATCCAATTAAGAGACTACCTTGATGTTAATAATCTCCTAAACCCTGCTCAATCTGGGTTTAGGAACAGGCATAGCACCACTTCTGCACTAGCAAAAGTCACAAATGACTGGCAAACTGAGCTAGACAAAAAGAACAGCATCTGTGCTGTATTTCTTGATCTAAGCAAAGCCTTCGACACAGTGGATCTTGAGCTGCTACTCTCTTCAGATGTTACCTCACTGATAGAATGCAGCAGGTGAAAAATGAAGGCGACCTATCCTCATCAAAACCACTCCTAAGAGGAGTACCTCAAGGATCTATCCTGGGCCCTATCCTTTTTGCCATTTACATTAACAACATTGACTCTAATCTCACCAAAGCCAATGTTCACCTCTTTATTTATTTATTTTATTTATTTATTTAGTTTTTGTTGACCAGGTAAGTGCACTAGACAAATCCTGCCTATTTTCAGGCACCCACCGGGAGGGATACAGATGAATGCCAACTGACCTTGAACCAGATTAAGCTGTTGATGGTATTTGTAAGTGAATGAGGGAAATTTGACCAGGACACCGGAAAATTCCCTACTCTTTCGATAAGTGCCATGGGATCTTTATCATCCACCTGAACTACCACCAATCCAGGCAGATGGGACCTCGGTTTAACGTCTCATCCGAAAGACGGCACCTCAGAAGTGCAGCACCCCTCTCATGCTGCACTACAGTGTCAGTACTGGGATATTAACCCAAGTGCCAGATGTGGGAACTGAACTCACAGCTCTTTGATCTCCCGGTCTCAGAGGCGAGTGTGCTACCTACTGAGCCACTGACACTGCTAACTGCTTTGCAGATGACACTGCCTTATATGTCAGTAACCCATCACCTACAAAGGCCTGTGAAATACTACAATCAGAGTTCTCCCTTTTGCAATACCAACTACTTGAAAAAAAACTCCTCCTAAATGCAAAGAAGACAAAAGCTATGCTCTTCTCCACCAATTACTATACTAACGCCTTCTCACCAAGCATTCTTCCCCAACTATCCACCATCCTTGAGAAAGCCTTGACTATGTTGACAAATTCAAATATTTAGGGGTATGGATTGACAACAGGCTTGATTATATTCAGCATATTGCAGAACTTCTAAAAAAACTTCGCCAGAGGCTCGGCCTTTTCTTCAGAATCAAGCATTATTTAACCAGAGAGTCAAGACAGAGACTAATCCAGGCCTCATTTCTATCACTTATTGTCTATGCAGATTTCCTCTATGGCCACTGTACTATTTCCTATTTAAGTAAATTGGATACCTTGTACCATAGAGCTCTAAGGTTCATCACAGATCTTCCATTCAACACTCATCATTGCTCTCTCTATGCTGCAGTTGGTTGGACATCCTTACACCTCAGAAGGAACAAAAATGCTGCATTATGGATTTACAAAGCTCTGTCTAACAAACTTCCATCCTATATTTTAGATTGCTTTACACTGGCCACAGCTAGGTCATATGCCCTAAGAAGCAACAACTTCATCACTTTGAAGCTACCCAAAGCCTGCACCCGGCATGGGAGATCTGCAATCAGTTACTCTCTAGCAATGGCTTGGAATTCTCTTCAGAAGACCCTAAAGTTGACCACCTTTATACCTCTAACATCCTTTAAAAAGCTCTACACAAGCCTCTTCCCAGAGAAATGCAATTGCTTTCACAAGGCCTAGTCCAATCACATTCTTTACCCCCACCTTCTATGCAGCTTTGCTACCCTGCCAAGACCTCCTCTGCTACCCCTGGCACTTACTTCTACCCCATTCACTCACTACTAGTTGATTTAGTCCTTATCCAAACTCCCACCAGCCCCTGTGTCATTTTTCAGAGGCTGCTTTCAACACTTTATTAGTCATCAATCATAACTGTCTGGTTTAGCTTGCCCTGGAGCCTGTATTCTCCAGCTACCCTGCTTGTATATATGTTTATATTATTGTAATCTGTTTATTTAGAAGTGTTTTGTATATGTCTGCTTTTGTACCTTCATGTTATTCCTCGACCTATCAGGTCCATCTTGTAAATGAGCTTTGCTCAATGATGTCCGCCTGAATAAATAAAGACTTTTTGATTTGATTTTTATTTGATTTGAGTCAAGCTCTGTCCTGATGAAATGGATCACCTGTGAGGGCATGAGTTCCAACCTGACCTTGTTGATCAGGAGGCCAAGCTTGAAGCAAATCTGGAGGACCAAATCCCTGGATTGCTCCAGCTCCTGCCTGGAGGAACCTGCTATGATCCAGTCATCCAGGGAGGGATACACCCAGACCCCTCATCGCATCAAGACAGCTGACACCACTGCCATGCATTTGGTGAAGACCCTGGGAGCTGATGAGAGGCCGAAGGGCATGGCCTGCAACTCATAGAGAGCTCTCTTGGCTCAGAAGTAGAGGAACCGTCACTGGGACGTACAGATCGGGATGTGAAAGAACGTGTCCTGAAGATCCAGGGAGCAAATCCACATGCCTTGCTCCAGGGATGGTATGATCTGTGCCAGAGTTACCATCCAGAAGGTGCGAGACCTGAGGAACCTCTTCAGGTCATGCAGATCGAGAATGGGGTGCCAGCCCCCTGTCTGTTTTGGTACCAGGAAGTACCTGGAAACAAACTTTGGGTCTGAAGGAGGTTCCACAACTGTGCGCATGACCTCCTTGTGGAGGAGCTGAGCAATGTCATCTCGGAGATCCAACTGAGTGACAGAGGATACCAGATTCTCCCATGGGACATGGGCTCGGCTTGGAGGGACCTGCTCAAATTCCAGAGACAGGCCCCAGCCGACCACTTCCAGTACCCATTGGTCTGTGGTGATAGTAGACCAGGTGGAAAGGAAGTGGTGGAGCCGACCCCCCATGGGAGGACTCAGGGGAGGTATTATGGGGTTGAGGCTGGCACCCTGCAACCCATCACTGAGCAGGCTTGGAGAAGGAGGATCCAGCCGAGGGACCAGGTCCCTTCCCTCCAGGCTTTCTGATTGATGAGGCCACTGACTTGGCCCACAGTCACCAGGTTTGAGCCTGCTGACCTGCTGCTGCTGCTGGGCTGGTTTAGCTGCAAGAGTGGAAGGGTGAAAGGGCTCACTCTTCTGGTGCTTGGGGCCCTTGTCCTTCTGAGCAGATGTCTCAGAGTCTAGGGTGGCACTGAACTTCTCAATGCACTGGAGGTGACCCTCCACACTGGGCCCAAACAGGTCAGTGCCAAAAAAGGGGACATCTGCTAGCTTGTATTGAGTGTCCACTGAGAAGATCAAGATCCTCAACCAAGCCCTACAGCACATGATTACTGTGGCCGCTACCGAGAGGGCACATGAGTCACCGATATCCAGAGCAGTCTGGAGTTGCTGCTTCACCACTGCCCTTCCCTGGTCCCAGACCTGCTTGACTGTGGTCTGGAGGCCCACCGGGAGATGAGGAATGACCTTATCCAGGAAGCCCAAAAGGGCATGGGAGAAATGTGCCATCAGCATGGCTGAGCTAGCCTGATGAAGGCCAAGTGAAGAGACAGTGTAGACTTTCTTCACTGAATGGTTCAACTTCTTGGATTCTTTGTCCAGCAGTCTATCCATGTCACCCATATTGCCCGAGCACCGAAAAATGGAGTCAGCCACCAGACTCTCGGCTGAGAGATGCTCTGAAAACCCCACAAGGGAGCCAGTCAGGATTGTGTACTTGTGGGCCATCCGGGCGAGGGTGCAGGGCAAGATGCAGGACACTGCCACAGTTCTAGAGCTGGGTTGACAATGGCCTCAGCCACAGGGAAAGCCTCCGTAGAAGAATTACCTTTGTCCAGAATCTCTGTTAGGGGATATCAAGCTCATTTCTGGACCAGCTCGAGCTCCATCCCGGTGAAACATAGAAACATAGACTTTGACGGCAGATAAGGACCACTTGGCCCACCTAGTCTGCCCATTTCCCTACCTAAAGGATACCGTGGACTCTGAGATGAGCTGATGAATGCCCATGAATGAGATGGGTCCCTTGCCAAAGGAGAGACCCCCTCAAGGACTCTATGTCTATGGGACATGAGTGCAATGAGGAGTCTTTGGACTGTGAGGAGTCTGCGAAAAGCAGGTGTCCACCCTGGTCACCCTCGACCCTCCTTGGGCAATCTGGAGTCGGGGTAACTGACAGCCAATGGGGTAACCCTTTTGCTGACTGAGAATCTTTGGTCGATACCCCAGACTTTGGATGTTCAGGTGGTGGCTCCACCACAATCAGCAGAGAAGTCTGATTTTGGCTGAGCTGGCACCTCCAGAGAGGTGGTGGAGGTGGGAGCTGACGCCTGTCATTCAGGCAACAACCACTTGATAACTGGGGTAGAAGCCAGAGTCAGCTCTGTACCAGTCAAAACCAGCTGCTGCCACATCAAATCTTCATAGCACCAATGCAATTTGCACCAGAGCCTCTCCCCATCTGAGAAAGACGAAGAAAAGTAGTGGTGACACCATTTACGTGATGTTGAGAATGAGATCGCTAGTGATGGCAAGATCTGTCCAACCCAGTGGAGGAAGACTGTGACCTTGACCATCAGCGGGGCCAATAGAGGATGTCAGAAGGAGCAGGGGAGTCCCGCAGCACCTCCAGGCCAGGGTCTTGAGTGGGTGGGTTCAACCCAGCGGGCTGAGCCGACCAGTCCAGAAACACTGGAAACACCAGCGTCCAAAAGAGAGTTGTCAGCCTCATCTGGTGACAACCTGTTGATCAGTTTGAGAAAGATCTCGGCCACATCAACAGGCATCTCAGATGATTGGTTTGATGGGGTCTCAGTGAAACTAGGGGCCTGGGTCGTGATTTCGACCAAAGTCTAAACCACAGTCTCCTGAGAGCTGGATTGCTCTCGATCCCAAGAGTGTCAATGTTGAGTCTTTTCTTTCTTCAATTCCTTCTTGCGAGAGTGTGAAACATCCAACCCAGAAGGGCCCTTTCCCTTGGTAGAGTGAGATTGGCACAGCTCTTTGAAGGAAGCCGAATAGGTGGGGCTCAGTTGGAATGGAATGAAGGCCAAAGCTGAAGAGGAACTAGCCGTGGCGTGAGCCACCTCCTCCTCGAAGGCCTCGAGTTATTCAAGCTGCTCAGCGGATCCCGCAGCCACGGAGACCACCCAACGGGCATCTTTGGGTTTGACTGGTGGGTAACACTTGTCCGGTCACCCCAACTGGAGTTGGGCAGTGCAGTCTTCTAAAACTGATGGGTGAAAGGACAGACAGAGATTGCAAGCCTGTGGATCGTGGTCATGTCCTAAGCAGTACACGCACGTGGCATGAGGGTCGGTGTGCGACATCTTCTGCCCACAGCGGCACCGGAGAAACTTGGGAACAGTTTTCTCTTCCATTGCAGAAGCAAGAAAAGCAGGAGCAGACGAAATTCGAATGAGTTTTAAGGTAAGTTTTGGAAACAAATCTGAAGATTCAAGAGCCAGGGCCTACCACACGTAGGAGAGAACCTGAACCTTTTGGCGGAAAGGAAGATCTGGCATCATGGGGCAGAGCCGAGGGTTATACCACCCGGGTGGGTGGAAGGAGCCAGCTTGAATACATTCCAGCAACCCTTAAAGGAAAGGCGATCTGCCAGAAAGTGTGGCTAGAACATATCCACAATCCTAGAATGAGGGGGTGTGGCCCTGTACATCAGAAAGGGTATAAAGGAGACAGAGGTATAGGGTAGACAGGGGGAGGCTGAGGCACTGTGGGTCACCCTTAAACAAGGCAAAGGTTCAGCAATATGCACAGGGGTTATCTACAGGCCTTTGGCACAGGGGAAAGAAGTGGACAGGGAGCTTGTGGATGGAATACACAAGATGGCAACAAAAGGTGGAGTTCTGCTGCTCTGGGATTTCTGTATGCCAGATGTGAACTGGTCCACCCAAGCAGCTGCTTCAGCCAGAAGTAGAAGCATCCTGGATTCCCTATAGGGGCATGTTTCAGGCAGCTTGTGCTTGATCCAGAGAAAAGGCCATTCTTGACCTGATACAGACCAATGGGGACAGAACGGAGATGTCTGTGTGGAGGGGCAACTGGGATCCAGTGACCATCACGTAATGTGGTTCACCATGGGAACAGGGACCCAGCCCAGTCACATGTGGAAAAATGTTTTGGATTTCAAGAAGGCAGACTTCACTGACATGGGAAGATACATCAGAATAGCCTTCTCCGGAAGCTTGTAAAAGGGTGGCATTCTGGAGGTATGAAGAAACACAGAAGATTGAGGATAAACAGGTGTACCAGGTAAAACAGAGGGAAGCAGGTAAGGTAATGAGGGATCAAATGCTCAGACAGAAGAAAGCATAGCCAAAGGGTATCAAAAGAAGACCAGACTTTCTTCAGGTACATAAGCAAGGAGAGGGATTCCGAGGATAAAGAGGATGACAAAGGGAGACTGCACAGAGGAGGATCAGAAAAAAGCAGACATGCTGAACAGTTACTTCTACTGTTTTCACGGTGGAGAGAGACAGGGACAGATTACCAAGGAGCAGCATGAACACTGGAGGGGGAAGTGGACACAAGTCACTTTTCAAAGGAAAGAGTATTATTGAAGGGCCTTCAAATTTTAGGGTGGACAAGGCCATAGGACTGGATGAATACACCCGTGGGTATTAAGGGAACTGGACAGCGAGGTGCTTGCTACACTACTCATGGCCTTATTCAACAACTCACTGGATGCAGGAGTGGTTCCAGAGAATTCCATGTGATAAGGGCAAATTCGGAATGCAGAATGCCCTTGTTGCAACTGCACATCACTGAAACTGAATTTCGTTGCTGTGGGATCCCAGCACCAGTAAAAGCAGTGCAAAAACCACATTTTTTTAGTGTTATATGGGGGACTGTGCCCCCCGCACCCACCTAAATTAAGATTTTCAGCTCTAGGGGGTGCATGTCAGGGGGGTACATACTGGGAGAAAATGAAATTATCTGGGGCCGGTCGCAACAAAAACTAATTGCACCTGGTCCCGAACCCTGCATCCCAGCTACCCCAGGCCAGCACCCACCCCACCATGACACCAGCAACCCACGGCACCACCCCTCATAAACCCTTCCACCCCAAGTTTGGTGGGCTCGCTCTCCCCCACTGTGAGTGTATATGCACATGACATCCTGTTGCCTTTTCATGACCCCATGTGGTCAACCACTCCACACCCTCACTGTCGGGGCAGTTGCTGCAAGTGGGTAGCCATTTTGGCAGGCACCCACTTGCGAGATGCCCAGTTCACATGATACCATTCCAGAGGATTAAAGGAAAGCAGACATAGTCCCGTTCTGTAAGAGTATCAGCAGGGAGGAGGTTTGAAAGTAGAGTATAGTCTGGTCTGTCTTACTTGAGTCATGGGGAGATTAATGGAATCCATACTAAAACAGAGACTGTTAGAGTATCTTGAATCCAGTGGGCTGCAAGACCACAGGCAGCACAGATTCATGGGGGGGGGGTCATGTTAAATGAATCTGATAGGTTTCTTTGACTGGATGACCTGGGAAATAGGTAAGGGGAGAGCAGTGGACATGACTGATCTGGAGTTTAGCTAGGCCTTCAACACTTTGCCACACAGGAGTCTGATAAAGAAACTGAATGGCCTAGGGGTGCGATCCAAAATGGCTAATTGGGTTCGATGTGCCTATGCAACTGGTTTTGTGCTTGAGTAAGATAGATACTCTTATATTGTTTGCCCCTCTCTCTCTCCATGGGATATACCACCCTGTATGGGTATGAAGGGAAGGAACCCTAGAAGAGGGTTCCAACCCTTGAGGTGCCGTGGGAATGATTCCCTTGGCTAAAGGTACTTTAGGAAGAAGCCCATGGGAAAGAGAAGTGTGCCACTGGAGGAGGAGGGGTGGATGGAAGGGCAAGGAAAAAAAGTTGTGTGTGGAGTGAAGAGAGCAGCCCTTAAATGGGCTGAATGGGGGTGTGTCCTGTTACACCGCCACCTTGAACTACAGGGTGTAGCCCTCCAATTAGTACAGTAGCTAGTTAATGGATGAGAGACAGAGGGTGTTGGTTAACGGCACTCACTCTAATGACTGGAGACTGACCAGAGGGGTACCACAGGGATCAGTACTTTGACAAATCCTTTTAAATGTAGGGGACATTGCAGAAGAACTGAAGCCAAGGTATGTCTTTTTGCAGATGGTATCAAAATTTGCATTAGGTTGGACACCCAGGAGTGGGGAGAGAATGATTAGGGATCTTGTGGATTCTGACAAGTGATAAAAAGTTTGGCAGTTCGGATCAATGCCAAAAAGTGCAACATCATGCACCTAGGGCATAGGAACCTAAGAACTGAGTATAGGATTGGGGGGGCTGTTATTGACAGTAAATAAACAGGAAAGGGGTCTTGGGGTTATTATGTCTGAGGACCTTAAGGTGGCACCATGACAAAGCAGTGGGTAGGGCAAGTGGGATGCTGGGGTGTGTAGGGAGGTTTCTCCATCAGAAGGATGGAGGTGGTATTGCCAGACTCCACCTGGAGTACAATGTAGTTTTGGAGAACAAACCTCAAAAATAACATAGACAGAGTGGAGGAAGTCCACAGGAGGGCAACTAAAACAGAGCAGGGTTTACATGAGAAGTCCTAAGAGGAGAGAAAGGGATCCCAGCATGTACACCCTTGAAGAGAGGAAAGAGAAAAGTGAGATGATACAGGCCTACAAGTATCTCACAGGAGTGAACAGGGTCCAGGGGATTCTCTTTCAAATGTAAAAGTGCACCAGGATCAGGGGGAATGCAGTGAAGCTGGGGGGGGGTCAAGAGAGATGTGAGAAAGTATTGGTAGATGCCTGGAACAGATTGCCAGCTGAACTGGTGGAGGCTAAACAGTAGAGGACTTCAAGCATGTATGGCGCAGACATAGCGGTATATTACAGAAGAGGCTAGGCGGTGGGAGGGTTGATGGAGACCAGACAGCAAGTGAGGAGGAAGATGAGGCAGAAAACATCTAGGCAGACTAGGTAGGCCAAGCGGTCCTTTTCTTTTTTTATTGTATTTCTATTTTTCTGTCTACTGTTGCGTAACCAGCAGGGGCATCCAGCCACCAGCTCTGCCTGTCTGGAGACCAGCAGACTTGCTTGCATGAGGGGGATGTGGTGCACTCATGCACCGACCTGCCAGATGGCCTCCCCTATGCTGCTCTGAGCAAGGCTGGACTCAGACACCCCATAGCGCGATTCCACGACAGTCCTCCGGGTAGGGCAGAGCACGGCCATCAAGCTGCATGGTAGCGCCCAGCCATTTTTCATCCTTAGCATGACCCCTGGAGTGTGAATGTGCAATGACATCTGAGGCACAACATGCCAACGTCTGCCATACTCCACCCCCAAAGGCATCGACTCTAGTAGTGCCCCTGATCATCACCAGCGGCCATCTGCAGAGCAATGGCATCCCTCAACCCTCCCCAGGGATAGAAGAGCAGTCCTTCGGATGCATGATCCTATCCCTTCCCTGCTGACCCCGACAACTGGGAGAATTTCTGAACCAAGGTTGCCAGTGTAGCGTGAAGTGTGGTGTCCAGCGCCTCAACCCTCAGCACCACGGTGTTCATGATCACACACCTACTATTGAAACAGCTTTTACTACAGTAGGCATCTGACTGTGAACTGTCATTCAGTTGGTGGCTGCTATGGATGTGAGTGGAAGGTCTGTTCTGGTCACCATACACCATAGGTTGGGGTCAAGTGGGGGCAGTTGTAGTGGTACTGGGTGGGCTGGTCTTGGGGGAGATATATATACTTATGGGGTGGAGGAATCAAGCAACATCAAGGATGTGGTATGGAAGAATTACAACCCTTGCCAGACTACTAATTGGGGCATGTGGGGAACCCTGGTCTGGATATCAAGCAAATGGCACAGAGGAATTATTGATCTTATCAAGTGCCTGATTGGGGCCCAGTTGATCAGTGGTGGGGGTCTGCTGCACACATGGGACAGATGTCTTTTACACAGGCATGCAATTTGGGGGGTTGGGCGCTGGACACCTGAACAGTTATACCATGTACCAGTGGGGGTACCAGGGCAAGTGGTAGCTTGACATGACCAGGTGTTGGGAGTGTAGGAATGCACAGCCCATAATACCTGGTTGGGGAACCAGTAACTAGTGTTGCACCAATGGATAGCTACACCTCACCAAACCTCCCAGCATGCCTATGTGCAAGGTGCTGTCAGCTGCTTTACATAGGTGCACAAAGATAGATTAGGGCCACTTACAAATGGGCTAGTGACTTGATAACCAAGCAATCATATGGCCCTTTGCAGTACTGTCCTGCTTTAGAAGTGCAAATTGGGATTAGCAAGTTGATAACCTATCTAACACTAGCAAAAAAGCTTGAATATTTTGCCTTGGGGCTTTTAAAACCATTGTAAAGAGTTAAACGGTTTAAAAGGTTTATTTATATGTTTAGTTCTATGTATGTTCATTCTCTAGGATGGCTTGCTTGATGTCATGCTAGTATGCTCTGTGCCCTCATGTCTGTAGTTGCCAATGTTTAATTGATGTATGCTGCAATTCAAATAATGTACCTTCTACTGCATCATGTTGATGAATTTCACTGTACACTCCCATTCCCCTTTCCCCCAGGATGCACTGTGAGACGAGCAAGTTGTTGTTCAGTGTTCCCTTCCTGGTGAAACATTTCCTTTTTTTTTTTTTGGCCTCATTTTTATCCTCCTTACTTGCACCGAAGCTCCACTCATTCATAGCCCCTCAAGTGTTCACAACGTCCCTTGGCACCCCCAGGAGTCTGCTCCCAGAGTGACCGTCCGCTCAGAGGTCCCTAGGTACCCTGGTATACCCCTCAGGTGGGCTGAGGGAAGGACTCCCCTAACCTTTCCCTAAACTATGGTGGAGCGGGTGGAAAACAGTGGAGTCTGCCCAGGTGAGCGCTGGTGACCTGTTCCGGCGGTGGAGGGGTCATCACCTAGGAGTGACGGGCTCCATTTTCCTCCTTTTTCCTGGTGAGCCCATACTCCACAGTCATCAGCACGCTAGGAGAGCCAATTGGAAGGTGTACATCAAGACACAACTCCTCCTCAAGGCTCTCGGTAGACGCTGCCCTTCCGGTTGTGTGTTCTGACCTGCATCGCCAATCCCGGGTTCACCTAGGAGATGGCGATAGAGCAGCGGGACAGACCTGCAACCCTCCCCAGAGTGGGAGAGCCACCATTGGGTGCTCAATCCCTCTTTTCCCTGCCAACCCCCCAGTGTCCCGAGTCCGTCCCGAACCCAGGCGCGCCTGTGTGGAGCGAGGTGTGGCGTCCAGCGCCTCAACCCTCAGCACCACTGGGCTGGCTCTGGTGAAACATTTCAATAAATAAATTTCAAGATTGTAGCATGGTAAAAACCATGCTACAAACCATGTTCTAAAACTGTGCTTACACCCTGCTCAGCGGTAGGCAAGAGCACAGTTTTAGACCAACACTGTTGCCTTAACCCATGCTGACATCAGTGCGGAAGTGATTTATGTTGAAACATTGGTTAAGACAACCAGAACTACCAAAATCTGTGTTTTTGGCTTGTGAACCCTCTCTGGCGCTGTTCTAGAGAGAGCCACTACCCCTGCCATGCAGGCCTGACCATGGTTAAGGGGCCTGGATTCCCATATTTGATATTACTGAGGGTCCTTTCCCAAGATCACAAAGAAAATGGTGGTGCCACCCAGAGTACATTTAAGTGGGTCTGATCTCTCTCAGTACAACCCCCTGTATTGCTGTACCAACCCACCTCCCCAAAATTGCCCCATACATGGACTTACCAGAATCGAACGTTCCCACATTCCACATTGTCCGTCATTAATTTCTAGTAATAACATGCTTACTAAAGTCAGGCATTTTTAAAAGAATAACAACAATTTATTTACACTGAAAGGGTTGAGATGGGGTAGAATGGAATAGAGGTTAAGCTGCATTTTAAATTTGCATTTTAAAGATTTAACATTTTCCCAAACAGCATTCCCCCTTTTGATTTTAACTCAAATCACCTTTTTATAATGCAACTACCAAACTACCTGACACTCTAACTGCTGCAATTATTAACAAATCCAAACCCACTGGTAACCAGTTCAGAATGACGCCCCAAATTTTGTCCCTGGGTACTTAAATGCCAAGCTGCAGGCTTGAGATGCAGCTGGTCGGCTGGTGCCGGCATGCCCACCTGAATCAAGCAACTTCACATGTTCCCCTTGATTGCTTTAAGCCTTGAACTGGCTTTCAGCACAAGTGGACTTGAACACAGATATATAGATATATATATATATATATATATATATATATATATATATATATATATATATATATATACACAGTATCCACTATAGTTAGGGTTCAGCGGTCATTTACATACTAAAGTCAAAAGTTTGGGCGTGAATAACTTTGGACCCGTTTAATGGATTTGCCTGAAATATGGTACAAGTGTTAGGGCACGGTAGATCTCTCGATTTGCCAAATTGTGTTTCGGTCAGAGTGCCAGTCTTTATGTATGAAAGTGATGAAAAATGCAAAATTATCCATTTTTGGAGGCACCTTTTGCCATTCTTAATGTGGTCTTGCACGGCCATCGTGTGGTGTGCCACTCTGTGAGATGACTTGTTTGAAATGGCTTTGGTGGAAAAACATGGCTCTTTTTGTTTGGTGAAAAAATATTAAGGCATTCAAAAGTTATGGCACTTTTAATTTCCCATTATAAGTCAATGGGAAAATTTATATGTATACTTCGCGATCAAAGAATGGGGTTCTGGCCATCTCGTCCCACCTGGTGATCAAAGAATTTGCAGTCTCACAGTTCAAGAATATTTGTCTCCGAGGAATTTCAAAAATTCTTTGATCGCAAGGTCCGCCATTTTGTTTTTTTTTTGTTTACGATTGGAAAAACACAAATATCTCGGCTCAGGGGTCACTTCTGAAGTAAAACTTCGATGGGTTTTACTCAGGGGGGCTCCAATCTATCAAGCCATGTCTCTGGTTACATCCAAATAGGTCAAAAATAGAGTTATAAGCCTTTAAAATCTTAATTTGCGTCTCGCTAACGATCTTTGATCACGAGCCTGCAATTCTTTGATCGTGAGATTCTTTGATCACGATCTTGCATCGTGACCTAAAAACACAAATATCTCGGCTCGGGGGGGGCTAGGGACACAAATGAGGATGGGTTTTGCTCAGGAGGGTCCTTTCTATCGAACCATGACATTGATTCACTTCAAATCAGTGAAAAATTCATGTTTCACCACTTTTTATTCTTTGATTGTGAGGGTGCAATTTCTTTGATCGTGAGTCTGCAAATTCTTTGATCGTGAGATTCTTTGATCACGATCGTGAGCAAGGGATGAGATGGCCCAATTTAAAAATCAATTTTCTCAGCTCAGGGGTGGCCTAGGAAGTCAAATGAGGGTGGGTTTTACTCAGGGGGCTTCGTTCTGTCGAACCATGGCAGTGGTTTACCGCAATTCCTTCACTATTTTTATTTATAAGGTTTTTAATTCTTTGTTCATGAGCCTGAAAATTCTCTGATCATGAGCCTCCAAATTCTTTGATCATGACATTCTTTGCCATCTTTGATTGCGAGGGAGGGGCAACATGGCCAGATTTTTTATAATGGAATAGATAGAGACATTTTAGTAATCTTTGATATTGAATATCTTGCAAACAGTTTGGTCTTTTTACTTGAAATTTGGAGGGAAGAAAGGCAACATCCCACAGATGTGCCTTTTGGTAGTTTGGTCAAAAAATATTACAGGGTGGCAAAGTTACGGCACTACGAAGTTGACACTTTTTCCCCATAGGAAAACATTACGGCGTCTGCCGCATTACAGGAATTCTTTGCTGCCCTGCTGCAAAATAACGGTTTGGTCTTTTGGGCTGAAATTTGGAGGGAAGAAAGCCAACATCCCACAGATGTGCCTTTTGGTGGTTTGGTAAAAAGTATTACAGGCCAGCAAAGGTACAGCACTCCGAAGTTGATGCTTTTTACCATTGGATAACATTATGGTGTCTGCCACGTCTTTCAGGGCCCGTATCTCGGAAACGGTGCGAGATACGGACTTTGACATAAAAATACTTAGTCCCCCAAACAGGGGCTAAGTACAAAACTAGCCAGGAAAGTCATAATTAATAGGAAATGTAATTTTTTTCCCTATGTCATATGGTTCCTGAAATATAAGCAATTTAGTATTCCAAGTCCTAATTTTCTGCTCCGAGGTCAATTATTATGCATACATTCTTTGTTTTCACTGTGTTTTTTCAATATAGTTTTTGGGAAAAAGAAGCGTGTGCCCTTTTGTTACTGTGCCACTTATTGTTTCCAGTTGTGCTTCCGTTACCATGCGCATCACCATTCCCGTCTACGCCACCATGTGCGTTACGGTTTGTGTTTTCGTTTGCACTTGTGTTTCTGTTTCGCTTGGTGGTGTTGTTGCTGTTACCGTAACCATTTGCATTTGCAATTGTAGTACCATGCCCGTGCACATTACGGTTTGCATTTCCTTACGCACTTGCGTTTCTGTTTCTTTTGGTTTTATTGTTGCTGTTACCGTTACTGTTTGCATTTACAGTTGTGGTACCTCGAACATGCTCATTACCAGTTGCATTCCATACGCACTTCCATTTGTGTCTCCGTTTATGGCACTGTTCGCTTTGGCATCAGTTTGCGCTTACATTTCTATTACTGTTTCATAATCATAGTATTGTTACAAACTCAGGAGACTATGCCTTTATATAAGCTCGCCACCGAAAGGTGGGATTGTTTCTGTAAATATTCAAAATTTGAATTACCCATGTACTGGTCTAACCTATGTTTAAAGGTTTCCATGTTATTACTCTGAATGGTTTCAACTGGAAGGGTATTCCATTTGTTTATTACACGCTGTGTATACCAGTTACTTCTCTTTTTGGTTCTGCAATGGGTAACTTTTAGTCTAAGGTTATGAGATCTGGTCTGAGTTATAGAAATGTTTGTCTCAAGACCTAAGGTTTCAGTGATTATCGAATCTTTAATGGCTTTGTGTGTTAAGCAAAGGTCTCCATGTATTTGGCGATAATTCATAGAGTATAGGTTTAGTTCATGTAACCTTTCATCATAGTTCTTATCTGTCAAACCTGCAATTCTTTTTGTCATTTTCCTTTGTACTCACTCCCACTATTAATTTTTTCCTCTGTTTGTGGAGCACAAAAGGTCCACAATATTCCAGATGTGATCTGACCAATGGCTTGTATAAGGTAAAATAACACCAGGTTGTCTACTCTTTATATGTTTAAGTATACAGGCCATTATTTGTTAACATTTCTTAACCTTATTAATTGTATTATTTTCAAAGTTTAATTTATCATCTATATTTACTCCTAGGTCTTTTTCATTGTCTGTCTCTTGCAATAAAGTGTTATTTAAAAAATACTTGTTTCTTTTGTTATTATGACCCAAGTGCATTACTCTGCATTTTTGTGCATTAAATTTCATTTTATTATTATATGCCCAGAGCACTAATGAAGTTATCTCCCTCTGGAGATCTGCAGCGGCCTCCAAAGAGTTTACAATGCAGCCGATTTTGCAGTCATCTGCATACTTTGACATCCAGGTGTTATTAGATGACTGCATTGAGGAAATCAAGATATTGAATAAAACAGGGCCCAATACCGAGCCCTGAGGTACTCCACTAGTCACTTCCCCCCAAGGAGATTTATGTCCTTTAACTGAAGTACTTTGTCTATGATTAAGTAACCATGATTCAATCCAATTTATTAGGTACAGAGGGAACTTCATTTTATACATATGCTATATTAGTATATCATGTCATACTTTGTCGAACGCCTTCACTAAGTCCAGAAAAAACAAATCCACAGGGAGACCAGCAGCTTAGTGTTAAGCTAACATTGTTGAAAAACTGCAGATGATTAGTTAGGCAGGATTTACCTCTAGTAAAACCATGTTGTGTGATATTGAGAAGGTTATTTAATTATATACTGTATGTTCTTGTAATTTTTGCCAAATTAACCTTTCCAGGGTTTTACATATCACAGATGTTAGACTTTTAGGTCTATAATTAGATATTTCTGTTTTATATCTCCTGTTTTATAAATAGGGATGACTACTGCATCTTTCCATGCTGAAATACTCTCCTTCTTCCAATGATAGATTATATAATTTATTCAGTGGACCAGAGATTTGTTTGGCTATTTCCCTGTTATTTGTTTGCATTACCATTTATGTTTGCATCACCATGTGCATAACTGTTTGTGCCTGCATTTGCTTTGCACTTACTATTACTATAGTCAGACAAAATCATACAGTGGGAGTGCCAGGCCCAAAGGGGCCCGCGCTCCCACCAACTCACGAACTTTCTACTTTTCTATTCTTTCTTAAAAAGTAAGGACATTCTATGAAAAACTTTGTTAATGCATCACTCAGGGCTTCTACAGCTACAAAGTGAGGAAATTCGACATTAGGGTTCCCATCCCTGCACCCCACCCCACCCTGCCCCCAACAACAGCATCGGGTGTGCGTGGGTTGTTGGTCCTAACTCTTACCCCATTCTCCCACACTGCACCACCTCAGCTTGTTTACACATGGAATGGGGTGAGAGTTAGGATCAACAACCCCAACGCACACCCCGATGCCTGTTGGGGGGCAGGTGGGGTGGGGCAAGGGTGGAACCCTAATGTCGAATTTCCTCACTTTGTAGCTGTAGAAGAAACCCTAACTGATGCATTAATGACGTTGTATAGTGTGTGTATATGTGTGTGTGTGTGTGTGTATATATATATATATATATACACACATATACATATATACACACATTAACATATACACATATCATATATATATATATATAATATATATTCACACACACATATATATATATTTATATATATATATATATATATATACATGCATACATACACACACACACACACACACACATAATACAGCAGAGCCATAAGTGAGGCAGGAATTGCCCTGCACCTGGGGAATATATACATACACATACATGGTGCAGGGCAATTCCTGCCCTCACTCACAGCTCTGCTGGATTAGCCCTCGGAAGGCACACATGATTGAAGTCCTGGGGTAGATGGATCAGCAGATGCAGAACTGGGCCTGATGCTTAACACTTGAAGGTGTAGAAGCTGCAGCTTGGATCTTCAGATGACCAAAGGTCTTGCAGCCCATTCCCCTACCCGACACACAGAGGTCCACTGCAGGGCATCACACAAGGCTCACCAGCCACAAGGGACCAAGACACAGAAGCATCCCTATGGCCCAGCTCCCTATAAGTCAGAGCACCCCAGCATCCAGGCACAAACCCACAATCCCTTGCCACCAATGGCCCTACTTGATGGGGGCCAGTAAGTTCCCCACCTGGCACTGGGTTTAGGATGGATTCTTCAGATCATTTTCATTCTTTCCTCAATTACCTGCTACAGTGTGTAGTCAAGCAGTCTCAGCTACCTTCCTGAATTTCATGCTCTGGGGGGGACTGTGCAGAGTCTGAAAATCCAAGGGTTTACCACAGCTGCATCTCAGGAGCAGGTAGCAGGCACCTGCCTAGACAGCGTCCACTCATCCATCTGCCCTTGCAGACTTTCAACTCCAACACAGTTGGCCACTCTTGTGCTCTACTCACATGCAAGTTCAGCAACTCTTTTTCAGAAATACATCAAGAAAGTTCCTTTTCTCACCATGCAGGTGCTAGTCAACCCCACATAGAAGAGGCTCTCTCTTCAGCTTTTTAAAACATGGGTTCCAATCCATTTTTCATATCCATTTTCTGTAAGCCAGTTTCCTCCACCAAAAAACAGTCCTTTAGCCTTTTTTTCCCTTTTACTGTAGACACCTTGTCGTTACTAGAGTCAGGCAGAATCTTTTGCACTTTTTCTTACTTCTCTCATCTAAAATCCTTGATCATTCATGTCTCACCAGTGTGGTGCAGATGAAACTGAAGAGGCTTTCTCCCCATCCTCCTGACACAAATCCATCCATTTCATTAATCCTTTTTCACAATCCATTTAACCTTTACTCTGAACACTTTCACTGCTGTGGTGCAGTTTCTCTGCGCAGCAACTGAATACTGTAGTTCTCCCTCTCTGCAGAGCTCTCCACAAAATCCTATCTTTTCTCTCTAGATGGGGAAAGGCACAACCAACTCTGGGGGTCAAAGAGCTGGCAGCCCTCAGGCAGCCCCCCCAGAGCCCTACAGCCCCACCTTCTCTCTAGGGGCTGGAGACCCCCTCCTTGTGGACTGAAGAGGCTCCCACTGAAGAGAACTCAGAAACCAAAGTTCCTTCCCATTGGGAGCTTTCTGGCAGGTCCCCATTGGCAGGAGCCACTGTTCTCACCCAAAATTAATATGTACAAGGTTTCCTTGAAAGCTCATTGGTTGCTGAAAAAAGGCGCCCAGCTTGTCCGCAGTATTGTTCCCCCCAAGAGTCTTCACTGAAGCGCTACTGTTTAGTAGCCTCTTCCCTCTGATGGCTCAACACAAAATTTAGCATTTTTAGTTATTTTCCAGCTGGTTGCTAACTCTGAAAACTTGGTTTCCCTTGTACCAGACAGTCTGAGAAATGTGTGTAGTATAACAGCAGCAGAAATGAGGGCTAAATGTTCTAACTCTACTTGGATTAGGTGAGTGGGGGACCACCAGACTACCAAGGAATGTTTTTTTTATTGTGTCCAGGAATGACAGTGTGTGCATGTGGGGAAGGTTGCTGGCAGGTTGCATTTATTCAGTTAAAACACGATTCCCAGAATCATTTGCTAGCATGAACCAGGCAGTGTGTTAGCACTTCCAGAAAGCATTTAATATACCTGTGTACCTTTATATGCATTAGAGTAACCCCAGTTGTATGGGCACCTTGGTGAAGTTAGTAATCCTATGCACAAAAAAATAGTACCACACTAACAGGTTAGCACTGCACAGAAGAATGCTTTTAAACCATACCAGCCATGCTTATCACAGCGCAGTGCTACTCCTGTTACAGAGGTACATGGGCCCCATTTTCAGAGCTAGTCATTAGGGTAGTGCACTCCTAAGTGCTGCACCTGAGATAGCGCTCAGCCACAGAAGGTGGTGGTAAATGGCACTCACTCCAGTGAGGAGAGAGTGACCAGTAGGGTGCTGGGAGGCAGCACACGGCCACAGAAGGTGGTGGTAAATGGCACTCACTCCAGTGAGGAAAGAGTGACCAGTAGGGTGCTGGGAGGCAGCACACAGCCACAGAAGGTGGTGGTAAATGGCACTCACTCCAGTGAGGAGAGAGTGACCAGAGGAGAGAGTGACCAGTGGGGTGCTGGAAGGCAGCACACAGCCATAGAAGGTGGTGGTAAATGGCACTCACTCCAGTGAGGAGAGAGTGACCAGTAGGGTGCTGGGAGACAGCACACAGCCACAGAAGGTGGTGGTAAATGGCACTCACTCCAATGAGGAGAGAGTGACCAGAGGAGAGAGTGACCAGTGGGATGCTGGGAGGCAGCACATGGCCACAGAAGGTGGTGGTAAATGGCACTCACTCCAGTGAGTTGAGAGTGACCAGTAGGGTGCCAGAGAGTTCAGTAATGGGACAAGTCTGCTTCAATGTCTTTATAAGTGGCATTACAAAAGAACTGGAGGGGCAGATGTGCCTTTTTGCAGATGATGCCACAATCTGTAATAGCGTTGATAGGTACAGATGGAGAGAATGAGTAGGGACCTTTGAAAACTCGAAGAGTGGTACGGGACATGGCAACTCGGGTTCAAAGCCAAAAAGTGCAAAATCAAGCATCTAGGGCATATAAACCTAGAGGCAGAGTATAAACTATTTATTTATTTTTATTTATTGATTGATTCAGATCATACCTTTGAGCTCAGAGCTCTTTTACAAAGGTTCAACATCAAACAATGACAATAACAAACAGTTTACATACAATACTCGAATAGTGGGTAGCTAGTATACAATAAGGTTACAATGTCATTTATAGTACCAATGGTGACAGTACAGCATCAAGAGCATTCAACTTGTGTAAAGGACAGTGTTTGTATGTAGCGAAGGAGATAAAGAGGTGTGACACCTAGTGTGAGAGTCCGAGGAGGAGTCAAGGTGAGGGGGAAGGGAGACTGAGGGGAGAGTGGGCGGCTAAAAGAAGTGGCTTTGTCTAGGAGGTTGGCAGGTAGTGGTAGTAGGTTGGTTACAAGGTTGATCCAGAAGGGGAAAAGGCACAGGGGGAGAGGAAGACAGAGGGATAGGGCAAGGGAGAAGCATGGGGGTAAAAGGAAGGGGAAGCAGAGTGTAGGTGAGTGGGCATTATGGGTGTTAGAGTGCTAGTGGCAGTCACAGACTGTCCTAGTAAGAACTATATGGTGAAGTACTGATGGTCACTAAGAAGGAAACCTTTTACATAGATAGCACTGTGCTCTGTATGCAGGAGAGGATTATTAATTTGCATGGCGTAACATGCACATGATCAGGTTAGCATCAGAGGATGTTGAATATGACACCCATCCAATGTGCTGTTAATAGTATAATGTTTAGCACTGTGCTAACCTCCTGAAAAATGGGGCCCTAATTGACTAAAAATCCTGGTCGATGCCTCTTAAGATGCAGAAAGTAAACATAAAAGGGTTATTTTATCTAACTCTTTATGTATTTTTTATCTTATTTTGCTTGCAAAACTTTTATCAGATTTAAAAAAATAGTGATGTGATTTAAAACGTTTATAACAAACTAGTTAAAATATATTTTTTTCTTTTTTCGTCTGAATACTGTCTTAGTTACTTACAAAAACACTGTCTGGTGGGCTGTCCTAGCAGCTTGGTGGTAACTCTACTGCCTCCCCTGCCAGTGTCCCAGTTTTGGAGTGGACCTGGGTTGCACAGGGGTTAGCTTGGGGGAGATATGATTGAGCACCTCAGGTTATGCTCTCCTCTCAGGGAGGGAGAGTCTGACCGCCCTGCTCTTCAACATCCACCTAGCTGAGGAGGGCTGACAGGGCAGTGGAGTTGCATAAGGGGGAAGGCTCAGGTAGGCAGAAAGCAAGAGTTATGCCTTTATATGCAGTTGCATCATTGTCTGCCAGGGGATGAAACCAAAAGGTAGAAACCCCCTGATGGCAGAACAACCTGCTGCAGATTCTGTACCACTAACCAGGCTCTGCTCCTATCTGAATATGTGTCTTCTTGTCAATGACCCTCCCCTCCTGGCCCCAATACGGGGGATGTGTGTGAGTGTGGGGGGGGAGAGATCTCAGAGTGGGTAAGTCCTGGGGATGGTGGGTGATTGGGCTGGGGATGTCAGTCAGCAAGGGGGTAGCAGGGTGACTAAGATTAAAATCTCAATGGAAAAAAAAAGAAACAAAACAAAGTTTGAGAAGCTCAAACCCCAAAATAGACTGTGAATCACAGTAAAGCTATTTAGCATAGAAACATGCAAATTATATACATTTTCCAGCTAAGCTCCTGATGAGAATCGGGCACTGAGGGATTGCAGCAAAATATATATTTTGTTTCCTAACCAAGAAATTTTTATTAAACAAAACTAAATCAAAACATAGTCCATAGAGTACAAACTTGCAAAGCTTTTGGCTTACTCTATCACAGGTTCTGCAGTGCTTTCAAGCATTGAGCACAGATAAGTTGCTGGACTAACACAGTAATTAATTACACATAATCTGATCAAAATGTAACTTGTAAAATGCATGCAGTCCCCTATGTTTGTTAGGAATATCCTAAGTATTAGCTTTCCATACAAATGTGTTTTTAACAGTAAATGAGGGCAGCACTTATTTAAAAGAATAAACTACAGAATTTTAAATTAGTTCTAAAAGTCTCATCATATCATAATGTTCTGAAAAGTAATTAAAGGTGTGTAAGCAAAACAAGATGGAAATCCCATAAAGAATTAGAATAAGAGATGGCCCTGTTTTGTTTACCTGCTGCTCTGCAATTTTAGACATCCCCTCATCAAGCCAGCAGCTAACTGAATGCAACATGAAATGAATACAGTGGAAGGCCATTCAAGGGGAGGGCTGGGATGGGTAGTTTCAGAATGTAGTCCATTTCAGTATATAGTTTATTTGTTTCAGTATATAGTGTATGTGGATTTCTCAGTCTACAGTGTATGGTTTTCAATACATAGTGTATGTGGTTCACCATGCAGTGTATTTGTTTCAGTATATAGTGTGTGTGGATTTTTCAGTCTATAGTGTATGGCCCGGATATTCAAACTGTACCAGGTTGTAATGCAAGCCTGGGCACAGCTCAACTTTGTTACGCAGGGGTGTGGCCTGGGCGATATCCAACGGTGCTGCGCTATGGCACAGCAGTTGAATATCGCACCCTGGTTGACTCCCCATTGTGCATGGTGCAGTGGCACCGCGCCAGCACAAGTGGCCAGAGTGGAGCATGGAGATGCGCTAGAGCAAGTGCCATTGTGCCATGCACAGCACCTGCGATATTCAAAAGGGGACATGCAAATGGGGCCATAATTTATGCAAGGCGCACATGGGACCATTTGCATGTCATTATGGCCCCATTTGCATGCCATTAGCATGCAGGTGTGCCGATCCCCGACGACTTGCACCTGGCGCCCTGCCAGGCAGCAGCCATCGGGGACCGACGCCCCCTGCAGCCCGATCGTGGGCATTTGTTTAAAAGAATAATCCCCGTCCTATATCCCTGGTGGTCCAGTGGACCGCACTCTGCCTGATCGAGGGCATCAGTATTATAACTCCCCCCATGTCCAGTATCCCTCGTGGTCCAGTGGACCGCACTCTGCCCGATCATGGGCATCTGTCAAACATATAAATGGTTCTATTACCCGGGTGGTCTAGTGTACCCCCTCCCCACCCGCCCACTGAGCCCCCTGCCCTGCTCCCCAGTCAGTCAGCGGGTGGCAGCACCCCACCCATCTGCCGCCCACTGCCGCTGACTGACAGATCAATGCTGCACCCATTGGTTCACAGCATGAGCCAATGGGCGGCAGCTCCGTACTCATACTCACACAGTCCAGATATGTATCAGTACATGGTACCTTTGTTTCAGTATATAGTGTATGTGGATTTTCTGTACTCAGTATGTGTATTTCAGTAGATAGTGTATGTATTTCAGTATATAATGTAAGAGTTTCACTATATAATGTATGTGTTTCACTATACGATATATGCATTTCAGTATACAGTATATGTATTTCACTATATGCTGTATATATTTCAGTAGATAGCGTATGTGGTTCACTACATTGTGTATGCATTTCACTATATAATGTATATATTTCACTATATGATGTATGTATTTCACCATATAGTGTATGTGTTTTACTATGCAGCCAGAGATTCTGAATTATGTCCCTAATGGCTTGCCATAGTCTTCTGCTGGTGATACCTCTCCCAATGCACCATTACTAGCTGTTCATGTATCCTGTATCCCTTGTTTGGCCAGAACAAGTGGTGTTAAATTGAAGTGCTGTCTTACATGGGTTAGAGTTACATTTATCAGGTTCCTGGGCAACTCCTTTTTAGGTTAGCGTGCGTGCGTAGCCAACATCTTGCGCTAGTAGCAGATTTGGAGGCGCAGTCATGGTTGGGCGAATGCGGGGCATGCATCAGTAGGTGCATCCCTCATTCCCCAATCAGCCTGCATGCTGGTGCCACACTGTGTATACTTAATGGGGCAATGAGATCAAACAAAAGGTCCACTGCAATGTGAGCTAAGCTCGTCACACTCAGTGGACCTCCTGACGTTCTTTCCCTTGTGGCGAAAAGCAAAATGAACATGGCGGCACACCGCCTGCCATACTGCCAACTTTGGGGGTGCCCAATCCTCCCTGTCAGCATGCCCTGCCCCAATGTATGTGCCAACTGGGGAGCCCACTCCCCACCGGCATAATGCATCACCCCCATTTGTTATGTGCCAAGTGGTGGGTGCTCAAACCCCTCGGCTCTTGCTCCTCGGGCTCATAGCACCGACGGGGTACCCAACTCCCCCGCCGGCCACAGCATCCCCCACAAAACACTTAGGTGACATGCTGGGAGCTCACCCTAGCAAAAGGCCAAAGCCCCTTCAAAATAAATAAATAAGTAAATAAATAATCCCAGGATTTTTTTTTTACCTGTAAAGGAAAAACACCGGTCATGTCTCCTGCCCCCTCCCTGTGCCCACCCACTGTGCACCCTGCCTCCCCACACCCCCATCCCATACTTACCTTCGGAGTCCGGCACGACAATCTTCCGTGGACCGGGAACATGTCTGCACTCTTCAAAGCCGACTGTGAACTGAGGAAATGCCAGTAAGCTGTATAATGGAATAAATAGGGTTTTCTCAACTTTGTTGCATATCTCAGGCATTTTTTTGGAATGTTGGCATCAAATTTTCAACATGGGGTTTTGGACACCCCGCCTCATGAATTTTAGCACTGTCATGGCATTAATCGGCCCTGAAAGGTGATTTTGCGGTCACTGCACAGAATCACCTTTCAGGACTGATTAACGAAACAACAGTGCCACTGTTCATGAGGGGGGCTCTCAAGAAGCCTATGTTGCACATTTGGTGGGAAAAATCAAAAAAATGGCTGTTTTACAAGTGTGTGTTGCGGTGTTTCACGCACGCTTGTAACTTCATGAATTTGTAATATTTTCACTCCAGATTTTCAAAATTGCCATTTTCCCACCTCCTGATGAACAGTACAGCTGTCATTTTATATATCCTGGCCGAAATGTGTTTTCGTGCGTCCAGCGCAGAATTGCGCGGTCGCTGTGTGGAATCAGTTTTTGGGACAGTTTGAGGAAATGACACTGATACTATTCATGAGCAGAGGTTCTAAAATGCCTATGTTGAAAATGTGGTGCCAAAAGTCCATAAAATGACTGTGTTGCAAGCGTGCATTGTGCAGTTTACTTTCCATGTACCCTTGTAACTTCACAAATTTGCAATATTTCCATGCCAGATTTTCAACACTGCCATTTTTTCACACCTCCTTATGAATAGTACGGCTGTCATTTTTCTCATCCTGCCCGAAATGTGTTTCCACACCTGTGGTGCACAATAATGTGGTCGCTGTGGGATATCAACTTTTGGGACAGCTTAACTAAATCACAGCACCACTGTTCATGAAGTTAGGTCGCAAAATGCCTGTTAAAAATGTGGCTAACAAACTCCCAAAATTAATTGGGTTACGGACTTGTGTTGCACAGTTTCTATGCATGCTCATGACTTCACCAACTTTTCATAGTTTCACTCCAGATTTTTAATGTTGCCATTTTTTACACCTCCTCATGAACAATACAGTTATCATTTTCCACATCCTGCCCAAAATGTGTTTGTCCCTGTGTCACCAAATGGCATAGCCGCTGTGCAAAACCACCTTTCAGTTACAAACTGATTGTGCCGCTTTTCATGAGGTGGGCTCACAAAAAGCCCATGTTGAAAATTTGTAGTGAAAATACCAACACACGCCTACGGTGTTAGGGTTTCCAACTGTAGCACCCCATCCAGTAGAGACTGACACGTGTCAGGGGTGTGACTTGGGATCATTGGCTGTAATGCTTACATTATTCCACCCCCACCCCTACCCTGCAGCCAGTGCCAGGCATCATGGTGTGCTTTGGGGTGTTCGGCCACAAAGTTCACCCCATTCTCCTATACTGCACCCACCTCAGTGTATTTCCTTCTGGAATGGGGTATGTATAATGCCCAAAGACCCCAAAGCACACCACGACACTTGTCAGTGTCTACAGGGTAGGGTGAGGTACAATGCAATGAGTGTTATAGCTGACGACCCAAAGGCACATCCCAATGTCTGTTGGTCTCTACAAGGTTGGGGTGGGTTACGCTACTTCAATACTTCACTGCCATTCCTATTATGCATCTCTAATTCCTGCACTACCAATGCCAATGCCAGTGTGACAACATTCGGCATCGACAAATGCTCGTTTGTCCTTTGTGTCATCATGCTTCAAATTATTTTACCTTTGAACATATAGTTTGAATAGAACAAGGGCATGAAAAAACAGCTTCAAAGTGCTCTGCTTTATCAGGGGGAAGGGGTTAAGGCAGAGTTCAATTAGGGTCTATGTATGTTTATCAGAACAACCACCCTTCAGCTCCTTTTCTTTTTTCACTTGCCATTGGCACAAGGTCCATGTCCAGGAGAATGTTTCACTGACCCACTTTGTGCCCAGGCACTGCATGCACCAGCCCATGCACAGCAGGATGAGGTACTGGTACTGGAACTAACACAAGTACCCCTTCTGCCATCACTTCTGGCACTGTCTCTGTGACCTGCACCAGGTCTGTACCAGGTGATGGTGCTGGCTCTGTGCCCAGGAGCTGCATGAACCAGCCCATGAACAGCAGGATGAGGTACTGGTACCTGAACTAACACATGTACCCCTTCTGCCATCACTTCTGGTACTGTCTCTGTGACTTGCACCAGGTCTGTGCCAGGTGCTGATGCTGGTGCTGGGTCTCTGCCAGGTGCTGGTGCTGGGTCTCTGCCAGTGCCAGGTGCTGGTGCTGGATATGTGCCAGGTGCTGGTGCTGGGTCTGTGCCTGTGCCATGTGCTAGTGCTGGGTCTCTGCCTGTGCCAGGTGCTGGTGCTGGATATGTGCCAGGTGCTGGTGCTGGGTCTGTGCCTGTGCCAGGTGCTGGTGTTGGGTCTGTACCAGGTGCTGGTGCTGGGTCTGTGCCTGTGCCAGGTGCTGGTGCTGGGTCTGTGCCCAGGCACTGCATGCACCAGCCCATGCACAGCTGGATGAGGAACTGGTACCTGAACTAACACATGTACCCCTTCTGCTGCCATCATTTCTGGCACTGTCTCTATGACTTGCACCGGGTCTGTGCCAGGTGCTGGTGCTGGGTCTGGGACAGGTGATGGTGCTGTGTGTGGGACAGATGATGGTGCTGGGTCTGTGCCAGGTGTTGATGCTGGTGCTGGGTCTGTGCCAGGTGTTGGTGCTGGGTCTGGGACAGGTGATGGTGCTGGGTGTGGGACAGGTGATGGTGCTGGGTCTGTGCCAGGTGCTGATGCTGCTGCTGGGTCTGTGCCAGGTGCTGGGTCTGTGCCTGGTGCTGGTGCTGGGTCTGTGCCAGGTGCTGGTGCTGGGTCTGTGCCCATGCACTGCATGAACCAGCCCATGCACAGCAGGATGAGGTACTGGTACTGGAACTAACACATGTACCCCTTCTGCTGCCATCACTTCTGGCACTGTCTCTGTGACCTGCACCTGGTCTGTGCCAGGTGCTGGGTCTGTGCCAGGTGCTGGTGCTGGGTCTGTGCCTGTGCCAGGTGCTGGTGCTGGGTCTGTGCCAGGTGCTGCTGCTGAGTCTGTGCTAGGTGCTGCTGCTGGCTCTGTGCCCAAGCACTGCATATACCAGCCCATACACAGCAGGATGAGGTACTGGTACCTGAACTAACACATGTACCCATTCTGCTGCCATCACTTCTGGCACTGTTTCTGTGACTTGTACCAGGTCTGTGCCAGGTGCAGGTGCTGGGTCTGTGCCAGGTGCTGGTGCTGGGTCTGTGCTAGGTGCTGATGCTGATGCTGGATCTGTGCCTGTTCCAGGTGCTGGTGTTGGATCTTTGCCAGGTGCTGGTGCTGGGTCTGTGCCCATGCCAGGTGCTGATGCTGGGTCTGTGCCAGGTGCTGGTGCTGGGTCTGTGCCCAGACACTGCATGCACCAGCCCATACACAGCAGGATGAGTTACTGGTATCTGTACCAACACATGTATCCTTCTGCTGCCATCACTTCTGGCACTGTCTCTGTGACCTGCACCGGGTCTGTGCCAGGTGCTGGGTCTGAGGCAGGTGCTGAGTCTGAGACAGATGCTGGGTCTGGGACAGGTGCTGGTGCTGGGTCTGTGCCAGGTGCTGGTGCCAGGTCTGTGCCTGTGCCAGGTGCTGGTGCTGGCTCTGTACCCAGGCACTGCATGAACCAGCCCATGCACAGCAGGATGATGTACTGGTATCTGTACTAACACATGTACTTCTGCTGCCATCACTTCTGGAACTGTTGACTTGCACCTGGTCTGTGCCAGGTGCTGATGCTGGTGCTGGGTCTGTGCCTGTGCCAGGTGCTGGTGCTGGGTCTGTGCCAGGTGCTGGTGCTGGGTCTGTGCCTGTGCCAGGTGCTGGTGCTGGGTCTGTGCCCAAGCACTGCATGCACCAGCCCATACACAGCATGATGAGGTACTGGTACCTGAACTAACACATGTAACCATTCTGCTGCCATCACTTCTGGCACTGTTTCTGTGACTTGCACTGAGTCTGTGCTAGGTGCTGGTGCTGGGTCTGTGCTAGGTGCTGATGCTAGTGCTGGGTCTGTGCCTGTTCCAGGTGCTGGTGTTGGGTCTTTGCCAGGTGCTGGTGCTGGGTCTGTGCCCGAGTCAGGTGCTGATGCTGGGTTTGTATCAGGTGCTGGTGCTGGGTCTGTGCCCAGGCACTGCATGCACCAGCACATACACAGCAGGATGAGGTACTGGTACCTGAACTAACACATGTACTCCTTCTGCTGCCATCACTTCTGGCACTGTCTCTGTGACTTGCACTGGGTCTGTGCCAGGTGCTGGTGCAGGGCCTGTGCCAGGTGCTAGTGCTGGGTCTGAGACAGATGCTGGGTCTGAGACAGGTGATGGTGCTGGGTCTGTGCCAGGTGCTGGTGCCAGGTCTGTGCCTGTGCCAGGTACTGGTGCTGGCTGTTTGCCCAGGCACTGCATGAACCAGCCTATGCACAGCAGGATGAGGTACTGGTACCTGTACTAACACATGTACCCCTTCTGCTGACATCACTTCTGGCATGGTCTCTGACTTGCACATGGTCTGTGCCAGGTGCTGTTGCTGGGTCTGGGTCTGTGTCAGGTGTTGATGCTGGATCTGTGCCTGTGCCAGGTGCTGGCACTGGTGCTGTGCCAGGTGCTGGTGCTGGGCCTGAGCAAGGTGCTGGTGCTGGGTCTGTGCCTATGCCAGGTGCTGGTGCTGAGTCTGTGCCTGTGCCAGTGCTGATGCAGGGTCTTTTCCTATGCCAGGTGCTGGTGCTGGGTCTGTGTCAATGCCAGGTGCTGGTGCTGGGTCTGTGCCTGTGCCAGGTGCTGGTGCTGCATCTGTGCCTGTGCTAGGTGCTGGTGCTGGGTCTGTGCCTATGCCAGATACTGGTGCTGGGTCAGTGCCAACCCCTGGTCCCTGATATGGTTGCTGGGGGTATCCCAGCAGGAAATTCACCCAAGACCTGGAGGTTTCAGTGGAAGTGTGGTGCAGGGGCCCCTAGAAGTAATAAGCCTGACATTTAATAATTTATACATTTTATTTATTTATTTTATTTTATTTATTTATTTTTTTAAGTGCAATACAGCTTAAATCATTGGCTGGATTTCATTCTGGCACGACTACGAATCAAAGTCCATACTTTTGCATCACATTCCTTGGCAAGTCTTGGTTTGACTGGACAGGGGAAGGCACCAGGAGGGAGGTGTCAGTCTGCAGCATGCGCCTAACATCATCTGTCTTGATCTGGCCTTGTGTAAGGTGGCTTGTGAATGCAGATTTGATTGCCAGTTGCTGTTGTTCAGTAAAGGATTGCTGGCAATGTGGGGACCGTATAGGTGGAGTGTGTGCCCCAATCATCTCTTGGCTTCTGTGGATGTCCTGTGAGCCAAGTCCCCTTCTTGTTCTTGTTGCAATACAGGTACCTGATGAAAGAGAGGGCCCTTTTCCTGGTTCACCCATGGTAATTGAACTGCTCTCCAGAGTCTGTGATGGAGCACCTGCATGTGGGCTGATGGTGGTGGTGCATGGGGCCTTTGTGGTTAACTGGCATATTTGTTGGCTCACTCTGATGCTCTCCTCTTTGCTGCCCATCAGGCGATAGTATGCATCTGCTGTTGTGGCTCGGTGGCTCATGTGTGACGCAAGCTCATGTCTACCCTCAGGATGAATGCTGTGAAACTGTGGAAAGAAAGAAAGAAAGTAAGATACATGCTTTGGGCCCCCATTTAACAATTAAGCAAATGGAAATCTCCAACTTGGGGGGCATCATGGAGCTCTGTGTCATCACCCCTGTGAGTTTGGGACTGCTAGACCATAGGGAAATGGTCAAAGCAGGCCCTGGAAGGTTTAGGAGGAGATGCCTGCTGGTGTCCCCAGGCTTGGAAGCACATTCCCTGGGGAAGGCATATGCTTTGGGACCCTGGGTAACAACTAATCCTGTGGAAGTCCCTGTCCTGGCAGGGCATCAGGGAGGGGAGGGCCATTACCCCTGGGAGTCTGGGAGTAGTAGGCCCAAGGGAAGTGTTAACAGCTGGCCCTGGAAGTTTTAGGGGTTGGGGTACCAGGCCACCCCTCTCATATTGCACCTTCCCTGGGTAAGACATAGGCTTTGGTACCCTGGTAAAAAGTAAGCCTGTGGAAGTCCCTGCCCTGGCAGAGCATCAGGGAGGTGAGGGCCATGACCCTGGGTGTCTGGGAGTGTTAGACCTAAGGAAGTGTTAAAAGCAGGACTTTGAAGTTTTAGGGGCTGGGGTACCAGGCCACCCCAGCCAGATAGCACCTTCCCTGGGTAAGACAATGGCTTTGGTACCCTGGGTAAAAAGTAAGCCTGTGGAAGTCTCTACCCTGGCAGGGCATCAGGGAGGTGAGGGCCATTACCCCTGGGAGTCAAGGAGTACTAGGCCCAAGGGAAGTGTTAACAGCTGGCCATGGAAGTTTTAGGGGGCATGCCTGCATGTGTCCCCAGGCTTGGAAGCACATTCCTGGGGAAGGCATATGCTTTGGGACCCTGGGTAAAAAGTAAGCCTGTGGAAGTCCCTACCCTGGCAGGGCATCAGGGAGGTGAGGGCCATTACCCCATGGAGTCTGGGAGTACTAGGCCCAAGGGAAGTGTTAACAGCTGGCCCTGGAAGTTTTAGGGGGCATGCCTGCATGTGTCCCCAGGCTTGGAAGCACATTTCCTGGGGAAGGCATATGCTTTGGGACCCTGGGTAAAAAGTAAGCCTGTGGAAGTCCCTACCCTGGCAGGGCATCAGGGAGGTGTGGGCCATTACCCCTGGGAGTCTGGGAGTACTAGGCCCAAGGGAAGTGTTAACAGCTGGCACTGGAAGGTTTAGGGGGACATGCCAGCATGTGTCCCCAGGCTTGGAAGCACATTCCCTGGGGAAGGCATATGCTTTGGGACCCTGGGTAAAAACTAATCCTGTGGAAGTCCCTACCCTGGCAGGGCATCAGGGAGGTGTGGGCCATTACCCCTGGGAGTCTGGGAGTGCTTGGCCCAAGGGAAGTGTCAACAGCTGGCCCTGGAAGTTTTAGGGGGACATGCCAGCATGTATCCCCAGGATTGGAAGCACATTCCTGGGAAGGCATATGCTTTGTGACCCTTGGAAAAACATAATATTTTTGAAGTCCCTATCCTGGGAGGGCATCATGGAGGTCATGGCCCTTAGCCTTGTGAGTATTGGACTCCTAGCCCTTAGGAAAGTGGCTAAAGCAGGCCCCTAAAGATTGAGGGGGTGAGGGTACCACTAGGTCTCCCCAGACTGAGTGCACTTTCTCTGGGTAAGGTGTATGCTGTGGGACCCAGGGGAATAACCAAGCCTGTGGAAGTATGTACCCTGGGAGAACATCAGGGAAGTCAGGGCCATCACGTCTGTGAATTTGGGACTTCTAACCCTGAGGGAAGTGGTTGAATCTGGGCCTGGAAGCTTTATGGGGACAGCCTATCAATTCTACCCAGGCTGATTGTGGAGTTTGGAGGCATACTTACATTTTTTACAGTACTCTTCCGCCACAGAGTCATGGAGAAGTGTTTGATTCCGAGTATGGCTGCCTGCTTCTTCACTGCTTTTGCAATGGCAGAACATGTCAGGTTTGATCCGCCTGTCTCGATGAGCACAGGGCATTAAGTCCAGTAGCTGATGGTCTCAGTTTGAGGAGCAGCTGCCTTGTGTGGTGTATAGAGCTGAAGTAACTTGAATAGCTTCCTTCTAGCACCAGTCTAGCTGGTCCATGTTGCAATGGTTTTGTGAAGAAAAATGGTTAAGACATAGCTGTCTTCTATCAACAACCAGTTTCTCTGCATTCTTCAAGTTGCCCAGAGACATATTTCGGATGGCAGCAGACCGCTGGGCATTGTGGAGGGCCAAGCTGAAGATGAGGTGATTTCTAGCCAGGCAGTGATCTTGGTTTTTAAGTGTCTTGGCTCTGGGTAAACTGTTAATTATCCTGACTGCCTCCTTCACAGCACAGGTGTCCTTATACAGGGATGCTGTCTCTGGTGGTATCTGCATTTGTGAGTCCCTTAGCCGGATCTCATGGTGCCTCTTCATGGCAGAGGTACTGAGACCAGCTCTCCAGAAAGGAATTACCTTGATGAGCATGTCAAGTTCAGCCTGATAGGTCCTGGCAAACCCATTCAAATCTAAGAATTTCAGGAAGTGAAGGAGGCTGTTTATATAACACTTGATGGTGCCTGGCTTAAACCCTGAGGCTTCAGCCTCTGGAATCCAAGTATCTCCTATGAATGCCCTGGAACCCAGCAGGGATATGAGTGAAAGGGCCGGGTCAATGGAGTTCCAAGCGGACAGCATCTACTGGTGAGCGGTTGCAGTTTCTGGTCTTTCTTTCCTCCTCCAAGGTCTGGAGCCAAGCTCTATAGAGACTCAGCAGTTGAGGACTCTGTATCTCTGACTCTGTAGACTGGCTAGGCAGCTGAGTATGTGGCAAATCCAGAGATGGAGAATATTGAGTCTGGGTGTCTCTGATACTTGGTCGGGCTTTAAAGCTGGTCAGAGTGCATTTGTGTCCTTCCAAAGTGCTGACTTAGATCTCTAACAATGGCAAAACAGTCTGGCTGTTGGCATTTGTAAAAGCATTTTCCTGCAGGAGGTTGGGTCAGGAGTGACTGCCACCAAAGTATCGTGCCTTCCCGTGTCATGCAGTGTACTTCCGGAGGTGCCTTGGTAGATGCTTAATTTTCTTACCACACATTGTGCAGGTACAAAGGGTCTCACTGTCTTGCTTGGTATCCCCAGAGAAGCATCTGTAAAAGAGGAAAACAATTTTAGTAGTGCTGAACATTAACCCTGGGAGTGTGGGACTGTAAGACCCAATGGAAGTATTAGAAGCAGGCCCTGAAAGCTTAAGGGGCATGCAGCACATTCTCCCCAGGCAGAGACTTTTCCCTGGGTAAGAGACATGCATTGGGACTCTGGGTGACAAGGAAGCCTGTGCAGGTCTCTGCTCTGGCAGGCCATCAGGGAGGTGAGGGCCATTAGCCCTGGGTGGCTGGGAGAGCTAGACCCAAGGGAGATTTTAACAGCAGGCCCTGGTAGTCTTAGGGCAATGCCAGCAGCTGTTTCCAGGCTAAGAGCATCGAGTCCTGGTGGAATCCTAGCAGTAGCTGAAGTCCCTGGGAGAAAGTGTGACCAGATGTCCCTTGGTCCTGTTGGGACCAGAAGTCCCTGAGAGATGATAGGACCAGATGGCCCGACGGGCTTTCCAGACCAGATGGCCCTACTGGCTGTTGGCTGGGATATCCTTAAATAGTGCTGGTCGGGCTTAGTAGTCACTCAAGGGGAGTTTGTTGAAGCCTACCCAGGCTGTGATAGCACTTGCTGGGCATGGTTTGATGCTGAGGCTGGCAGGGTGAGTCTGGAAGTCTAGGGAACATGCCAGCAGTTCTCCCCAGGCAGAGAGCACTTTCCCTGGGGGAGAGATATGCATTGGGGCCCTGGGTGACAAGGAAGCCTGTGCAGGTCTCTGCCCTGGCAGGCCATCAGGGAGGTGAGGGCCATTGGCCCTGGGTGTCTGGGAGTGCTAGACCCAAGGGAAGTGTAAATAGCAGGACCTGGAAGTTTTAGGGGGTGAGGTTACCATGCCTGCCCAGCCCGAGAGCCCTTCCTGGGTAAGAGATATACATTGGGACCCTGGGTGACAAGGAAGCCTGTGCAGGTCTCTGCCCTGGCAGGCCATCAGGGAGGTGAGGGCCATTAGCCCTGGGTGTCTGGGAGTGCTAGACCCAAGGGAAGTGTAAATAGCAGGACCTGGAAGTTTTAGGGGGTGAGGTTACCATGCCTGCCCAGCCCGAGAGCCCCTTCCTTGGGTAAGAGATATGCATTTGGACCCTGGGTAACAACCAAGCCTGTGGAAGCCCCAACACTGGCAGGCCATTAGGGAGGTTAGAGGCATTAACCCCTGCTGTCTGGGAGTGCTAGGCCCAAGGGAAGTGTAATTAGCAGGACCAGGAAGTTTTAGGGGTGGGGTACAATGCCTGCCCAGCCAGAGAGCCCTTTCCCTGGGTAAGAGATATGCATTGGGACTGTGGGAGACAAGGAAGCCTGTGCAGGTCTCTGCCCTGGCAGGCCATCAGGGAGGTGAGGGCCATTAGCCCTGGGTGTCTGGGAGTGATAGACCCAAGGGAAGTGTAAATAGCAGGACCTGGAAGTTTTAGGGGGTGAGGTTACCATGCCTGCCCAGCCCGAGAGCCCTTCCTGGGTAAGAGATATGCATTTGGACCCTGGGTAACAACCAAGCCTGTGGAAGTCCCAACACTGGCAGGCCATCAGGAGGTTAGAGGCATTAACCCCTGCTGTCTGGGAGTGCTAGGCCCAAGGGAAGTGCAATTAGCAGGACCTGGAAGTTTTAGGGGTGGGGTACAATGCCTGCCCAGCCCGAGAGCCCTTTCCCTGCGTAAGAGATATGCATTGGGACCCTGGGTGACAAGGAAGCCTGTGCAGGTCTCTGCCCTGGCAGGCCATCAGGGACGTGAGGGCCATTAGCCCTGGGTGTCTGGGAGTGCTAGACCCAAGGGAGGTTTTAACAGCAGGCCCTGGCAGTCTTAGGGCAATGCCAGCAGCTGTTTCCAGGCTAAGAGCATCGAGTCCTCGTGGAATCCTAGCAGTAGCTGAAGTCCCTGGGAGAAAGGTGACCAGATGTCCATTGGTCCTTTTGGGACCAGATTTCTGAGAGATGTTAGGACCAGATGGCTCAAGGGCTTTCCAGACCAGATGGCCCTACTGGCTGTTGGCTGGGATATCTTGAATAGTGCTGGTCGGGCTTAATAGTCGCTCAAGGGAGTTTTTGAAAGCCTACCCAGGCTGTGATAGCATATGCTGGGCATGGTTTGATGCTGAGGCTGGCAGGCTGATTCTGGAAGTCTCCAGGAACATGCAGGTTCCTCCCAGGCAGAGAGCACTTTCCTGGGAGAGATATGCATTGGGGCCCTGGATGACAAGGAAGCCAGTGCAGGTCTCTGCCTGGCAGGCCATCAGGGAGGTGAGGGCCATTAGCCCTGGATGTCTGGGAGCTAGACCAAGGAGGTTTTAACAGCAGGCCCTGGCAGTCTTAGGGCAATGCCAGCAGCTGTTTCCAGGCTAAGAGCATCGAGTCCTGGTGGAATCCTAGCAGTAGCTGAAGTCCCTGGGAGAAAGTGTGACCAGATGTCCATTGGTCCTTTGGGAACCAGATTTCCTGAGAGATGTTAGGACCAGATGGCCAAAGGGCTTTCCAGACCAGATGGCCCTACTGGCTGTTGGCTGATATCTTTGAATAGTGCTGGTCGGGCTTAATAGTCGCTCAAGGGAGTTTTTGAAGCCTACCCAGGCTGTGATAGCATATGCTGGGCATGGTTTGATGCTGAGGCTGGCAGGCTGATTCTGGAAGTCTCCAGGGAACATGCCAGCAGTTCTCCCCAGGCAGAGAGCACTTTCCCTGGGGGAGAGATATGCATTGGGGCCCTGGATGACAAGGAAGCCAGTGCAGGTCTCTGCCCTGGCAGGCCATCAGGGAGGTGAGGGCCATTAGCCCTGGATGTCTGGGAGTGCTAGACCCAAGGGAAGTGTAAATAGCAGGACCTGGAAGTTTTAGGGGGTGGGGGTGCAATGCCTGCCCAGCCAGAGAGCCCTTTCCCTGAGTAAGAGATATGCATTGGGACCCTGGGTGACAAGGAAGCCTGTGCAGGTCTCTGCCCTGGCAGGCCATCAGGGAGGTGAGGGCCATTAGCCCTGGGTGTCTGGGAGTGCTAGACCCAAGGGAAGTGTAAATACCAGGACCTGGAAGTTTTAGGGGGTGAGGTTACCATGCCTGCCCAGCCAGAGAGCCCCTTCCCTGGGTAAGAGATATGCATTTGGACCCTGGGTAACAACCAAGCCTGTGGAAGTCCCAACACTGGCAGGCCATCAGGGAGGTTAGAGGCATTAACCCCTGCTGTCTGGGAGTGCTAGGCCCAAGGGAAGTGTAATTAGCAGGACCTGGAAGTTTTAGGGGTGAGGTTACCATGCCTGCCCAGCCCGAGAGCCCCTTCCCTGGGTAAGACATATACATTGGGACCCTGGGTGACAAGGAAGCCTGTGCAGGTCTCTGCCCTGGCAGGCCATCAGGGAGGTGAGGGCCATTAACCCTGGGTGTCTGGGAGTGCTAGACCCAAGGGAGGTTTTAACAGCAGGCCCTGGTAGTCTTAGGGCAATGCCAGCAGCTGTTTCCAGGCTAAGAGCATCGAGTCCTGGTGGAATCCTAGCAGTAGCTGAAGCCCCTGGGAGAAAGTGTTAAAAGATGTCCCTTGGTCTTGGTGGGACCAGATGTCCCTGAGAGATGTTAAGACCAGATGGCCAGACGGGCTTTCCAGACCAGATGGCCCTACTGGCTGTTGGCTGGGATATCCTTAAATAGTGCTGGTCAGGCTTAATAGTCGCTCAAGGGGAGTTTTTTGGAGCCTACCCAGGCTGTGATAGCACTTGCTGGGCATGGTTTGATGCTGAGGCTGGCAGGCTGATTCTGGAAGTCTCCAGGGAACATGCCAGCAGTTCTCCCCAGGCAGAGAGCACTTTCCCTTGGGGAGAGATATGCATTGGGGCCCTGGGTGACAAGGAAGCCAGTGCAGGTCTCTGCCCTGGCAGGCCATCAGGGAGGTGAGGGCCATTAGCCCTGGATGTCTGGGAGTGCTAGACCCAAGGGAAGTGTAAATAGCAGGACATGGAAGTTTTAGGGGGTGAGGTTACCATGTCTGCCCAGCCCGAGAGCCCCTTTCCTGGGTAAGAGATATGCATTGGGACCCTGGGTGACAAGGAAGCCTGTGCAGGTCTCTGCCCTGGCAGGCCATCAGGGAGGTGAGGGCCATTAGCCATGGGTGTCTGGGAGTGCTAGACCCAAGGGAAGTGTAAATAGCAGGACCTGAAGTTTTAGGGGGTGTGTTACCATGCCTGCCCAGCCAGAGAGCCCCTTCCCTGGGTAAGAGATATACATTGGGACCCTGGGTGACAAGGAAGCCTGTGCAGGTCTCTGCTCTGGCAGGCCATCAGGGAGGTTAGAGGCATTAACCCCTGCTGTCTGGGAGTGCTAGACCCAAGGGAAGTGTAATGAGCAGGACCTGGAAGTTTTAGGAGGTGGGGGTTCAATGCCTGCCCAGCCAGAGAGCCCTTTCCCTGGGTATGAGATATACATTGGGACCCTGGGTGACAAGGAAGCCTGTGCAGGTCTCTGCCATGGCAGGCCATCAGGGAGGTGAGGGCCATTAGCCTTGGGTGTCTGGGAGTGCTAGACCCAAGGGAGGTTTTAACAGCAGGCCCTGGTAGTCTTAGAGCAGTGCCAGCAGCTGTTTCCAGGCTAAGAGCATCGAGTCCTGGTGGAATCCTAGCAGTAGCTGAAGACCCTGGGAGAAAGTGTGACCAGATGTCCCTTGGTCTTGGTGGGACCAGATGTCCCTGAGAGATGTTAGGACCAGATAACCCGACGGGCCTTCCAGACCAGATGGCCCTACTGGCTGTTGGCTGGGATATCTTTGAATAGTGCTGGTCGGGCTTAATAGATGCTCAAGGGGAGTTTGTTGAAGCCTACCCAGGCTGTGATAGCACTTGCTGGGCATGGTTTGATGCTGAGGCTGGCAGGCTGATTCTGGAAGTCTCCAGGGAACATGCCAGCAGTTCTCCCCAGGCGGAGAGCACTTTCCCTTGGGGAGAGATATGCATTGGGGCCCTGGGTGACAAGGAAGCCTGTGCAGGTCTCTGCCCTGGCAGGCCATCAGGGAGGTGAGGACCATTAGCCCTGGGTGTCTGGGAGTGCTAGACCCAAGGGAAGTGTAAATAGCAGGACCTGGAAGTTTTAGGTGGTGAGTTTACCATGCCTGCCCAGCCCGAGAGCCCCTTCCCTGGGTAAGAGATATACATTGGGACCCAGGGTGACAAGGAAGCCTGTGCAGGTCTCTGCCCTGGCAGGCCATCAGGGAGGTGAGGGCCATTAGCCCTGGGTGTCTGGGAGTGCTAGACCCAAGGGAAGTGTAAATAGCAGGACCTGGAAGTTTTAGGGGGTGAGGTTACCATGCCTGCCCAGCCAGAGAGCCCCTTCCCTGGGTAAGAGATATACATTGGGACCCTGGGTGACAAGGAAGCCTGTGCAGGTCTCTGCCCTGGCAGGCCATCAGGGAGGTGAGGGCCATTAGCCCTGGGTGTCTGGGAGTGCTAGACCCAAGGGAAGTGTAAATAGCAGGACCTGGAAGTTTTAGGGGGTGAGGTTACCATGCCTGCCCAGGCCGAGAGCCCCTTCCCTGCATAAGAGATATGCATTTGGACCCTGGGTAACAACCAAGCCTGTGGAAGCCCCAACACTGGCAGGCCATCAGGGAGGTTAGAGGCATTTACCCCTGCTGTCTGGGAGTGCTAGGCCCAAGGAACGTGTAATTAGCAGGACCTGGAAGTTTTAGGGGGTGGAGGTACAATGCCTGCCCAGCCAGAGAGCCCTTTCCTGGTAAGAGATATGCATTGGGACCCTGGGTGACAAGGAAGCCTGTGCAGGTCTCTGCCCTGGCAGGCCATCAGGGAGGTGAGGGCCATTAGCCCTGGGTGTCTGGGAGTGCTAGACCCAAGGGAAGTGTAATTAGCAGGACCTGGAAGTTTTAGGGGGTGAGGTTACCATGCCTGCCCAGCCCGAGAGCCCCTTCCCTGTAAGAGATATACATTGGGACCCTGGGTGACAAGGAAGCCTGTGCAGGTCTCTGCCCTGGCAGGCCATCAGGGAGGTGAGGGCCATTAGCCCTGGGTGTCTGGGAGTGCTAGACCCAAGGGAGGTTTTAACAGCAGGCCCTGGTAGTCTTAGGGCAATGCCAGCAGCTGTTTCCAGGCTAAGAGCATCGAGTCCTGGTGGAATCCTAGCAGTAGCTGAAGTCCCTGGGAGAAAGTGTGACCAGATGTCCCTTGGTCCTGGTGGGACCAGATGTCCCTGAGAGATGTTAAGACCAGATGGCCCGACAGGCTTTCCAGTCCAGATGGCCCTACTGGCTGTTGGCTGGGATATCTTTAAATAGTGCTGGTCGGGCTTAATAGTCACTCAAGGGGAGTTTGTTGAAGCCTACCCAGGCTGTGATAGCACTTGTTGGGCATGGTTTGATGCTGAGGCTGGCAGGCTGATTCTGGAAGTCTCCAGGGAACATGCCAGCAGTTCTCCCCAGGCAGAGAGCACTTTCCCTTGGGGAGAGATATGCATTGGGACCCTGGGTGACAAGGAAGCCTGTGCAGGTCTCTGCCCTGGCAGGCCATCAGGGAGGTGAGGGCCATTAGCCCTGGGTGTCTGGGAGTGCTAGACCCAAGGGAAGTTTAAATAGCAGGACCTGGAAGTTTTAGGGGGTGAGGTTACCATGCCTGCCCAGCCCGAGAGCCCTTCCTGGTTAAGAGATATGCATTTGGACCCTGGGTATCAACCAAGCCTGTGGAAGCCCCAACACTGGCAGGCCATCAGGGAGGTTAGAGGCATTAACCCTTGCTGTCTGGGAGTGCTAGGCCCAAGGGAAGTGTAATTAGCAGGACCTGGAAGTTTTAGGGGGTGGGGGTACAATGCCTGCCCAGCCAGAGAGCCCTTTTCCTGTGTAAGAGATATGCATTGGGACCCTGGGTGACAAGGAAGCCTGTGCAGGTCTCTGCCCTGGCAGGCCATCAGGGAGGTTAGAGGCATTAACCTCTGCTGTCTGGGAGTGCTAGGCCCAAGGGAAGTGTAATTAGCAGGACCTGGAAGTTTTAGGGGGTTGGGGTACAATGCCTCCCCAGCCAGAGAGCCCTTTCCCTGGGTAAGAGATATGCATTGGGACCCAGCATAACTACTTTAACTGTGGAAATCTCTATACTTTGATAGTATCATGCAAGTTAAAACTGCCTACGTGTTTTGGCTTGCCACGTACATAGTATTTCCTGTTCTGATTCCATGCCATCTGTGTAGCAAGTTGAGTTCTTGGTTCTGAGAAAACCTCCAGCATCTGTGTTACTGTGCTTCTTTATTGCCGGTGCAGAGAATGTCAGCTGCTGTTCTGTGAGCCCTAGTCCTGCAGCTGCTAATTCTGTGACTGTTTTATACCTGGTGGGGTGGGGGCGGAAGGGAAGGGAAGGTGATCCAGCCTCTTCCCAGGCTCAGTGCACTGAATGCTGGGTAAATAGTGAACGCCATCCCCAAGAGAAGTATCACTGAAGTCAGGGCTGTGATCCCTGTTAGAGTGTTAATACTAGCCCCTAGGAAGTGGTTTAACCCAGAGCTTGGAAGTCAGAGGGCCTGGACAAAATTGTTCCAATAGAGGTGACCTAGATGGTGGGTGCCAGTGTCTCTGAATCAGGTACCCAGAGAGACCAGCCTTCTTGGGACCCCATATCCTTGTATCATAGTCTATGCACCTGTGGCAAAGAACTTCTGTCCATGATTTTCACTTTAAAAAGGGGTACCAAGTACTTTTTTTTGTGTCCAAGACCTTGAAGACCCTGGCCTGTGCTATGCCAGGTGCTGGTGCTGGGTCTGTGCCAGGTGCTGGTGCTGGGTCTGTGCCTATGCCAGATGCTGGTGCTATGCCAGGTGCTGGTGCTTGGTCTGTTCCTGTGCCAGTTGCTGTTGCTGGGTCTGTGCCTGTGCTGGGTCTGTGCCTGTGCCAGGTGTCAGGTTCTGGTGCTGGGTCTGTGCCTGTGCCTGTGCCAGTTGCTGGTGCTGGGTCTGTGCCAGGTGCTGGTGCTGGGCCTGTGCCTGTGCCAGCTGCTGGTGCTATGTCTGTGCCTATGCCAGTTGCTGGTGCTATGCCAGCTGTTGGTGCTGGGTCTGTGTCTGTGCCAGGTGCTGGTGCTATGCCAGGTGATGTTGCTGGGTCTGTGCCTATGCCAGGTGCTGGTGCTATGCCAGGTGCTGGTGCTGGGTCTGTACCTATGCCAGGTGCTGGTGCTGGGTCTGTGCCTATGCCAGGTGCTGGTGCTATGCCAGGTGCTGTGTCTGTGCCTATGCTAGGTGCTGGTGCTAGGTCTGTGCCTATTCCAGGTGCTGATGCTATACCAGGTGCTAGTGCTGGGTCTGTGACTGTGCCAGGCATACCTCTCAACTGTCCCTGATTTTCAAGGATGTCCCTGATTTGGCCTCAAAATTTTCCTCTGTCCTCGTGAAAATTTATGTTTTGTGACAGAACAGTGGGGATTAATAACACAAAATAATGTCAAACATTCAAGTTACAGACTTCTTGTTCTTCAGAAAATGCATCTTAACACAAATGCTTTATTCTATCAGCATTCTGAGTAATAGTACTGGTTTTTAAGATATGTCCCTGATTTGGGGTCTTTGTCCCTGATTTTTTTAAGCCTTGTCCCTGATTCATGAGGCAAGAGGTTGAGAGGTATGGTGCCAGGTGCTGGGTCTGTGCCTGTGCCAGGTGCTGGTGCTGGGTCTGTGCCTGTGCCAGGTGCTGGGTCTTTGCCAGGTGCTGGTGCTGGGTCTGTGCCAGGTGCTGGTGCTGGGTCTGTGCCTATGCCAGGTGCTGGTGCTACCATTTCCTCTGCCTCTTTTTTTTCCAGCATGCCACACTTTCCTCAGAAAAAATGGATGTTGTGTTATGCTTCTGCATCATTATGGATGTCCATGGCATTGGTAGCGACATCTCCCTCAGTTCCTTGTATCATGGACCACAGCTGGTGCTGCTCAGCCCATAACTGAACCAGTGTGTCCCTTATCTGTTTTCAGTCCAGCTGTACTTGTCTTATGCTGTTCTGCACAAAAGCTTGAACTGCTTGCTCTGTTCCCCCTCTCTGTGGTGTCTTTGTAGGCCCCTGATCACCTATGTCCTTTTGCTGTTCTGCAGCTGCCCTTGCCTCTGTGTGCACATCTTTCAAAGATCGCTCACAAACTCACACTAAAGTTTCCAAGAAGGGGCAACAAAAGTTCTTCAGGTACCCATCAGGCCATTTGTGTTTGTTTCCCCAGCCTGAGGCTCGTACTGCTGCTGAATTTTCCAGTTACTGTACTCAGCAGAAGTACAGAGTATCCCTGCTGACACCCAAGGTCCCACACTAGCAGAGAACATCAGATAACCCAGCTATTTCCCATTTCAGGGGACTGTAAACACTTAAAATTTGTAGTGTTTTAATATGCCCAGACTAGCAAAGCTTTTAGCTTTATGTCCCTGATTTTGTTCAGCCAAGTCCACTTGTGAGGCAGAGGGTGGGGGTGAGAAAGTAATTCACTTATCAAATAACAGACCCCTAGCTTGCACACAGCCAGACTACAAATACTACATTTGAATTCAGAACCTGTAGGAAGGCTTAGTTACCCCGTCCCCCAAAACACAAACATATACAGAACATTCAAGTAACTGCAGTCACACAAAGCTCTTTGTCTGCAGGTCATGCCAGTCCAGCTGTTACGCAAACCTTAAATCAATGGAGTAAAAACAAAGAATGTATTAAAGATTCACCAAATAGACCTGAATGGTCAAAATGCAGTCTGAGCCAGAACCCAGCACAGCAGTTAGAAAACAAGATAAAAAACAAGCATTTGTCTATGCCGAATGTTGTCTTGCTGCCATTGGCAGTGCAGGAGTTAGACAGATGCTGCATAGGAGTGGCAGTCAAGTATTGAACCGATGCCAACCCATCCCCACCCTGCAGAGAGTGAGAGGCATTAGGGTGTCCCTGTGGGTGTTTGTTGGTGCAGTGCAGGAAAACATGCTGGGCAGGATGAAAATGACAGTTACAGTTCTTTAGGAGGTGTGAGACATGGCCTACCTAGACTTTAGCAAGGCATTTGACACAGTCCCACACAAAGATTAATATACAAGTTAGCCAGCCTGGGAGTGGGTCCCAAGATGATAGCCTGGGTAAAGAATTGGCTGGAGAATAGGACACAAAGGGTGGGATATTCAAAAGGGTTGCACCATGCGCAATAGGGTTGCGCATGCGCAAGTCCGAATTTGTGCCATTCTGCGATATTCAGCAGGAGGCAGTTGTGCCACTGAAAACAGTCTGAGCAACAGCGCAATGCAAAGGAAGGCATGCGCAACCGAAGGGGGTGGATCCATGCATAAAGAGCGCAATGCAATATTCAAAGGCTTGAGCAATGCGCAATAGCGGAACAGCCGGAAGGTGTGCCACAGTGGAAATGAGCCAAAATAAAAAGGCTCAAGTAAGAGGCACAAGAACGCTACAGGGATGCCAAGTGAGACAGACAGAGAGAGACAGACAGCGACAGTCCAGAACTGGGCAGGCAAGGGAAGTTGTGTGGGCCATAGGCTGCAGAGGCCAGCGGGGGTACCCGGTGCAGTGGAGGTAGCAGTCAGGACAGCGGGGGTAACAGAGCAACATTAGCCAGGGGGGGGAGTCACAAGCCAGGGAGATGGACAGTGCCAGCTTCCACATGGAAGCTGTAATGAGAGGGGTGAGACTGCATGCTGCAGGGGGACATGGCCATGGAAGGTCCCGTCAGCGGTACACCCCCAACAGGCAGTACCGTGCCCGCATCAGCTTTGAGCTGTACACAGATGTAGAGATCATGGGCCGTTACTGCCTGAACAGGGCAATACTGAGGCAGCTCTGTGAGCTGTGCAGTGATGTGATGCAGGCACTCTCACAACAGAGTCACGCTCTGTCAGTGGAGACCAAGGTGACAGCCTGCATGTGCCTGCTCACCACGGGCACCTTCCAGAGGCCGACAGGGGACACCACAGGCACCACACAGTCGGCCACGTCACGCATCCTCACCCAATTCCTCAGCGCACTGCTGCCACATGCTGCAGAGCACATCCATTTCCCCAGCACCGTGGCAGAGCATACAGCAAACATGCAGGAGTTCCACAGGGTAGCACATATGCCTGGTGTGCTAGGGGCCATAGACTGCACCCATGTGGCCATTTGCACACCACCTGGCCCCGATGGGGCCACATATAGTAACAGGAAGGGCTATTCCAGTGTCAACTGCCAGGTGGTGTGTGATGCCACCGGGCGCATAATCAATGTCTGTGCCACACACCCTGGTGGAGCACATGATGCCTTCATATGGTATCAGTCCACACTGTGCCATCGATTTGAGAGTGGGGACATCCCCACAGCCCATCTAGTGGGTGAGTACGCATGTTGGAAATGCAAATGTGGGGCAAGGGTGGGAATGCCACAGGTGCTATGGTAGTGGCACACAGGGATATTGGCAATATGGACCTGAACATGATACTTATCTCCACCATCTCCACACAGGTGCAGTGGATACCCCTCTGCCTGCTCTCACACATACCGGCGCCCATGACCCCATCACAGCAATGCTATAATGAGGCACATGCTGACACACAACATCATCGAGAGGATGTTTGGGATGCTCAAGGCACACTTCCGATGCCTAGACACCTCTGGCGGTGCCCTACAGTACAGCCCCTCAAAGGCCTGTGGGATATTCCTGACCTGTTGTATCCTGCACGACATGGCCAAAGACTGTGGGATAGCCATTCAGGTCGAGGAGGGGGACAGCGATGGGGACGCCAGTGGCGCCGGTGATGATGGTGATGAGCAGCCCCCCCTTGGATGGTGGGACCCCCGACTTATCCGGCAGGCCGAGCTGCACTGGGACACCATCACGGAGGAGCATTATGCACGACACAGGTAAGTCAAGGGGCCATGTGCAACCAACACTGTCAGGCGCAACCCACAGGCACACGGAGTAACATATCAGGGGTGCATGATGGCAAGGGGAGTGGAAGGGTCCAGGCACACAAACACACCATCAGGGAGGGGTGAACAGTCATATGGACACACACACACACACACACACACACACACAGGCACAAAGTGTACATGGGCAGGTGCACAGCAGAGCAGGAACAGACATGGCAAACACACAGATCCACAGACCACACCCACCACCTGTACTGTCCAAGTACGTGTGTCAGATGCTGGGTACCCTTGCACCTTGGTGTACAGTACAATGCAGGCATCATCATCCACACGCACCTGTGGACAGCAGTCGGGATGGTGTGCAGGTGGTCCGTGTGTCGGCGTGATGGGCAGAGCACCCACCAGTGCACTGCCCACCATGATGCACATTGCACGCAGGGCAGCACCACACAGGGCCCGCACTAGGAGACAGGTCAGTCATGTTGCATTGTTCCACGGCCACCGCAGATGTGTGGGTGGCCCCGCCGTGACCCAACAGCACTGGTAGGCTGAGTAGGGGCCACATGGGGTGGCACTGATGGACCACCAGGGGTCCCTCTGCTCGATCGCGACCTTGTCTGCACAGGGGTCTGCAGCATGCCAAACATACCTGCACCAGGGGTGTTCAGGATGCCCACAGCAGAACCCAGCGTCGACAGGATGGGTGTCACACGATGTCGGGAATGGGGAGTGGAGAGCGTACTGTGTGGGGTGCGCGGTACAGGGGCACCTGCGTGTGTGCCCAATGCAGCCACGACAGCGACCAATGCCTGGGTCTGCCTGTTGATGGTGGTGGTCACATCCATCCACATTTAGACCATCTCTGCAAGGATCAGAGCACAGTCCCTGCTGTGCTGCTCCACAGCCATGCACAGTGCCTCCATGGACGTTGCAACCCGCCTTTGCTGCTGTACTGATTCCCGCAGCAGGCGGGTGTGCTCTTAAAATGGGTACTCTGCCACAACAGCATCCTGTCCCCCAGGGTATGGAAGGTCCTGATGCTCAACTCCCCTTGAGGATGGGCGCTGTTCATCAGGACCAGGAATGGGCATATCAAAGGGCGGTGTGCATGTGCCACCGCTGGACACTGTACCCCCAGACCTGGTGGGTGACTGCTGCTGCTGCCCCTCCAACCGCTGTGCCCCAGGGACTACTCGTTCCACTGCTGTGGCCACAACAGTGCCAGACACCTGCACAGCCACCAGTGCTGCCCCACCGGTGCTGACAGGCACAGCCAGGGACTGTGCCGACATGCTGGCACACACGTTGGAACCAGCTAGGCCCAGGGGCACGTGCTGGCCTGCTGTGTGTCCATCATGGGACACACACGTGTCACTGCCAATTGCAGTCCTTGCATCATCAGTGGTGCAGGTACGTGCTACAGCCACAGTCACAGTGTGCTGGCATGCTTACATGCCAGACTGCTGAGACACAAGCTGTGCACCCCCCACACCTGACTCACTGACAACAGAGGTGGCAGCCAGGCATGCATGCTGGTGCAGTGCATGCTGGCTGGTGACAGAGGTGGATGGACCCTCCTCCAACTCTGGCAGGTCTTCCTCACTGCCTGGTCCCACCACCACCGTCCCCTGACGACAAACAGGATCTGTAACAGAAAGTGAGGACATGTGAGTGCATGTGAACAACCCCCCCCAACACCACCACCATGTCATACCGTGCAGTGCTGGGCTTCCACCTGTCTGGAATCCACCTCCTGGTACGCCCTCAATAGCACTCCACTGCATTGATGCAGCCAGTCGGTCCTCAGCCAGGGTCAGCTCCGCCACCGCTGGCTGGTCCCCACCTGTGCCAGCACGTGCCGCCCTGAGGGCTGCCACCTTCTCCTTCACCCTCCTGAGGTCTGTCCCCATCTTCTTTTTGCATTTCTGCACGGAGCGCTGGTGGCTTCCATGCAGGTTCACTGCCCGAGCTACCCCCTTCCATGCAGCTGCACGGGCCTGAGGGGTGCCCCGCCATCCACTCAGTAGTGGCTCCTCTTCCAGGTAGGCCTGGAAGAGGGCCTCTGTCTCCACCGTGGTGAAGTTGGGCCTCCTCCTTCACCCACCATCCTCACCTCACCTTGGCTCTGCTCGTCATGTCGGTCTGTATGGGTGAAGTGGACACCTGTAACTGTGCAGTCTACAGCATTATCCCATGACCATTGGCCAGAACATCACACAGCATGCAACTCACTTCTCACCTGCAGTAACCGAATCTGGCCAGCGCAGCCCAATGTCGCGTATTCATAGTGCAATGCATGCAAATTAGGAGTGGCGCACATTAATGACATGCTAATCGTGCCACTGCACCTTTGAATGGCTGATCAGATGATTTGCATGTCGCTGAATATCGCGCCACACTTCTTGCGCATACGGTTGAGTCAGCTGAGCCAATGGCGCATTTCTGTGACTGTGTGGTACACTGCATGCACATGCCCAGGTAGCTACGCAGGCATCTGCCGCACTGATGATGTGCTGTGCATGATCAGCAATCCAGGCCACGGTACCATTGTGCCAATGGTGCTACAGCGCTGGTCACCATATGGCACAGTGGCAGTACTGCACAATAGTCCATTGTGGCACTGACACACAGGTGTCCGATCGCCCAGGATGTGTGGACATCTGATGGTGCTGTGTGTGGCCTTGTGCCACTGACCCATGACCTTGTGCCCGACCTTTGCCCCCTGGCGCTATACGTTTGGCGTGTATACAGCTCTATCGTGCTGTTCGGTGACAGCGCAATGTGGACCGGCAGGCGCTGTCCGAACAGCGTGATAAACAGTGATGAGTTAACTAGCGCATTTCCACGATGGGGTTGCCGAGCTGGAGTGCCATATTGCCACTGTACATTTTGAAAATGGCATGCGGAGAGCACCCAATGGGGGCTTTGGAATTAGCAAACCTGGTGGCTGTGGTGGAGCCTCACTATGGCTCACTGTTTGAGGGAGTGCCCCTGCAGGTGCCACGCACCCTTGTGTGGCAGCAGGTCGCCGCTGACCTGGAGCAGGCCACTGGGTGGAGGAGGACCCCGGAGCAGTGCAGGCACCGCTACGGCGACTTGCAGAGGAGGGAGCGTGCTCTGCTTGCGTGCCTCAGGTCGCATGCCAGGAGGGGCATTGTGCCCAGGCCAGGTGGGTGTGCTGTGTATGCACCAGTATTGTCTGCATGGGTGACTGTGTAATGTAATCTGCGCATGGGGGTGGGTTGGGCTGTGGTTTGCTGTGAGGGTGTTTGCAGGTGTGTGCTGTTTGGGTCTGGTTGTGCAGGCAGGCACACTCAATGGGGCAAGGGGCTGTCTGCTTTGGGATCTCACTGATGTGTTTCTCTTCCTTTGTCTCCCACAGGTGTGGAGGAGCAGAAGTGGGCCCAGGCTGAGGCCTGGGATGGCGGTGCCAGGGTGGCTGGTAGAGGAGGTGTAAACAGCCACAGCCACAGCAGCACCTGCAGCGCTTGATGAGTGTGAGTGTCATTACATCATGGATGCTATTGCATGCTGGGGGCACGGACACCTTACATGGACAACACTACCATGCATGCAACATGATGTCATCACTGTCCAGTGGCATTGCATATGTGTGTGTGTGTGTGTGTGTGCATCACTGGTGGTCCATGCATGCACCGGGCACATGGCTGTGGCACTAGCATCCCACCACATAGCCACATCACTGGGCAGCCTTGGTTGTGCTGTGCTGGACATGGGCGGTGTGTGTGTGTACAGTGGTACACATGGCCATTGCTGGCTGGTTGGGCTTGTCTTGTGCACGGTCACTGTGGGTGGGTGCAGTCCATCACAGGAGCGGGGCACTTTGCTGTATGCCATGCATGATGAGTGGGATTCAGGGATGTGGACAGTCACAGCCATTGACTCTGTTCCCTTGTCCTAGGTATCCGGATCCTGCGCTTGTTGGTGCAGGGCATGCAGAGGCTAACACAAGTGGTGATGGACACCCATGCATTACTCGACCTACAGCAGCATGGCATGCGGCACCAGAGGAGGTCACAGGCACAGCGCCAGGCGGGAGGAGGGCAGGCTGCCAGGTGGTAGCCAGTCATCAGATGGACCCCACCTTCCCTCTCCCAGTTGTTCACCCTGCCCTTACCCACCCCTATCTCACTACCCATACCCCAACCCTGCCTTGTACATATGCTTGTATTTGTTGTTCTCGTTATGCTTCTTAATTACCTTTATATTTTGATATGAATGCTGTGGTGGTCTCTGATTTGCAGCTGGCTATCGGTGCTCAGTTGCAGTGGTGTGTAGGGCATCAGGTGTGGTATGGTCATGGGTATGTGTGTGCAGGTGTGTGGGGCGGTGTCTCTGGTGTGGGTGAGGCTTTCAGTCAGTATTGCTGTCTGCTGCCACCCACTGCTGGGTGGTCATGGTGGGATTGGCTTGTGTGGTTCTGTGGTTCACGAGGTTGCAGTGTTCGGGGGCCCTGGGGATTCCTGCAGTGCTGGTCATTGCGCATGGGTGATGTCTTGGGGTCACAGTGCTCGGCGTGCTGTGCACAGGGGGCTGCTGGGCACTGGGGTGCTCTGCCCCCTTTGTGTGCCCGTCTCGGGTTGACGTGGGTGCTGCAGTAGCACACTGGGTTGTGCTTTGTTTGCTTGTCCCCATGGCCCAGTGGCTGCTCCATCCCTCCTCCAGTTATGCTGTGCTTGGGGTGAGGGATACATTGTTGGTTCGGCAGTGTGTCCCTGTGCCCATCTGTAGCATGGGTGGTATGCCCCTGCCTACCTCCCTGGTTGTGCAGTTCCATTGCTATGCTGCTGGGGTGTCTTTGCTTGCCCTATGCGCCTCTGGACTGCTCAGCTAGGCTGGCCTTGTTGTGCTATGGCGCATCTATTTCTGACTCAGCTTCCCTTCCTGGTTGCACTATGGCACAGTTTGTGATATTCAGGCGTTGGCTGCTTGCGCGATTGGCCTTGCTCCATGTTTGAATATCGAACACCGCGCATGTGTGCAAGTGACTTGGCGCTTTCGTTCTGCTGTTGTGCACTTTTTGGGCACAGTTTGAATATCCAGTCTGGAGAGTAATAGTAAATGGAGTCCACTCTGAAAAAAGGGGGGTTACTAGTGGGGTACCACAGGATTCAGTATTAGGACCGGTCCTCTTCAATGTCTTTATAAGCGACATTGCAGAAGGACTGGAAGGAAAAGTATGTCTCTTTGCAGATGGCACAAAGATCTGCAACAGAGTTGATGCACAAGGTGGGGTGGAAAGGATGAGAAGGGACTTGGCAAGGTTAGAGGAATGGTCAAATGTATGGCAGCTTAGATTCAATGCTAAGAGTGCAAGGTAATGCACCTAGGAAATAAAACCCAGGGTAAGAGTACACAATGGGGGTGAGATACTAACAACATCAAAATGGAAAGGACCTGGGGGTAGTCATATCAGATGACCTAAAGGTGGGCAAGCAATGTGAGAGGGCAGCAAGGAGGGCTTGGAGGATACTGGGATGCATAGGGAGAGGCATCACCAGTAGAAAACAGGAAGTTATTATCCCTCTGTACAGACAGCTGGTGAGACCCCATCTGGAGTACTGTGTGCAGTTCTGGAGACCCAATCTCACAAAGACATAGACAGGATAGAAGCTGTCCAGAGGAGGGCAACTAAAATGGTGCAGGGTCTGCACTGGAAGACATATGAAGAGAGACGAAAGGAGCTTAGTATGTATAGCCTCGAGGAAAGGAGGGAGAGGGGGGACATGATAGAAACTTTCAAGTACCTCAAGGGAATCAACAAAGTCCAAGAGGGTAGCATCTTTCAAAAAAGAGGTGTGCAAGAACAAGAGGGCACAATTTGAAGATAGAGTGAGGGCGGCTCAGAGGTAATTTAAGGAAGTATTTTTTTCACAGAGAGGGTTGTGGATGTGCGGAACAGCCCGGAGGAGGTTGTGGAGTCAAAACAGTGGTGGAATCTCAACATGCATGGGACAGTCATAACGCAATTCTAGGGGGTGGGGTAGAAAAGTAGGCTGCTGGTTAACTAGGATCTGCAGCTTATCCATCAGGTAGGGAAATGGGCAGACTGGTGGGGCCAAGCGGTCTTTATCTGCTGTCAAATTCTATGTTTCTATGTAATTAAATGGCAGTGCTGAAAATGTGGCATACAAATATACGAAATTTGAGGAGTTGCAAGGTGCATGGGAAATATGCAAGGCACGCTTGCAGCACTGCCAGTTTGTGGGCATCCGCACCAAATTTTCAACATAGGCATTTTAGCACCTCTGCTCATGTACAGTGTCACTGTCATTTCCTCAAAGTGTCCCAAGAAGTGATTTCGCACAGCGACCACGCTATTCTTCGCCGGAAGTGTGGAAACACATTTTGGGCAGGATGTGTGAAGTGACAGCTGTACTGTTCATCAAGAGGTGTGGAAAAATGGCAATGGTGAAAATCCAGAGTGAAAATATTACAAATGCACGACGGTACGAGCATGCATGCAATCTGCCAACGCAAGCTCGTAACAGTCATTTTATGGAGTATCAGATCCAAATTTTCAACATAGGCATTCTAGGAGCTCTGCTCATGAACTGTGTCACTGTCATTTTCATAATCTGGCCCAAACACTGATTTCCACAGCGACTCTATGCAATTTGCACCGAAGTGCGGAAACACATTTCGGCAGGGTGTGGAAAATGACAGCTGTAACTGCTCACATGGAGGTGCACAAAATGCCAATGCTGAAAATACGACATTAAAATATTGTGAATGAGTGAGTTTATGAGCCTGCAAAGCAACTGCACAACGCATGCTCATAAACAGGCATTTGTTGGATTTTTCCACCAAAATTTGGAACATAGACTTTTTGAGAGGCCACCTCATGAACACTGGCATTGTCATTTCATTAATGGGTCCTGAAAGGTGATTTTGTGCAGTGACTGCGAAATCACCTTCCAAGGCCAAATAATGCCATGACAGTGACAGAATTCATGACGAGGGGCCCCAAAAACCCCATGTTGAAAATTTGGTGCCAAAATTCCAAGAAATGCCTGAGATATGCAACAAAGTTGAAAAAACCCTACTCATTGTAATATACAGCTTACCGGCATTTCTTCAGTTCGCTGTTGGCTTTGAAGAGTGCAGACATGTTCCCGGTCCATGCAAGATCATCGCGCTGGAGTCTGGAGGTAAGTATGAGGTGGGGAGGTGAAGGGAGGCAGGGTGCGATTGGGTGGGTGTGGGAGGGGCATCTAGACTATGATGGACGGTTTTCATTTTGCAGGTGGAAAAAAAAGGAAAACCAGTCAGGGACAGTTTTGCATTACAGGGCATTTGGCATGCTGGGTGGGCTCCCAGCATGCCACTTAAAGTGGAGTTTTGTGGGGGTGTCAGTAGCCAATGGGATTGGGCACCTAGCAGCACACAACACGGGGTGGGGAGATAATGGGCAGGGGATTGGGCACTTCACCGCAAACAAAGAAAGGGTGTGCAAGTCGGATTGGGCACCTTCAGCATTAAGCATTTGGGGGTGGTGATGCTGATGGGAGGGCTCTGTCGGTGGGCAAAGACAGCGGGGCGTGAGCCGAGGGATTGGACACCCCCGCATTCCACATTTGCAGGGGGATGCTGATGGGAGTGGGCTCCCCGTCACAGACAAACACGGGAGGGTGCCGACAGGGGAGATTGGGCACTCCGATGTCGGAAAACGGAGGCGGACGCCTATCACGACCATGGTCATAATGGCGCGCAGCACGGCAAGCAAAGGACTGCTGCGTATGACGAGCTTTGCTCAGATTGCAACGGACCTTTCCTTTGATGTGCTTGCCCCATTATGAATGCATGGTGTGACGGTGGCATGCAGACTGATTGGGGAATGAGGGACGCTCCTACTGATGTGTGCCCTGCATTCGCCCAAGAGCAGCCGTGCCCCCAAGACCCACACTGTCACAAGATGTTTCTTGCGCATGCGTGCAAATCAACATAATAATGCATTCAAGTTGAGAGACTCTACCAAATTATTCATGATTAATAACATCTTTTCTGAAACAGTTTACAAAACTGAATAAAAAATACCAGAAAATCTTTGTAGAATCTTTAGTTCAGGTCTAAAGGAACTGCCAGCAAAACTGCTACAAGCAAGGTTAAGAACAAGGAAGAGTAGGACTCCTACAGTGTGACACAGCTTGCCAAGATCCTAAGGGATGATGGGAAATTTAAAGGGAAAGTCCCTCATCCTATTTTCCTGTATAACTGGGTAGTTGGTAGGCAGGAAAAATGATTCCCTCTTTTGCTACACAGGGAAACAGAACAAAAGGATGAACAGACCTTCCCTTAGAGCAACAGAAAAGTAACATCTGTCAGTTTTGAAGATGTCCCGGTTTGCTTCCTTCTTTATTCCACTGTCGGAACATTGCTGTATGCCTCCTAGCCAGAGTTTTAACTGGTGGGCACACATTTTTCGAACCATAAGAGCTTTTGCCTCTCTACCTATGTCTTGTGAGTGTTCTTTACTGGAACTGTGTGTAGTCATTTGAACTGTATTTACTAGACTGTTTTAATGGAAGTAATTACAGCTTAGTTTGGAAAAGTTAAGTTAAACTGAAATTTATACATGTTTTTCCCTCTACCTTCTACTCACTTGTTCCCCATACCTCTCTCTCTCCCAGAGTAACTCCTAGCCCCCCCCCGCGCAATTGACTTCTCAGAGCCATCGCCTGTTTATTGCCCTCCTTTTGTCACTTAATTTGCTCCTGCTGTCTTCCTGTATCCACTCAATGACTGCCCCACCCTCTGATTGCCTTTTTAATTTCATCCCTGTTGCTCCCCTCTCTCATTTCTTCCTAGGAGGCATCCCCTGACCAGGGCACTCCTGTCTGCCAGCGGCACCTAGGGACACAGCTTAGCCGCCTCAGTCTCTGCATCTCCAGTTCACCCTCCAGATCTGCAGGTATGACCTTCCTTGCTGCTTGCCCTACTCTCGCCACAGTGTTACCTCCAGCTCCTGATTGGATGGTGCTGGTGAATTTGGGCTCCCGATTGGCTCCCTACTTCTTTCCACTGTCTGAACTTTGCTGTATGCCTCCTAGCCAAAGTTTTAACTGGTGGGCACACATTTTTCAAATCCTACTGACTGTTTTCTGTATCTGCAGTGCCGGGCACTCCTGTATAACTGAAATTGCAGTGCCAGGCACTCCTGTAACCCTCTGTGTTTTTTTTTTCCCCATTAGTAAATTATACTGTACTGCCGCTAGAGGGACATAATCTTTATCGAAGCAATCCCTGCCTGTTGTTCATATAGATACCTTCCTAAACTACAGTTCCCACTCCATCTCACCAACCCCCACCTCCGCACTCCCTTACAAATCTTTACCTTCCTGGATCAATTATTCACTAATTTCTCTGGCTTATGAACAATGCATCCCCTACTCTCCTCTCTTCCCCCTTGTTCTGCTCATATCCCTCTCTTTATCTCCTCCACTTGCTCTCTACTCACCTATTCCTAATAACTCTCCCACCCCCATCAGTTATGATCTCCAATCCCCTACCTACATCTATGCTATCACTCCTCCCCATTTGAAATATGGTCTCACTCTACCACTATTCCTCATGCAGCTTTGATAACGGTGTCCATTTTCACTGTGGTCTCTGCCTCTTCTTCCACACTCATCCACTCCTTCTCCTTAAAACGCCCATCCTCCCCCCAGCCCTTTAAAACCTCTAAGCTCCACTTTTTCATACTGCCTCCTCTTGTTCTCTGCCATGGATATCCACCCCCAGGCCCTATTGCCCTTGCTCCTGTGGTGCCTCCTCCTCTACTACTTCTCCCCGCTCTTCTATCAGCCCTCCCCAAAGGGCTTAAAGATCCCACATCTAATCACCCGCAGCTTGTCGTAAAAATAGACCAGATTCAGACAATGGTGTGCACTCTAAAACCAGACATTCTAATCATCTCAGAAACTTGACTAAAGAGCATTATCCCTGATCACTCGGTCTCCATTCCTGGCTACTCACTGCTAAGGCAAGACCGTGCTGGAGAGGTGGTGGGTGTCATTTATGTCCTAGCTCCATCCAATATTCCATCATCTACTCATCCTCCAATCCTGAGACCCATGATGCCCTAGCTATCCATGTGACCTTCCCTTCACTCTCCCAATTTTATAGCTGGTACATACTGCTGCACAAATGTCCATACTGTTGTGCTAGACTCTAACCTCCATCACTTCCTTGCCTACCCGGGGAATTATTCTTCCTAAGCAACTTCAATATAAATTGGTTGTCACCTAAAACTACCAAAACTAAAAACAAAATTGAAGCCCTCAACCTCCCAACTGATTTCAGAATCCACCGCCCATACCACAAGACACGACAACACTCCCTACTCAACTGGGCCTTACCTCCACCCCACCATGTCATCAGTGGCCATAACCCAATATTCATAATTAGAAAGTCCGTAGAACTAAGTCACACACAAAACCACTCAACTACGCTCTTCAAGTCTCTAACCTTGAATCATCTTGAGTAGCCTTGCCACTTCTGGACTGGTCCTCTAACTCCTTCCCTCAACTGATAATGCCCTGCCTCACCTCAAAGAAATCTTTCTTATAAACTGGAATGCCTTTTTCCCACTCAAACAAACCAGAGTCAGAGGTAACCACTTACCTTGGATAACACCAGAACTTCTGGCCTGCCTCAGGACTAGAGATCGAGCCTGGAAGTCATAAAGCTACCGCATACTAGTGACCTTGCAAACTTCTGCATGCTCAGAAACACTTGCACCAGGGCTACAAGGTTAGCCAAGTCCGAATATTTCAAATCTGCCTTCATCACCAACATAAATTCCCCTTCAAAGTTCTGGAAGGTGGTCCACACCCTATTTACCCCTCATCTCACCCACCGCCCCCAGTGTTTAAAGTAAATAGCTCACTAGTGTCCGATCCACCAGCTGTAGCTGTGGAATTTAACTCCTACTATACCTCCTGCACCACTGAGCTACTGAAATACCTCCCCTCCTACCCTTCCCCCTCCCAACCCTCTACCGGTGTGCCCCCTCCACCACCCTCCTACCTTCCCTTCTCTTTCATTACTGTAACCCCAAACAATGCCCTAAGTGCCCTCCTCACCATCTGTCCCTCTAAAGGTGCCTCCACTGATGGCCTTGACCCAAAACTCCTCTCCATCTCTGCTTAGGCCATTGCCTACCTCCTCGTAATAATCCTAATTTCTCATTCTCTACTGCCTAGGTCCCCTCTTCATGGAAACATGCTGAGGTCCTCCCGCTACACAAAGGGGGTAATCCCTCATCCCCTGGCAACTATCGCCCCATTTCTCTCCTCCTTACCCTTGCCAAGCTTCAAGAACACATTGTCCTCTCCCAACTCACCTCTTTTCTATCTGACACCTCCTTTATCACCACTTTCCAGTCTGGTTTCAGAAAACAAACACTCAACCACCACCTCTCTCATACGACTCACAGACTCCATCCTAACCAGGATGGACAATGGCCAAATTACCCCAGCCATTTTTGTCAACCTGGCCAAGGCCTTTGACACCATCTCTCACTCCCTTCTCCTCGACTCACTCCCAGTAGCTGGCCTATCTCTGCCACAAATTGGTTTAAGGTCTACCATATTGGTAGGAACCCAATCAGTTAAGATCTTGGACACCACTTCCCCACCCCTCCCGATTAGCACTGGAGTCCCCCAGGGCTCAGTATTAGGGCCCCTCCTATTCTTCATCTTCTTATACGACCTTTCCTTTGTTTGTTCCCCAGCCTCCACTACACATATGTATGCTGATGATACAGTCCTCTATGTATCTGGCTCCTGTCCTGATGAGGTTACAACCAGCTTACAGAAAGACTTCGACAAGGTTCAGCTCTGGTTTGCTAACCATAAACATTTCTTCAATGCCAAGAAGACTGTCTCCATGACCTTTGGCACAAGGCAGAGACTTTCTAGGCTTCTCTCCCTACCCACTTTTCACATCCTTGATGGGACTTTACTTGATAACACATCCTCCTTCAGGTACTTAAGTGTTTGGTTGGACCAATACCTAAACTTCTTTGGACATATTGATGCCATTCAGAAAAATCTGCACCCCAAGCTTGGTGCCCTGTTCAGGAACCATAGTTGCATCCCTCCTTTGGCTAGGCATGAACTTGTTCAGAAGATGATTCTGTCCATTTTCGACTACTGTGACATAGTCTATGGTGCTGCCACTAAGTCCTCCCTGACCAGACTGGACACCATCTTCAATTCCTTCTGCCACTTTGCCCTGGATGCCCACCCACCCACACTCCATCACTGTGATCTTTCTTATGCCCTATCCTTCCCATCTCTTACAAATAGGTGACTCTCCCACCTCCAAGTACTGGGTGGTAAGCTTCCTTCCTACCTCACCTCCTCATTTATAACACCCCACCCTCTCATTCCCTTAGTTCAACCTACTCCAGAACCCTGGTTCTCCCCACAGATTCACCCAAATCAGCCATTCCATTTACTGTCACCACCTCCCAAAATTTGGAATTCCCTCTCCTTCAAATCCGGCACTCATCCTCCACCTACTCCATCAGCTCTGCCCTCAATAATTACCTTGCACCCAGCTGCTCCTGCCGTGTTCCTCCTAATTCCCTCTCTAAACCCTGGACAAAACTCTACCCTCTACCTCACCTTCATTTTTATCGTGCACCCACCCACCCTCAAATCTCTAACCCTCTTCCCTTCCCCAAATTGCTCCCCCTTACTGGTCTCCCTTGATATCTCACAGAATATAAAGGACTCCAAATGCTCTCCATGGGTCTCTGTCCTACCCCCAAGGGGATTTTATCTCTCATTTACTCCCTTCCCCCACCATCTTAAAGAGGTCTGTCTGGGACACTGCCATATTCCCCTTCTCTCTGGCCCCCCTAGTCCCCTTGCAGGATTCCTCACATCCTGAAGGGGTCTCCAGGGACACAACTCTTCACCCTTCTGCCTTCCTTCCCTTCCCCCTTTTCTTTCAGTTAAGCACTTGTTTACTTATTAATCTGGCACTTATTATTGTCCAGTCTTTCTACATGTGCAAAAAGGGAGGGGGGATTGGCCCTTTATGTCAATGAAAATATCAAAGCTACAGAAATTCAGAATACACATAAGGAGCCAGAAAAAATGTGGGTCACCCTGGAAACAGGAAATGGGACAGCCATACAAACTGGGGTTGTCTACAGGCCTCCAGACCAGGGGGATGACATAGACACATTACTGTTAGAAGATATACAAAACTTAACAGCTAAAGGGGAGGTTCTGATAATGGGAGACTTCAACATGCCAGATACAGATTGGTCAATACCAGCAGGAACATCTGCCAGAACTAGACACATAGTAGATTCCATGCAGAGGGAGGGCCTCAAACAACTGGTATAACAACCCACAAGAGACAGGGCTATCCTAGATCTAGTACTGACTAACAGGGAAAGGATTGCAACTCTCCAGGTAGAAGGTCACCTGGGGGCCAGTGACCATCACATGGTATGGTTCAGTTTGGCCACTAGAACTAAATCATCCAATTCCAAGACAAAAATATGGGACTTCAGAGAAGCTGATTTTAATAAGATGACCAACCGAGTTAAGCTAGCTCTGGCAAGAAGAAATACAGGTCGGGGGTACAGGCAAAGTGGTAAGTATTGAGGATGCAATACTTGAAGCAATATCCTATTGTGTTAGGGAGAAAAGCAAGAGCAAAAGAAGGAGGAAACCGCTTTGGTTCTCAAAAACAGTAGTAGAAAAGGTCATAACCAAAAGGTTGGCCTTCAGGAAATATAAGGGAATGCAGACGGACAAAGATAGGGAGGCATACCAAACTTCCCTAAGGGAAGCGGGGAAGGCAGTAAGGCAGGCAAAGTCTCAAACTGAGGAAACACTAGCATGAACAGTAAAAGAAGGGGACAAGACTTTCTATAGATACATTAGTGAAAGCAGAAAGTCCAGAGGGGGTATTGCTAAGATCAAAGGGGATAAGTGGGAGTGGGTGGAGTAAGACCAAGGAAAAACATCTTTCCTAAATAGATACTTCTGCTCAGTATTTACTGAGGAGAAGGTAGAATATGGCCCACAGCTCAGCACCATGGACATGGGGGAGGGAGGTGTTCACAAGTCCCTTCACAAAAGAAAGGGTCCTACAAGAGCTCTCTAAGCTCAGGGTTAATAAGGCAATAAGACCTGATGGCATACATCCCAGGATACTAAAGGAGCTAAGGGTGGAACAAGCAGAGCCATCATTACAACTATTTAGTGAGTCTCTGAGCACAGGAGAGGCCCCTGAAGACTGGAGAATGGCTCATGTGATCCCGCTCCACAAGAGTGGTAGCAGGGAGGAGGCAAGGAACTATAGACCAGTCAGTCTTACCTCAGTAGTGGGCAAGATTATGGAGGCACTCCTTAAGGAAAGGATAATGCAACACCTGGAATCCATATGAGCACATGATCCAAGACAGCATGGGTTTACAACAGTAAGGTCCTGTCAAACTAATCTCATAGATTTCTTTGACTGGGTAACCAGAGTGCTGGACTAAGGGGGTGCAGTAGATGTTGCCTACCTTGACTTCAGCCAAGCTTTTGATACTGTTTCACATAGAAGATTGATAAATAAGCTGGGTAGGCTCAGGGTTGGTCAGAAGTTGGTCAATTGGGTAGCAAACTGGTTGGCGGGCAGAAAATAGACAGTGGTGGTAAACAGTATGCAGTCAGAAGAAATGCAAAACACAAGTGAGGTACCTCAGGGATCAGTCCTGGGGCAAGTCCTCTTTAACATCTTCATCAGTGACATTGCAGATGGACTGGAGGGTAAGGTTTGTCTGTTTGCAGATGACACCAAGATCTGCAACAGAGTAGATGATTGAGATGGGGTGGGCAGAATGAGTAGAGATCTGGATAAACTGGCAAAATGGTCGAAAGAGTGGCGACTGGGGTTTAACGCAAAGAAGTGCAAGATCGTGCACATTGGGAAGAGAAGCCCTGAAGCAACCTATAGGTTGGGAAGGGAGTTGCTTGCAATCACAAGGGAAGAAAGAGACTTGGGCATCATCATCACAGATGATCTGAAATCATCCAAGCAGACCACCAAAGCTGTAGGTAAGGCTAGAGGGATGTTGGGGTGTATTAGTAGGGGTATCACAAGTCATAAGAGGGAGATAATAATCCCTCTTTACAAGACTCTGGTTAGGCCCCATCTGGAGTACTGCATGCAGTACTGGAGGCCACACCTTCACAATAACATTAACAAAATGGAGGCAGTCCAGAGAAGGGCAACCGAAATGGTGCAGGGACTGCATCAGAAAACATATAAGGACAGATTAACGGAGCTCAATATGTATACCCTAGAGCAAAGGAGGGAAAGAGGTGATATGATCGAAACATTCAAACATCTTAAGGGCATTAACAAGGTGAAAGAGTCTAACATGTTTCAATATAAGAAACATAGCAGGAAAAGAGGACACAGCATGAAATTAGAGGGAGGCCAGTTAAAGGGATACTGTCAACCAGTTTTTCATCATGTTATTTCTAGCTGAAACCCCACATTTTATGTGTGTACCCTCTCTAAAATTCACTGATGTTGCTGTTTGTTTTGTCTGTCTCCTTGTTTAGTAGAACTGAAATGCATGGCAATGCATATTTATAAACAACCTTGTTTTGTTTACAATCCTGGATCTGTTCTCACTGCCTGCTTCGTGAGTCTTAGAAACACACCCAAACAGTGCAGTCACTCATAAGGCAATAGCCTCCTAAACTCACATTGCATCATGAGGGACTAGAATGTGTCGTGCATATTTCCAAGTCCAGGAAAGGTGTTTTTGGAGTTCAACAAGGAATGTAAATAAACCTGTTTTGGTGTGGTAACACCAATATGTTGGGCAGTCTGTTTTTCACCTTAAAAAAAAAAATAAGAGTCAGACTCAAACTACTGCCTACATCAGTAATCTTTATAGAATTTTTGCAATCATAAAATGTGTTTTTTAAACTAGGGACACTTTGAGACCTAAGCGGGTTGACAGTGTCTCTTTAAGGGGTAATGTGAGAAAGTTCTTTTTCACAGAAAGGCTGGTGGATGCATGGAAGAGCCTACCTCAGGAAGTGGTGGATATGAATACAGTGCAGGGCTTCAAACGGGCATGGGATAGGCATAAGGGAGCAATAAATAAGTATGAATAGATAGGACATTGACAGAGTAAAGTTCTATGGCACATTCATAAGGAAGAAAAGATGGGCAAACTGGATGGGCTTTGCAGTCTTTATCTGCCGTCAACTTCTATGTCTTTATGTTATGCGCAACACTGTTGTAACACTGTTTGTCACACCTGCCTTATAACTGTATGTTAATGTTGATCTTGTAACTTGAATGTTTAATGTCTAATTCTAGTTGTATCCTTTCCCCCCAGGTCGCACTGGGAGAAAAGTGATTTGTTGCTCAGTGTGCCTTCCTGGTGAAACATTTCAATAAATGAATAAATGTACTCACAGTCGGGTTCTGTGACTGTCAGATGGTGACCAGCAGAGGAATCAGCAGAGTGCTGCTCTGGCCACCAATCTGCTATTGTATTACCAGTGAGTGGTGACCAGTAAAAGGATGGAACAATCCATTCCAGATCATGCCTCACCCTGACCAGGCAACCCGGGGCTCTGTGCACCAGCATGGACCACAGCCGGCACCAGGCACTACACCACAAATTCACCTGCCTGCCCAGAACTCAGATCGTGCTTCACTCTGACCAGGCAACCCAGGGCTCTGTGCACCAGCATGGACCACAGCCGGCACAAGGCGCTACACCACAAGTTCACCTGCCTGCCCAGAACTCAGATTGTGCTTCACCCTGACCAGGCAACCCGGGGCTCTATGCACTGGCATGGACCACAGCTGGCACCAGGCACTACACCACAAACTCACCTGCCTGCCCAGAACTCAGATCATGCTTTGCCCTGATCAGGTGACCCAGGGCTTGGTGCACCAGCACAGACCATGGCCGGCACCGAGTACTACACTGCAAGCCCACCCACCTGCCCAGAACTCAGATCGTGCTTCACCCTGACCGGGAGACCTGGGACTCACGCACAGCAATGACCACTGCCGAAAGTGACACTGACCATTACACTGCAGCCCACCCACCTGCCCAGAACTTGAATCGTGGCTTCACCCTGACCTGGAGACCGGACTCGGTGCACAGGTAATGACCACAGCCGACACTGACCATTACACTGCAAGCCCACCCGCCCGCCCAGAACTCAGGTATGGAGAGTAATCCCAGAGGAGCATGGCTTGAAGACACTATTTCTACTGACTTGCAAAGCTGTGGCATCGCTTCCATTGGCTGACTACTCCTGTCCTCCTGCAAGTATTTAGATGCCATTTTCAAATTGGGGCTTATTTTAAATACAGGGCTCTGTAATCTAGCTCTGTCTTATTTTAAAAACAACACTGCTTCTCCTTCTTTGTTGTCTTTACTTATTGTTTTTGGGCTGTTGAAAATTTAAAACATAGTGGTGGTGTAATTCTGTGCTGTCTTTAATTGCCGCAAATTTTATCTTGGCTTGTCTGACTGCCCTGTAGTTGGGTGAAGGGTGTTAATTGTCTGGCCTCTGACCTCAGCTACGTGATAACTGGAGGTGGGGCTTAGTCAGAGTTAAATTAGCAAGCAGAGTTTTATTTTCTCAGAAGAAGCCAGAAGGGGAAGGAAGGAAACATATTCAATTCAGTGCTTTAGAGTAACTGGTAATTGCTATTTTTCTTTTAAACTTAGATTGTGGGCTTTTAGTGACACTATACTTTCTTTGTTGTCTTTACTTATAATTGTTTTTGGGCTGTTGAAAATTTAAAACATAGTGGTGGTGTAATTCTGTGCTGTCTTTAATTGCCTCCTCCCCTTCCCCAACTCTAATTATATGCCCGTTAAATCTGATTGACAGGAGCTAAACACAGGCATAGTAAGGGTGTGAAGTAGGAGGGCATAAGGGGAAGAAGCTCACCCTCAGCACGACAAGTGTTTTGACTCATTTATTTATTTATTGGTTTCTTTTTCTTTAAAAAAAATTATCTGAGGATCAGTGGCAGGATTTTTAGTACAGTAAATTAATAAAAAGGGAACTAGGAGAGCTTCAGTAGCAGACAAGTAGTGGAATTGCAGTATAATGTGGGGAGTGGTGCAATGCAGTGGCTGTGGGGCAGCCATATTCAGGCAGACCTTCTGGACACTGAGGTGCTGCCCTATCTGCATGCATCTCTCTGGACTGCGGGATAAGGTAGCCAGACTCAGAGCGGAAGTAAACTGGGTCAGGAGTACCATCACCCCTATCCAGAGACCACCCAGTCCAATGCAACTGCCTCAAAGGATGCCGAGAACGAGGAGCACTTGGATGACAGTGGGCTCAGGGAGGGTTAGACAGTCAGGAGGTGCACACAGGTGCACACGGCATGGAGGGATGGAAGGAAGATCCTGGGGATCACTGGGAAGGCAAGACGGAGGGTGAGCTGGATGTCATTATCCACCTAGGTACTAATGACCTGGCAAATGGGGAGCCAAAGGAAGTTCAGGAAGAGTTTAGGAAACTGGGAGGGGTCTCAAGCAAGTAGCTACTTCTGTCACTTTCTCGAAGTACTACCTGTGAGAGGCAAGGGAGATAGAGTGCATGCACCAGGAACTTTAACTCATGGTTGAAGAACTGGTGCTGTGAGGAAGGGTTTGATTCATTGGTGACTGGGGACCCACCTGGAGGGATGGAGGTTTGTTCTGGCCTGACGGCCTGCATCCATCCTGGAGGGAATCCAAGCACTCAATGATAAGTTTAAATGCTACATTGACAAGCATTTAAACTAGCAAAGGGGTGGCAGGCCAGCAAGGATGGTACCTACTTGCTCACCCCACAGCTAGCAGTGGAACCAGTGAACCAGAGGAGTGGCTATTCTGCAAAGCAGTGTGCAAAAGATGGAGATTAGTGCCCAAGAGGTGGATAAGCAGAAAAGGGACAAAATTCAGCAGAAGGGCAGACAGCAAGGAGAACCAGGGATAAATGACAACCAAGGAAGGGTGGAGTAGAACAGTGAAACAGTCTAGGAGGTCAAATCATGGAAAGCCATGTGTGCAAATGCCAGGAGCCTTAGCAACAAGATGGAAGATCTGGAGGCTGTCATGGTACAGTCAGACCTGGACATTGTGGCCATCACTGAAACCTGGTGTAATGATAACCATGACTGGGAGATGGCCATACCTGGCTACAACATATTCAGAAGAGACAGAGCAGGCAGGAAGGAGGAGGAGTGGCACTGTATGTGAAAATGACATAAGGGCCACAGAGATCCAGGAGGAACAAAATGGGGAGAGATACTGTGGGTTAAGCTGGAAAGGAAAATGGGGACAGCTATCCGCACAGGTGTGGTCTATAGACCACCAGCCCAGGAGGAAGAAACAGATAGAGTTGATGCTAGCCATCCAAAGGATGGCAGACAAGGGTGAGGTAGTACTGGTTGAGACTTCAATATTCCAGACGTGGACTGGAGCATCCCAGCAGCAGCATCAACTAGGAGCAGATTTATCCTGGACTCCTCTGAGGTGCCTTCCTCAAGCAACTGGTCATGGAACCAACTCGGCAGAGGCAATACTGGACCTTGTGCCACAAACAGGGACAGTGTGATGGGGGTAACAGTGGGGGAGCACCTGGGAAACAGTGACCACCAGTCATTGTGGTTTGAAATCACAGAAAGAGCAGAACCAAACCACACAAAAACACGTATCCTGGATTTTAGGGGGGCAGACTTTGGGAAAATGGGGAGATACTTGAAAGAGGCATTAAGGGGAATGGGACAGGAATCAGGGGTTGAGGAACAGTGGGCAGTATTTAAAATGGGGATTACAAGAACAACAGAATTATGCATTAAGCAGGTTAGCAAGAGGAAAAGGAAGAGAGACCATTATGGTTTTCCAAAGAGGTAAAAGAAAGTGAAAGCCAAAAGATTGCATTCAGGCAATACAAAAGACACAGGCAGAAGGGGATAGGGAGAAGTACCAGAGAAGCAAAGGGAGGCAGGAGGTCAGTAAGGGAAGCCAAAGCTCAGACAGAAGAACACATTGCAAAATCAGTGGGTAGAGGGACAAAACCTTTACAGGTACATAAGTGAAAAAGAAAGACAAAGGAGGGATAGTGAGACTGAAGGGGGAGGATGGGATGCTGTGAGGATGACAACAGTAAAGCTGACATATTGAACAGGTATTTCTGCTCAGTCTTTACTGAGGAAGAGGAGGTAATGGGTCTGAAGGGAGTACAAGGTGAGAATGGTGCAGAAATGGACACAAGTCCCTTTACAGAGAAAGGGTCCTGAAGGAACTGAGAAGTAATAAGAGTTGATAAAGCAATGGGGCCAGATGGGGTGCACCCAGGGTCCTTAAAGAACTAAGAGAGGTGGTGGCTGAACCTCTGGCTATCCTGTTTAGCCAATCACTGGAAACAGGGAGGTACCAAAGACTGGAGGACAGCAGATGTAGTCCCTTATACAAAAGTGGGAACAAAGAGGAAGCAGGGAACTACAGACCAGTCAGCCTCACCTCGGTAGTGGGAAGATCATGGAAGCACTACTGAAGGAGAGATTGGTGGAACATCTGGTTGTCAATGGACTCACAGGACCCAAGGCAGCATGGTTTCACCGGGGAAGGTCATGTCAGACCAACCTCATTGAATTTTTTGACTGGGTGACTAGGGAGGTGGATCAGGGGAGGGCAGTGGACATGGCCTATCTGGACTTCAGCAAGGCCTTTGACACTGTGCCACATAGAAGACTATTACACAAACTGGGGAATATGGGTGTGGGCAGGACAGTAGTGTGGTGGGTAGGTAACTGGCTGGGTGGCAGGACACAGAGGGTGGTGGTAAATGGCTGTCACTCCACAGAGGGAAGAGTGACCAGTGGGGTACCACAGGGATCAGTGTGCTGGGGCGGTCCTATTCAACATCTTCATCAGTGACATTGCGCAGGACCTAGAAGGCTGAATTTCACTGTTTGCTGATGACACAAAGCTCTGTAACAGAGTAGACACACCAGAGGGTGTAGACAGAATGAGAAGTGACCTGCAGAAACTTGAAGAATGGTCAGGGTTTGGCAGTTGAAATTCAATGCAAAGAAGTGCAAGATAATGCATATGGGGCACAAAACCCTGGCACAATATATCAGTTGGGGGTGAGGATATAGCATGCACCAAGCAGGAAAGGGATCTTGGGGTTGTCATCTCTGATGACCTCAGGTAGGGAAACAGTGTGACAAGGCAGCAGGTAAAGCAAATAGGATGCTGAGATGTATAGGCGGGGCATCACCAGCAGGAAAAGGAAGGTCATAATCCGCTTATACAAGACACTAGTGAGGCCCCACCTGGAGTACAGTGTACAGTTCTGGAGACCATACCTCACGTAAGGACATAGACAGGGTAGAGAAGGTTCAGAGGAGGGCAACAAAGATGGTATGGATTGCATCACAAGTCCTATGAAGACAGGTTGAAGGAACTGAACATGTACTCCTGGAGGAGAGGAGGGAGAGAGGGATATGATAGAGACATACAAGTATCTTACAGGGAGTAACAGGGTGCAGGAAAACACTATTTTTAAGCGAAAAAGATGTTCCAGGACTAGAGGGCATGGGATGAAGTTGGAGGGAGGACGATTCAGAGGAAACATGAGAAAGAATTTCTTCACAGAACGGGTGGTGGACAAGTGGAACACCCTGCCAGAGGAAGTGGTGGGGGCTGAAACAATCACGGGATTTAAGAATGCATGGGATAGACATAAAGGAATTCTGGAGGTCAGGGTAAGGGCAACAGACTTCTAGGAAAACAAACTGAACTTACAAGCTCAAATGGGCAGACTGGGTGGGCCATAGGCCCTTATCTGCCGACACTGTCTATATATCTATGTATCTATGTATCTACGTGTCCTTCTATATAGTTTCAAAAGCTATCATATAACAGCTAGTAATTTTAAAAACAGCTCTGCTTCTGTAAAGCACTGCTTCCCCCTTCTGTAAATTTTCAGAAGCAACCCATAGCAGCTAGTTTGTTCCCCGCCAGTGCTACATGCCGGCTCCTCATCCAAGTAATTATATTTATAGCCTCAGATTCAGGTGACCCACCTCCCTTGTAAATAACTATCTACTTTCCTCTCTGCTGGTTATATTCATTGGCCACTAGGGGGCAAATTCATACCATAGCAAATAATCCTCATGGGTTCCCTCTTGTGGACTGCCCTAATCCCTGCCTCTTTTCTACCCCCCCACATCTTTCTACCCTTATTCAATGGAATTACTGTACTGCTGACTGTTTAATTCTCCTTTCTGTGTGAAAGGGTCCCTACCAGCTGCCACGGTTTGACTAGCTACTAGGGCTTGGGTACCTAGGACAGTAACTGATAGGGATAGGCCTGTGCATGAGCCATAGGTGTATTATTAGGAGTGATAGCCAATTAACCTGATTTCCTCGTCCTTGTTATATCCCCCCAAATAAATCAGAGCTGCTTGTTTCAGCAAAGTTATACCTGCCTGAGGTATTTGGTTCATGTTAAAGTACTGTACTGTGATTGTTGCACTGTATCTCATTTCACAGGAGGTCCCAGTGCCTGAACCAGTCCTGGGGTAAGTGTATACTGTGAAGGTAATTCTATATATTGTGTGGGCCACTAGTGGAAGAAAGGGGGGTTGCAGTGTCCCAGAGTGGCTGCAGTGGCTGTTAGTTTAACCATTGCAAACCCCTCGGACTCCTGGCAGGGCACCCGCTGATCCAGGCCCTCAACTCATAGTGGCAAATCAGGCAGGGGTAGTAGCCCTGGATAGCGCCATCTAGGTTACATCTTGAGGCTCACTGTTGATTGTGTGTCCTCTAGTGGTTCTATTTACTTAACCACTGTTAAGAAAAAAAATGGGTCCTTGACAGAAGTGGCTGTGCACCGCTGGTGGAGTGGTGTACTGGGAGGAGATTCCCTTTAAAATGCTATGCTTATCCTGGACATCCCTTCACTACCAGACACTGTGCAGGGAGGCACTTTCCAAGGTGGAAGGCTTTACAAACCCTGTGGTGGTGGGTCGGGCATGCTAATCTGCTCACCCACACTTTCCTGGCCCTAGTAGAGTTTCTATAGATCCTATAGATAGCTCACAGTGCCACAGACCATTGGCCTCCTGAGAGGAGCCCCTCACTGCTTGGAGAGTGATAACTATTGCAAGACCTGGGGGGAATCAGCCCCTACCACTATCTGAAACTTTGAGGAGAAATCTTCGTGAATGGTTGCTGGGAGAGGGAAAACTGTGGAGGACTTGAAGAAACTTATTTTAGCCACCTGGGGGGGTGTTCTCCCCAACACCCTCTCCTGCTCCAGTGCCCTGTGTAATGGTGGCTTGGAACCAATGCAGACTCTATTTCTGCACCTGCCATTAGTCACTATTCATCAAGGTTGAGGATCTTCTGCACCTCCCTCACCCCCAAGGGAGGATGACTGGAGACCTGGATAGACTATGTTGCCCCCAAGTGCTGGGAATGGCAATGCCTCGGAAGGCTAAAAGCTTAAAGAGGGTTAGTGGAGAGCCTCGAGGTCCTGTTCCTGACTACCATCCGTCTGCACTCGGCCAGTAACCTGAGAGCGACTGCACAGGCCTATCTTGAGGCCTTGAGAATGTGTATGGGAGCCCAGATTCTGATGAGGACCTATGGTGGAGAGTAAGAAATGCACAACAGTACCAAGGGGAGTTGTTGGTCTGTGTATGTCTCGCGCTGGAAAAATTGTTGCAAGAATGCCCTCAGAAAGGGTAGTTTGTCAGCGATTGAACTGGACCAACCAGACTGGACAGAACTCTTAAGTCTGCCCCTTCTCAGAACTGCTGCTGCTTCAGTTACCTGGCAAATCGGACCTGGAATCCCCCACCCTCCTACTATGATGAGTTAATGAGAGAATTCGAGGGGAGTTGAGAAAAGGCTACTTCGGGAGGTACCTTGCACCAACAGCTGTGGGACTACGACCCGAGTGACTGAGGGTGACCCATCAAGTGAAGTTCTAGGGGCAGAGGTTGACAGTCAATGAGTGCTCTGACAAGGAAAAAGATATGCCACAATGGGGCTAACTGTTGAGAGAGACTGGGAATTCAAAAAACAGTCCCTTTATGAAGGCCACGCTGCAAGTACGGGCCCTGACCTATATCACTGCATCTGCTATGGGGTGTGGGTACCCACCCATGTATCTCCTGCTGATAACAGCTCCAAACTCAATTCCTGACCATGGAAGTGGAGAACTGGTTAGAGTGTGTCTCAAATGCTTATCACGTCAGAGACAGAGATGGCACCCAGGTTTCAGTTAGTAATACCCCCGCTCTGGCTCTCCAGTTTGGCGCCTCGCCAGCTCAAACTCCAGAAAGTATGTTTTGCTATAATTGTGGGAAGATGGGCACATGAAAGGGAATGCCGGGTCCCAAAAGACACTGACAAAGTTGCATATAGGCTACAAGGAGAGCTTCGGAGAAGAAATCAGAAGGTTAAAAGTTGCACAACATGATCCCAGTGAGGGCACCAAAAATGCTAATTCACGTCCTTTGTGGCAAGGTCAGTTGCCCAGGCCCCCACCACCGCCTCTCCAGACTGGTCCAGAATAGTGGGTCCCTCCATGGAGACCACTGTAAAGGTGAATGGAGTGTCTACAAGAGCTGTATTAGACAGTGGCTCCAAGTGACAATTATGTCCAGGATTGGTATCAGAAGATTTGCCAGACGCACTTTTACACAACCATTAGAAGGACTGCATGTATGGGGGTTAAGTGAAAAGGCCTACCCCTATTCCGGTATATCCGAATTTGTTGTCTTTCCCACCTCCGTGGCTGGAGTGGCTCAACAAGTAGAGACCCTAGCCTTAGTGTGTCCCCCCCACTGGACTGTATGATGGTGTCCCTTTGTTAATTGGAACAAATGTTCATATGTTCGAAGGCTGGCACAGTTGTGTCAGGAAAACAGGGGTCAAAGACTAGTAGAGCTTTAAGAGTTCGCTTTAATTAAGAAGGCCTATGAGGCACAGAGAGAGCTGAAAAACAGAACCAGAGGAACCGGTCGGAATTGTATGGAAGAAGGATCCTGAGTCTCTGATCCTGATGCCAAATGCCCAGTGTACCTTTACAGGAGAGAGGTCCAGATCAGAAAAAGGATGTTAAGAATAAAATTATTAATGTTGATGCACCAGGCTATGGAAAATTGCCAGAGGGACTGCTGGTCAAGCCTAGTATTTTGCCCGCTAGAGCCCATGCTTATGCCAGAAGGGTAATGGTCCAAGTTCATAATGTGTCTGAAAGAGACATTCGAGTAAACAGAGGTTGCATCCTGGCTAATGTGCATTGTGCAGACATGCAGTGCTACCCAGCAGCAAGAGTTCAAGGAAGAATGACAGAGTAACGCCTGACTTGTTTGATTTCGGCGACTCGCTGCCAGCTGAATGGAAAGTGAGGATCAGTGAGAAGCTTGCCCAGAGAGACCAGGTGTTTTCTTTAAGAGGAATGGGATGTAGGATGCGTGCAAGGAGCTGAGCTCAATATCCGCTGCATGACGAAAGACCATTTCAGTGAGAGGTCTCGACGCCTGGCACCTGCTGACATAGATGATGTGAGACTGCATCTGCAAGAGATGTTAGCTGCTGTGTAATACAAGAACCAGAAGCTCTTATGCTTCCCCATTGTGGTAGGTGAGGAAAAGAATGGAACAGTAAGGATGTGTGGATTATCGCACCTTAAACCGGGGGACTATCCCTGATCAGTACACAATGCCTGCATTCAGGATGCTTTGACTGCCTAAACGGGAGCAAGTGGTTCTCTAGTGCTGGATCTCCGCAGTGGGTACTACCAGATCCCGATGGCCCCAGAGGACCGTGGAGAAGACGGCCTTTATCTGTCCGCTTGGTTCTATGAATTCATGAGGATGCCCTATGGATTCTTAGTGTGCCCCAGCCACTTTCAACGATTGATGGAGCTGCAGTGGGGACATGAACTTACTAGAGTGCCTGGTATACCTAGATGATGTTATTGTGTTTGGCAGCTCACTGGAGGAACATGAGAGCAGATTATTTAAGGTATTGGACCGACTGGAGGACTTTGGCCTTAAACTGTCCATTGATAAGTGTCAATTTTTCAAACATCAGTAAAGTATGTGGGACACATAGTATCCACCAAGGAATAGAGACACCCAAGTAAAGTTGAGGCCTTGACCACCTGGCCACAGCCCAAAATCTAAAAGAACTGAAAGATTCCTGGATTTTGTGGTTATTATCGGCGTTCATCAAGGACTATTCAAGAGTGATCCGCCCTTATTAACCTTACTCAAGGTATCCCCCAACCCACAAAAATACCAAAAGTCAGCTCCTCAAGACTGAAAGAGTGTATTTTCATCCGAGTGAAGTATTTGGGGCCCGCTGGACTCCTGATTGTGAGACTGCTTTTCATGAGATCATATATCAACTTACCCATGCTCCAGTGCTGGCCTATGCCGATCCAAGAAAAACCTTACGTCCCGCACACTGATGCTAGCTTGCAAGGTTGGGGGCTGTGTTAAAATTAAGAGCAGAGAATGGCTTGAGACCAGTGGCCTTTGCCAGTAGAAGCCTGACCCCATCCGAAAAGAACTATCCTGTACATAAGTTAGAGTTCCTAGCTTTGAAGTGGGCTGTTGTTGACCAATTCATGAGTACTTGTATGGGGCTAAAATACTAGTAAAACTGACAATAATCCTTTGACCTATGTGCAGACCTCAGCTGTTGATGCCACTGGCCATAGGTGGCTTTCTGCACATTCATATGACTATGCTCGAATACCGGTAGCAGGTCCTGAACCATAGATGCTGATGCTCTCTCCCGGAGGCCTGTTCTCAGAATGATTGGGTCCGGATTAAGGAACCTGACATTCGGCACTCTGCCAGAAGTTTGATAGGGAGGAACAAATGTCCACGACGCAGTGGACTGCATGGTGGATTGCTTGGAGCCTTCTGAGAATTGCATACCTGCTGCTTATTGCCACTTTTCTGCAATAGACATTGGTGCACTGCCTCAGCTGGACAATGACAGTATTCGTGGGCTCAATCCCGCGATCCCATGATCAAAGCAGCTTTAGAAGCCCCTATGCAGGAAAAGATGTCCAAATTACGCTCCACTGATTTGAGAACTGCACTGTTATACAAAGAAGGTCCTAAGTTGAAACTGATCAATAAACTGTTATACAGAGAAACAGTAGACAGAGGGGACAAGTAGACAACAACAACTAGTGCTGCCCACTGCCTTTCAAGACTCAGTACTGAGGTCCTTGCACTACCACATGGGGCACCTTGGTATAGACAGAACACTTGACTTGGTGAGATCCAGATTCTATTGGCCTAAGATGGGGGCTGATGTGGAGCAACACATTTGAATCTTGTAGTCGCTGCTACAGAGTAGTGCTATAGCTGCCCAGAGGGCTGCCCCCTTGTTAACATCACCACCAGTGCACCCATGGAGTTGGTCTGTATTGATTTTCTGAGTTTGGAGTCAGATCAAAGAAATATCAGTAATGTGCTGGTGGTCACTGACCATTTCACGAGATATGCCTGCTTTCCCCACCAAAGACCAGAAAGCATCCACTGTGGCCAAAGTACTTGTAGAAAACTTTTTGTTCACTATGGGGCTCCACAAAGAATCCATTCTGATCAAGGGAGAGACTTTGAGAGTCGCCTGATCAAAGAGATGCTTTCTCTGTGGGAGAGCGAAAGCCAGAACCACCTTACCACCCTGGGAGGGGACCCACAGCCTGAACGTTTCAACCGCACTTTGCTATGCTAGCAACCCTGCACCTAAAGGACAAGCCTAGATGGAGCCAACAAATTAGCACCCTGGTACATGCTTATAACTGCACCAAAAGTGATGCCACTGGATTCTCCCCTACAGCCTGATGTTTGGAAGAGAAGCTCGACTACCAGTAGATGTGTGTTTTGGGGTCTCTCCTGATGGGGTTCAAGCTGACAACTATTTACAGTATGTGCAAAAGTTAAAGGCCCAGCTAACTCATGCATGCTAACCCTGGTTTCAAACCATGAAGCTGCCAAAAGAAATCTCAGCAACAAAGAAAGGTATGATAAAAGGTGAAAGCACAGGAACCCAGGAGGGCGATCGGTATTGCTAAGAAATCTGGACTGCATGGCAAGCACAAGATTGCTGACAGATGGCACCATCTCTCTTACATTGTAGTGGGTCAAACTAGATGATCTGCCAGTGTACAAAGTAGGCCTGAGAATAATTCAAAAGATGTAAAACAATGCTAGAAATCATTTACTGCCCATTGGACAAATCTTAATTGAGTCTGAGCCCTAGAAGATGCCCCTCTGGACCAGTGACTAGAGCTGCCGCTAAGAAAAGACCAAGAAAGTTCTGCACCCTACAGAAGCAAAGTTAAAGTGTTCTCCACAAGTCCCAGTTGAGCAGGACTGTCAGTCCATATCGGAAGAAAGTGAGAGTGACTTTGAATACTATCCTTCTTACGAACTGAGTCAATTGTTTCGGGGCAATCCCCTAGTCAATACTGGAGACAAAGCTGGGCCTTCTGGACTGTCTAAGCCCCCAGCTTCATCCCTGGAGCCAATGCTCCCAGAAAGTGAAGTGTAAAGCATCAGATCAGATGAAATGGAATCATTGTGCATGGTTGAACTGTTTGAGCTTTCAGGGAGAGGATAATGATTGGGGCAGACTGAGATACAATCTTTAACAAGAAGAGATCTCGAGTGCCCTGACAGTCCACTGTCAGTGTCCAAAGCTTCCATGCGAGCCAAATGTTGTGGACTCAGAAACTGTAACTCCTGGAGCTGAAAGTGCCCCAAGTTCTAGCCTCTCTACCCATGGAGACTCCCTGACAAGTGAGGACAATGCTGAAAATGAGGCTCAGAGTGCAGAGACTATAACAGTTTCCCCTAGAAAGACTGGTCGAGCTGTAAAGCCTGTGGTGCACCTCAGTTATGATTCACTTGGGAGGCCCGTGGACTTGCCTCTCAATGTTGTCCATAAAGGAGTGTATGTGTCCCCGAGCTCATTGCCCAAACTTCGAGCCAGTGCTAACTCCAAGTTACTTGTGTTGCCTTTCATATGGTGCCCTTGCCCCATCCAGCCCCAAGGTAACTGATAGGGAAGGGCCCCTCTTCAAGTTTCATGTATAAGAGGTAATAACTTGAGTTATGGTACAAGTGTATGTAATACTGTGTAAAGAGTGACGACTGCAATGTTTCAGAAATGTGTTCTTGGTAAAATGATATATTGACTGATGATTACATGTGCGAGCCTAATGCAAATGTATATGGTTGCAGTTGAAACTTATGGGGTATTAAGCTTGACGCTGACGCCAAGCTTTCCCAGGCTAGGAGGGTGTGTTCCTGCAAATGGGGGTTCCCAAAGACTTCAGGAGCTTGCTTGAATGCTCAAGCCTGAATGGTGTTTGCATTTAAGCCATTTATCAGTGAGTGTTTTAGAACCTCTGGTACTGTCTCTTTAAGAGCTGTCTGCTTGCAGACATAATTAGTTTGTATGGGGGACTGTGTGTTTCTTTGATTGAGTACCACCAAGCTACTGCCAATTCACTCCATTTTGCAGTCACTAGGAGTGCAAAGGAACCTATCTGAAAGATGTAACTGTTTGCCAGAAATTATTTAGAGTAATAATGAAATTACAGTTTGTCTAACCTGCTTTCTTTGCAGTCAGAACTGTGTCTGCTAGTTCCCCATTCTAGTTTTGAACTGCTGAACTGGACCAATCAGTGTGGGGTAAGTTAGTTCTAAAATGGTGCCTTGGACTCATAATCTGAGCCAGCCACAAGAGGATTGTATGGGCAGTGACTTGGAGATGAGTTTAGACTTCAGTGCCTTTTTGGACCAACAGCAGCAGTCTATTGTGAGTGACAGCCAATCCAGTCAAGAACTGGGAGGAACTCAAAGGAAGTGCCGGTTTCAGTTGGAGTTCAGTTGAGCTTTGGCAGTGAAGAAGGAAGGAGCCCTGTGCATTTTCAGTGTGCAGTTTTAGTCAAAAGCGTGTAAGGCCCAGAGTTCGGTCTGCAGCTTGTTAGGACTGAACCGTCCTGTGAAAAGAATCAAAGGATCTCTGAAGAGTAGAAACCAGGCTCACCCTGTAGAAGACTGGAAGAATTGCTGAAAATTGCACCTCGTCTGTCAGGAACTGAATCTGCTGTGTGTTCTCCCGGTATTGTGCAGTAATTGCGATCGGGATACAGATGCAGCCTGCCTGGTATAGTGCTTTTTTATGGATGTGTAAAGAGGTTTGTGTAGCTCAAGTGAGCCCTGCTGACATTGAAGGACCCTATCTTATTTGGAGGTCGTGAGTACTAATTCAGGGTCGCTCCTCGTTGAATTGCCACATTACATCCAAATGGAATTACTGTACTGCTGACTGTTTAATTTCTCCTTTTCTCTGTGTGAAAGGGCCCCTACCAGCTGCCACAGGTTTGGACTAGCCACTAGGGCTTGGGTACCCAGGGACAGTAACTGATAGGGATAGGCCTGTGCACAGAGCCATAGGTAGATTATTAGAGTGATAAGCTAATTAACCTGATTTCCCTGTCCTTGTTATATCCCCCTAAATAAATCAGAGCTGCTTGTTTCAGCAAAGTTATACTGCCTGAGGTATTTGTCTATGTTAAAGTACTGTACTGTGATTGTTGTATCTGTATCTTATTTCACAGGAGGTCCCAGTGCCGGAACTAGTCCTGGGGGTAAGTGTATACTGTGAAGGTAATTCTGATATATTGTGTGGGCCACTAGTGGGAAGAAAGGGGTTGCAGTGTCCCAGAGGGCTGTGACCAAGTTAGTTTAACTATTGCAAACCCTGACCTCTGGGTGGAGGCACCCACCATTGGATCCAGGCCCTCAACCTGTTAGTGGCAAATCAGGCAGGGTAGTAGCCCTGGGATAGCGCCATCTAGGGTTAAGACTATTACACAAACTGGGGAATATGGGTGTGGGCAGGACAGTAGTGTGGTGGGTAGGTAACTGGCTGGGTGGCAGGACACAGAGGGTGGTGGTAAATGGCTGTCACTCCACAGAGGGAAGAGTGACCAGTGGGGTACCACAGGGATCAGTGCTGGGGCCGGTCCTATTCAACATCTTCATCAGTGACATTGTGCAGGACCTAGAAGGCTGAATTTCACTGTTTGCTGATGACACAAAGCTCTGTAACAGAGTAGACACACCAGAGGGTGTAGACAGAATGAGAAGTGACCTGCAGAAACTTGAAGAATGGTCAGGGTTTGCAGTTGAAATTCAATGCAAAGAAGTGCAAGATAATGCATATGGGGCACAAAACCCTGGCACAATATATCAGTTGGGGGTGAGGATATAGCATGCACCAAGCAGGAAAGGGATCTTGGGGTTGTCTCTCTGATGACCTCAAGGTAGGGAAACAGTGACAAGGCAGCAGGTAAAGCAAATAGGATGCTGAGATGTATAGGCAGGGGCATCACCAGCAGGAAAAGGAAGGTCATAATCCGCTATACAAGACACTAGTGAGGCCCCACCTGAGTACAGTGTACAGTTCTGGAGACCATACCTACGTAAGGACATAGACAGGGTAGAGAAGGTTCAGAGGAGGGCAACAAAGATCGTGCATGGATTGCATCACAAGTCCCATGAAGACAGGTTGAAGGAACTGAACATGTACTCCCTGGAGGAGAGGAGGGAGAGAGGATATGATGAGAGACATACAAGTATCTTACAGGGAGTAACAGGGTGCAGGAAAACACTATTTTTAAGTGAAAAGATGTTCCAGGACTAGAGGGCATGGGATGAAGTTGGAGGGAGGACGATTCAGAGGAAACATGAGAAAGAATTTCTTCACAGAATGGTGGTGGACAAGTGAACACCCTGCCAGAGGAAGTGGTGGGGCTGAAACAATCACGGATTTAAGAATGCATGGGATAGACATAAAGGAATTCTGGAGGTCAGGGTAAGGGCAACAGACTTCTAGGAAAACAAACTGAACTACAAGCTCAAATGGGCAGACTGGGTGGGCCATAGGCCTTATCTGCCGACACTGTCTATATATCTATGTATCTATGTATCTACGTGTCCTTCTATATAGTTTCAAAAGCTATCATATAACAGCTAGTAATTTTAAAAACAGCTCTGCTTCTGTAAAAGCACTGCTTCCCCTTCTGTAAATTTTCAGAAGCAACCCATAGCAGCTAGTTTGTTCCCCGCCAGTGCTACATGCCGCTCCTCATCCAAGTAATTATATTTATAGCCTCAGATTCAGGTGACCCACTCCCTTGTAAATAACTATCTACTTTCCTCTCTGCTGGTTATATTCATTGGCCACTAGGGGCAAATTCATACTATAGCAATAATCCTCATGGGTTCCCTCTTGTGGACTGCCCTAATCCCTGCCTCTTTTCTACCCCCCACACTCTTCTACCCTTATTCAACTCCTTACTGTCCTCCCTTTTCTTATTCTCCAGTTCAATCTAGCCCCTTCTCCACTGACAATGCTTCCTGTCTCCCCACCTTCCTCCTTCTCTTACTGCTCCTAACCTCTCCTTACTGCCCCTCTTGGACACTACCTATTGGGATCTGACAGTCCAACTCCAATCCTAACCCCTCATCTTCAGTCCCCTACTTTCATACTCGCAATTACTCCATCCCCCCTCTTTGAACCCTGGTCTCATTCTTCTATCCACCCCCATGCTTCCCTGGCCTCTGTATCAGCTAATCTGGCCATTCATTAACTAATGCGCTCCTTCTTTTCCCCTTCCTATTCCTCCAGGCCCAAGGTTTCCTCCTCCTCCTGCCATAAGCACCCTAAAAATTCATTTCCTGATTATTGCCCTCCTCTTACTCCAGAACCCAGGTCTATGAGGCCAGGCTGGCTGAGCTGCTAATGTCTTAGCCCTTCACACCACAGGAGCAGCCCGAAATAGGCACCACCAGGAGCAGAACCTCAAGGAACATCTACCCTGACCCTGATCCTATTGTATCCCCCACATCGCCCCTCCCTTCAGCTGCCACTTCACTCTCCTCCACCCCCGCTGCTCTCCCAAAAGGACTCAAGCTCCTTCATCTAAACATCTGTACCCTTCAGTTAAAAATAGACCTCCCCCATACCATGGTGTCTACCCTAAAGCCTGATATTCGCACCATTACTGAAACTGGGCTAAAGGACACGATCTCGGACCACTCAATCTCCATCACAGGCTACTCTATCTTTAGACAGGACTGGGCAGGTAGAGGTGGTGGCATTGCCATGTACATACTCACCTCACTCCAGTTTTCTTCTGTGTACTCAACACTCAATCCAGTGTCCCACAATGCTCTAGCCATACAAGTGACTCTGCCCTCCACTCTTTCTATCTTCATTGCCGGTGTCTACTGTCGCCCAAACATCCAGCCAATTATAGCACTCGACTTAGTTACCTCCATCTCGGCCCTTTCACAATCTGGAGAACTATACCTCCTGGGCGATTTCAATATAAATTGGCTGTCACCTAAATCTGCCAAAACACATAATGATAGAGGTGTCCTTAACCTCACCCAGCTGATCTCAGAACCCACCCATCCAAACCACAAGACACTAAATCAACCCCTTCTCAACTGGGCACTCTCCTCCCACCCTCACAGAGCAATCAAATCTGGTATCCTTCCTGACGCTCTGAGTGACCATAGTCCCATCTTCCTAGTCCAGAAAGTACATAGGCCTAAATCCTGCATAAAACCCTGCAACTACACTCTTTCAACTCACTGAACCTTGAACCTCTACTGCACCACCTCACCCTTACTGGTCTCCCTAACTTCCTTTCCCAGTTGATATGGTCCTCACTTATTTCAAAGGCATATTCCTACGATTTCTGGGGTACCATCACCTCTCAAATCAACCCGAGTCAGGGGCAATTATCTTCCTTGGATGACTCTTGAACTTCTGGCCTACTTCAGGGCTAGAGATCGTGCCTGGAAGTTTCATAAGTCAAACCAGTCCCCCAGGGACTTTGCCACATACTGTATGCTCCAAAACGCCTACACCAAGGCAACAAGATTAGCAAAGTCTGAATACTTCAAATCGGCCTTCCTCACAAACATAAATACCCCTTCAAAATTCTGGACGGCGGCCTATGATCTCTTCACACCCCAATCCCACCCTCCACTCCCTGTCCTCAAAATAAACAGCACTCTTGTTGCTGACCCGAGCACTGTCACCAGTAAATTTAACTCTTATTACACCTCTTGCGCTGCAGAGGTTCTAAAGGCCCTCTCTTCCTACCCCTCCCACCCCTCCCATCATTGCTACCTCCCTTACCTTCTACCGTGATCTTCTACTTCAACCATTACCCCTGCAGATGCTTTTAAAGCCTCACTGCTAGCAACCCTCAAAAGGCTCCTCCTCAATGACCCTAGACCCCAAACTCTCTCACTCTCTGCCCATGCCATTGCTTACCCTCCCTCCTCCTCCCTCCCCTCATTCTAAACCTCTCCACTACTTGCTCAGTCTTAACATATGGAAACATGCTGTGGTTCTCCACTTACTCAAAGGGGATGACTCTCCTCGCCTAGTAAATACCACCCACCTCCTCCTATCCACCCTCGCTAAACTCCAAGAACATCTGGTACTCTCACAGTTTACTTCTTACCTATCTGATTCCTCCTTTTTCACTCTGTTCCAATCTGGTTTCAGGAAAAACCACTCCACTACCACCTCCTTTCTCAGGCTTACTGACTCCATCCTAACCACAATGGAAAAGGCCTTCTCACCTCAGTCATTTTTGTCGACCTTACCAAAGCGTTTGACACTGTCTCCCACACCCTTCTCCTGGACTCTGTCTCAACAGCAGACCTCTCATCTTCAGCCACAAACTGGTTCAGGGCCTACCTCACTGGAAGAACCCAGTCAGTTAGGATCTCAGATGTTACCCCCCTTCCCGATCACCACTGGAGTTTCACAGGGCTCGGTACTTGGTCCCCTTTTATTCTCTATTTTTCTAAATGACCTGCCCTCAGTCTGCTCCCAGTCCTCCTCCATCCACATGTATGCTGATGATTCGAGTTTATATGCGTCTGGCTCAAGTCCCGCCGAGGTAACAACCAGCTTGCAGTATGATTTCAACCAAGTTCAGCTCTAGTTTGCTAACCATCACCTCTTCCTTAATGCTAAGAAATAATCTCCATGACCTTTTGGCACCAGGCAGAAACTCTCTATGCTCCCCAACTTCCCCTCTTACCACACCCTGGAGGGGACTATTTTAGAGGACACTTCCTCCTTCAGATACCTTGGGGATTGGCTAGATCAACACCTCAACTTCTCTGGACACATTGACACAATCCTGAAAAAACTGCACCCCAAACTTGGTGCACTGTTCTGGAACCTTAGTTGCATCGCTCCTATGGCTAGGTTTGAACTTGTCCAGAAGATGATCCCCCCCCATCTTCGACTACTGCGATGTAGTGTATGGTACTGCTCCCAAATCCTCCCTGACCAGATTGAACACCCTATTCCACTCTTTCTGTCACTTTGCCCTAGATGCTCCAGTGCTCCCGCTCACACGTACCATTGCGATCTCTACCATGCACTGTCCCTCCCCCTCTCTCACAAATAGACGCCTATCCCAATGCGCTAAATTCATTTCTAAACACTGGTTGGGGGTACTCCCCAACTACCTTTCTTTCTCTTTTACCATCTCTCCCCCTCCCACTCTTTCCCTAAGATCCACCAACTCATGTACCTTAGTGATCCTAAGGCACTCCACCAATATCGGTCAATCCGGCTTCCCTGATTTTGCCTGCTGTTCATATGTCAACGCTACCGCCAGGCCTCCATCTGGTGGCAGCAAAAATCTGAGGCAGCACACCACCCTGAACCAGGAGAGGAGAGTTGCCAGGTAGCTGCTTAATCTTTTACCAACCCTCCCTCCCACTGCCAACTTCCAGTGATCCAACCCTCCCTCCCACTGCCAACTTCCAGTGATCCAACCCTCCCTCCCACTGCCAACTTCCAGTGATTCAACTCTCCCTCCCATTGTCAACTTCCAGTCATCTCAGCTCATTCTTGAACCCGGGTCACCAGTGTGGTGAGAGGTAAGGCACACTGTAGCTCGGCCCTCTGCACCACCAGGCTTGGCTCAGATATTAAGTCATTTATTGATTTTATGTATTCATGACATTCAATTCTAATGTTTTCTACGGGTGCACTTTTTGGCAACGGCACACTGAGCATTCTGAGAAAAGCATTGGAAAGAAATAGATCCTACTGGTACTACTACTGTTACTATTACTACTACTGCTACTACTACTAATGCTGCTACTGATACTGCTGCTACTACTGCTACTACCACTAGTGCTACTGATACTGCTGCTGCTACTACTACTACTGCTACTGATATTGCTGCTACTGCTACTCCTACTACTACTACTACCGCTGCCACTGCTTTCCACCGCCACTACCACCACCTAGTGCCACCATGCCACTCATGACCTGCCAACATACTGCTTCCACCGGGCCAATTCACCAATACTGCTACCACTGTTACCACCATCATCACCACTAGCACTGCCACTCATTGCCACTGCCACCAATTTCTGTTACCATATTGCCATTACTACCACTGCTACTGATATTGCTCTACCGCCAATCTACCACTACCACCGCTACTACCCACTGCCACTACCATTACTACTACCACTGTCATTACTACTACCACTGATACTGATATTGCTTCACTCACTATTTACTGCTACTTCCACACCTGCCATTACTATTACTGTTGTTTCCACCACTAGCACCGCCACCACAGTTACCACCATCACTGCCATCACCACCACCACTGCCACCACCACCAGTGCCATTGCCACCGCCGCTGCCGCTGCCACCATGACCACTACTGGATTACTGCTTCCCACTGCCACTCTACTCACTGCTGCCACTACTCACCACCAGCACCGCCACCACCGCCACCGCTGCCATCACCACCACTGCCACCACCAGCACCGCCACTACCGCCACTGCCACCACTGCCGTCTACTACCACTAGCACCGCAACCATTGCCACTGATACCACTGTTACTACCATTACTGCTCATTACTACCACCGCTGCCACCTGCCACTGATAGTGCCACCACCGCTCTGCCACCACCGCTCTGTTCGCTGCCAATTACCACTAGGCCGCCACTGTCACTGCTGCTGCCACCACCACCAGCTGGTGATATCGCTCTCCCACTGCCACTCCCACTGCCACCACCACACTAAAGTGCCACCGCCACCACCGCTACTGATATTGCTTCACCGCTACTGCCATCTCTACTACCACTGCTGCCACTTACCACCAGCACGCTGCCACTATTACCACCACCGCTGCCACTGCTTCCCACTGCTGCCACCACCACCAGTGCCACTACCACCGCCATTGATATCCTTCCCGCCACCAATTCTGCTGCCACTATACCGTTACCACCGCCACCGCCATTACCACTACCGCCGCTGCCACTGCTCACGCCACCGCCGCTACCACCACACTAGTGCCAACGGCTGATACTCACCATCACTGATACTTCTGCTTCCCACTGCTGCCACCACCACCGCTGCCTCCTTAACAGTACTGCCACCACCGCCACCGCTATTACCACTAACGCCGCTACAGTACCCTGCTGCTGTTAATTACCATATTGCCACCGTTTCCAATGCTACCACCACCGCCGCCACACTACCATGACCGCCGCCACCACCGCTGCCGCTACCACTGCTACTACTGACACCGCCGCCGCTCCCCACTGCCGCCACTACCACTGCTCCACCGCCACTCACTACCGTTAACACCACTACTGCCACAACCACTGCCGCTCGCTGCCACTATCGCTGCCACTGCTACTACTACTGCTGCCACTGCCACTACCACTGGCACCGCTGCTACCACTAGTGCTGCCACCACTGCTGTCATCACTACCGCTGCCACCACTTCTGCTGCTACCGGTCTCCACCACCAGCTCGTGCCACTGCTGCTACCACCGCTGCCACTACCACCACCGATACTGCTTCCACCGCTACTCACTCACCACCGCTGCCACTGTTACCGCCATTACCACTACCCTGCTGCTGCTACTACCACTTTACCACTGCTACCGCTGATACCACCACCACTGTTACCACCACTGCCGCTTCCACCGCCACCACTGCTGCTACCACTATCACTGCCGTTACCGCTTCCCACTGCCGGTGCCATTACCACCACTGTGGCTACTAACTTCACTGCCGCTACTACTACTGCTACCGCCGCTGCTACCACTAGTGCCGCTACTACCGCCGTTACAACCACTGCCGCTACCGCTACCACTGTTACTGATCTCACTGCTGTTACCACTGCCGCTGCTACCACCACCGCTGGATACTACTACTGTTGCTACTGCTACTGCTTCCTACTGCTACTACTACTGCTGCAGCACACTACTGCTGCTGCTACTACTGTTGCTGCCACCACTACCACTCCCTTCCTACTGCAACTGCTACTGCTTCTACTGCTACTGCTACTACTGTTGTTGCTACTGCTAATGCTGCTACTACTACTGCTGCTACTACTGCTTCTACTACTTCATCTATTTCTGCTGCTGCAACTACTTCTGCTACTACTACTGCTATTGCCACTTTTAATACTGCTGCTACTACTGCTGCTGCTGCTACTACTGACTACTGTTGCTACTACTAATATGTCTACTACTACTGCTTCTCCTGCTACTGCTGCTGCTGTTACTAAATCTGCTGCTACTATACAGTTAATACTTATCATATTGCTGCTCCTACCACTACTGCTACTACTATTGCTGCTACTACATCAGTGTATTGTTGATTCTGCTGCTACAACTACTGTTACTGTTTCTGCTGCTGCTACTACTGCCACAATTTCTTCTGCTGGTACTACTGCTGCTACTACTGCTTCTGCTGCTACTGTTACTACTAGAAACATAGAAACATACAATTTGATGACAGAAAAGGACTGCTTGGCCCACCTAGTCTGCCCATGCAACTGCTGCTACTGCTGCTTGTACTACTACTACTTCTATTGCTGTGGTTACTATTACTGCTTCTGCTGCTGCTACTACTTCTGCTTCTGCTGCTACTGTTACTACTACTGCTGCTATTGCTGCTTGTACTACTACTACTTCTTCTTCTATTGCTGTGGCTACTATTACTGCTTCTACTGCTACTACTACTGCTTCTGCTGCTAGTGCTGCTACTACTGTTACTACTGCTGCTTCTCTTACCACTGCTGCTGCTACTATTAGTGCTGCTGCTACTACTGCTGGTGCCACTACTGTACTAATGCTACTGTATGAAGCTGGAGGGGCAGATTCAGGAGAGATCTGAGAACGAGCTTTTCATGGAGAGGGTGGTGAAGGAGTGGAATAGGCTGCCAGATGAACTCAGCCCCACCAAATACAGTGGAGGACTCTGCCGATGTTGGGATAGTGGAAGGAAAATAAGTACAAGGGAAACTCAGCTGGGGTGGTGGGAGGGGAATACAGTGTTGGTTTAAAACATAAGCTTTGAACAACTGACCAGGACAAGAATGACCCGACAAGGTCTTTATCTGCTGGCTTATTTTGTATGTTTGTAGGTTTGGACTACTGCTGCCATTACTACTGCTTGTACTACTATTGCTTTTGGTGCTACTGCTTCTGTTACTACTACTACTGCTATTACTACTGCTTGAATTACTACTGCTTCTGGTGCTACTGTTACTACTACTATTACTGCTATTACTAGTGCTGCTACAACTATTGCTACTTGTGCTACAACTGCTTCTGCTGTTGCTACTACTACTCCTGCTGCTACTACTACTGCTAATACTGCTGCTACTACTACTGCTTCTGCTGCTACTGCTACAACTGCCAATGCTTTTACTATTGCTACTACTGCTCCTGCTCCTACTACTGCTGCTGCTACTGATACTACTAACACTGCTGCTACTAGTACTGCTCCTGCTACTACTGCTGCTGCTGCTATTACTACTGCTGCTGCTACTGATGCTACTAACACTGCTGCTACTACTACTGCTGCTACTATTACTACTGCTGCTGCTACTGATGCTACTAACACTGTCACTACTACTACTACTGCTGCTGCTATTACTACTGCTGCTGCAATTACTACTGCTCCTGCTACTGCTCCTGCTACTACTACTGCTGCTGCTATTACTACTGCTGCTACTACTACTGATGCTACTGATGCTACTAACACTGCTGCTACTACTACTGCTCCTGCTGCTGCTATTACTACTGTTGCTGCTATTACTACCGCTACCGCTGCTGCCATTACCACCGCTGCTGCTACTGATGCTATACCGCTGCTGCTACTACTACTGCCCTGCTACTACTGCTGCCCTGTTATTACTACCGCTGCTACCACTCGCTGCCCTTGCCATTACTACGTCTTGCTAGCACACTGTCGTCTTGTTATTACTACTGTCCTGCTATTACCACTGGTCTCTGCTATTACTACTGTCCTGCTACTGCTGCTTGCTATTACTTGCTGCTGCTGCTATTACTACTGCTGCTGCTATTACTACTACTGCTGCTGCTACTGATGCTACTACTGCTGCTGCTACTACTACTGCTCCTGCTACTACTTCTGCTGCTATTACTACTGCTCCTGCTATTACTACTGCTCCTGCTACTACTGCTGCTATTACTGCTGCTGCTATTACTACTGCTCCTGCTACTGCTGCTGCTGCTATTACTGCTGCTGCTATTACTACTGCTACTGCTGCTACTGATGCTACTAACACTGCTGCTATTACAGCTGCTCCTGCTATTACTACTGCTGCTATTTGTTTATTTATTTATTTATTTATTGTATTCTTGGATTAACACCTTTGAGAACAAGATCATTTCATAGGTTCCATGTCAGAGTCAAGACTAAACAAACATGTTACAGGAAGACAGTAGGCAACAGTATACATTTATAGTAATTCCATTTCAGCAAAACAAAAGTGTGTGTGTGACCATAGTGATCAGTCAATACTAAACCGAAAGCCTCCAAGAACAGGGTAACTTTAGGAAAGAACCTCAAGGAGGGTAATTCTGCCCAGAAGGCTTCATCTGATGAAAGCAAGGAGAGGCAGAGTCAGGTAGTGTTGCAACCAGGAGATGAGTGCCCATCCAACATGGGGGATGGGGAAGTGGAACAGGGAAATGGGAGAGTGGGCAGGGATAGGAGAGGGGCTAGAGGTCAGAAGAGAGAGAGACCTTACAGTTGGGGGGCTTTAAGGCTCAATCAAGAATTATAGGAGAAGGGATTAAAGAAAGCTTTCTCTTAAAGGGGCATATTTTACCTCCAGTGGAGATGTCAGGAGGTAGAGAGTTTAGCCATTTAGGCATTCAGTACACAAAAGACCTTTGCCTAAGTGTGGTATGGGCACAGGGAACACTAAATATCTGGCTTTTGGAGCTTTGAATCTGGCGCTTAGACTCATAGGGAGTGAGTAGGTTCTCTACCCCAGGGGGCACCAGGCCAAGGCTTACCTTTTTAGCCATAAGACAGGATTGGTACCTGAGTCTACCTGCAAACTGCAGCCAGTTAGCCTTGGCATATAGGTCACAAGTGTGTGTGAGCCTAGCAGCTCCAGTTACAAGCCGACATGCTCTGTTTAAGGCCACTTTGAGGTGGTGGGTGGCTGTGTCGGTGGTGGAGCCAGAGATCACTAGGCCTAAGTCTACCAGTGAGACCACAGAGCTTTGAATGGCTATGTTAAGGGCCTCAGTGGTTAGGCAGGACTTATGCCTATATAGAAGTGCAATATGCATGTTGACTGCTGTGGTTATAGAGTCTATGTACTCAGAATAGGACAAGGTGCTTTCAGCTGTAACTTCCAGATACTTAAAGTGCTGGACTAGTTCAAGAGGTGTAACCCCTTAGTTAAGGATAGAGAATGAGTAGGTCTTGTATTTGCTTTTGGAGCAATAGAACATCATTGTTTTAGTTTTCTTGTAGTTTATGTTCACTGACCATTTCTCAACCTCCATGAAATTCCTTTGGAGGCTGTGCTCCAGCTCTTTATGGTCAGGGTGACTGAAAAATAGGACTGTGTCATCTGTTTAGAAAAGAATATTTTCTTGGCAAGTATAAGGTAGGCAGTTTAAGAATGTGCTGAATATCAGTGGGCTGAGTATGGATCCTTGTGGAACTGCAGAGTGGACAGATCTGCTGTCTCAGAGGACATTGTTAATCTTTACTTGCTGAGAGTGAGAGCGCACATAACTTTGAAACCATGCCACAGTGTCAACTGAGAGGCCTATGGATGCTAGCTCTTCTATTAGGAGGCAGTGGTTTACCGTATCAAACACTTTTGTTAAGTCATTGAAAGCTGACCCAACTAGTGAACCTTGATCAGTGCATTGTGAATGTAACCCGTGAACTCAAGGAGTGCTGTTGTGGTACTATGGCCCTTACAGAAGCCATGTTGATGTGGGCAAAAGAGTTGGTATTTTTCAAGGTACTCATCTAACGTATCAGCCACTATTCTTTCAAGTACCTCAGAAAGTGGTGGGAGGATTGATATTGATCTATAGTTTCCTGTCAAGCTTTGATCTCCACTCTTGAAGACAGGAGTCACTAGGGCAGCTTTCCATTTATCCAGGAACTGTGAGAATTGGAGAGAGGTATTGATAATAATGAGTTAGAGGAGCAAGTATGTAGTTCAAGGTCTGTGCAATAAGGGTAAGGTCCAAGGCATCACCACTGGGCCTGGATTTCCCTGAGTTTTAATAGATATTTTTTTTGCTTCACTTGCTGACACGGCTCTGAAATGGGAGGGGGGATGAGAGGGTGGCAGTTTCCCTGCACATTCGTTAAGGCTTGAGCTAGATTGGTGGAAGAAGTCAGGGAGGAGGACACTACTAAGGGCTGAGAACGACTTGTTAAAAGCATTTGCAATGGAGTTGGGAACCTAAGTGGGAACACCATTCAGATTTAACAAGGTTGGGGTAGATTTAGGATCTTTCCCTGTGAGTTCTTTGAGGTTTGATCAAAATTTTCTTCCATCTCCCCAGGTATGAGAGACAGCCTCCCTAAAGTGTTGGCTTTTTGCTGCACAAATTGTCCTGGTGCAGCCATTTTGCACTTTTTCATATGAATGAATGTTGGCCAGCCTACCCGTGGCCCGAGCAACAGGCCAGAGGTGGTCACGAGTTTTCAACCATTCACGTAGATCAGAGGAGAACCAAGGGTTGCGGTAACCTTTTATTTTCTGGGTTTTAAATGGTGCGTGCGTGTCACACACTAAATTGGAAAGATGTATAAATTGATTCAGAGCTGTGTTCACATCACTGGAAGAGCAGATAGAAAACCAATCCTGACTTCTGGTGACGTCACCGATCCATGAGACATGAGGCAGCACTAGAACAGAGCTCCGCTCCGCCATGCTTTTGAAACTACTTAAATTAATGCTCTGGAAAGCAATTTAACTTTCTACAAGGCCCCATACATTACTGGATGGTATGGAGGTTTAACTGAAAGCAAAAACAGGAGCATCAAATAGACTAAAGCAACAAAAGTTCCTCCTGCATCCTTGGACCCAAAGTAAAGCCACTGCACAGACTAGGCCCCCAGAAACTACGGAGATAAAGTCAGAGGGCTGTTCAGCTGAAGATGTGGAGGACATCACTATCACCTTCTAGCAGCTTTGCAGGGAGCAGCACCACCTTACCCACACTCTGGACATCTTCTGAGGGGAGGTGGGAGAAAACAAAGAAAAACTTGCCCAATATGACCAAAAGATCCAGCCAATAGAAGAGACCATATCAACATATTCAGACACCCTTGGGCTGCATAACAGGGCCATATTACAGCTTCATGACAGATCTCAGCTCCTTCTAGACAAAATAGAGGATCTTGAAAATAGATTGAGGATGGTCAATCTGCATGTCCACAGACTGCTGGAACACACAGAGTCTGGGAACATGACTTAATACATTGAAAGCTTACTAAAAGAACTGTTGAACCTTGATAAAAACTTACATCTTAATATCATCCAAGCTCATCATGCCCTGGTGTCTCCCTCTAAAGACCCAAAAGCCAGACCATGTTCTGTGGCACTCACATTTTTGGATTACTGTACCAAGTAAATGATCTTATGAAAAGCCTGGTCACAGAGTAAGATAATTTTCAGAGACACCAGGCTTTTCATTGAGCTAGACTATGCCCCTACAACTATGGTGAGGAGGAAGCTGTGGTTTCTGGTGCTTCGGGAGCTATGAGCCAAAGGCTTAAAGGCCTGCATGGACTTCCCAGCAAAGTTAAGAGTCATCTCTGATGACGGTGTGAAGATTTTTGAAAATTTGGCTGATGCAAGAAAATATCTTGCCTCCCTGGTCATTGCTGCAGATGAGCTTGTGAACCCAGACAGCTTAAGGAGATAAAGCATTGGCAGTGTATCTCAGTGAGTAGAAAAAAACCTGAGCCCTCTCGAATGCAGGAAATAGCCCTTGGTCCAAGCTGCAAGCAAACACCACCGCAAGGAAAAGAAATAGAGACAATACCCAGCCACTGAGTTAGAGGGGCAATACTATAGACACCTCTAAGGACTAATATTCTACCAAGGAAGGTTTTTGATGGCTTTTCTTTGAACACTTGGCAATTTCTTTTTTGTATTGCAGAGCTGATGCTCTGCGGAGAGCATGGGGTGTTCAGGGACACACTTTCAGTGATTTTGTTATGTAGGAGGATTTCCTCTGTTCTGAACAGATTCTATGATGGAAATAAACTATGTGTCCTGGGGAACCCCTGCTCCCCTCTTGGTCTAGCATCATACAGGCTGTTACATCCACAGGAGGGGTCACATGTTGCCACTCTTTCATGTATGGCTGGTGGGGGCAGCAGAAAGTCCTTTTATAGCCTGATGGGCTGGAAAATATCCTCAGTTTTCCAGCCCACCTTATAGCATTATCCATGGATTACTATCTTGTTTTCCATTCCCTACCTGTTCTGCCTGGGACTTGTCAGTTTGTTCTGAAGCAATATGAAATGGTGGAACAAGGTTTACAGGGCAAGCTACCCTGAACAATACCATCTCCCTCGTTCCACTTACCTTATTTAACATTTTTTCTCTTTGTCGTGGGGGAAATTTCTCGGTGCTTGCATCTTGGCAGGTGTGACCCCATGCAAGTTGCTTTTTGACCCTGGAGAGGGGTCAAGCAACATGGTGTAGGATACACTCCATCACCTCCCCTCACCACCTTACACTCTCAGAGTGAGGGGATCTACATGCCATTATTGAAGCAAATTATTGTTCTATTTTTCTTGTTTCATATTTGGACTAATTTTGTCCAACACAGTTCAACCATGTTTAATGGTAATGTTTGTTATCTTGTTATGAAGTATGTTTTTAGGATGTGTGTCTCCACATGCTTACCCTCCTGGCAGGCCTGTCCTGACCGAGGGAGTCCCATTGATAATTTATCTTGTTTCTTTCAGGTTACTAGTATGGGTGACTTAATTATTGCAACTTACAATGTTAGGGGACTTAATAGTCCAGTTAAAAGGGTGAGAGTCCTTTAGGAACTGAGCAGGATGGGAACTCAAATGGCTCTGCTTCAGGAGACTCAACTCACAGACAGTGAGCATCAGAAGTTGTGCCACTGGTGGGTAGGGCAGGTTTATGCCTCCTCTTATTCAGATCACCCCACTGTAGAGGCACAGCTATTCTTATTCATAAGTCGTGTCCACTTCAGGCAATCTCCACGCAGATAGATTCCGAAGGGCACTACTTCATACTCCATGACCTCTTGGGGGACACACACTGTACCATTGCTTGTTTGCATGCCCTGAATGATTACAGGGCGGCCGCCTATCTTTAAAAGTTTTTTTTTACAAATATGCTTCCGATTACAAATCGACGTTGCATCCTGGGGGGAGATTTCAACACTATTCTATTGCCCACTCTTGACAGAAGGGGAAGATCCCTAAAAGCCAAAATGGGGATGGTGGGGCAATCTCTGCTCCACTGGTCTCAAATCTTGGGTCTGGTTGATGCCTGGAGGAGGGTTAATGATACGTCTAGGGACTTTCACCATTTTTCTAATAGGCATAATTATTACACAAGAATACTCAAAATATGCTAGATCAGTTCCAGATATCCATATTCATGGATGCTGAAAAGGCATTTGATAGGGTTAACTGGAATTTCCTAAAAGCATCCATGGAAAAAATGAAATTCAGCCCCAAATTTTTACACACAGTCTCCAGATTGTACTCCCAGCTGCAGGCACTGGTGAGAGCAAATGGTATAAAGTTCCTCCTTCTTCCCCCTAACAGTGGCACTAGGCTAGGCTGCCCCCCCTTCCCCTTGCTGTTTGCTTTATGTTTAGAACCCCTTGCCACCAAAGTCAGACAGACTTTACAGAATTTCCAGGGTTATGGGAGGAAGGTTGGAACAAAAACATTCTTTATATGTCGATGACTCTAGATTTTTTTCTCTCCTCTCTGGAATAATCTACCCCAGTGTTGTGCAACATGCTATGCACTTTCGGTGAGATCTCAGGGTACAAGATCAATTTCTTGAAGTACGAGGCTTTGATCCTGAGTGGAAAGGTACCTCAAGGATTCAGAGATAATGTCCCCTTTAAATGGGCCCCTAAGGGCCAAATCAGGTATTTGGGTATACAGATTTTTATAGACTTGTCCAGGTTATTCTCACTCAATTATGGGAAATTATGGGAGGAGGTCATGAGAGATCTGGCAAGATGGCGGCTTTTACCCCTCACACTTGTGGGACACATTTTAGTGATTAACATGAACATCTTACCGGGACTATCATTTTTGTTTCAATGCCTCCCATTGAAATTACCTGTTTCCTTTTGGAACAAACTAGTAAAGGAAACCCAGAAGTTTATCTGTCAGCATAAAAAACCCAGGTTGGCTAGGCGCTTTCTTTTCCTTCCTCGGGGGGGGCCTTACCTAATTTCTACTTATACTACCTAGCAGTACAAATGGGCCCAGTTTTAACCTGGGCTAAACAGAGAGTTGAGTCCTGATGGTATGAATTGGAAAATCAGTTACCAGAGGGGAGCCCGTTGTACCCCCTTGACATTGGCTCCACTGCCCTGAGAATACTCAAACCTCATCAGCAATAGATGGGTCAGACAAGGGCTTGGTGTACTTCAGAGGGTCAGAAAGTTGCTGGTAACTCTGGAGGGAATAGGTCCCCTGTCCTTTATCCATCATGAGATGAACTTTCCCCCCTATGCTAGATGTGGGGTTTGCGAGAGGGGACTCACGAGGGATCACCTGATTCTCTCAACTGATAGGAGGTGGATGTATCTCCTTCCAGAGGGCAAAAGAAAAATTCAGCTGGGGTAACACAGAACTTTTTAGATATTTACAGGTGAGGCACTTTATACTTTCCTTGTGTCACCTTGAGAGATCAACCAGGCCACTCACAAGCTGGGAAAACTTCCTGTATGGAGTGGTCACAAATTCTGCCCTAATCAAACCCATGACAAACCTATACAAACTCCTGTTAGAGATGGGAGGTGGGATTCTTTAGAGGATCATAGAAAAGCCTGGGAAAGGGAAGCGAATATAATTGGGAAAGGAAAGCGAATATAATGATCAGTGAAGCTGCATGGAATCGCAGACTAAAATTTGGCTGGAGAGTCATCTCATCCCTTCTGTGGTGGGAGTTCTATTGGAAAATCCTTATCCAGTATTTCTGGGTACCTGTAATTACATGCCACTACACAGATGAGGATACCTCATGCTGGTGGGGGTGTGGGAGGAAGGCAACCATTGGCACATTTTCTGGGATTGCCCCAGGTTGACCATTTTTTGGGAACAGCTTAAAAAGACAATAAAGGAAATGATGGGTGTGAACATCCCCAGTACCTTTACAGATTGGGTTCTTGGAATTCCAATTGTAACCCATCACAAGAACAATGTTGCTTATATTATTAGCAGTGGGACTGAAGTGTATCGTGGCCAAATGGCTTAGCAAGGAACCCCCTACACTACAAGATTGGATAAATAGGGTTGAGAATGTGGTACTGATGGAGTATCTCAATGCTAAGCTGAGACTTCAACATGACCACCATAAACTCCATTGGCAGCAGTGGGAGACCTGGAGGCTTCAATTCAGCTCACAGGTCCAACAAGATCCTAGTGGCCCCCGAACATCCATACCTGCACAGCCCAGGCTTGACTAGAAGCAATCTATTGGCTCTACTGTTGCCTTCAAGATGAATGCCATCCTGTTACACGACCCACTTAGAGAAGATTTATGAGTGTCCCTCTGCCAATATGTCAATAGTTACCCTTTCATAGAGGTTATATTTGGGATGTGAGGAGAGTTATTACACACAGCCAAAAACAAAGCTGAGTGTTAGTTTGAGGTCATGGTTGTTATACTGAAGTTTTACACCAGCTTAAATAATCAAAGTTTTATCTAAAGGTCTAGACCTATGGCTATCCTTTGGGAAATGCCAGGCCAGCCAGTAAGCATCCCTTTGATGCCACAGTTGACTCTATATCCTGTATGTCTTATATGTTGTTTATTGGACCACTGCTGATTATCAACTGATGTGTATCTATGCTGTTATTATCTGTATTTCTGTAGCCATCAACAATATGAATAAACTGGAGTTATAAAAAAAACAGAAGAAAACCAATCCTGTTGCCGGAGTTCAACTTTCTAAAGGTCTCCATGCCCTCTTTTCAGGACTCTGCATGTAGTGGTTCCAGGTGGGAGTTTGGAGAAGTTAGACCATAGATATTGGACAGGCGAATGGTCACTTAAAGAGACAAGGAGTACCATTGTATGAGATATATGTTCAAAGCAATTGGACAGAACACAGTCCAATAAAGTGGATGTACAAGTCTTATAGTTCACTCTTGTGGATGATTCAACAAGCTGGGAGAGGTGGACCACAGTGACAGCATCCCTGTGAGGACATGCATTCAGGGTGAACCAGTTGGTATTAAAATCTCCTAGCAGTATAGTTTCAGATTTAAGGTTCAATGATCCAATGCATTCTATGAGCCAGTCAAGTCCAGGGATCTTCAGCTTGGGCAGGATGTAGATTGACAAAATAGTTAGGGCTTTATTGTGTTCACCATTTGCAGATGACATTCATATCGGGCATATAGTTAATAATTTAGATGATAGTAACATCCTGCAAGCAGCTCTAACTGAACTCGAATGCTGGGCAAATAAAAAGAAACTTACCTTCAATATTAATAAATGCACAGTCATGCATTTTGGATAAAAAAAATATACAGGCCCAATAGGCCCTGGGTGGTATAGCTTTGAGCGCAGTAGTGGATGAGATAGATCTCGGTATTAGGGTAAAAATTGACCTTGGCTCAATTTTGCACTGCCAGCAAGTAATAAAAAAGGCTAGTAGTATACTCCATTGTATCCATAAGTATATCAAGTGTTGGGACAGAGTGGTGATGCTGCCCTTGTATACCTCCTTGGTGAGGTCTCATGTGGAGAACTGTGCGCAGTTTTGGGCACCGAGGAAAAAAGGAATTATAAAGGCAGTTGAGGGGGTACAGAGGAGAGCAACAAGGCAGATAACTGAGGTTAGAGGAATGGACTACAATAATAGGCTCAAGAGGCTGGGACTATACTCCCTTGAATACCGAAGGCTGAGGGGGGATAGGTGTATGATCTTTAGGGCACTGAACAATCAGTCACTATGGGAACAATTAGGCCTTGTATTGCGGGAACAAATATATAATACTAGGGCACATCCCCTACAGCTAGAGGGTGAACACTGTAAAACAATAGAAGAATGATGTGGTTTTCAGTAAGAGTGACCACAACATGGAAAGAGCTTCCAATTGAAGTAGTGGCTAATAATAACATGGATACATTTAAGACTCGTCTTGATGCTTACCTAAGCTTAACAAATATTGCAGGCTATTCATGAACAGATGGCAAGCTAATATGGATGGATGTCTTTAAAGTTCTGTAACACCTATGATACCAAGGAGCACTTTCAGGACAAGAGCTTGTATGTGGGCACCAGTGTTGGACAATGGCAGAACATGTCCCTGTAGGTTATCTCTGAGGTATAAAGCACAGTCGCCACCACGTTTACTACTGTTACTATTGCTGCTGCTGTTACTACTACTGTTGTTGCTTCTACTGCTACTTCTGCTGATTCTACTGCTAGAAACAGCTGGTTTACTACATGTTTATTAACAAGTGTTTTGGCATTAGGCATCTTAATTTAAACTGATGCCCAGTTGTTCTGAGAATGCTACACAAGAGTGGTTGCAGTACGCTGCTACTGTAGGTTAATTTTCCATGATCCCTTTTATTAGTATGTTGAACAGTCAAGTTTGAAATGGCAACCATAGTACTTTGAGTTTCCTGGCAACTGCTAGCAGCTCTCACAAACTTAACTTTGAAACTTCCAATAAAAACAAGAACCCTATTAACCCCAAAGAACTATGTGAAGAATTTCAGATATAACTATGTCTAAATGGAGTATTTATTTTTTCCACGTATCCACCCATTTACAGTTTCTTACAGTAAACTGAAGCAACCTTTCTTGAGCTGCAGAAGACACTGTATGTTACAGAGGCAATTAACTACTGGTCTGGACGCAGTTACCTATTTTCTTGCATACCAGGTTACTGTTTGTTTCCCTTCCTTCAGTAGAGAATTTATTCAACAGATAAAGCAGACACAAAAACAAATGTGGCCTACTGAGTGTGTAGGTTTACCGATCTGTGTGTGCGATATGGCCAAGCGAGTCTTCAGTTTTACCTATCTGTATGTCAGATGTGGCCTGGTGAGTGTGCAGTTTTCCTATCTGCGTGTGAGATGTTGCCTAGTCAGTGTACAATTTCACCTATCTGCATGTGAGATGTGTCCTAGTGTGTGTGTGCAGTTTTACCTATCTATGTGTGAAATATGGCCTAGTGAGTGTGCAGTTTTACCTATCTGCACATGAGATGTAGCCCAGTAAGTGTGCAGTTTTACCTATTTGGATGAGAGATGTGGCCTAGTTAGTGTGCAGTTTACCTATCTCTGTGTGAGATGTTGCCTAGTGAGTGTGCAGTTTTACCTACAGTATCTGTGTGTGAGATGTGGCCTAGTGAATGTACCGTTTTACTTGTCTGTACCTGAGATGTGGCCTAGTGAGTGTGCAGTTTTACCTATCTGTGTGTGAGATGTGGCCTAGTGAGTGTGCAGTTTTACCTATCTGTGTGTGAGATGTGGCCTAGTGAGTGTGCAGTTTTACCTATCTATGTGTGAGATGTGGCCGTGTGAGTGTACAGTTTTACCTGTCTCTGTGTGTGAGATGTTGCCTAGTGAGTGTGCAGTTTTACCTATCTGTGTGTGAGATGTGGCCTAGTGAGTGAGCAGTTTTACCTATCTATGTGTAAGATGTGGCCGTGTGAGAGTGCAATTTTACCTGTCTCTGTGTGTGAGGTGTGGCCCAGTTAGTATGCAGTTTACCTATCTGTGTGTGAGATGTGGCCTAGTGAGTGTGTAGTTTTACCTATCTGTACGTGAGATGTGGCCTAGTGAATGTACCATTTTACCTGTCTGTACCAGAGATGTGGCCCAGTGAGTGCAGTTTTACCTATCTGTATGTGAGATGTGGCCTAGTGAGTGTGCAGTTTTACCTATCTGTACATGAGATGTAGCCTAGTGAATGTACCGTTTTACCTGTCTGTACCAGAGATGTGGCCCAGTGAGTGCGCAGTTTTACCTATCTGTATGTGAGATGTGGCCTAGTGAGTGTGCAGTTTCACCTATCTGTACCTGAGATGTGGCCCAGTGAGTGTGCAATTTTACCTATTGGTGTGTGAGATATGGCATTAATGAGTGTGCAGTTTTACCTAGCTATGTACGAGATGTGACCTAGTGATTGTGCAGTTTTGCCTAGCTGCACGAGAGATATGGCCTAGTGAGTGTGCAGTTCTACCAATCTGCACATGAGATGTGATCTAGTGAGTGTGCAGTTTTACCCATCTGCAAATGAGATATCTGTATGTTAGATGTGGCCTGGTGAGTGTGTAGTTTTTATCTGTGTGTGAGATGTGGCCTAGTGAGTGTGCAGTTTTACCTATCTGTGTGTGAGATGTGGCCAAGTGAGTGTGCAGTTTTACCTATCTGTGTGTGAGATGTGGCCAAGTGAGTGTGCAGTTTTACCTATCTGTGTGTGAGATGTGGCCTAGTGAGTGTGCAGTTTTATATATCTGTATGTGAGCTATGGCCTTGTTATACAGAATTTAGGACACTGTCCTACATGCTAGACCATCAGAGATCTAAGGCTCAGTTCCAGGCAGAATGGGCAGAGACTGCGCACCTCAAATCACATATTCAGGAGGAAATATTTTACAAGAACCACCCTCCATTTCCCCAACATCCAGCTGAAGCACCTCAACCGCAGAGGGTAGTTGGTCTGGGAGGTTGGCAGGTGGTTAGGAGGGGCAAATCAGGTGCCCCATCACTCAGTGCTCACCATTGTATCACCTCCACAAACTATATAAAAACTACAAACAGGTATCTGCCTCTATCTCCGAAATTAAACAAAGGGGCAGAGGACACTGCAGAGCAGGACACTGCAGCAAAGGAGCTAGCACTACAAAACTTGCCCAAAACGGGAACCAAAATAAAAAAACCAAAAAGGTTATCCAAAACACTAATGATCATAGGAGACTCCATGATTCGGGAGTTGATACTTACTTCCAGCCGGGGGTAATGGTCAGATGTGTCCCAGGTACAACAGCATGGAGAGACACTGACCACATTGCTGAAATCATGCAGGAAGCAGGAAAAAACATTGATATCCTGGTACCCATAGGGACTAATGATCTCACCAGCTGGTCAGTTGTGGAAACCAAGGAACACCTGACAAGGCTGGGAGACAAACTATCATCCATTTCATCCAGCATCTCCTTCTCTGAGATCCTGCCAGTCTGGGAGGGGGGGCAGATGGACAGATGGTCAGAGAAGGGTAGATAGGGGAGCTAAACACGTGGCTCAAGGGCTGGTGCCAGGAAAAGGGACACAAATTTTGCAGGTAACTGGCAGCAGTTTTGGGAGCCAAAGTTCTTTAAATTCGATGGACTGCATCTGACTAAGGAGGGAATCAGTGCATTGGGGCAAAAGTATGATGTCTTTACAGAACATCTAAACTAGCAAATGGGGAAAGAGGTGCAACACTTGATACATCGAATGGGAAGAACACCCTCCAGCTAGTGATCAAACAGGAGTTCAGCATGTTTGTAGTTCATTTGCATCACCAGGTAAGGAAAAAGATCCTCCCCATATGATGCAAGGGAAAAAGCCGGACCTCACCCAACAACTAACGCACTGAAATCTGGCCAGTTTAAAATCATGTACAGAAATACCTACAGTCTGGGAAACAAGATCCCAGACCTGGAGGCAATAATGACAGAGGCTATACTGGACATAGTAGCCATTAGCGAAACATGGTTCACCAGTAACACTTGGGACATTTCAATACCTGGCTATGTACTGTTCAGAAGAGACTGAGGAGCAAAAAGGGGGTGGGGGTGGCCCTTTATGTCAGAATACACATAAGGAGCCAGAAGAACTGTGGGTCACCCTGGAAACAGGAAGTGAGACAGCCAAATGAACTGGGGTTGTATATAGGCCTCCAGATCATGGGGGGACATAGACACATTACTGTTAGAAGATATACAAAACATGGCAGCTAAAGGGGATGTTCTGATAATGGGAGACTTCAACATGCCAGATACAGATTGGTCAATACCAGCAGGAACATCTGCCAGAACTAGACACATAGTGGATTCCCCTGCAGGGGGAGGACCTCAAACAATTGGTACAACCCACAAGAGACAGAGCTACCCTAGATCTAGTACTGACTAACTGGGAAAGTATCACAGATCTCCAGGTAGAAGGTCACTGGGGGGCCAGTGACCATCACATGGTATGGTTCAATTTGGCCACTAGAACTAAAACATCCCAACCAAGGCAAAAATATGGGACTTCAGAGGAGCTGACTTTGATAAGATGGCCAACAAAGTTAAGCTAGCCCTGGCAAGAAGAAATACAGGTGAGGGGGTACAGGCAAAGTGGGAAAGCATTAAGAATGCAATACCTGAAGCAACATCCCATTGTATTAGGGAGAAAAGCAAGAGCAAAAGGAGGAGGAAACCACTTTGGTTCTCAAAAACAGTAGCAGAAAAGATCAGAGCCAAAAGGTTGGCCTTCAGGAAATTTAAGGGAATGCAGCGGGACAAAGATATGGAGACATATCAAACTTCCCTAAGGGAAGCAGGGGGAGGCAGAAAGGCAAGCAGAGGCTCAAACCAAGGAAACACTAGCACGAACAGTAAAATAAAGTTACAAGACTTTCTATAGATTCATTAGTGAAAGGAGAAAGTCCAGAGGGGGTATTGCCAAGATCAAAGGGGATAAAGGGGAGTGTGTAGAGGAAGACCAAAGAAAAGCATCTATCCTAAATAGATACCTCTGCTCAGTATTTACTGAGAAGAAGGTAGGGCAGGGCCCACAGCTCAGTACCATGGACATGGGGAGGTGCACAAGTCCCTTCACAAAATAAAGGGTCTTACAAGCTCACTAAGCTCAGGGTGGACAAGACAAAAGGACCTGATGGCATACATCCCAGGGTACTAAAGGAGCTAAGGGTGGAACTAGCAGAGCCATTATCAGAACTGTTTAGTGGGTCTCTGAGCATAGGAGCAGTCCCAGAAGACTGGAGAAGGGCTCATGTGATCCTGCTTCAGAAGCGTGGCAGCAGGGAGGAGGCAGGGAACTACAGACCAGCCCGTCTTACCTCAGTAGTGGGCAAGATTATGGAGACACTTCTTAAGGAAAGGATAATGCAACACCTGAAATCCATAGGAGCACAGGATGCAAGACAGCATAGGTTTACAACAGGAAGGTCCTGTCAAACTAATCTCATAGATTTCTTTGAATGGGTAACCAGAGTGGTGGACCAAGGGGTGCAGTTGATGCCGCCTACCTTGATTTCAGCAACGCTTTTGATACTATTCCACACAGAAGATTGATTAATGCACTGGGTAGGATCGGGGTGGGTCAGAAGTTGGTCAACTGGGTGGCAAACTGGTTGGTGGGCAGAAAACAGAGTGGTGGTAAATAGGATACAGTCAGAAGAGATGCAAGTCGCAAGTGGGGTACCTCAGGGATCAGTCCTGGTGCCAGTCCTCTTCAATATCTTCATCAGTGACATTGCAGATGGACCAGAGGGAAAGGTTTGCATGTTTGCAGATGACACCAAGATCTGCAACAGAGTAGATGATCCAGATGGGGTGGGCAGAATGAGAAGAGATCTGGAAAAACTGGCAAATTAATCAGAAGAGTGGCAACTGGGGTTTAATGTAAGAAGTGCAAGATCATACACTAGGGAGAGAAACACTGAAGCCACCTATAGGTTGGAAGGGGAGTTGCTGGCAATCACAAGGGAAGAAAGAGACTTGGGCATCATCACAACAGATCACAGGGCAGCAGTGTTCTGGAAGACATTCTGGAGGCTGCAATGCTGCCCTATTTGCAGGCATCTCTCTGCTCTGAGGGAGGAGGTTGCCCATCTCCAGGCAGACCTGGCTAGGATTCATGAAGCCTCCTGCCCACCCGACAACCGGGACCACCAGGACCACCGCTGCTACCTCAAAGGTTGCCAAGGAAGAGCAGCCATTGGACCAAGGTGGGCTCAAAGAGGAAGAGGGTGGTGGAACAGAGATGCATCCCTCCAGCTGTACATCTCCACAATTTATACACTGTTCTAGTGGAGAGTGGTTTCTCTATATAGGGACCTGCAATGGAGACCAAGGAGGATGCCTGGAACTTCCAGAAAGGAGATCCACAGGAGGGTGGCATGGGACCCGACAGGGGAAGAAAACAACTTCTGGTGGGGGACTCAGTCATTAGGGTGGTAGACGTGGAGGAGGAAGGGGAGAAGGAGGTAAGGTGCCTGCCTGGTGCCACAGCTTGGAGGGACAGGAAGCGAATCCTCACGATCTCAGAAGCAGCTGCACAAGGGAGGGAGCTGGATGTCATTGTCCACCTAGGGATAAATAACTTTGCTGGGAATCAGATCAGAGCAGTGCAACAGGAGTTTGTAGAGCTGGGGAAGGGCCTTAGACAAGTAGCACATACGGTAACCTTCTTGGAGGTGCTGCTTATCTATGGCAAAGGTGATGCTAAGGTACTCTGCACCATGGGATTCAATGAATGGTTAAAAAACTGGTGTGGAGCTCAGGGTTTTGGCTTCATTGGGGACTGGGGAGCCATCTGGAGGGATCCAGGCCTATACTGGCATGATGGTCTGCATCTGTCCAGGGGGAACCAGGATTCTAGGTGAAAGGTTTAAATGCTTCATTGGCAAGCATTTAAACTAGCCGGGGGGGGCACTGAAAAGTGGAAGGGAAATCCCAGCCTCCCCCCCAAAAAAAATGGTAATTAGCAAGGTAAACACCAAGATAGAGAAGTCATTAGGGAGCAGAACAGGGATAAATGCAAAAAAGGCCAAGGCAATAAGGACAGGGATAGGGCTAAAAGGGGTAAGACCATCAAAAAATGGAGGGTGATGAGTACCAATGCCCATAGTCTGTGAAAGAAGCTTCCTGAACTAGTGGCCTTGATGGAAGAGGGATGCCTGGATATTGTGGCAGTCACAGAAACATGGCACACAGAGAACCATGACTGGGATGTCAACATACCAGGATACACAATCTACAGGAGGGACAGGGAGGGTAAAAGAGGAGGAGGAGTAGCTCTCTATGTAAAGGAAGGGATCAAAGAAACAGAACTAAAGAGTAAACAGGGAGCAGATGAGGCACTGTGGGTGACCCTGGAGACAGGAAATGGCACCACAATCCGCATGGGGGTTGTATACAGACCCCCCCATCTCAAGGAGAGGGAGAGGGAATGGACAAGGAAATGTTAGAAGGCATCCTTAGAATGGCAGAAAAAGGGGACATAATGTTGATGGGGGACCTAAATATGCCAGATGTTAACTGGAGCACCTTTGCTGGAGGCACATCCAAGAGCAGGGTCATTCTTGATGCCCTACAAGAGACATGCTTCAGACAAATAGCATTGGAACCCACTCGGGAGGGAGCAGTCTTAGACCTGGTACTCTCAAACAGGGATGGAGAAAAGATCTCAGATTTAGAAGTGGGTAGCCATCTGGGAACAAGCGACCAAACAGGTGTGGTTCATGATAAACACAGCCATGGAGTCAAGCCATACAAAGCAAGAGCACTGGACTTTAGGAGGGCTTACTTTGGGAAAATTAGAGAGTGCCTCAGAAAAGCATTAGCAAATGGGCAAGAAGGAGGGGTGGAGGGACAATGGGGAATAATTAAAACAGCCATCACAGAGGCAACAAGCCTTTGTGTGAAGCAAATCAACAAAACAAAAATGAAGGGAGAAATCACTATGGTTCTCAAAAGAGGTGGCAGGGAAAGTTAAGGAGAAAAGGATAGCAGTCAGGAAATAAGGAAACACAGAAGGAGCAGAACAGAGACCTTTACCAGTTAAAGCAGAAGGAGGCAGGGAAGGCAGTCAGAAAAGCAAAGGCCCAAACTGAGGAAAAGATAGCCAACTCTGTTAAGAAGAGGGAAAAAAACTTTCATAGGTACATTAGGGAGTGAAGAAAGACCAATGGAAGGATACTGAGGCTTAATAAAGGAGAGGGAATGTGGGCAGAGGATGACAGTGAAAAAGTAGGGATACTGAATAAATATGTCTACTCAGTATTCATAAAGGAAGAGGAGGGGAAGGTATCTAAACCAAACTAGAGAAACACTCTGGTTAGAGGATTCGGTACCAGTCCATTCACAGAAAAAATGGTTCTGAAAGAACTCTTAAAACTGAAGATGGACAAAGCACTGGGGCCTGAAGGATTCACCCCAGAATTCTAAAGAGAACTAAAGGGTCGAACTAGTGACACCACTGACTACTCTCTTTAACAAATCATGGGAGGATGGGGTGGTACCTGAGGACAGGAGGAGGGCAGATGTGATTCCACTTCACAAAAGTGGGAGCAGGGCAGAGGCAGGAAACTATAGACCTGTTAGTTTGACCTCAGTGGTAGGGAAAATGATGGAATCACTTCTGAAGGAAAGAATTGTTGAGTACCTAGAGGCCAGTGGGGCAGAGGACCAAAGGCAGCATTGATTCACTGTGGGAAGGTCATGTCAGATGAATCTAAAAGATTTATTTGACTGGGTGACCAAAGTAGTAGAACAGGGAGGGGCTGTGGACATGGCCTACCTAGATTGTAGCAAGGCACTTGACACAGTCTCACACAAAAGACTAATATACAAGTTAGCCAGCCTTGGAGTGGGTCCCAAGGTGGTAGCCTGAATAAAAAATAGGCTGGACAACAGGACGCAAAGGATAATAGTAAAAGAGTCCAATGTGAAGAAAGGGTGGTTATTAGCGGGGTACCACAGGGTTCAGTACTGGGACCGGTCCTCTTTAATGTCTTTATAAGTGACATTGCAGAGGAATTGGGAGGAAAAATGTGTCTCTTTGCAGACTACTCAAAGATCTGCAACAGGGTTGATACACAAGGTGGGGTGGAAAGGATGAGAAGGGACTTGGCAAGGTTGGAAGAGTTGTCAAATGTGTGGCAGCTCAGATTCAACGCAAAGAAGTGCAAGGTAATGCACCTGGGAAACAAAAACCCAGGGGAAGAGTACATGATGTGGGGTGAGATACTAACAACAACAAAGATGGAAAGGGACCTGGGGGGTAATTATTTTAGATGACCTAAAGGTGGGTAAGCAATGTGAGAAGGCAGTAAGGAGGGCTGGGGGATACTGGGATGCATAGGGAGAGGCATCAACAGTAGAAAACAGGAAGGTGGGTCCTTATCTACCATCAAATTCTATGTTTCTATGACCTGAAATCATCCAAGCAGACCACTAAAGAAGTAGGTAAGGCAAGAAGGATGTTGGGGTGTATTAGTAGGGGTATCACAAGTCATAAGAGGGAGGTAATAATCCCACTTTAGAAGACACTGGCTGGGTAAAGCTACCAACTTTCCAGGGCCTAAAACTGGGACAGTCCATCCTGACTATGACACCCCCCCCCACCGTGTCACTCCTATGGGGACTGTCGCAGATAACGCCTCACACAATTAAATTTTGCTGCTTACTCTGGCCATGTCACCCCACAGTAACACCAGTAGCAAACATCCAGATTAAAACAATACATCATTTTGCTGCAGCAAGTTCCAAATCATGATGTACAGAAAGTTCATTAGAAGCAAACCTGCGTTAAATTGTGATCAGACATTCGAGCTGCATGTATTGCTCCTCTTGACAGTCCATCAACCCACTTACACTCACCTCATTTGCTGAGCAACTTCACTTCAGTGACTCTCACCACTGCACCAAATTGTTTTCATATACTTCCCTACAGCTGATCAGGTTTGGGTACCTTAGTTCACTGCTGCCGGTCTCTTCTCTGTCTGGAGTCCATCTAAGCTACTGGCAGGCAGATGTCCACATGCACTTGTTTGCACTACTACCCAGTTTAATCTAATAGGAAGGAACATGCTTTACTGCGCTCCCACTGACATGTTTGCAGTACAACACAGGCACAAGGGTTGAAATTGCAAACTGCTGTCCAGCCTCAGTAGCGCCGCAGTGGTGCTGAAATTACTGTCACTCACAGAATAACAGCTAGCAAAAAAAGGGACAAAACTGGGACACGTAAGCAAAAACCAGGACAAAAGTGACATTTGCAAAACTTGTGGGGACACTGGGACATGCTGCCTAAAATAGGGACTGTCCTGGGAAAATAGGGACAGCTGGTAGCTTTATGGCTGGGCCTCATCTGGAGTACTGTGTGCAGTACTGGAGGCTGAACCTGAATAAGGACATTAGCAAAATGGAACCAGCCCGGAGAAGGACAACCAAAATGGTGCAGGGACTGCATCAAAAAACATGAGGACAGATTAACAGAGCTCAATATGTATACCTTAGAGCAAAGGAGGGAGGGAGAGAGGTCATATGATCGAAACATTCAAATATCTGAAGGGCATTAACAAGGTGAAAGACTCTAACATGTTTCAATATAAGAAAAATAGCAGGGCAAGAGGACACGGAATGAGATTACAGGGAAGCCGATTAATGGGTAATGTAACTCACTAGGCCACATCTCACACACAGATAAGTAAAACTGCACACTCACTAGGCCACATCGCACATACAGATAGGGAAAACTGCATACTAACTAGGCCACACCTCACACATAGATAGGTAAAACTGCACACTCACTAGGCCACATCTCACACACAGATAGGTAAAACTGCACACTCACTGGGCAACATCTCACACACAGATAGGTAAAACTGCACACTCACTAGGCCACATTGCACATACAGATAGGAAAACTGCATACTAACTAGGCCACACCTCACACACAGAGACAGGTAAAACTGTACACTCACACAGCCACATCTCACACATAGGAAAACTGCACACTCACTAGCCACATCTCACATGCAGATAGGTAAAACTGCATACTAACTAGGCCACACCTCACACACAGAGACAGGTAAAACTGTACATTCACACAGCCACATCTCACACATAGATAGGTAAAACTGCACACTCACTAGGCCACATCTCACACACAGATAGGTAAAACTGCACACACACGGCCAACATCTCACACAATAGGAAAACTGCACACTCACTAGGGCCACATCTCACATGCAGATAGGGAAAACTGCATACTAACTAGGCCACACCTCACACACAGAGACAGGTAAAACTGTACACTCACACAGCCACATCTCACACATAGGAAAAACTGCACACTCACTAGGCCACATCTCACATGCAGATAGGTAAAACTGCATACTAACTAGGCCACACCTCACACACAGAGACAGGTAAAACTGTACATTCACACAGCCACATCTCACACATAGATAGGTAAAACTGCACACTCACTAGGCCACATCTCACACACAGATAGGTAAAACTGCACACTCACTAGACAACATCTCACACACAGATAGGTAAAACTGCACACTCACTAGGCAACATCTCACACACAGAGACAGGTAAAACTGCAGACTCACACGGCCACATCTCACACACAGGTAAAACTGCACACTCACTAGGCCACATCTCACACACAGATAGGTAAACTGCACACTAACTAGGCCACACTCCACACACAGATAGGTAGAACTGTACACTCACTAGGCCACATCGCTATACAGATAGGGAAAACTGCATACTAACTAGGCCACACCTCACACACAGAGACAGGTAAAATTGTACACTCACACGGCCACATCTCACACATAGGAAAAACTGCACACTCACTAGGCCACATCTCACATGCAGATAGGTAAAACTGCATACTAACTAGGCCACACCTCACACACAGAGACAGGTAAAACTGTACACTCACACAGCCACATCTCACACATAGATAGGTAAAACTGCACACTCACTAGGCCACATCTCACATGCAGATAGGTAAAACTGCATACTAACTAGGCCACACCTCACACACAGAGACAGGTAAAACTGTACACTCACACAGCCACATCTCACACATAGATAGGTAAAACTGCACACTCACTAGGCCACATCTCACACACAGATAGGTAAAACTGCACACTCACTAGGCAACATCTCACACACACAGACAGGTAAAACTGCACACTCACTAGGCCACATCTCACACACAGATAGGTAAACTGCACACTAACTAGGCCACACATACACACAGATAGGTAGAACTGTACACTCACATGGCCACATGTCACACATAGATAGGTAAATTGCACACTTACAAGCAACTTCTCACACACAGATGCTGTAGGTAAAACTGCACACTCACTAGGCCACATCCCACTTTCAGATAGGTAAAACTTTACACTCACTAGGCAACATCTCACACACAGATACTGTAGGTAAAACTGCACACTCACTAGGCCACATCTCTGGTACAGATAGGTAAAACTGCACACTCACTAGGCCACATCTCACACACAGATAGGTAAAACTGCACACTCACTAGGCCACATCTCACATTCAGATAGGTAAAACTGTACACTCACTAGGCAACATCTCACACACGGATACTGTAGGTAAAACTGCACACTCACTAGGCCACATCTCTGGTACAGATAGGTAAAACTGCACACTCACTAGGCCACACCACACACAGATAGGTAAACTGCACACTAACTAGGCCACACCTCACACACAGGTAAACTGCACACTCACTAGGCCACCCTCACACACAGATAGGTAAACTGCACACTCACTAGGCCACATCTCACAGATAGGTAAAGTGCACACTCACTAGGCCACATCTCACAGACAGATAGGTAAAGTGCACACTCACTAGGAAATTTCTCACACACATATAGGAAAACTGCACACTCGCACAGAAACATATAGAAAAAATAGAAGTTGATGGTAGATAAGGACCGCAAGGCCCATCCAGTCTGCCCATTTCTTTTTCTACCTTATGAATGTGCCATCGGCCTTTGCTCTGTCAGTGGCCTATCTATTCATAGTCATCTGTATTGCTCCCTTATGCCTGTCTAATGCCTGTTTGAAGCCCTGCACTGTATTCATAGCCACCACTTCTTGAGGTAGGCTGTTCCATGCATCCACCACCCTTTCTGTGAAAAAGAACTTCCTCACATTCCCCCTTAATCTGCCTCCCTCTAATCTCATGCTATGTCCTCTTGTCCTATTTTTCTTATGTTGAAACATGTTAGACTCTTTCACCTTGTTAATGCCGTTACGGTGTTTGAATGTTTCGATCATATCACCTCTCTCCCTTCTTTGCTCTAGGGTAAATTGGGAAAATTAATGGAGAGTATACTAAAGGAACGATTGGGGGTTTACTTGGAGGAGGTGGGAGGTCTGGATAGTCGGCAGCATGGGTTTGTGCCAGGTAGATCATGTCAAACCAACCTTGTAGAGTTCTATGAATGGGTAACATCAGAACTGGATAGGGGTAAGCCTGTGGATGTATTATTCTTGGACTTCAGCAAGGCGTTTGACTCTGTCCCCCACAATGGTCTGGTGGAGAAACTGATGGGGTTAGGAGTAGGCCCTTTGATGGTCAGATGGATTGAAAACTGGATAGCTGGATGCACTCAGAGAGTAGTGGTCTGTGGGGAGCTCTCAACCCTACAGAGGTTGGTAGTGGGTACCACAGGGCTCGGTCCTGGGTCCAATCCTGTTTAATGCATACATATCAGACATCAGGGATGGTATAGGGTGTGAAATGAGTCTCTTCAGCGGATGACTCAAGATGGGAGCAGTAGTTGAGGAGAAGAGGGAGGTTGGCCTGCAAGGACCTGGACACCCTGGAAAGCTGGGCTCACATGGAAATTAAATTTCAATATCACCAAGTGCAAGGTGTTGCATCTTGGTCGGGAAACTCTAAACACAGGTACACCCTGGGAGGGAGGTGCTGGAAGCCTCAACAGGGGAAAAAGACCTGGGGTCATGGTGGATACATGTATGAATAACACTGAGCAGTGCAGGAGGCAGCTAGCAAGGCAAACAGGATGTTGGGATGCACCAAGGGATCACCTCTAGGAGCAAGGAAGTGATTCTGCCACTGTACAATGGACTGGTTAGACCACACCTTGAGTACTGTGTACAGTACTGGAGACCACACTTGAAGAGGGACATACAGCTCCTGGAGAGGGTACAGAGGAGGGCAACAAAGATGATACGGACTGGGGATTTGACTTACGAGGACAGACTTGAGGGCTCTGCCTGTTTTCATTGGAGGAGAGGAGAGACAGGGGGACATGATTGAGGTCTTCAAGTACCTCAAGGGAATAAATAGGGTAAACATGGAGGATCTTTAGACTAAAAGCAGGGAGGCATCACCAGAGGGCATGGTTTGAAGTTGGAAGGTGGAAGGGTGAGGGGGAAAAGAGGAGGAGGTTTTCACTGAGAGGGTGGTGGACCCTTGGAATGCTCTGCCTGGTGAGCTGGTTCAGAGATCCACAGTGGAGAGCTTTAAGAGAGGGTGGGACAGACACAGAAAGTGGATGTATCAGATGATGGCCTGTCCAGGGGGTGGGGATGGATGATAGGGTTTCTGGAGCACAAGGGATGGGAGGGTCTCGCACCCAACTAAGGATCTAGGTTCGAGCAGACTTGATAGACCATAAGGCCCTAATCTGCTGGCAAATAGTATGTTAGTATGTTAGTATACAGTATACATTTGAGCTCCGTTAATCTGTCCTTATATGTTTTCTGATGCAGTCCCTGCACCATTTTGGTTGCCTTTCTCTGGACTGCCTCAATTTTGTTAATGTCCTTGTGCAGGTGTGGCCTCCAATACTTTACACAGTACTCGGAGGGACCTAACCAGTGTCTTGTAAAGAGGGATTATTACCTCCCTCTTATGACTTGTGATACCCCTACTAATACACCCCAACATCCCTCTAGCCTTACCTACTGCTTTAGTGGCCTGCTTGGATGATTTCAGGTCATCGGTGATGATGATGCCCAAGTCTCTTTCTTCCCTAGTGACTGCCAGCAACTCCCCTCCCAGCCTATAGGTGGCTTCAGGGTTTCTCTTCCCTATGTGCATGATCTTGCACTTCTTTGCATTAAGCCCCAGTTGCCACTCTTCCGACCATTTTGCCAGTTTATCCAGATCTCTTCTCATTCTACCCACCCCATCTGGGATGCAAAAACTGTGAGTAGATTTCTTTCTGAGACTTACCCAGGAGGGTACCTGCCTTGTTTTCTTGTGGGTTGACACTCTGATAAAGGCACCCATTCACCCATTTCTGTGAGATTTTCTCAAGAAGATTGTTTTAAAGTTTGCTGACAACAGTGGATGCCCCATATGCAACTATGCCCTTTGTTCAGAACTTTAACTTTACACCCCAGTGGTGTTTTCTGATGCTAAAATGTGCTAAACCCTTCCCTATTTACATCTTCTATAGGCTCAATTACCCTTTCATAATTCAGTTCTCTGCATGATACATTTCATCATTGCTTTTTCATGTGTTTCAGCTTCTGTACAACTAAACTACTTTTCTTCTTTCAACACGTCTCTTTTATGTTATTCATAATATCCAACTTTAATATACCATATTATTATAAAGGTGTAAGTCTTTTCTTCAGAAGAAAGAATGTGTAATCTTAATGTACTTTTCACAGGTCACTGTACATTTAATGATGCTGATTTACTTCTGTCATACAACTACAGTATGTTAACTGATGTTTGATCATAGAACTCAAAGATTTTTTTTTGTCTACTCTTCTAATATACCAATAAAAAGATTAACAACAAAATGTGCTAAATGTTTGAAGAGAGCATAATTTCTACAGTTCAGTATTTGTTGAGGTGTAACTCTAAAAGAATGGCTGAGTATGGACTTGGAAGCAAAAGGTGGGAGATCCCCATCTGGAGTGACCAGTTCAGCACTCGGTTCTGTAAGGGTGCTTGTATTCTTTCAGTGCATGGGCCAATGCTTGAAGATGTTTACCCTTGTTGCGCACAGGGAGCAAACTGTCGTAAAAGATCCAATGTTTGTTATCTGGAAATACTGAGCACAGGAACAAACTGTTACAAAAGATCTAATGTTTATTATCTAGTACTGCTGTGGACAGGAACAAACTGTCACAAAACATCCAATGCTTGTTCTCTAGTACTGCCGCACATGGAGAACAAACTGTTACAAAAGATCCAGGGTGGGATATTCAAACTGCACCAGGCTGTGGCGCAAGCCTGGGTGCAGCTTAACTTTGTTGTGCAGGGGTGTGGCCTGGGTGATAGTCAACGGAGCTGCACTATGGTGCAGCAGCTTTGAATATCGCACCCTGACCACCCCCACTATGCATGGTGCAGTGGCACTGTGCCAGCGCAAGTGGCCAGAGTGGAGCATGGAGATGCGCTGGCGCAAGTGCCCTTGCGCTATGCACAGCACCTGCAATATTCAAAAGAGGGCATGCAAATGTGGCCATAATTTATGCAAGGCACACAGGGGGCCATTTGCATCTCATCATGGCCTCATTTGCATGCCATTAGCGTGCAGGTACACAGATCCCCGAGGACTTGCGCATGGCACCCTGCCAGGCAGCAGCCGGCGGGGACCGACACCCCCTGCAGCCCGATCACGCGCATTCCTGTAATATAAAAAAAGTCCAATATCCCTGGTGATCCAGTGGACCTCTATGTGCTCCAATCACGGGCCTCACTATAGTCCCCACCTCCAATATCCCTGGTGGTCCAGTGGACCGCACTGAGCCCGATCGCGGGCATCATTAATAGGATCCCCCCTCAAGTCCAATATCCCTGGTGATCTAGTGTACCCCCACCCCACCCACCCACCCACCCACTGAACCCCACTGCCTCCTCCCATCAGCCAGCAGGCGGCAGCACCCCTCCATCTGCCACCCCACCTGCCGACTGACAGCTCGGTAGAGCTGCACACCATTGGTTCACAACATAAGCCAGTGGGCGTGCAGCCCATACCATAATGCTCAGTCCAGATATGTGAATTAATTCATTCACATATCTGGACTGAGAGTACGATGAGCTGCACACCCATTGGCTCATGCCAGTAACCAATGGGCATGCAGCCCTCCCAAGCTGTCAGTCGGTGGGCAGCGGGGCAGGCAGGTGAGTTACGCCGCCGCCCACTGGCTGATGGGGTGGAGCGGGCAGTAGGGTCTCAGTGGGTGAGTGGGGTGGGGGTACACCAGTTCACCAGGGATATTGGACTGGGGGGTCTTATTAATGATGCCCGCGATCGGCTCAGTGCGGTCCACTGGACCACCAGGGATGCTGGACTTGGGGAGAGAGTAGTGATGCCCATGATGGGCATGGGGGTGCCACTAGCGCGCAGGAACCAGGCCACCCACAGGTGGCAGCTGCTGTGTTGCACCCTGCAATGTAGCAGCTCACCTGTGGGTGGCCATCACTGTTCACTTTTTTGGGGCATATTTTATGCAGGCTGGTGAGGGTTGCACATGCATGACTCTGCATCCCGGACTGAATATCGTGCTGTGCAGGTTATGCATGGGCACGCCCCACCTGTGCCTGCATACATTACTGATGTCTCCAGCGCATTGGGATTTGTGCTGCACACTTTTCCCTTTGAATATTGTGCCGGGTGCATCAGTGTGTTGTGCTTGGTGCAACACTGTTCAATCTTGAACCTACGAATATCTGGGCCTCAGTGTTTGTTATCTAGTACTGCTACCTACAGGGAACAAACTGTTACAAAAGATTCAATGTTTGTTATCTAGTCCTGCTCGCACAGGGAACAAACTGTCACAAAAGATCCAATGTTTGTTATCCAGTCCTGCTGCGCACAGGGAACAATCTGTGACAAAAGATCAAGTGTTTGTTATCTAGTCCTGCTGTGCACAGGGAACAATCTGTGACAAAATATCCAATGTTTGTTACCTAGTCCTGCTGCACAGAGGGAACAAACTTTTTACAAAAGATCCAATGTTTGTTATCTACTACTGCTGCTGTGCACAGGGAACAAATTGTTAACAAAAGATCCAATGTTTTTCTAGTGCTGCAGCACACTGGGAACAAACTGTTACAAAAGATCCAATGTTTGTTCTCTAGTCCTGCTGCACACAGGGAACAAACTGTCAAGAAAGATCCAGTGTTTGTTATCTAGTACTGCTGCGCACAGGGAACAAACTGTTACAAAAGATCCAATGTTTGTTGTCTAGTACTGCTGTGCACAGGGAACAAACTGTCACAAAAGATCAAGTGTTTATCTAGTACTGCTGCACACTGGGAACAATCTGTGACTAAAGATCAAGTGTTTGTTATCTAGTACTACTGCACACAGGAAACAAACTGTCATGAAAAATCCAATGTTTATCTAGTACTGTTGTGCACAGTGAACAAACTGTCACAAAAGATCCAATGTTTGTTCATTAGTACTGCTGCACACAGGGAACAAACTGTCAAAAAGATCAATGTTTGTTCGTTAGTACTGCTGTGTACAGGGAGCAAACTTTTACAAAATATCCATTGTTTGTTATCTAGTACTGCTGCACATAGGGAACAAATTGTCACAAAAGATCCAATGTTTGTTATGTGTGGTTCATAGCTCAGTGCTTATGTAACATAGTAATGATGTAGATGGTTGTTGGATACAGAGGCCAGCATTAAGAGGACAATGTTCATTAGGCAGTAGTATAGAATGTTTGTGCTTAGGTACTTGGATGCTTGAAATGAGCCATTTGATAATATTTGATGGTTTGGCCTTTCTCTGTATCCCACCTGTAGGAAGGAAGCTTGGTTTAGAATTAGAAAGCCCAAAAGAATAAATATCAACAATTGCTCTGTAACTGAGCGTTGAAGAATCGTGCATAACAGCTTAATGATATGAATAGTTGATCACCTCCTCCAACTCCAGAGACTGTGACCAGTAGCACTCAGGAGAGAAAACCCCTTGGGGAAAACCTCTGAGGACCCATGGCTACTGATCTGCCCATCCTTCTGGGCATACTAAAGGACAGAGATCCTAATTAAGGTAAATTAATCAGCTAAATCTGAATTCTAATTTGTAGAATTCAATCCAGATAAACAGAGCTTTAAGAAGAACAGAATTGTAAATGTCCTGTGACATAATTGCCTCTTAATAAGTCCGAGTCCGAGACTCCAAGTACAATTCAGAATGATGGAGGAGTGGATATGAAGAACCTTCTTCTGGACTTCAGTTTATAGAAGGCATAATCCAGGAAATGTGTGATGGTGGAGATGAAGACAGGAGACCAGACGCAGTTAGTTGCATCCAAGTTTGACGTCAATGAGACAGGATGAATAGAAATAGTACGACTTCCTGATTTCTAATAAGGGCTTGTATAGTACATGGAATGAGAGAAGGCTTGTGGCCAAGCTACTGACTGATGAATCCAGTTCTGATAAATTAAGTATATTCATAGGAATTGATATGAATGCAACTGCTGAAATGCCGAGCTGGAATGGCGAGCTGTATAGGATAATTGAAGACACTGGTGCAATGTATGAAGCATCCAAGTAGTAATAGAATATAGTGAGCCCAAAAGTAAGCAAGTCAGTTGGACTGCTAAACCGAAGTTAGAGGCAGAAGGAGCTGGAGTGCACCGACGAAGGCATATGAGAAGGAACAGGATGTGGCAATCAGCCCTTGCAGAAGTGCAGCTGAACCAACAGCTGGAGAGGTAGGAGAGAGGTGGCTGATTCCAGTACGGGAAGTGCAGCCAGACCCAGAAAGGCCTGCTGGCAGAAATTGATCATGGTAGATGGTCCCTTGATGATAGGCGCAGCAGCCATCAGCTGAAGAGGAACGTAGAGAGGCAAGGAACACCAGGTAACAGGAATGCAGCTATATGTACAAAGGTCAACTAATAGAATAAAGGAAAAATTGGGTTTCCAGGAGACACATCCTGAATCATCCTTGAGCACAGCAGAACTGCAGCCATGAGGTAGTTCTAGAGAATGTAAAAATGCTGAGGACCGATGTATCCAGATCAAGGAAGGCAGGGATTGTAGTGAAGAGACTGAGGCCGAGATACGGCAGCAGGACGGGAGGAATAACGTCCAATCTGAAGGTATGCAAAGTTCGAGGTATGAAACCTAGATGAGACCAAAGTGTCCTAGATGGAGATAACTGAAGAGGCAGATTCAAATGAAGTATCGTTGTCACAGATCTGAATTTGGAATAGCACAAGCATAACAATGAAAGTCAGCAGAAGACGTCAACTAAGTGTCTCAGAAAGGGGAGCAGCAGTTACGCCATGGCTGAGGCAACAGGGCAACATCGAAGCATAGTATGATGATGAAGAAACATCCAAAGGCAATCCAGGGAGAGCCGCTGACTGGTGATAGGCAGCACGTAGATGTATAGTAGAATGTGTAAAACGCCAGACCCCAAGCTGGCAAGGCAGAATTAGAGCAGAATGAGCGTGACTCACTCTAAGCAGAGCAGAAGTCAGCTGTATGCCTTAAATAGGCTGTGGGGGAGGAGCTCTTCCCCCACATAACGCCAGGCAAGCCTTTCCATTCTCTAGTACTGCTGTGCACCGGAAGCAAACTGCTACAAAAGTTCCAATGTTTGTTCTCTAGTCCTGCTGCGCAGAGGGAACAAACTTTTTGCTAAAGATCCAATGTTTGTTATCTAGTCCTGCTGTGCACAGGGAGCAAACTGTTACAAAAGATCCATTTTGCCTGGTCTCTAGTCCTGCTGTGCAGAGGGAACAAACTGTTACAAAAGATCCATTTGTTTGTTCTCTAGCACTGCTGAACACAGGGAACAAACTGTCACAAAAGATCCAATGTTTGTTCTCTAGCACAGCTGCGCACAGGGAACAAACTGTTACAAAAGATCCAATGTTTGTTCTCCAGTACTGCTGCGCACAGGGCACAAACTGTCACAAAAGATCCAATGTTTTTACCTAGTCCTTCTGTGCACAAGAAACAAACTGTCACAAAAGATCCAATGTTATCTAGTCCTGGTACTTTTGGAGTTGAAGGTGTGACTATGGGAGTGAGGCAGGTACTTTTGGAGCTGGAGCTGTGGCTACTGCGGTGGGGCAGTTACTTTTGGAGCTGGAGCTGTGTCTATTATGCTGGGGCAGTTATCTTTGGAGCTGGAGCCATGACTATTGGGGTATAGCAGTTACTTTGGGAACTGGAACTGTGACTATTGGGGGTGGGGGAGTTACTTTTGGAGCTTGATCTGTGACTTTTGGGGTGTGACAGTTATTTTTATAGCTGGAGCTGTGTCTCCTGAGGTGGGACAGTTACTTTTGGAGTTAGAGCTGTTACTATTGGGGTGGGGCAGTTACTTTTGGAGCTGGAGCTGTGTCTCTCGGTGTGGGGGAGTTACTTTTGGAGCTGGAGCTGTGTCTTTTGGGGTGGGACAGTTTCCTTTCATACTGGAGCTGTGACAATTTGAGTGGGAGAGTTACTTTTGCAGCTGGAGCTGTGACTATTGGAGTGGGGCAGTTATTTTTGGATGTGGATCTTTGTCTATTGGGATGTCACAGTTACTTTTGAAGTTGTAGCTATGACTATTGGGTTGGGGCAGTTACTTTTGGAACTGGAGCTCTGACTATTGGAGTGGGGCAGCTACTTTTGGGGCTAGAGCTGTGTCTATTGGGGTGGGTAGTTACTTTTGCAACTGGATCTCTGACTATTGGAGCAGGACAGTTTGTTTTGGAGCTGGAGCCCTGGCTATTGGGATGGGGAAGTTACGTTTTGAGCTGGAGCTGTTTGTATGGTAGTGGAGCAGTTATTTTTGGAGATGGAGCTCTGTCTACTGGGGTGAGGCAGTTACTTTTGGAATTGGAACTTTGACTATTGGGGTGGGGCAGTTACTTTTGGAGCTGGAGCTGTAACAATTAGAGTGGAGGAGTTTCTTTTGGAGAGGGAGCTTTGTCTATTGGTGTGGGGGAGTTACTTTTGGAGCTTGATCTGTGACTATTGGGGTTGGGCAGTTATTTTTATAGCTGGAGCTGTGTATTGGAGTGGGGTAGTTACTTTTGGAGCCGGAGCTGTGACTATTGGAGTGGGGCAGGTACTTTTGGAGCTGGAGCTGTGTCTCTTGGTGTGGGGGAGTTTCTTTTCATACTGGAGCTGTGACAATTTGGGTGGGAGAGTTACTTTTGGAGCTGGAGCTGTGACTTTTGGGGTGGGACTGTTACTTTTGGAGGTGGAGCTGTGTCTATTGGGATGTTGCAGTTACTTTTGGAGCTGGAGCTATGTCTATTGGGGTGGGGCAATAACGTTTGGAGCTGTAGCAGTGTCTATTGAGGTGGTACAGTTACATTTGGAGCCGGAGCTGTGTATTGGAGTGGGGTAGTTACTTTTGGAGCTGGAGCTGTGACTATTGGAGTGGGGCAGATACTTTTGTAACTGGAGCTGTGTCTCTTGGGGTGGGGCAGTTACTTTTGGAACTAGAGCTGTGACTATTGGATTGTGGCAGTTTCTTTTGGAGTTGGAGCTTTGTCTTATTGAGTGGGGCAGTTACTGTTGAAACTGGAGCTGCGACTATTGGGCAAAAAACCCTGGCAGAACCCTTGACATATTTATTTCAAACTTTTCTGAATCAGGGAGAAGTGGTGGAAGGATGGAGGGAGGAAAATGTGATCCCTATTTTTAAGAAGGGCCCTATGCAAGAAGTCAGTAATTATCGACCAGTAAGTTTAACATCTATTCTGGGCAATGTGTTTGAGGGTATTATTAAAGACTATATAGAACAGGATATGTGACACAGAGGAGTTATTGATAATACACAGCATATTTTTAAAATTGGTAGGTCATGCCAGACAAATCTTTTGAGTTTTTATGAAAATGTAAGCAGGTCCCTGGACAGTGGTTGTCCCGTGGATGCTGTATTTTTGGACTTTTTTGAAAGCCTTTGATAGAGTCCCACATGGTGAATTAGTGGATGCCCTGATTGAACATGGTATCCCAGGGAATATTACCCATTGGATTGACTCCTGGTTGAGTAACAGGAGACAAAGAGTAACAATTAGGGGATGCAATTCAGGTTGGTCAGAGGTCACAAATGTGGTCCCATAGGGATCTGTATTGGGGCCTTGCCTTTTTAATATATATATATTCATTCAATGAATAGAGGGAATGATGTGTGGGAGGCTAAATTTACTGATGATATTGGACTTGGTCACACAATAAATAGCCAAATAGGTAGCGCTATAATATAGGAATCCCTAACCACATTGGAGAGGTGGGCACAGGATTCTAAATTGACCTTTAATGTGGAAAAGTGTAAGGTCATGCACTTCGGCTCATATAATTTAGGTGCAATTTATAAATTAAATGGACATACGCTGGGAGTGGTCAAAGATGAAAGAGATTTGGGAATTTGGGTTTCAAATGACCTCAACTTTAAACAACATACTGGCCTATTGTTAACAAATGCTGGCAACATCTTGAACAGTATATTTAGGCATATAAAGTAGGAGGAGAGGTTTGTTGCCTTGTATGGAGCACTGGTGAGGCCACACATGGAGTATTGTTGACAAGTGTGGTCACCAGGATATAGAAAGGATATTATCACCTTGGAGAGAGTCCAGAGAAGGCAACTAGGATGATTGGAGATTAAAGGGTAGGGACTATCAGGAAAGGTTAAATTGCTTGGGGTTATATACACTAGAAAATCGAAGATTGCAGGGGATATGTGTATGGTATATAAAGCAATAGGAGTTACCAGCTTAATGAGATCTCCGGGATTAGAAATACAGAAGTGCCATACCAGATCAGAGGACATCAATTTCAGTTAAAAAGGGGGTTATTCAAGACCTCCAGGAGAAGACATTGATTTAGTGTTAGAGTTGTGCCCCTATGTAATGATCTTCCATCTGAAGTAGTTAATATTGTTGATATGCAGGCATTTAAAACCAACCTAGATACATTTCTGATTAGTAATAATATTAGTACCTATTACTAAGAAGTAGAGGCGAGCATATGGACTTTTAGTCTTTCGCTCTGTAAATCTATGAAACCTCCACTTGCATACTGTGTGACTCTTAGCAAGTCACTTAACCGTCTAGTGCTCCCATGTCGACCTGAAAACAGGCACTTGTGCCTAATGGGCCTTTCCCGGTTACCAAAGAGTAAAATACAAAAAACAAAAAAATACTGGGGTGAGGTGGTTACTTTTGGAGCTGGAGCTGTGACTATTGGGCTGGAGCAGTTACTTTTAGAGCTGGAGAAGTGTCTATTGGAGTGGGTCAGTTACTTTTGGAGCTGGAGCTGTGTATTGGAGTGGGGTAGTTACTTTTGGAGCTGGAGCTGTGACTATTGGAGTGGGGCAGATACTTTTGTAACTGGAGCTGTGTCTCTTGGGGTGGGGCAGTTACTTTTGGAACTAGAGCTGTGACTATTGGATTGTGGCAGTTTCTTTTGGAGTTGGAGCTTTGTCTTATTGAGTGGGGCAGTTACTGTTGAAACTGGAGCTGGACTATTGGGCAAAACCCTGGCAGAACCCTTGACATATTTATTTCAAACTTTTCTGAATCAGGGAGAAGTGGTGGAAGGATGGAGGGAGGAAAATGTGATCCCTATTTTTAAGAAGGGCCCTATGCAAGAAGTCAGTAATTATCGACCAGTAAGTTTAACATCTATTCTGGGCAATGTGTTTGAGGGTATTATTAAAGACTATATAGAACAGGATATGCGACTCAGAGGAGTTATTGATAATACACGGCTTATTTTTAAAATTGGTAGGTCATGCCAGACAAATCTTTTAAGTTTTTATGAAAATGTAAGCAGGTCCCTGGACAGTGGTTGTCCTGTGGATGTGGTATTTTTGGACTTTTTGAAAGCCTTTGATAGAGTTCCACATGGCAAATTAGTGGATGCCCTGATTGAACATGGTATCCCAGGGAATATTACCCATTGGATTGACTCCTGGTTGAGTAATAGGAGACAAAGAGTAACAATTAGGGGATGCAATTCAGACTGGTCAGAGGTCACGAGTGTGGTCCCGTAGGGATCTGTATTGGGGCCTTGCCTTTTTTAATATATATATATTCATTCAATGAATAGAGGGAATGATGTGTGGGAGGCTAAATTTACTGATGATATTGGACTTGGTCACACAATAAATAGCCAAATAGATAGCGCTATAATATAGGAATCCCTAACCACATTGGAGAGGTGGGCACAGGATTCTAAATTGACCTTTAATGTGGAAAGTGTAAGGTCATGCACTTGCTCATATAATTTAGGTGCAATTTATAAATTAAATGGACATACGCTGGGAGTGGTCAAAGATGAAAGAGATTTGGGAATTTGGGTTTCAAATGACCTCAACTTTAAACAACATACTGGCCTATTGTTAACAAATGCTGGCAACATCTTGAACAGTATATTTAGGCATATAAAGAGTAGGAGGAGAGAGGTTTTGTTGCCCTTGTATGGAGCACTGGTGAGGCCACACATGGAGTATTGTTGACAAGTGTGGTCACCAGGATATAGAAAGGATATTATCACCTTGGAGAGAGTCCAGAGAAGGGCAACTAGGATGATTGGAGATTAAAGGGTAGGGACTATCAGGAAAGGTTAAATTGCTTGGGGTTATATACACTAGAAAATCGAAGATTGCAAGGGGATATGTGTATGGTATATAAAGCAATAGGAGTTACCAGCTTAATGAGATCTCCGGGATTAGAAATACGAGAAGTGCCATACCAGATCAGAGGACATCAATTTCAGTTAAAAAGGGGGTTATTCAAGACCTCCAGGAGAAGACATTGATTTAGTGTTAGAGTTGTGCCCCTATGTAATGATCTTCCATCTGAAGTAGTTAATATTGTTGATATGCAGGCATTTAAAACCAACCTAGATACATTTCTGATTAGTAGTAATATTAGTACCTATTACTAAGAAGTAGAGGCGAGCATATGGACTTTTAGTCTTTCGCTCTGTAAATCTATGAAACCTCCACTTGCATACTGTGTGACTCTTAGCAAGTCACTTAACATCTAGTGCTCCCATGTCGACCTGAAAACAGGCACTTGTGCCTAATGAGGCCTTTCCGGTTACCAAAGAGTAAAATACAAAAACAAAAAATACTGGGGTGAGGTGGTTACTTTTGGAGCTGGAGCTGTGACTATTGGGCTGGGGCAGTTACTTTTAGAGCTGGAAAGTGTCTATTGAGTGGGTCAGTTACTTTTGGAGCTGGAGCTGTGTATTGAGTGGGGTAGTTACTTCTTGAACTGGAGCTGTGTCTCTTGGGGCGTAGTGGCTACTTTGGAGCTGAAGCTGTGACTATTGGTGTGTGACAGTTACTTATGGAGCTGGAGCTGTGACTATTGGGCTGGGGCAGTTTGTTTTGGAGCTGGAGCTGTGACTATGGGAGTAGGGTAGTTACTTTTGGAGGTGGAGCTGTGTCTGTTTAGGTGGAACAGTTACTTTTAAAGCTGAAGGTGTATCTCTTGGAGTGGGGCAGTTATGTTTGGAATTGGACCTTTGACTAATATGGTGGGGCAGTTACTTTTGGACCTGAAGCTGTGACTATGGGAGTGGGACAGTTACTTTTGGAGCTGGAGCTGTGCCTATTAGGGTGGGATAGTTATTTTTGGAGCTGGAGCTGTGACTATTGGGGTATGGCAGTTACTTCTGGAGCTACAGCTGTGATTATTGGGGAGGAGTAGTTACTTTTGGAGCTGAGCTGTGTCTCTTTGGTGTGGGGAGTTACTTTTGGAGCTGGGGCTGTGACTATAGGAGTGGTTCAGTTACTTTTGGACCTCTAGCTGTGAATATTGGGGTGGGCAGGTACTTTTGGAGCTGAGCTGTCTATTAAGGTGGGGCTGTTACTTTTGAAGCTGGAGCTGTGACAATTGGAGTGGGGCAGTTACTTTTGGATCTGGAGCTGTGTCTATTTGGGTGGGGCAGTTACGTTTGGAGTTGAAGCTGTGTCTATTGAAGTGGGACAGTTGCATTTGGAGCCTGAGCTGTGTATTGGAGAGGAGTAGTTACTTTTGTAGCTGGAGCTGTGACTATTGGAGTGGGGTAGGTACTTTTGGAACTGGAGACAGTCTCTTGGGGTGAGGTAGTTACTTTGGGAACAATAGCTACAACTATTGGGGTGAGGCAGTTACTTTTGGAGCTGGAGCTATGACTATTGGGCTGGGGCAGTTACTTTTAGAGCTGGAGCTGTGACTATGGGAGTGGGGCAGTTACATTTGGAGCTGGCGCTGTGTCTATTGGAGAGGGTCAGTTTATTTTGGTGCTGGAGTTGGAGTTGTGTCTCTTGAGGTGGAGGAGCTACTTTTGGAGCTTGAACTCTGTCTTTTTGGGTGGGGCAATTACTTTTGGAGCTAAAGCTGTATCTCTTAGAGTGGGGCAGTTATGTTTGGAGCTGGATCTGTGACAGAATATGGTGGGGTGGTTACTTTTGGAGCTAGAGCTGTGGCTTATTAGGGTGAGGCAGTTACTTCTGGAGCTAGAACTGTGTCTTTTGGGGTGAGGTAGTTATGTTTGCAGCTGGAGCTGTGTCCATTGGGGTGGGGTAGTTACCTTTGGAACTGGAAGTGTTACTATTGGGGTGGGACACTTTGTATTGAAGCTGGAGCTATGACTATTGGGGTGGGTCAGTTACCTTTTGAGCTGGTGCTGTGACTATGGGAGTGAAGCAGTTACTTTTGTGCTGCAGCTATGTCTATTGGAGTGGGGCAGTTACTTTTTGAGCCAGAGCTGTGTCACTTGGGGAGTGGTGGTTACTTTAGGAGCTGGAGCTGTGACTATTGGGCTGGGACAGTTTGTTTTAGAGCTGGAGCTGTGACTATGGGAGTGGGGCAGATACTTTTGGAGCTTGAGCTGTGTCTATTTAGGTGGGGTAGTTATTTTTGGAGCTGAAGCTGTATCTCTTGGGGTGGGGCAGTTACATTTGCAGCTGGAGCTGTGACTTGTATGGTGGGGCAGTTACTTTTGGAGCTGGAGATGTGTGACAATAGGAGTGGGACAGTTGCTTTTGGAGCTGGAGCTGTGACTATTGGGTTGGGGCAATTACTTTTGGAGGTAGAGCTATGAATAATGGGGTGGGGTAGTTACTTATGGAGCTGGAGCTGTGTCTCTTGGTGTGGGGGAGTTACTTTTGGAACTGGAGCTGTTACTATTTGGGTGGGACAGTTATTTTTGGAGCTGGTGCTGTGTCTCCTAGGGTGGGGCAATTTATTTTGGAGCTAGAGCTTTGACTATTGGGGTGGGGCAGTTACTTCTTCAGCCAGAGCTGTGTCTCTTGGTGCATATTGGTCACTTTTGGAGCTGGAGCTGTGACTATTGGTGTGTGGCAGTTACTTATGGAGCTGGATCTGTGACTATTGGGCTGGGGCAGTTTGTGTTGGAGCTGGAGCTTACACTATGGGAGAGGAGCAGTTACTTTTGGAAGTGGAGCTGTGTCTCTTTAGGTGGAGCAGTCACTTCTGAAGCTGAAGGTGTATCTCGTGGAGTGAGGCAGTTATGTTTGGAACTGGACCTTTGACTAATATGGTGGGGCAGTTACTTTTGGACCTGAAGCTGTGACTATGGGAGTGGGGCAGTTGCTTTTGGAGCTGGAGCTGTGTCTATTAGGTCAGGGTAGTTATTTTTGGAGCTGGAGCTGTGACTATTGGGGTTTGGCAGTTACTCTGGGAGCTTTAGCTGTGACAATTGGGATATGGCAGTTACTTCTGGAGCTACAGCTGTGACTATTGTGGTGGGGTAGTTACTTTTGGAGCTGGAACTGTGACTGTTGGGGTGAGGCAGTTACTTTTGGAGCTGGAGCAATGACTATTGGACTGGGGCAGTTTCTTTTAGAGCTGGAGCTGTGACTATGGGAGTGGGGCAGTTATGTTAGGAGCTGGAGCTGTGTCTATTGGAGTTGGGTCAGTTTATTTTGGTGCTGGAGCTGGTGCTGTGTCTCTTGGGGTGGGGGAGTTACCTTTGGAGCTGAAGATCTGTCTTTTTAGGTGGGGCAGTTACTTTTGGAGCTGAAGCTGTGACTAATATGGTGGGGTGGTTACTTTTGGAGCTAGAGCTGTGACTATGGGTGTGGGGCAGTTACTTCTGGAGCTTGAGCTGTGTCCTTTGGGGTGAGGTAGTTATGTTTGCAGCTGGAGCTGTGTCTATTGGGGTGGGGCAGTTACCTTTGGAACTGGAGCTGTTACTATTGGAGAGGGGCACTTTCTATTGGAGCTGGAGCTATGACTATTGGGGTGGGTCAGTTATCTTTTGAGCTGGTGCTGTGGCTATGGGAATGGGGCAGTTACTTTGTGTTGCAGCTGTGTCTATTGGGGTGGGGCAGTTACTTTTGAGCTGGAACTATGACTACTGGGCTGGGGCAGTTTGTTTTAGAGCTGGAGCTGTGACTATGGGAGTGGGGCAGATACTTTTGGAGCTAGAGCTGTGTCTATTTAGGTGGGGTAGTTACTTTGGAGCTGAGCTGTATCTCTCGGTGTGGAGCAGTTACATTTTGCAGCTGGAGCTGTGACTTATATGGTGAAGCAGTTACTTTTGGAGCTGAGAACTGTGACTATGGAGTGGGGACAGTTCTTTTGGAGCTAGTGCTGTTGTCTACTGGGGTGGGGCAGTTTGGAGCTGGAGCAGTGACTATTGGGTTTGGGCAATTACTTGTGGAGGTAGATCTGTGACTATTGGGATGGGTAATCACTTTTGGAGCTGGAGCTGTGTCTCTTGGTGTGGGGAGTTACTTTTGGAACTGGAGCTGTGACTATTGGGGTTGGGCAGTTATTTTTGGAGCTGGATCTGTGTCTTCTGGGGTGGGCTAGTTACTTTTGGAGCTGGACCTGTGTCTATTGGGGTGGGGCAGTTACTTTTGGAGCTAGAGCTGTGACTATGGGAGTGGGGAAGTTGCTTTTGGAGCTGGAGCTATGACTATTGGTTTGGGGCAGTTACTTCTGGAGCTGTGTCTAATGGGGTGGGATAGTTACTTTTGGAGCTGGAGCTCTGTCTACTGGGGTGTGGCTGTTTCTTTTGGTACTGAAGCTGTGACAATTTGGGTGGGTGAGTTACTTTTAGACCTGGAGCTGTGCCTATTGCGGTGGGGCAGATACTTTTAGAACTGGAACAGTGACTATTTTCGTGGGGCAGTTACTTTTGGAGCTAGAGCTGTGTCTATTATGGTGTGGCAGGTACTTTTGGAGCTGGAGCTGTGACTATTGCAGTGGGGCAGTTACTTTTGGAGCTGGAGCTTTGTCTATTGTTGTACTGCAGTTCCTATTGGAGCTGGATCTGTGTCTATTGAAGTGATACAATTACATTTGGTGCCAGAGCTGTGTATTGGAGTGGGGTAGTTACTTTTGGAGCTGGAGCTGAGACTATTGGAGTGAGGCAGGCTCTTTTGTAACTGGAGCTGTGTCTCTTGGGGAGGGGCAGTTACTTTTTAGCATTATAGATGTGACTATTGGAGTGGGGCAGTTTCTTTTGGAGTTAGAGCTGTGACTATTGGGGTAGGGCATTTCCTTTTAGAGCTGGAGCTGTGACTATGGGAGTGGGGAAGTTACTTTTGGAACTAGAGCTATGTCTATTGTAGTTGGTCAGTTACTTTTGGAACTGGAGCTGTGTCTCTTGGGGTGGGGCAGTTACTTTTGGAGCTGGAGAGTGACTATTGGGGTGAGGTAGTTACTTTTGGAGGTAGAGATGTGACTATGGGAGTGGGGCAGTTACTTTTGGAGCTGGAGCTGTGACCATGGGCGTGGGGCAGTTACTTCTGGAGCTGGAGCTGTGACTATTGGCTTGGGCAGTCTGTTTTGGAGCTGGAGCTGTTACTATGGGAATGGGGCAGTTACTTTTGGAGCTTGAGCTGTGTCTATTTAGGTGGGGCAGTTACTTTTCTAGCTGAAGCTGTATCTCTTGGGTTGGGGCAGTTATGTTTTTAGAGCTGGAGCTGTGACTAATATGGTGGGGCAGTTACCTTTGCAGCAAGAGCTGTGATTATGGGAGTGGGGCAGTTGCTTTTGGAGCTGGAGCTGTTTGTATTGTGGTGAAGCAGTTACTTGTGGAGATGGAGCTGTGTCTATTAGGTTTAGGCACTTATGTTTGGAGCTGGAGCTGTGACTATTTGTGTTTGGCAATTACTTTAGGAGTTGGAGCCTTGACTATTGGGGTTGGTCAGTTTCTTTTTTATCTAGAACTGTGACTATTGAGGTGGGGTAGTTATGTTTGCAGCTGGAGCTGTGTCTATTGGGGTAGGGCCGTTACCTTTGGAACTGGAGCTGTTACTACTGAGTGGGTCACTTTCTTTTGTACCTGGAACTATGACTATTGGGGTGGGGCAGTTAACTTTTGGGTTCATAGTGTGACCTTGGGGTGGGGCAGTTACTTTTGGAGCTGGAGCTGTGTCTAATGGGGGCAGTTACTTCTTGAGCTGGAGCTTTGTCTCTTGGGGCGTAGTGGTTACTTTTGGAGCTGGAGCTGTGTCTATTGATGTGTGGCAGTTACTTATGTAGCTGGAGCTGTGACTATTGGGCTGGGACAGTTTGTTTTGGTGCTGGAGCTGTGACTATGGGAGTGGAGCAGTTACTTTTGGAGGTGGAGCTATGTCTATTAGGGTGGAGCAGATACTTTTGAAGCTGAAGGTGTATCTCTTGGAGTGAGGCAGTTACTTTTAGAGCTGGAGCTTTGTTCTTTGAGGTGTGGCAGTTACTTTTGGATCTGGAGCTGTGTCTGTTGGGGTGGGGAAGTTATGTTTGGAGCTGGAGCTGTGTCCATTGAGGTGGGACAGTTACATTTGGAGCCAGAGCTATGTATCAGAGAGGTGTAGTTAGTTTTGGAGCTGGAGCTGTTATTATTGGAGTGGGGTAGGTACTTTTGGAACTGGAGATGGTCTCTTGGGGTGGGGCAGTTACTTTTGGAACTGGAGATATGACTAATGGGCTGGGGCAGTTACTTTTGGAGCTGGAGCTGTGTCTATCGAGGTCAGTTTCTTTTAGGTGCTGGAGCTGTGACTATCGGATGGGGCAGTTACTTCTGGAGCATAGCTGTGTCTTTTAGGTTGGGGTAGTTATGTTTGCAGCTGGAGCTGTGTCTATTATGTAGAGCACTTACCTTTGGAACTGGAGCTGTTACTATTAGAGTGGGGCACTTTCTGTTGGAGCTAGAGCTATGACTATTGGGGTGGGTCAGTTACGTTTTGAGCTGGTGCTGTGACTATGGGAGTGGGGCAGTTACTTTTGTACTGCAGCTGCGTCTATTAGGGTGGGGCAGTTACTTCTTGAGCCGGAGCTGTGTCTCTTGGGGAGTGGCTGTTACTTTTGGAGCTGTGACTATTGGGTTGGGGCAGTTTGTTTTAGAGCTGGATCTGTGACTATGGGAGTGGGGCAGATACATTTGGAGCTTGAGCTGTGTCTATTTAGGTGGGGTAGTTACTTTTGGAACTGAAGCTGTATCTCTTGAGGTGGGGCAGTTACTTTTGCAGCTGGAGCTGTGACTAATATGGTACGGCAGTTACTTTTAGAGCTTGAGCTGTGACTATGGGAGCGGGACAGTTGCTTTTGGAGCTGGAGCTGTTTGCATTGGGGTGGGGCAGTTAGTTTTGGAGGTGGAGCTGTGCCTGTTATGGTGGGGCAGTTCTTTTTGGAGCTAGAGCTGTGACTATTGGGGTATGGCAGTTTGTTTGGGAGCTGGAGCTATGACTATTGGGGTGGGGTAGTTACTTTTGGAGATGGAGCTGTGTCTCTTGGTGTGGTGGAGTTCCTTTTGGAACTGGAGCTATGACTATTGGGGTGGGCAGTTATTTTTGGAGCTGGAGCTATGTCTTCTGGGGTGGGGCAGTTTCCTTTGGAGCTAGAGCTTTGAATATTGGGATGGGGCAGTTACTTTTGGAGCTGGAGCTATGACATTTGGGGTGGGGCACTTACTTTTGAAGCTGGAGCTGTGACTATGGGAATGGGGAAGTCACTTTTAGAGCTGAAGCTGTATCTCTTGTGGTGGGGCAGTTACATTTGCAGCTGATGCTGTGACTAATATGGTGGGGCAGTTACATTTGGAGCGGGAGTTGTGACTATGGGAGTGGGGCATTTGCATTTGGTGCTGGAGCTGTTTCTATTGTGGTGGGGCAGTTACTTCTGGAGCTGGAGCTGTGTCTATTAGGGTGGTTTGCAGTTCTTTGGAGCTCAAGCTGTGTCTCCTATGGGGCAGTTACTTTTGAGCTAGAGCTTTGATATTAGGGTTGGGCATTTACTTTTGGAGCTGGAGCTGTGTCTCTTGTTGTGGGGTAGTTACTTTTGGAGCTGGAGCTGTGATTATGGGAGTGGAGAAGTTACTTTTGGAGCTGGAGCTGAGACTATTGTGGTGGTGCAGTTACTTCTGGAGCTGTATCTAATGTGGTGGGGTAGTTACTTTTGGAGCTGGAGCTCTGTCTGTTGGGAAGGGGCAGTTTCTTTAGGTACTAGAGTTGTAACAATTTGGGTGGGCAAGTTACTTTTGGAGCTGGAGATTCACTATTGTGGTATGGCAGTTACTTTTAGAACTGGAACTGTGACTATTGGCATGGGGCAGTTACTTTTGGTGCTAGAGCTGTGTCTTTTAGGGTGGGGCAGTTACTTTTGGAGCTGAAACTGTGACTATTGCAGTGTGCCAGTTACTTTTGGAGCTGGAGAGTTGTCTATTGGGGTGCTGCAGTTACTTTTAGAGCTGCAACTGTGTCTATTGGGCTGGGACAGTTAAGTTTGGAGCTGGATCTGTGTCTATTGAAGTGATAGTTACATTTGGAGCTGGTGACGTGAATTGGAGTGGAGTAGTTACTTTTGGAGCTGGAGCTGTGACTATTTTGTGGGGCAGGTACTTTTTGTAACTGGAGCTGTGTCTCTTGGGGTAGGACAGTTATTTTGGCACTATAGATGTGACTATTGGAGTGGGGCAGCTACATTTGGAGCTGGGCTGTGGAAGTTCAGGAAGAGTTTAGGAAATTGTGGTGGGTCTCAAGCAGCAGTTACTCTGTCACTTTCTCAGAAGTACTACCTCAGAGAGAGGCAAGGGAGAACATGGAGTGCATGCACCAGGAACTTTAACTCATGGTTGAAGAACTGGTGCTGTGAGAAAGGATTTGGATTCATTGGTGACTGGGTACCCACCTGGAGGGATGGAAGTTTGTTCATGCCTGACAGCCTGCATCCATCCTGGAGGGGAATCCAAGCACTCAATGATAAGTTTGAATGCTACATTGACAAGCATTTAAACTAGCAAAGGGGGGTGGCGGGCCAGCAAGGAGGGTACCTACTTGCTCACCCCCTACAGCTAACAGTGGAACCAGTGAAGCAGAGGATTGGCCATCTCTGCAAAGCAGGTGCAAAAATGGAGATTAGTGCCCAAGAGGTGGATAGGCAGAAAGGGCAAAATTCAGCAGAAGGGCAGACAGCAAGGAGAACCAGGGATAAATGACAACCAAGGAAGGGGCTGGTACAACAGTGAAACAGTCTAGGAGGTCAAATCATGGAAAGCCATGTGCAAAATGCCAGGAGCCTAACAACAAGATGGAAGATCTGAGGCTGTCATGATGCAGTCAGACCTGGACATTGTAGCCATCACTGAAACCTGGTGTAATGATAACCACGACTGGGAGATGGTCATACCTGGCTACAACATATTCAGAAGAGACAGAGCAGGCAGGAGGGGAGAGGAGTGGCACTGTATGTTAAAATGACATATGGCACAGAGATCCAGGAGGAACAAAGGGGAGAGATACTGTGGTTAAGCTTGAAAGGAAAATGGGGACAGCCATCTGCACAGGTGTGGTCTATAGACCACCAGCCCAGGAGGAAGAAACAGATAGGAGTCGATGCTATCCATCCAAAGGATGGCAGACAAGGGTGAGGTAGTACTGGTTGAGACTTCAATATTCCAGACGTGGACTGGAGCATCCCAGCAACAGCATCAACTAGGAGCAGATTTATCCTGGACTCCCTTCAGGGTGCCTTCTTCAAGCAACTGGTCATGGAACCAACTCAGCAGAAGGCAATACTGGACCTTGTGCTCACAAACAGGGACAGTGTGAGGGGGGTAACAATGAGGGAGCACCTGGGGAACAGTGACCACCAGTCATTGTAGTTTGAAATCACAGAAAGAGCAGAACCAAACCACACAAAAATACGTATCCTGAATTTTAGGGGCAGACTTGGGAAAATGGGAGATACTTTAAAGAGACATTAAGGGAATGGACAGGAATCAGGGGTTGAGGAACAGTGGGTAGTATTTAAAATGGGGATTACAAGAACAACAGAATTATGCATTAAGCAGGTTAGCAAAGGAAAAGGAAGAGGAGACCATTATGATTTTCCAAAGAGATAGCAAAGAAAGTGAATGCCAGAAAGATTGCATTCGGCAATACAAAAGACACAGGCAGAAGGGGATAGGGAGAAGTACCAGGAGAAGCAAAGGAAGGCAGGGAGGTCAGTAAGGAAGTCAAAGCTCAGACAGAAGAATACATTGCAAAATCAGTGGGTAGAGGGACAAACCTTTTACAGGTACGTAAGTGAAAAAAAGAAAGACAAAGGGAGTGGATAGTGAGACTGAAGGGGGAGGATGGGGGCGGCTTGAGGATGGCAACAGTAAAGCTGACATATTGAACAGGTATTTCTGCTCAGGTCTTTACTGAGGAAGAGAGGGTAATGGGTCTGAAGGGAGTACAAGGGTGAGAATGGTGCAGAAATGGACACAAGTCCCTTTACACGAGAAAGGGTCCTGAAGAAACTGGAAGTAATAAGAGTTGATAAAGCAATGGGGCCAGATGGGTTGCACCCCAGGTTCCTTAAAGAACTAAGAGAGGTGGTGGCTGAACCTCTGGCTATCCTGTTTAGCCGATCACTGGAAACAGGGGAGGTACCCAAAGACTGGAGGACAGCAGATGTAGTCCCCTTATACAAAAGCAGGAACAAAGGGGAAGCAGGGAACTACAGACCGGTCAGCCTCACCTCAGTAGTGGGGAAGATCATGGAAGCACTACTGAAGGAGATATTGGTGGAACATCTGGTTGTCAGTGGACTACAGGACCCAAGGCAGCATGGTTTCACCAGGGGGAGGTCATGTCAGACCAACCTCATTTAATTTATTGACTGGGTGACTAGGGAGGTGGATTGGGGAGGGCAGTGGACATGGCCTATCTGGACTTCAGCAAGGCCTTGACACTGTGCCACATAGAAGACTATTACACAAACTGGGGAATATGGGTGGGCAGGACAGTAGTGTGGTGGGTAGGTAACTGGCTGGGTGGCAGGACACAGAGGGTGGTGGTAAATGGCTGTCACTCCACAGAGGAAGAGTGACCAGTGGGGTACCACAGGGATCAGTCTGGGACCAGTCCTATTCAACATCTTCATCAGTGACATTGCACAGGACGTAGAAGGCAGAATTTCACTGTTTGCTGATGACACAAAGCTCTGTAACAGAGTAGGCACACCAGAGGGTGTAGACAGAATGAGAAGGACCTGCAGAAACTTGAAGAATGGTCAGGGTTTGGCAGTTGAAATTCAATGTAAAGAAGTGCAAGATAATGCATATGGGGCACAAAACCCTGGCACAATATATCAGATGGGGGTGAGGATATAGCATGCACCAAACAGGAAAGGGATCTTGGGGTTATCATCTCTGATGACCTCAAGGTAGGAAACATGTGACAAGGCAGCAGGTAAAGCAAATAGGATGCTGGGATGTATAGGCAGGGGCATCACCAGCAGGAAAAGGGAGGTCATAATTGCTATACAAGACACTAGTGAGGCCCCACCTGGAGTACAGTGTACAGTTGTGGAGACCATTCCTACATAAGGACATAGACAGGGTAGAGAAGGTTCAGAGAGGGCAACAAAGATGGTGCATGGATTGCATCACATGTCCTATGAAGACAGGTTGAAGGAACTGAACATGTACTCCCTGGAGGAGAGGAGAAGAGAGGGGATATGATAGAGACATACAAGTATCTCACAGGGAGGAACACGGTGCAGGAATACACTATTTTTAAGTGAAAAAGATGTTCCAGGACTAGAGAGCATGGGATGAAGTTGGAGGGAGAACGATTCAGAGGAAACATGAGGGAGAATTTCTTCACAGAACAGGTGGTGGACAAGTGGAACACCCTGCCAGAGGAAGTGGTGGGGGCTGAAACAATCACAGGATTTAAGAATGCATGGGATAGACAGAAAGGAATTCTGGAGGTCAGGGGTAAGGGGCAACAGACTTCTAGGAAAACATAAACTGAACTTACAAGCTCAAATGGGCAGACTGGGTGGGCCATAGGCCCTTATCTGCTGACACTGTCTATGTATCTATGTATTGGGCTGGGGCAGTTTGTTTTGGAGCTGGAGCTGTGACTATGTGAATGGGGCAATTACTTTGGGAGCTGTAGCTGTGTCTATTTAGGTGGGGCAGTTACTTTTGGAGTTGAAGCTGTCATCTCTTGGGTGGGGCAGTTATATTTGTTGCTTGAGCTGTGACTAATATGGTGAGGCAGTAACCTTTGAAGATGGAGCAGTGATTATGGGAGTGGGGCAGTAGCTTTTGAGCCTAGAGCTGTTTGTATTTGGATGGGTCAGCTACTTGAGGAGCTGGAGCTGTGTCTATTAGGATGGGGCCATTATTTTTGAGCTGGAATTGTGACTATTGGAATATGGTAGTTACTGAAGCAGGAGTTGAGACTATTGGGCTTGAGCAATTACTTTGGAGCCAGAGCTGTGGCTATTGGGTGGGGTAGTTACTTTGGAGCTGAAGCTGTGACTATTGAGGTGGGGCAGTTATTTTTGGAGCTGTGTCTTTAGGGGTGGGGTAGTTATGTTTGCAGCTGGATCTGTGTCTGTTGTGGTAGGGCAATTATGTTTGGAAATGGAACTGTTACTATTGGAGTGGGCCATTTTCTTTTGGAGCTGGAGCTATGACTGTTGGTTGGTCAGTTACATTTTGAGCTGGTGCTGTGACTATGGGACTGGGGCACTTATTTTTGTTCTAGAGCTGTGTCTATTGAGGTGGGGTTGTTACTTCTTGAGCCAGAGCAGTGTCTCTTGGGGAGTGGAGGTTACTTTTGGAGCTGGAGCTTGACTATTTGAGTGTGGCAGTTACTTATGGAGCCAGAGCTGTGACTATTGGGCTGGGGCAGTTTGCTTTAGAGCTGGAGCTATGACTATGGGAGTGCGGCAGATACTTTTTGAGCTGGAGCTGTGTCTATTTATGTGGGGTAGTTACTTTTGGAGCTGAAGCTGTATCTCTTGTGGTGGGGCAGTTACATTTGCAGCTGGTGCTGTAACTAATATGGTGGGGCAGTTACATTTGAAGCTGGAGCTGTAATTATGGGAGTGGGGCATTTGCTTTTGGAGCTGGAGCTGTGACTATTGAGGTATGGCAGTTTGGGAGCTGGAGCTGTGACTGTTGGGTTTAGTCAATTACTTTTGGAGCTAGAGCTGTTATTAGTGGGGTGGGGTAGTTACTTTTGGAGCTGGTGCTGTGACTATTGGTGTGGGGCAGTTATTTGTGGAGCTGAAGCTGTGTGTTCTGGGGTGGGGCAGTTACTTTTGGAGGTGGAGCTGTGTCTCTTGGTGTGGAGGAGTTACTTTTGCAGCTGGATTTTGTCTGGCCTCTGACCTCTGCTAGGTGATAACTGGAGGTGGGGCTTAGTCAGAATTGGAGTAGCAAGTAGAGTTTATTTTCTCAGAAGAAGCCAGAAGGGGAAGGAAGGAAACATATTCAATTCAGTGCTTTAGAGTAACTGGTAATTGCTATTTTTCTTTTAAACTTAGATTGTAGGCTTTTAGTGACACTGTAATTTCCTTCCCCTTCCCCCAACTCTTAATAATATGCCCTGTTAAATCTGATTGACAGGAGCTAAACACAGGGTATAGTAAGGGGTGTGAAGTAGGAGGAGCATAATGGGGAAGAAGCCCACCCTCAGCATGACAAGTGGTTTGACTCATTCATTTATTTATTGTTTTTTTTTTCTTTTAAAGAAAATTATCTGAGGATCAGTAGCAGGATTTTTAGGAGAGTAAATTAATAAAAGGGAACTAGGAGACCTTCAGTAGCAGACAAATAGTGGAATATCAGTATAATTGCAGTATAATGTGGGGAGTGGTGCAATGTAGTGGCTGTGGGGCAGCCATATTCAGGCAGACCTTCTGAACACTAGGGTGCTGCCCTATCTGTCATGCATCTCTGGACCGCGGATGAGGTAGCCAGACCAAAGCGAAGTAAACTGGGTCAGGAGTACCATCACCCCTATCCAGAGACTACCCAGTCCAATGCAACTGCCTCAAAGGATGCCAAGAACGAGGAGCACTTGGATGACAGTGGGCTCAGGGAGGGTTAGAGTGGTCAGGTAGAGGCACATCCCAGATCCTATTCCACTCTAGAACTCATATGCCACACTGGCAAACGAGGACAACCAAATAGAGGTACCAGAGAAGTGGAGGGAAAGGATGTGGAGGTTAGCCAAGGAGGTGACCTCAGTGGGGAAAACAGTGGACCCCAGAGGAGGAGAAAGCAAATCCTGGTGGGGGACTCCATCATAAGAGGGATCCAGCTAGGAACACTAGAGGGGAGAACAGGGAGGTGAGGTGCCTACCAGGTGCCATGGCATGGAGGGATGGAAGGAAGATCCTGTGGATCACTGGGAAGGCAAGACCAGAGGGTGAGCTGGATGTCATTATCCACCTAGGTACTAATGACCTGGCAAATGGGGAGCCAAAGGAAGTTCAGGAAGAATTTAGGAAATTGTGGTGGGGCCTCAAGCAAGTAGCTAATTCTGTCACTTTCTCAGAGGTACTACCTGCGAGAGGCAAGGGACAGCATAGGAGTGCATGCACCAGGAACTTTAACTTATGGTTGAAGAACTGGTGCTGTGAGGAAGGTTTGGATTAATGGTGACTAGGGACCCACCTGGAGGGATGGAGGTTTGTTCAAGCCTGACGGCCTGCATCCATCCTGGAGGGGAATCCAAGCACTCAATGATAAGTTTAAATGCTACATTGACAAGCAGTTAAACTAGCAAAGGGGGGTGGCAGACCAGCAAGGAGGGTACCTACTTGCTCACCCCCCACAGCTAGCAGTGGAACCAGTGAACCAGAGGAGTGGCTATCTCTTCAAAGCAGTGTGCAAAAGATGGAGATTAATGCCCAAGAGGTGGATAGGCAGAAAAAGGTCAAAATTCAGCAGAAGGGCAGACAGCAAGGAGAACCAGGGATAAAGGACAACCAAGGCTTTTGGAGAGAATGGTGTAACATTTTGAGGAGACGGTATAACATGTTATAAGGGCCAAGAGCCCCATGGCTCAAAGCCCAGTGGTAGTTTTCCTGAAGGAATCTTGAATGCAACTCTGGACTGAGATCATGTCTGGAGACTGGAAATGGCACTACAATCCGCACAGGGTTGTATACAGACCCCCGTCTCAGGGGGAGGAAATGGACAAGGAAATAATAGAAGGCAGCCTTAGGATGGCAGAGAAAGGGGAGATATTGCTGATGGGGGACCTGAATATGCCAGATGTTAACTGGAGCACCTTTGCTGCAGCCACATCTAAGAGTAGGGCCATTCTCGAGGCCCTACAGGAGGTATGCCTCAGACAGCTAGTGTTGGAACCCACTCAGGGAGGGAGCAATCTTAGACCTGGTAATCTCAAATGGGGATAGAGAGAGATCTCAGATCTAGAAGTGGGTAGCCATCTGGGAACAAGTGACCACCAAACAGTGTGGTTCACAATAAACTCAGCTGTAAAGTCAAGCCATACAAAAGTGAAGGTCTTGGACTTCAGGAGAGCTGATTTTGTCAAAATGGGAGAGTGCCTCAGAAAACACTAGCAAACAGGCAAGAAGGAGGGGTGGAGCAATAATAGGAAACATCAAAACTGCCATCACAGAGGCAACAAGCCTTTGTGTGAAGCAAATAAACAAATCAAAATGAAAGAAAAAAACACTATGGTTCTCAAAAGAAGTGGCGGGGAAGATTAGGGAGAAAAGGATAGCATTCAGGAAGTATAAGGAAACACAGAAGGAGCAGGACAGAGAACTGTACCAGTTAAAGCAGAAGGAAGTGGGGAAGGCAGTCAGAATAGCAAAGGCCCAAACCGAGGAAAGATAGCCAACTCGATTAAGAAGGGGGATAAAATCTTTTATAGGTACATTAGGGAGAAGAATGACAAAGGGAGGGATACTGAGGCTGAATAAAGGGGAGGATGGGTGGGCAGAGAGGGACAGTGAAAAAGCAGGGATACTGAATGAATACTTCTGCTCAGTATTCACAAAGGAAGAGGAGGAGGGAGGTACCTAATCCAGTCAATAGAAGTACTCTGGATGGGGGGGGTCAATATCAGTCCTTTCACAGAAGAAAGGTTTCTGAAAGAACTCCTAAAACTGAAGGTGGACAAAGCAATGGGGCCTGATGGGATTCACCCCAGAATTCTAAAAGAACTAAGGGGAGAACTAGTAACACCATTGACTACCCTTTTTAATAAATCATGGGAGGATGGTGTAGTACTTGAGTACTGGAGGAGGGCTGATGTGATTTTCCTCCACAAAAGTGGAAGCAGGACAGAGGCAGAAAACTACAGATCTATCAGTTTGACTTCAGTGATAGGGAAAATAATGGAATCACTTCTGAAGGAAAGAATTGTTCAGTACCTAGACGCCAGTGGGGCACAGGACCCAAGGCAGCATGGATTTACAGTGGAAAGGTCATGTCAGACAAAACAAATTGATTTCTTTGACTGGGTGATCAAAGTAGTAGACCAGAGAGGGGTTGTGGATATGGCCTACCTAGATTTAGCAAGGCATTTGGACACAGTCCCACACAAAGATTAATAAACAAATTAGCCAGCCTGGGACTGGGTCCCAGGGTAGTAGACTAGGTAAAACATTGGCTGGACAACAGGACACAGAGGGTAATAATAAATGGAGTCCACAGTGAAGAAGGGGGTTACTAGTGGGTACGCATGGTTCAGTACTGGGTCGGTCCTTTTAATGTCTTTGAGTGACATTGCAGAGGGACTGGAAGGAAAAGTATGTCTCTTTGCAGGCGACACAAAGATCTGCAACAGGGGTTGATACAAAGGTGGGGTAGAAAGGATGAGAAGGACTTGGCAAGTGTTGGAGGAATGGTCAAATGTATGGCAGTTCAGATTCAATACAAAGAAGTGCAAAAGTAATGCACCTGGGAAACAAAAACCTTAGGGAAGAGTACACAATGGGGGGTGAGATACTGACAACAAAAATGGAAAGAGACCTGGGGGGATTATATCAGATGACCTAAAGGTGGGCAAGCAATGTGAGAAGGCAGTAAGGAGGGTTGGGGAGATACTGGGATGCATAGGAGAGGCATCACCAGTGAAAACAGGAAGTTGTTTTGCCTCTGTACAGACAGTTGGCGAGACCCCATCTGAGTACTGCATGCAGTTCTGGAGACCACATCTCACAAAGACAAAGACAGGGTGAAGGCTGTCAGAGGAGGGCAACCAAAATGGTGCAGGGTCTGCAACAGAAGACATACGAAGAGAGACTAAAGGAGTTTAATATGAATACCATTGAGGAAAGGAAGGAGATGGGGGACATGATAGAAACTTTCAAGTACCTCAAGGGAATCAACAAAGTCCAAGAGGGTAGCATCTTTCAGAAAACAGATGTGCAAGAACAAGGGGAACAATTTGAAGATAGAGAGAGACGGCTCAGAGGTAATGTGAGGAAGTATTTTTTCAAGGAGAGGGTTGTGGATGCATGAACAGCCTTCCTGAGGAGGTCATGGAGTCAAAAACAGTGGGTGAATTCAAGAATGCATGGGACACACATAAAGGCAATTCTAGTGGGGGTAGGAGGAAGTAGGCTGTTGATTAACTAGGATCTGCAGCTTATCCATTAGGTAGGAAATGGGCAGACTAGGTGGGCCAAGCGGTCCTTATCTGCCATCAAGTTCTATGTTTCTATGTTTCAAGGAAGGAGCTGTAGTAGAACAGCAAAACAGTCTAGGGAGGTCAAATCATGGAAAGCCAAGTGTGCAAATGCCAGGAGCCTTAGCAACAAGATGGAAGATCTGGAGGCTGTCATAGTGCAGTCAGACCTGGACATTGTGGCCATCACTGAAACCTGGTGTAATGATAACCACGACTGGGAGATGGCCATTCCTGGCTACAACATATTCAGAAGAGACAGTGCAGGCAGAAAGGGAGGAGGAGTGGCGCTGTATGTGAAAAATGACATAAGGGCCACAGAGATCCAGGAGGAACAAAATGGGGGAGAGATACTATGGGTTAAGCTGGAAGAAAATGGGGACAGCTATCCGCGACGGGTGTGGTCTATAGACCACCAGCCCAGGAGGAAGAAACAGATAGGAAGCTGATGCTATCCATCCAAAGGATGGCAGACAAGGGTAGTGAGTACTGGTTGGAGACTTCAATATTCCAGATGTGGACTGGACATCCCAGCAGCACAATCAACTAGGAGCAATTTATCCTGGACTCCTTCAGGATGCCTTCCTCAATCAACTGGTCAAAGGAACCAACTCAGAAGGCAATACTGGATCTTATGCTCACAAACAGGGACAGTGTGAGGGGGTAACAGTGGGGAGCACCTGGGGAACAGTGACCAGTCATTGTGGTTTGAAATCACAGAAAGAGCAGAACCAAACCACACAAAAACACGTATCCTGGATTTTAGGGGGGCAGACTTTGGGAAAATGGGGAGATACTTGAAAGAGGCATTAAGGGGAATGGGGCAGGAATCAGGGTTGAGGAACAGTGGGCAGTATTTAAAATGGGGATTACAAGAACAACAAAATTATGCATTAAGCAGGTTAGCAAGAGGAAAAGGAAGAGAGACCATTATGGTTTCCAAAGAGGTAGCAAAGAAAGTGAAAGCCAAAAATTGCATTCAGGCAATACAAAAGACTCAGGCAGAAGAGGATAGGGAGAAGTACCAGGAGAAGAAAGGGAGGCAGGAAGTCAGAGGAAGCCAAAGCTCAGACAGAAGAATACATTGCAAAATCAGTGGGTAGAGGGACAAAACCTTTTACAGGTACATAAGTGAAAAAGAAAGACAAAGGGAGGGATAGTGAGACTGAAGGGGAGGATGGGGCTGTGTGGAGGATGACAACAGTAAAGCTGACATATTGAACAGGTATTTCTGCTCATTCTTTACTGAGGAAGAGGAGTAACGGGTCTGAAGGGAGTACAAGGCTGAGAATGGTGCAGAAATGGACACAAGTCCCTTTACAAGAAAGGGTCCTGAAGAACTGGAAGTAATAAGAGTTGATAAAGCAATGGGGCCAGATGGGGTGCACCCCAGGGTCCTAAAAGAACTAAGAGAGGTGGTGGCTGAACCTCTGGCTATCCTGTTTAGCTGATCACTGGAAATAAGGGAGGTGCCCAAAGACTGGAGGACAGCAGATGTATCCCCTTATACAAAAGCGGGAACAAAGAGGAAGCAGGGAACTACAGACCAGTCAGCCTCACCTCGGTAGTGGGGAAGGTCATGGAAGCACTACTGAAGGAGATATTGGTGGAACATCGAGTTGTCAATGGACTACAGGACCCAAGGCAGCATGGTTTCTCCAGGAGGAGGTCATGTCAGACCAACCTCATTGAATTTTTTGACTGGGTGACTAGGGAGGTGGATCAGGGGAGGGCAGTGGACATGGCCTATCTGGACTTCAGCAAGACCTTTGACACTGTGTCACATAGAAGACTACTACATAAACTGGGAATATGGGTGTGGGCAGGACAGTAGTGTGGTGGGTAGGTAACTGGCTGGGTGGCAGGACACAGAGGTGGTAGTGTATGGCTGTCACTCCACAGTGGGAAGAGTGACCAGTGGGGTACCACAGGGATCAGTGCTGGGACCGGTCCTATTCAACATCTTCATCAGTGACATTGCAGGGACCCAGAAGGCAGAATTTCATTGTTTGCTGATGACACAAAGCTCTGTAACAGAGTAGACACACCAGAGGGTGTAGACAGAATGAGAAGGACCTGCAGAAACTTGAAGAATGGTCAGGATTTGGCAGTTGAAATTAATTCAAAGAAGTGCAAGATAATGCATATGGGCACAAAAACCCTTGCACAATATATCATTTGGGGGTGAGGATATAGCATGCACCAAACAGGAAGAGGATCTTGGGGTTATCATCTCTGATGACCTCAAGGTAGGAAACAATGTGACAAGGCAGCAGGTAAAGCAAATAGGATGCTGGGATGAATAGGCAGGGGCATCACCAGCAGGAAAAGGGAGGTCATAATTCCACTATACAAAACACTAGTGAGGCCCCACCTGAGTACAGTGTACAGTTCTGGAGACCATACCTATGTAAGGACATAGACAGAGTAGAGAAGGTTCAGAGGAGGGCAACAAAGATGGTGCGTGGATTGCATCACAAGTCCTATGAAGACAGGTTGAAGGAACTGAACATGTACTCCCTGGGAGGAGAGGGAGGAGAGGGATATGATAGAGACATACAAGTATCTCACAGGGAGGAACAGGGTGCAGGAATACACTATTTTAAGCGAAAAGATGTACCAGGACTACAGGGCATGGATGAAGTTGAAGGGAGGACGATTCAGAGGAAACAAGAGGAAGAATTTCTTCACAGAACGGGTTGTGGACAAGTGGAACACCCTGCCAGAGGAAGTGGTGGGGGCTGAAACAATCACGGGATTTAAGAATGCATGGGATAGACATAAAGGAATTCTGGAGGTCAGGGGTAAGGGGCAACAGACTTCTAGGAAAACATAAACCGAACTTACAAGCTCAAAGAGGCAGACTGGGTGGGCCATAGACCCTTATCTTCCGACACTGTCTATGTATCTATGATTTGTGACTATTGAGGTGGGGCAGTTAATTTTGTATCTGGAGCTGTGATTATGGGAGTGAGGAAGTTACTTTGGAGCTGGAGCTGAGAATATTGGGGTGGGGCAGTTACTTGGAGCTGTGTCTAATGTAGTGGGTAGTAACTTTTGGAGCTGGAGCTCTGTCTATGGGGTGGGACAGTTTCTTTTGGTACTGGAGCTGTGACAATTTGGGTGGGCAACTTACTTTTGGAGCTGGAGCTGTGACTATTGTGGTAGCAGTTACTTTTAGAACTGGAACTGTGACTATTGTCATGGGGCAGTTACTTTTGGCACTAGAGCTGTGTCTTTTTAGGAGGGCAGTTACTTTTGGAGCTGGAACTGTGACTATTGCAGTGTGCCTGTTACTTTTGGAGCTGGAGCTTTGTCTATTGGGGTGCTGCAGTTACTTTTAGAGCTGCACCTGTGTCTATTGGGGTGGAACTGTGATGTTTGGAGCTGGATCTGTGTCTATTGAAATGATACAGTTACATTTGGAGTCGGAGCTGTGGATTGGAGTGGAGTAGTTACTTTTGGAGCTGGAACTGTTACTATTTAAGTGGGGCAGGAACTTTTGTAACTGGAGCTGTATCTCTTGGGGTGGTGCAGTTACATTTGGCACTATAGCTGTGACTATTGGAGGGTGGCAGTTTCTTTTGAAGTTGGAGCTGTGACTATTGGAGTGGGGCAGCTACTTTTGAAGCTGGAACTGTGACTATTTGGCTGGGGCATTTCCTTCTTGAACTGGAACAGTGACTATGGCAGCGGGGCATTATTTTTGGAGCTCTAGCTGTGTCTATTGAAGTGAGTCAGTTACTTTTGGAGCTGGAGCTGTGACTGTGGGAGTGGGGCAGTTACTTTTTCTAGCTGGAGCTGTGACAATTGGGGTGGGGCAGTTACTTTTGGAGCTGGATCTGTGACTATGGAGTTGGGCAGTTACTTTTGGAGCTGGAGCTGTGAGTATAGGAGTTGGGCAGTTACTTTGGAGCTGGAGCTGTGACTATTGGGGTGGGGCAGTTACTTCTGGAGCTGGAGCTGTTGTCTATTGGTTTGGGGTAGTTATGTTTGCAGCTGCAGCTGTTTCTATTGGTGTAGGGCAGTTCCCTTTTGAACTGGAGCTGTTACTATTGGTTGGGGTAGTATGTTTTGGAGCTGGAGCTGTGACTATGGGAATGAAGCAGTTACTTTTGAAGCTGGAGCTGTTTCTATTTAGGTGGGGCAGTTACTTTTTGTTGAAGCTTTATTTCTTGGGATGGGCAGTTACTTTGAGCTGTAGCTGTGATTATGGGAGTGGGGCAGTTGCTTTGGAGCTGGAGCTGTTTTGAGGGGTAGGGCAGTTACTTTTGGAGATGGGGCTGTGTCTATTAGGGTTGGGGCACTTATTTTTGGAGCTGGAGCTGTGACTATTGGTGCATGGCAGTTACTTTTGGAGCTAGAGCTATGACTATCGGGTGGGGCAGTTTCTTTTTCAGCTAGAGTTGTGAATGTTGGGGTGGGGTAGTTATGTTTGCAGCTGGTGCTGTTACTACTGGAGTGGGGCACTTTCTTTTGGAGCTATAGTTATGACTTTTGGGGTGTGGCAGTTAACTTTTGAGTTGGTGCTGTAACTATGGAAGTGGGGCAGTTACTTTTGGAGCTGGAGCCTGGACTTTTGAGGTTGGGTAGTTAATTCTATGGCTGTGTTTAATGGGGTGGGGTAGTTACTTTTGGAGCTGGAGCTTTGTGTATTAAATTGGGGCAGTTACTTCTGGAGTTGTGTCTAATAGGGTGGGTTAGTTACTTTTGGAGCTGAATCTCTGTCTATTTGGGTGGGGCAGTTTCTTTTGGTTCTGGAGCTGTGACAATGTGGGTGAATGAGTTACTTTTGTAGCTGCAGCTGTGACTATTATTGTAGGGCAGTTACTTTTAGAACTGGAACTGTGACTATTGGGGTGAGGCAGTTAATTTTGGTGCTAGAGCTGTGTCTTTTAGGGTGGGGCAGTTACTTTTGGAGCTGGAGCTTTGTCTATTGGGGAGCTGCAGTTACATTTGGAGCCAGAGCTATGTATTGGAGAGGGGTAGTTACTTTTGGAGCTGGAGCTGTGATTATGGGAGTGGGGCAGTTGCTTTTGGAGCTGGAGCTGTTTTTGGGGTGAGGGCAGTTACTTTTGGAGATGGAGCTGTGTCTATTAGGTTGGGCACTTATTTTGGAGCTGGAGCTGTGACTATTGGTGTATGGCAGTTTCTTCGGAGCTAGAGCTATGACTATCGAGTGGGCAGTTTCTTTTTTAGCTAGAGCTGTGAATGTTGGGGTGGGGGTAGTTATGTTTGCAGCTGGAGCTGTGTCTATTGAAAGTGGAGATAGTTATCTTTGAAACTGGAGCTGTAACTATTGAGTAGGGGCACTTTCTTTTGGAGCTATAGTTATGACTTTTGGGGTGTGGCAGTTAACTTTTGAGTTGGTGCTGTAACTATGGAAGTGGGGCAGTTACTTTTGGAGCTTGAGCCTGGACTTTTGAGGTTGGGTGTTAATTCTATGGCTGTAGTTTAATGGGATGGGGTAGTTACTTTTGGAGCTGGAGCTCTGTGTATTGGGGTGGGGCAGTTACTTCTGGAGTTGTGTCTAATAGGGTGGGGTAGTTACTTTTGGAGCTGAATCTCTGTCTATTTGCGTGGGGCAGTTTCTTTTGGTTCTGGAGCTGTGACAATGTGGGTGAGTGAGTTACTTTTATAGCTGCAGCTGTGACTATTGTTGTAGGGAAGTTACTTTTAGAACTGGAACTGTGACTATTGGGGTGAGGCAGTTAATTTTGGTGCTATAGCTGTGTCTTTTAGGGTAAGGCAGTTACTTTAGGAGCTGGAGCTTTGTCTATTGGGGTGCTGCAGTTACATTTGGAGCCAGAGCTATGTATTGGAGAGGGGTAGTTACTTTTGGAGCTGGAGCTGTGACTATTGAAGTCAGATAGATACGTTTGGAACTGGAGATGTGTCTCTTGGGGTGGGGCAGTTACTTTTGGAACTATAGCTGCAACTATTGGGGTGAGGCAGTTACTATTGGAGCTAGAGCTATGACTAGTGGACTGGGGCAGTTACTTTGAGAGCTGGAGCTAGTGACTATGGGAGTGGGGCAGTTACTTATGGAGTTGGAGCTGTGTCATTCAGAGGGACAGTTATTTTGGTGCTGGTGCTGGATCTGTGTCCCTTGGGGTGGGGGAGTTACTTTTGGAGCTGAAGCTCTGTCTTTTTAGTTGGGGCAGTTACTTTGGAGCTGTATCTCTCTTGAGTGTGCTTGATTATGTTTGGAGCTTGAGCTGTGACTAATATGGTGGGGCAATTACTTTTGGAGCTGGATCTGTGACTATTGGGGTGGGGCAGTTACTTCTGGAGCTGGAGCTGTCTCTTTTGGGGTAGGGTAGTTGTGTTTGCAGCTGGAGCAGTGTCTATTGGGGTGGGGCAGTAACCTTTGGAACTGGAGCTGTTAACTATTGGAGTGGGGCACTTTCTATTGGAACTGGAGCTATGACTATTGTGGTGGGTCCGATACCTTTTGAGATGGTGCTGTGACTATGGGAGTGGGGCAGTTACTTATGTGCTAGAGCTGTGTCTATTGGGGTAGGGCAGTTACTTCTTGAGCAAGACCTGTGTCTCTAGGGAGTGAGGTTACTTTTGGAGCTGGAGCTCTGACTATTGGACTGGGCAGTTTGTTTTAGAGCTGGATCTCTGACTATTGGTATATGGCAGTTACTTTCAGAGCTAGAGATGTGACTATCGGGGTGGGGCAGTTACTTTTGAGCTAGAGCTGTGACTATTGGAGTGGAGCAGTTGCTTTTGGAGCTGGAGCTGTTTCTATTGTGGTGGTGCAGTTATTTTGGAACTGGAGCTGTGTTGCTATTAGGAGTGGACCACTTTCTTTTGGAGCTGGAACTGTGACTATCTGGAGTGGGGCAGTTGCTTTGGAAGCTGGAGCTGTGACTATTGGGTTGGTGCAGTAACTTTGGAGCCTAGAGCTGTGACTATTAGGAGTGGGGTAGTTACTTTTGGAGCTGGAGTTGTGTCTCTTGGAGTGGGGGAGTTACTTTTGGAACTGGAGCTGTGACTATTTGGGTGGGGCAGTTCTTTTTGGTGCTGGAGCTGTGTTTTCTGGAGTGGGGCAGTTCCTTTTGTAGCTGGAGCTTTGACTATTGAGGTGGGCAGTTACCTTTGGAGCTGGAGCTGTGTCTCTTGGTGTGGGGGGGAGTTGCTTTTGGAGCTGGAGCTGTGACTATTAGGGTGGGGCAGTTACTTCTGGAGCTGTGTCTAATCTAGTGGGGTAGTTACTTTTGGAGCCGGAGCTCTGTCTGTTGGGGTGGTGCAGTTTCTTTTGATACTGGAGCTGTCACAATTTGGGTGGACAAGTTACTTTTGGAGCTGGAGCTGTGACTATTGCAGTGGGGCAGTTACTTTGGAACTGGAGCTATGACTATCATGGTGGGGCAGTTACTTTTGGAGTTAGAACTGTGATGTTTAGGGATAGGGTAGTTGCTTTTGGAGCTGAAGCTGTTGTCTGTAGGTGTGGTGGAGGTACTTTTGGTGCTGGAGCTGTGACTATTGGGGTAGGGCAGTTGTGTTTGGAACTTGAGCTGTTACTATTGGATAGGGGTACTTTCTTTTGGAGCTGGTCCTATGACTATTGGGATGGGTCAGTTACCATTTGAGCTGGTGCTGTGACTATGGGAGTTACTTTTGTACTGGAGCTGTGTCTATTGGAATGGGGCAGTTACTTCATGAGCCAGAGATGTGTCTCTTATGGAGTGGCGTTTACTTTTGGAGCTGGTGCTGTGACTGTTGGGTGTGGCAGTTACTTATGGAGCTGGAGGTGTGACTATTGGGCTGTGGCAGTTTGTTGTAGAGCTGAAGCTGTGACTATGAGAGTGGGGCCAATACTTTTGGAGCTGGAGCTGTATCTATTTAGGTGGGGCAGTCACTTTTGGAGCTGAAGCTATATCTCTTGGGGTGGGGCAGTTACATTTACAGTTGGTGCTGTGACTAATATGGTGGGACTGTTACTTTTGGAGCTAGAGCTGTGACTATGGGAGTGGGGCAGTTACTTTTGGAGCTGTAGCTGTTTCTAATGGGGTGGACCAGTTACTTTTGGAGCTAGAGCTTAGTCTATTAGGGTGAGACAGTTCTTTCTGGAGCTAGAGATTTGGCTATTGCCTTATGGCAGTTTATTTGGGAGCTGGAACTGTGACTATTGGGTTTTGGTAATTACTTTTGGAGCTAGAGCAGTGACTTTTGAGGTTGGGTAGTTACTTTTGGAGCTGGAGCTGTGTCTCTTGGTGTGGATGAGTTACTTTTTGAACTGGAGCTGTGACTACTGGGGTGGGGCAGATATTTTTGGAGCTGAAGCTGTTTCTCCTGGGGTGTGGCAGTTACTTTTGGAGCTAGTGCTTTGACTATTGTGGTGGGGCAGTTACTTTTGGAGCTGGAGCTGTGAGTATGGCAGTTGGGAAGTTACTTTTGGAGATGGGGCTCTGTTTATTAGGTGGGGCAGTTTCTTTTGGTACTAGAGCTGTGAGAATTTTAATGGGCGAGTTACTTTTGGAGCTGGAGCTATGACTACTGGGTTGGGGCACTTACTTTGGGAGGTGGAGCTGTGTCTATTTTGGTGAGGCAGTTACTTATAGAACTGGAACTGTGACTATTGGGGTGGGGCAGTTACTTTTGGAGCTCGAACTTTATCTAATGGGGTGCTGCAGTTACTTTTGGAGCTGGAGCTGTGTCTAATGGAGTGGATCAGTTAGTTTTGGAGCTGGAACTGTGTCTTTTCAGGTGGGTCAGTTACTTTTTGAGCTGCAGCTGTGACTATTGGGTGGGGTAGTTCCTTTTGGAGCAGCAGCTGTGTCTTTTAGGGTGGAGCAGTTCTTTTTGGAGCTAGAGCTTTGTCTATTGGGGTATGACTGTTTGGGAGCTGGGGCTGTGACTAAGGGAGTGGGGCATATACTTTGTGAGTTGGAGCTGAGTCTATTTAGGTGGGGCAGTTACTTTTGGAGCTGGAGCTGTGACTATGGGAGTGGGGCATTTGCTTTTGGAGCTGGAGCTGTTTCTATTGGGGTGGGCAGTTACTTTTGGAACTCGAGCTATGTCTATTAGTGTGGGACAGTTCTTTTTGGAGCTAGAGCTTTGACTATTGGTGTATGGCAGTTTGGGAGCTGGAGCAGTGACTATTGGGTTTGGGCAATTACTGTGGATCTAGATCTGTGACTATTGGGATGGGGTAATCACTTTTGGAGCTGGAGCTGTGTCTCTTGGTGTGGGGGAGTTACTTTTGGAACTGGAGCAGTGACTATGAGACTGGGGCAGTAACTTTTGGAGCTGGAGCTGTGACTCTGGGTGTGGGGGAGTTACTTTTGGAGCTGGACCTGTGACTATTGGGGTGGGAGAGTTACTTTTGGAGCTGGAGTTGTGACTATGGGAATGGGAAAGTTACTTTTGGAGCTGGAGCTGTGACTGTTGGGGTGGGGCATTTACTTCTGGAGCTGTGTCTAATGGGGTGGGGGAGTTACTTTTGGAGTGGGAGCTCTGTCTATTGGGGTGGGGCAGTTTCTTTTGGTACTGGAGCTGTGACAATTTGGGTGGGTGAGTTACTTTCGGAGCTGGAGCTGTGACTATTGTGGAATTGCAGTTAGTTTTAGAACTGTACTTTGACTATTGGGGTGGGGCAGTTACTTTTGGAGCTAGAGCTGTGTCTTTTAAGGTGGGGCAGTTACATTTCGAGCTGGAGCTTCATCTATTGGGGTGCTGGAATTACTTTTGGAGCTGGAGCTGTGTCTATTGGGGTGGGACAATGACTTTGGAGCTGGATCTGTTTCTATTGAAGTGATACAGTTACGTTTGGAGCTGGAGCTGTGTACTGGAGTGGAGTAGTTACTTTTGGAGCTGGATCTTTGACTATTGGAGTGGGGCATGTACTTTTATAACTGGAGTTGTGTCTCTTGGTTTGGGGCAGTTACTATTGGCACTATAGCTGTGACTACTGGAGTGGGGCAGTTTGTTTTGGAGTTAGAGCTGTGACTATTTTGGTGGTGCAGCTACTTTTGGAGCTGGAGCTGTGACCATTGGGATGGGGCATTTCCTTTTAGAGCTGGAGCTGTGACTATGGGAATGGGGCAGTAACTTTTGGAGCTAGAGCTGTGTCTCTTGGGGCGGGGCAGTTGCTTTGGAGCTGGAGTTGTGACTATTGGGGTGGGGCAGTTATTTTTGGAGCTGGGGCTGTGTCTTTTGGGGTGGGGTAGTTGCTTTTGGAGCTGGAGCTGTGACTATTGGGGTGGGGCAGTTACTTTTGGAGCTAGAGATTTGTCTGTGGGGATGACCAGTTGGTGTGGGGAGTTACTTTTGTCAGAGGACCTGTGACTGTTGGGGTCAGGCAGATACTTTTGGAGCTGGAGCTGTGACTATGGGAATGGGGCAGTAACTTTTGGAGCTAGATCTGTGTCTCTTGGGGCGGGGCAGTTGCTTTTGGAGCTGGAGTTGTGACTATTGGGGTGGGGCAGTTATTTTTGGAGCTGGGGCTGTGTCTTTTGGGGTGGGGTAGTTACTTTTGGAGCTGGAGCTGTGACTATTGGGGTGGGGCAGTTACTTTTGAGCTAGAGCTTGTCTATGGGGATGACCAGTTAATTTTGGAGCTTTAGCTAAATCTGTTGGTGTGGGGAGTTACTTTTGTCAGAGGCCCTGTGACTGTTGGGGTCAGGACAGATACTTTGGAGCTGGAGCTGTGACTATGGGAGTGGAGAAGTTACTTTTGAAGCTGGAGCTGGAGCCGTGACTATTGGGGTGGGGCAGTTACTTTTGGAGCTGTAGCTGTGATTATGGGAGTGGGGCAGTTGCTTTGGAGCTGGAGTTGTTTTTGGGGGTAGGGCAGTTACTTTTGGAGATGGGGCTGTGTCTATTAGGTTGGGGCACTTATTTTTGGAGCTGGAGCTGTGACTATTGGTGTATGGCAGTTACTTTCGGAGCTAGAGCTATGACTATATGGGGTGGGGCAGTTTCTTTTTTAGCTAGAGCTGTGAAAGTTGGGGTGGGGTAGTTGTGTTTGCAGCTGGAACTGTTACTATTGGAGTGGGGCACTTTATTTTGGAGCTATAGTTATGACTTTTGGGGTGTGGCAGTTAACTTTTGAGTTGGTGCTGTAACTATGGAAGTGGGGCAGTTACTTTTGGAGCTGGAGCCTGGATTTTGAGGTTGGGTAGTTAATTCTATGGCTGTGTTTAATGGGGTGGGGTAGTTACTTTTGGAGCTGGAACTTTGTGTATTAGAAGTGGGGCAGTTACTTCTGGAGTTGTGTCTAATTGGGTGGGTTAGTTACTTTTGGAGCTGAATCTCTGTCTATTTCGTGGGGCAGTTTCTTTTGGTTCTGGAGCTGTGACAATGTGGGTGAGTGAGTTACTTTTGTAGCTGCAGCTGTGACTATTGTTGTAGGGCAGTTACTTTTAGAACTGGAACTGTGACTATTGGGGTGAGGCAGTTAATTTTGGTGCTAGAGCTGTGTCTTTTAGGGTGGGGCAGTTACTTTTGGAGCTGGAGCATTGTCTATTGGGGTGCTGCAGTTACATTTGGAGCCAGAGCTATGTATTGGAGAGGGGTAGTTACTTTTGGAGCTGGAGGTGTGATTATGGGAGTGGGGCAGTTGCTTTTGGAGCTGGAGCTGTTATTTTGGGGGTAGGGCAGTTACTTTTGGAGATGGAGCTGTGTCTATTAGGTTGGGGCACTTATTTTTGGAGCTGGAGCTGTGACTATTGGTGTATGGCAGTTTCTTTGGAGCTAGAGCTATGACTATCGGGTGGGGCAGTTTCTTTTTAGCTAGAGCTGTGAATGTTGGGGTGGGGTAGTTATGTTTGCAGCTGGTGCTGTGTCTATTGAGGTAAGGCAGTTATCTTTGAAACTGGATCTGTTACTATTGGATTGGGGCACTTTCTTTTGGAGCTATGGTTATGCCTTTTGGGGTGTGGCAGTTAACTTTTGAGTTGGTGCTGTAACTATGGAAGTGGGGCAGTTACTTTGGAGCTGAGCCTGGACTTTTGAGGTTGGGTAGTTAATTCTGTGGCTGAGTTTAATGGGTGGGGTAGTTACTTTTGGAGCTGGAGCTCTGTGTATTGGGGTGGGGCAGTTACTTCTGGAGTTGTGTCTAATAGGGTGGGGTAGTTACTTTTGGAGCTGAATCTCTGTCTATTTACGTGGGGCAGTTTCTTTTGGTTCTGGAGCTGTGACAATGTGGGTGAGTGAGTTACTTTTGTAGCCGCAGCTGTGACTATTGTTGTAGGGCAGTTACTTTTAGAACTGGAACTGTGACTATTGGGGTGAGGCAGTTAATTTTGGTGCTATAGCTGTGTCTTTTAGGGTAAGGCAGTTACTTTAGGAGCTGGAGCTTTGTCTATTGGGGTGCTGCAGTTACATTTGGAGCCAGAGCTATGTATTGGAGAGGGGTAGTTACTTTTGGAGCTGGAGCTGTGACTATTGAAGTCAGATAGATACGTTTGGAACTGGAGATGTGTCTCTTGGGGTGGGGCAGTTACTTTTGGAACTATAGCTGCAACTATTGGGGTGAGGCAGTTACTATTGGAGCTAGAGCTATGACTAGTGGGCTGGGGCAGTTACTTTGGGAGCTGGAGCTAGTGACTATGGGAGTGGGGCAGTTACTTATGGAGTTGGAGCTGTGTCTATCAGAGGGACAGTTATTTTGGTGCTGGTGCTGGATCTGTGTCCCTTGGGTGGGGAGTTACTTTTGGAGCTGAAGCTCTGTCTTTTTAGTTGGGGCAGTTACTTTGGAGCTGAAGCTGTATCTCTTGGAGTGTGGCAGTTATGTTTGGAGCTGGAGCTGTGACTAATATGGTGGGGCAATTACTTTTGGAGCTGGATCTGTGACTATTGGGTGGGGCAGTTACTTCTGGAGCTGGAGCTGCGTCTTTTAGGGGTTGAGAGTAGTTGTGTTTGCAGCTGGAGCTGTGTCTATTTAGGTGGGGCAGTAACCTTTGGAACTGGAGCTGTTACTATTGGAGTGGGGCACTTTCTATTAGAACTGGAGCTATGACTATTGTGGTGGGTCCGATACCTTTTGAGATGGTGCTGTGACTATGGGAGTGGGGCAGTTACTTTTCTGCTAGAGCTGTGTCTATTGGGGTAGGGCAGTTACTTCTTGAGCAAGACCTGTGTCTCTAGGGGAGTGGTGGTTACTTTTGGAGCTGGAGCTCTGACTATTGGACTGGGCAGTTTGTTTTAGAGCTGGATCTCTGACTATTGGTATATGGCAGTTACTTTCAGAGCTAGAGATGTGACTATCGGGATGGGGCAGTTTCTTTTTGAGCTAGAGCTGTGAATGTTAGGGTGGGGTAGTTATGTTTGCAGCTGGAGTTGTGTCTATTGGGGTGGGGCAGTTATCTTTGGAACTGGATCTGTTGCTATTGGAGTGGACCACTTTCTTTTGGAGCTGGAACTGTGACTATCGGAGAGTGGGGCAGTTGCTTTTGGAGCTGGAGCTGTTTCTATTGTGGTGGTGCAGTAACTTTTGGACCTGGAGCTGTGTTTATTAGGGTGGGGCAGTTCTTTTTAGAGTTAGAGCTGTGACTATTGGGGTATGGAAGTTTATTTGGAAGCTGGAGCTGTGACTATTGGGTTGGGGCAATTACTTTTGGAGCTAGAGCTGTGACTATTGGAGTGGGGTAGTTACTTTTGGAGCTGGAGTTGTGTCTCTTGGAGTGGGGGAGTTACTTTTGGAACTGGAGCTGTGACTATTTGAGCGGGGCAGTTCTTTTTTGGTGCTGGAGCTGTGTTTTCTGGAGTGGGGCAGTTCCTTTTGTAGCTGGAGCTTTGACTATTGAGGTGGCAGTTACCTTTGGAGCTGGAGCTGTGTCTCTTGGTGTGGGGGGGAGTTGCTTTTGAGCTGGAGTTGTGATTAGTAGAGTGGGAAGTTACTTTTGGAGCTGGAGCTGTGACTATTAGGAGTGGGGCAGTTACTTCTGGAGCTGTGTCTAATCTGGTGGAGTAGTTTCTTTTGGAGCTGGAGCTCTGTCTGTTGGGGTGGTGCAGTTTCTTTTGATACTGGAGCTGTCACAATTTGGGTGGACACAGTACTTTTGGAGCTGGAGCTGTGACTATTGCAGTGGGGCAGTTACTTTGGAACTGGAGCTATGACTATCATGGTGGGGCAGTTACTTTTGGAGTTAGAACTGTGATGTTCGGGGTATGGTAGTTGCTTTTGGAGCTGAAGCTGTTGTCTGTAGGTGTGGGGGAGGTACTTTTGGTGCTGGAGCTGTGACTATTGGGGTAGGACAGTTGTATTTTGGAACTGGAGCTTACTATTGGGTTAGACAGTTCTTTTTGGAGCTAGGATTTGGCTATTGCCATATGGCAGTTATTTGGGAGCTGGAACTGTGACTATTGGGTTTTAGTAATTACTTTTGGAGCTAGAGCAGTGACTTTTGGGGTGGGTTGTTACTTTTGGAGCTGGAGCTGTGTCTCTTGGTGTGGATGAGTTACTTTTTGAACTGGAGCTGTGACTACTGGGGTGGGGCAGATATTTTTGGAGCTGAAGCTGTTTCTCCTGGGGTGTGGCAGTTACTTTTGGAGCTAGTGCTTTGACTATTGTGGTGGGGCAGTTACTTTTGGAGCTGGAGCTGTGAGTATGGCAGTTGGGAAGTTACTTTTGGAGATGGGGCTCTGTTTATTAGGTGGGGCAGTTTCTTTTGGTACTGGAGCTGTGAGAATTTTAATGGGCGAGTTACTTTAGGAGCTGGAGCTATGACTACTGGGTTGGGGCACTTACTTTGGGAGGTGGAGCTGTGTCTATTTTGGTGAGGCAGTTACTTATAGAACTGGAACTGTGACTATTGGGGTGGGGCAGTTACTTTTGGAGCTCAAACTTTATCTAATGGGGTGCTGCAGTTACTTTTGGAGCTGGAGCTGTGTCTAATGGAGTGGATCAGTTAGTTTTGGAGCTGGAACTGTGTCTTTTCAGGTGGGTCAGTTACTTTTTGAGCTGCAGCTGTGACTATTGGGGTGGGGTAGTTCCTTTTGGAGCAGGAGCTGTGTCTTTTAGGGTGGGGCAGTTCTTTTTTGGAGCTAGAGCTTTGTCTATTGGGGTATGACTGTTTGGGAGCTGGGGCTGTGACTAAGGGAGTGGGGCATATACTTTGTGAGCTGGAGCTGAGTCTATTTAGGTGGGGCAGTTACTTTTGGAGCTGGAGCTGTGACTATGGGAGTGGGGCATTTGCTTTTGGAGCTGGAGCTGTTTCTATTGGGGTGGGCAGTTACTTTTGGAACTCGAGCTATGTCTATTAGTGTGGGACAGTTCTTTTTGGAGCTAGAGCTTTGACTATTGGTGTATGGCAGTTTGGGAGCTGGAGCAGTGACTATTGGGTTTGGGCAATTACTGTGGATCTAGATCTGTGACTATTGGGATGGGGTAATCACTTTTGGAGCTGGAGCTGTGTCTCTTGGTGTGGGGAGTTACTTTGGAACTGGAGCAGTGACTACAGGACTGGGGCAGTAACTTTTGGAGCTGGAGCTGTGACTATGGGTGTGGGAGTTACTTTTGGAGCTGGACCTGTGACTATTGGGGTGGGAGAGTTACTTTTGGAGCTGGAGTTGTGACTATGGGAATGGAAAGTTACTTTTGGAGCTGGAGCTGTGACTGTTGGGGTGGGCATTTACTTCTGGAGCTGTGTCTAATAGGGTGGGGAGTTACTTTTAGAGTGGGAGCTCTGTCTATTGGGGTGGGGCAGTTTCTTTTGGTACTGAAGCTGTGACAATTTGGGTGGGTGAGTTACTTTCGGAGCTGGAGCTGTGACTATTGTGGCAGTGCAGTTAGTTTTAGAACTGTGCTTTGACTATTGGGTGGGGCAGTTACTTTTAGAGCTAGAGCTGTGTCTTTTAGGTGGGGCAGTTACATTTGAGCTGGAGCTTCATCTATTGGGGTGCTGGAATTACTTTTGGAACTGGAGCTGTGTCTATTGTTGTGGGACAATGACTTTGGAGCTGGATCTGTTTCTATTGAAGTGATACAGTTACATTTGGAGCTGGAGCTGTGTACTGAAGTGGAGTAGTTACTTTTGGAGCTGGATCTTTGACTATTGGAGTGGGGCATGTACTTTTATAACTGGAGTTGTGTCTCTTGGTTTGGGGCAGTTACTTTTGGCACTATAGCTGTGACTACTGGAGTGGGGCAGTTTGTTTTGGAGTTAGAGCTGTGACTATTAAGGTGGTGCAGATACTTTTGGAGCTGGAGCTGTGACTATTGGGAAGGGGCATTTCCTTTTAGAGCTGGAGCTGTGACTATGGGAATGGGGCAGTAACTTTTGGAGCTAGAGCTGTGTCTCTTGGGGTGGGGCAGTTGCTTTTGGAGCTGGAGTTGTGACTATTGGGGTGGGGCAGTTATTTTTGGAGCTGGGGCTGTGTCTTTTGGGGTGGGGTAGTTACTTTTGGAGCTGGAGCTGTGACTATTGGGGTGGGGCAGTTACTTTTGGAGCTAGAGATTTGTCTATTGGGGATGACCAGTTAATTTTGGAGCTTTAGCTAAATCTGTTGGTGTGGGGGAGTTACTTTTGTCAGAGGACCTGTGACTGTTAGGGTCAGGCAGATTCTTTTGGAGCTGGAGCTGTGACTATGGGAGTGGAGAAGTTACTTTTGGAGCTGGAGCTGGAGCCGTGACTATTGGGGTGGGGCAGTTACTTTTGGAGCTTTAGCTGTGATTATGGGAGTGGGGCAGTTGCTTTTGGAGCTGGAGCTGTGTCTATTAGGTTGGGGCACTTATTTCTGGAGCTGGAGCTGTGACTATTGGTGTATGGCAGTTACTTTCGGAGCTAGAGCTATGACTATCGGGTGGCGCAGTTTCTTTTTTAGCTAGAGCTGCGAAAGTTGGGGTGGGGTAGTTGTGTTTGCAGCTGGAACTGTTACTATTGGAGTGGGGCACTTTCTTTTGGAGCTATAGTTATGACTTTTGGGGTGTGTGCAGTTAACTTTTGAGTTGGTGCTGTAACTATGGAAGTGGGGCAGTTACTTTTGGAGCTGGAGCCTGGACTTTTGAGGTTGGTGTAGTTAATTCTGTGGCTGAGTTTAATGGGGTGGGGTAGTTACTTTTGGAGCTGGAGCTCTGTGTATTGGGGTGGGGCAGTTACTTCTGGAGTTGTGTCTAATAGGGTAGGGTAGCTACTTTTGGAGCTGAATCTCTGTCTATTTGGGTGGGGCAGTTTCTTTTGGTTCTGGAGCTGTGACAATGTGGGTGAGTGAATTACTTTTGTAGCTGCAGCTGTGACTATTGTTGTAGGGCAGTTACTTTTAGAACTGGAACTGTGACTATTGGGGTGAGGCAGTTAATTTTGGTGCTAGAGCTGTGTCTTTTAGGGTGGGGCATTTACTTTTCGAGCTGGAGCTTTGTCTATTGGGGAGCTGCAGTTACATTTGGAGCCAGAGCTATGTATTGGAGAGGGGTAGTTACTTTTGGAGCTGGAGCTGTGACTATTGCAGTCAGATAGATACGTTTGGAACTGGAGATGTGTCTCTTGGGGTGGGGCAGTTACTTTTGGAACTATAGCTGCAACTATTGGGGTGAGGCAGTTACTATTGGAGCTAGAGCTATGACTAGTGGGCTGGGGCAGTTACTTTGAGAGCTGGAGCTAGTGACTATGGGAGTGGGGCAGTTACTTATGGAGTTGGAGCTGTGTCTATTAGAGAGGGACAATTATTTTTGGTGCTGGTGCTGGATCTGTGTCCCTTGGGTGGGGGAGTTACTTTTGGAGCTGAAGCTCTGTCTTTTTATTTGGGGCAGTTACTTTTGGAGCTGAAGCTGTATCTCTTGGAGTGTGGCAGTTACGTTTGGAGCTGGAGCTGTGACTAATATGGTGGGGTAATTACTTTTGGAGCTGGATCTGTGACTATTGGGGTGGGGCAGTTACTTCTGGAGCTGGAGCTGTGTCTTTTGGGGTAGGGTAGTTGTGTTTGCAGCTGGAGCTGTGTCTATTGGGGTGGGGCAGTAACCTTTGGAACTGGAGCTGTTACTATTGGAGTGGGGCACTTTCTATTAGAACTGGAGCTATGACTATTGTGGTGGGTCCGATACCTTTTGAGATGGTGCTGTGACTATGGGAGTGGGGCAGTTACTTTTGTGCTAGAGCTGTGTCTATTGGGGTGGGGCATTTACTTCTTGAGCAAGACCTGTGTCTCTAGGGGAAGTGGAGTTACTTTTGGAGCTGGAGCTCTGACTATTGGACTGGGCAGTTTGTTTTAGAGCTGGATCTCTGACTATTGGTATATGGCAGTTACTTTCAGAGCTAGAGATGTGACTATCGGGGTGGGGCAGTTTCTTTTTGAGCTAGAGCTGTGAATGTTGGGGTGGGGTAGCTATGTTTGCAGCTGGAGTTGTTTCTATTGGGGTGGGGCAGTTATCTTTGGAACTGGATCTGTTGCTATTGGAGTGGACCACTTTCTTTTGGAGCTGGAACTGTGACTATCGGAGTGGGGCAGTTGCTTTTGGAGCTGGAGCTGTTTCTATTGTGGTGGTGCAGTAACTTTTGGACCTGGAGCTGTGTTTATTAGTCAAGAAAACTTTCAAAATGTAATATTTAGGTACAATTCAGCTTGTCTTTCATATTCTGTGTCTTCTAGGAAGAGATTGTAGCTGTGTTGGTCTTTGGAAAACAGGTGATTTGGAGATATTTGAGGCCCTGAACATGTGTACTATATCATCTTTGTACAAGACATACAGTACATTGACCCAATAAAAGGCATTATAAAATGGGCAAGAAAAATCCAGAGATCTGATTGGTCAATAGCTGTCTAGACCTGTGCAGTAATTGATCAAAAACTGCCAAGGTTTGGAAATGCCTTGCAAATCTTGAAACTTGTCTTCTAGGTTGTCTCAGCAACTGTGACAGTTGGGGGAGCGGGATCAGCTAACGTGAGTGACTTGTGTGCCAGTCAATATGACCATTTTGATGGGGCAAATCCAGCTGTTTGGTGTGAGAACTGATTTACTAATGAGGAAGATATAATTTATTCTTAATGATTTATTTAATTTTTGTTTTTTTATTATCTTGGTGCCATTTTATAAATGTAGTAACATACTTCAGGGCTTACAGTTACTGGGGAATTTCTGCACTCTTCCCCCCTCACAGCATTGTTGAGGGTCACTTGGCTAATGCCTCATGCTTTCAACCCAAGTGGAAAGGCAAGGTAATTACTCCAAAATCACATGCCCTGTCATGTGTTATTGCTTACACACTGTTGTCCATGCATTATTCTCTATGTAATTACCGACAGAGCTATAAATAAGTAATAATACATGACAATGGTGTGCATTAAAAGGACACTGTCAAACCCCATTAGGCCTCAAATTGTCTCTAGTTTAAAAACACATTTTATGATTGTTCACATTCTGTAGAGTGAGGTGATGGGCTGGTAGTTAGATTCTGATTCCTTTTTAAGTAAAAAAAAAAAATCTGAGTGCCCACTATACTGGTGTTACCACACCAAAATGTATTTGTTGAAATTTCATAATAAACTCCCTCTGCATCTTTCCTGGACTTGGGAACACCCCAGCACAGTCTAGCTACTCAAGATGCCATGGGAGGCAAGGAGGCTATTACATCATGAGTTGCTGCTCTGTTTGGGGGTGTTTCTAATGTCCAGAAAGTGTGCAATAAAAGTAGATCAAGGATTTGATACAGAACAAGGTTGAATATAATTACAGCATTAGCATGCATTTCAGTTCTACTAAGAAGACATGCAGATTATACAACCAGCAACGCAAATTAATTTTAGAGAAAGCAAGCAATCATAAAATGGGGTTTTCAACTAGAAATAGTATGCTGCAAAAATAGTTGACAGTGTCTGTTTAAAGCATTTGTGATGCATACCCCAGGATTTTGTGAGTCACGAGGTCGATAGCCAAGTGTTCTCAAAATCCTGAGAATTGAATCACAAATGCTTGAATACATACCCCAAAGTGTGTTATTGTGCTTATAAAATGGATTTGGTGTGAAAAACAGCTTTTTAGACATAGAGAGGAGATTAAGGATTGACTGTGCAGCTGTAGAGATTTAATGTATGGTCAGGTTACATTATTTACCCTTAACATTTTATAACCCACAAAGCGTGAACTTCATTTGCCATTATACGAGTTAGACCTCTAACTTGTGTGTAACGGCGAGTGTGCAACTTCAAGCACAGCTGCTGTTTGAAAGTCACAGCATTTCTTACAGAAGTACCCCTGTTTCACATGGAAAGAAAAAACACATCACCCCATTTACAGCCATACTGTCTCAGGAAGCAGTTTCTGTGAGAAAAATATTGAAGCCCTAGCAAGTAAGACATTTCAAACTTAACTTTGTGTGACTGTGAAGCTACCGAAAGTCTTTGACAGTTTTGTTTCCATACTGGACAGCTGTGTGAGAAAAAAAAACATTTACAAATGGAGTCACATTTATAGATTGGATCCGAGAGAAATGATCTTTGCCATAGAAACCTGATATTAATGTTTCAAGCAAAAGTGAAAATATGAACTTTTTTCAGGTGTTGTATCCATTTTTATTTTTACAATAAAGGCATTAAACAAAAAAAGCTCTGTTACTGTAAGGATTTACTAATTTATCTTACTCTGACTTTATAGCAGTAGGTCTACATGATCACGTTATGGAGCTCAGATACAACCATCTAGGGTCACAAATGTAGAAACAGAGAAACATAAAATTTGTCAGCAGAAAATAACTGTTTGGCCCACCCAGTCTACCCAGATGATTCCTGCCTAGTCTGTCTCCACAGATCTTAAATGGTCTCTGGCGACCCTCCCTGCTCCCTGCCTAATTACTAATATTATCCTATGTCTGTTCCACACATCCTTGAAGCCCCCTGCTGTTTTTGTCTCCACTGCTGGCAGTCTGACCTTAGTAGCCACCACTCTTTCAGTGAAGTAGTACTTCCTCACATTCCTCTTAATCGCGCCCTCCAGCTTCATCACATTTCCTCTGGTCCTGGTGCTCTTTCTCCTATTAAAGAGACTCTACTCCTACACCCTGTTCACCCACACAAGGTACTTGTAGGTCTTCATGTCTCCTCTCACATTCCTCTCTTCTAGGGTGTACCTGTTGAGATCCCTCAGTTTCTCTTCATAGGGCTTTGGATACAACATCTGCACCATTTGAGTTGACCTCCTTTGCACCACCTCCAACCTGTCTATGTCCTTTCTGAGTTGCAGCCTCCAGTACTGGACACAGTACTCTAAGTGCAGCCTCACAAGCAAGTGATACAGTGGCAACACCAAATCCCTCCTGGTGGAGATACCTATCCCTTTGCATCCCACCATCCACTGAACCTACCCACTGCTTTGTCACATTGCCCTGCCACTTTGAGGTCCTCAGATATGATAACCTCAAGGTCCCTTTCCTGCTCAGTGACTGTCAGTACCGCCCACCCATCCTATACTCAGCTCCTGAGTTCCTATGTGCTAGGTGCATGATCTTGTACTTTTTGGCATCGAGTCCCATCTACTCCTTGAGGTTCACAAGGTCCTTACACATTCTTTCCACCCCTTCCTGAGTGTCCACCCTATTACAGATTTTGGTGTCATCTGCAAAAAGGCATACCTTCCCTTCAGGTTCTTCTGCAATTTCACTTATAAAGACATTGAAGACCAGTTTCAGTACTGAACCCTGCTACACCTCACCGATTACTCTACCTTCATTAGAGCGAGTGCCTTTAACCACCACCTCTGTCACCTATCAATTAACCAATTCATTACTCAGTTCACCATTTTGTCCTGCCCTTAGGCAACTCAATTTCTTTATCAGTATCCTGTGAGGCACAGTGTCCAGCTTAAATTCCAGATAGGCCACATCCACTGCCCTGTCCTAATCTATTTCCCTGGTTACTCAGTCAATGAAATCAATCAGACTTGTCTGGCATGAACCGCTCCCCCCCATGAATCCTTGTTGCCTTCCCAACCTTTCCTTCAACAGGGTTTCCATTAATTGCCCCACCACCAATTTGATACTGACTGGCCTATAGTTGCTAGCCTCCTCCCTGCTGCTGCTCGTATGAGAGGGACCACATCTGCTCTCTTCCAGTACTCCATAACCATGCCTGTTTCCACTGAGCTGTTGAATATGGCTGTCAGTAGGACAGTTTTCACCTTCCTGAGTTCCTTTAGTATCCTTTGGGTTTTCCCATTCGGTCCCATAGCCTTGCCCTTGTCCACTTTCAGAGCTGAAAGTACTTTCAGGACTCTTTCCTGTGAAAATGGAGCATGTCCACCCACTCTTTGTTCCTGCTGCTCGCTCAGGTCCATCCTCCCTTCTCTCCACTGTGAAGACTGAGCAGAAGAACCTGTTCAGGATGTCTGGTGTTTCTTGATCATCTTCTGCAGTCTCCAGTCACCCTCCTTCTCCTCACTATCCTTCCCCTGCTTTCCTCTTCTCACTTATGTACCTGAAGAAGTTTTATCCCTTTAGCTACCCCTTTGTTAGCTTTTTCCTCTGCCTTTGTTCCCTCACTGCCTTTCTAACTTCTGTCTGTTTTACTTGGTGTACCTCCTGTCTTCCTCCTCTACATTTCCTTATACTGTACCCCCTGAATACCACCCTTATCTCCCTACCATCTTGGCCACTTCCCTAGAGAACCACAATGGTCTCTTTTCCTTCTACTTTTACTCACTTCCTTCATGCAGAGGTTGGTTGCCTTAATTATGCCCTCCCTTATTTTCCCACTATGTTTGTACCTTTCCCTGGCAATCCCCCTATGAGGCAATTTCTGAAGCAGTGTCCCATTTCTTTAAAATCTGCCTTCCTAAAAGTCCAGAACCCTTGTCCTCATGTGCTTTACCTCTCTTCCCTTCTTAATGTTAAACCACACTGTACAGTGATCATTGATACCTAGAGGACTACCCACTTTGGCATCTGCAGTGCCATCCCAGTTTGTAAGCACCAGGTCCAGCACTGCCCCATCCCTGGCTCCTTGACTAGCTTCCTGAGAAAATACCCTTATAGGAACTCAAGGATGGCCCTGCTTTGCTGAAGTAGCAGCTTCCTCTGCAGCTAGTTTAAATGCTCATCCAAGTAGTAACATCCTTGTAAATGTTTGTCTTGCACTTAAATTAGGTTCCCACCTATTTATTTGATTTTAGACATTTTCCTCAGTAATAGTTGTAGTAATACCAAAACTAAATTTCTTGCTGAGTGCGTCAGTTTATTTCATGCTGTGCAGACGCGCAGCGCTTGTGATTTAGTAGACTCGCAGCGTTTGTGGTTTCACTGTGCTGCTGCAACTTGCTGCTCAGGCATTTCCTATTAGTGTGGTCTCGGGTATCCGACGCTTTGTAAAATAGGTTATTGGGCATATATTCAGCTTGTTTTTATTTTTCTACCCACCTTTGGTGAGTGATGCAATTATAAACCCCTTGAGCTTTCCTCTGGTAGTTTATGATGCACCACACACACTGAAGGTGTATGAAAAAAGCTCATTATACACTACCCCCCTCATACTATTCTAAATATCACAAGCAGAGTATGATATTATGACCTCAGGCAGGGAATAAGCAACAAATGCAGATGAACACTGAAAGCAACCCTGCTGCTGTACAATGAATGTTTTTGACCTATATTTGTTTTTTCCCCACCGTATCTCTGGTTTTGTACAATACCCTTCTTCCCCCATTTTAAGTCTGCTTTTGCACTTTTACATTTTTAATAATAAAAGGAATGTTTCTTTTAATAAGGTTCAGACCAGCCTTTCTCCAGTAATGTCAGCTATCATTGAATGCTAGTTGTCCTGTAAGGTCAGGGACCACTGTCTGCTGCATGCTAGTTCATTTTAGTTAGAAGAACAGTGATGGTAAATAATGGATGTTCTTAAACAGGTGCGGATACTGATGAAAAGCTGGACTGAGCCTCATTTATTTTAAATGTCAACAAAAAGTGCTAAAGTAGACTAAAAATGGTAAAAAAGGGTATAATACAAGACAGTAGATAACCGGCAATTTAAAACAGAATAAAAATATCGGTCAGACATTGCACTGCTAACATGCACTGCTGCTTTAAGTAACACAGGTCCATTTTTTATAAATCAATAATAGTGCCAGGAACATACTAATATACTAACATACTAATTGCCAGCAGATTAGGCCTTATGGTCTATTGAGTCTGCTTGAACCTAGATCCTTAGTTGGGTGCCGAGACCCTCCCATCCCTTGTGCTCCAGAAACCCCTATCATCCATCCCCACCCCCCCGGGACAGGCCATCATCTGATACATCCACTTTCTGTGTCTGTCCCACCCTCTCTTAAAGCCCTCCACTGTGGATCTCTGAACCAGCTCACCAGGCAGTGCATTCCAAGGGTCCACCACCCTCTCAGTGAAAAACCTCCTCCTCTTTTCCCCCTCACCCTTCCACCTTCCAACTTCAAACCATGCCCTCTGGTGATGCCTCCCTGCTTTAGTCTAAAGATCCCGTCCATGTTTACCCTATTTATTCCCTTGAGGTACTTGAAGACCTCAATCATGTACCCCCTGTCTCTCCTCTCCTCCAATGAAAACAGGCAGAGCTCCTCAAGTCTGTCCTCGTAAGTCAAATCCCCTAGCCCTCGTATTATCTTTGTTGCCCTCCTCTGTACCCTCTCCAGGAGCTGTATGTCCCTCTTCAAGTGTGGTCTCCAGTACTGTACACAGTACTCAGGTGTGGTCTAACCAGTCCATTGTACAGTGGCAGAATCACTTCCTTGCTCCTAGAGGTGATCCCCTTATGATGCATCCCAACATCCTGTTTGCCTTGCTAGCTGCTCTCCTGCACTGCTCAGAGTTATTCATACATGCATCCACCATGACCCCTAGGTCTTTTTCCCCTTGTTGAGGCCTCCAGCACCTCCCCTCCCAGGGTGTACCTGTGTTTAGGGTTTCCCGACCCAAGATGCAACACCTTGCACTTGGTGATATTAAAATTTAATTTCCATGTGTGAGCCCAGCTTTCCAGGGTGTCCAGGTCCCTTGCAGGGCCAACCTCCCCTCTTCTCCCTCAACTACTGCTCCCATCTTGGAGTCATCCATGAAGAGACTCATTTCACACCCTATACCATCCCTGATGTCCGATATGTATGCATTAAACAGGATTGGACCCAGGCCCTGTGGTACCCCACTACCAACCTCTGTAGGGTTCAGAGCTCTCCACAGACCACTACTCTCTGAGTGCATCCAGCTATCCAGTTTTCAATCCATCTGACCATCAAAGGGCCTACTCCTAACCCCATCAGTTTCTCCACCAGACCATTGTGGGGGACAGAGTCAAACGCCTTGCTGAAGTCCAAAAATAATACATCCACAGGCTTACCTCTGTCCAGTTCTGATGTTACCCATTCATAGAACTCCACAAGGTTGGTTTGACATGATCTACCTGGCACAAACCCATGCTGCCGACTATCCAGACCTCCCACCTCCTCCAAGTATACTCTCCATTAATTTTCCCACCACCGAGGTTAAACTGATGGGTCTATAGTTTCCTGGTACTTCCTTCGACCCCCCTTTATGGATTGGTACCACATGTGCCTCTTGCCAATCCCTAGGTACCCTCCCTGTCTCAAGTGACCTGCTGAAAGCTCCGCGAGGGTGCAGCCAGTATGTCCGCCAATTCCTATAGTACTCTTGGATGAATGCCATCCTGCCCAGGAGATTTGTCTTTCTTTAGGGCTTTGAGGGCAACCACATCCCTTTGGCGGGATGGCATCATCCGTCCCTCCACCTTACTGGTCTTTTATCCTTATCCAGATGTGACACCCTGGGGTACTTTCTCTCCCTTATGCTCCATTTCTGTTGCTCCTGATCCCACTCCCCTGCCGCTTCTATCCCTTTGTGCCTTGCTTTGTAGATATCCCATCCCCCTCCCTAGTGAACACAGAGGCAAAGTACTCGTTAAATACCTCTGCCTGGTCCCTCGCCTCTTCCACCCACCCTCCTTCTGATCTCAATCTGCTGAGATGGCCCTTAGTTTTTCTCCGCTCCCCAATGTACCAGAAGAACCCCTTTTCCCCTCCATGTATCCCCTGTGCCAGCCGTTGCTCTTTACTGGACTTTGCTCCCCTCACCATACGGGTGACTTTTCTAGATGCAAGCTGGTACATTTCCTTATCCCTATCCCCCTCTTGTTGTTTTATATTTTTTGTAAGCCGCCTTCTTTTCTCTGACTGCTACCTGGACCTCACTGGACCACCAGCATGGTTTATGTGACCTTGCTCCCTTACGTTTCAACTTAGCGCAGATCCTGACTGCCTCATGAAGTCCCCGTTTTATGACCTCTCATTTCCTTTCCACACTTGTCGTTGAGGTAATCCCCTTCAAGTGATCCTTAAGAATATTTCCCATGCCCATAAAGTCTGCCCCCCTGAAGTCCACTGCCAGTGTCCTAGATCTCACCCCCACTCCCCCAATGCTTATTTGAAACCAGACAGTATTGTGGTCAATCCCAGTCAGGGGGTCCTGTACAACCATGTTCCTTACCAGATCCCCATCTGCCAGAACCACATCCAGGACATGCCCCTCCCTTGTGGGCTCCATCACATGCTGCATTAAGAACACATCCTGGAAGCCATCCAGCAGCCTCTGCTCCTTGGCCACCTTAGAGGACATGGTTCCCCAGTTTGTACCTGGCATATTAAGGTCCCCCATCAACACCACTCCTTCCCCTTTTGGACCACACTGGGCAATGATGTTGTCCAGCAAACCATCCTCTAGAACATCACTCATCCCGGGGGGCCTATATGCTACTCCCAGCTTGACCTTATCTCCTGCTGGGGATCGTAAGGTGACCCATAAGGCCTTCACTTTTCCCTCTGCCTCTTCTACCATAGCAATTTCTAGGTCATCTCTAATGAACATAGCCACTCCACCCCCTCTGCCCTCCTTTCTATCCTTCCTAAGCATAGTGTACCCCCATACATTTAGGTCCCAGTCATGGTTTTTGTTGGCCCACTGCCTGTGACTGCCGCCACATCCACCCCCTCGAACAGCATGGCCTGGAACTCTGGCAACTTGTTTCCCAGGCTCCTGGCATTTACTAACACTAACCCCACCCCTTATCCCTGATCCTCTTTGTCTAACCCCACCCAGATTCCTTATACTTCCATCCTCCCCTGCTCCTCCTGAAACCTCCACCTCCAGTCTGTTTCCCTCCCCTTGGGCTTGAAGGCTACTCCCTCATCTGGAGGGAGGGCTTCTGGTCAGCCCTCCTTATCCCTCCCTCCTTACAAGTTTAAACCCACCTTTCTTGTATGTAGTCAGCCATCCCTGTTTAAGGACTTTCTTCCCTAATGGGGCAAGATGAAACTTGTCCTTGGAATATAGTCCCTATCCTCCCAAACTCCATTCCAGTTCCCTAACACCCCAACCCATTCTCTTCACCCCACTTCCTGAGCCAGTCATTAACCTCTGTGAGCTTCATTTTTTCTCCACTGAGGCCTTTGGTACTGGCAATATCTCCAAAAGGAATGTTGCATCCATTATCCCGACAGACTCTGGCAAGTTCTTGGAACCTTGCTTGGATTTCCATAATGCTATTTCCCTCTAGATCATTAGTTCCCAAATGCACCAGGAAATCCAGTTTCCTCCACAATCCCTAACCATTTCATACACCATGAACTTTGCTCTGTGCACTGTCAGCCCAGAGATACTCACTACCTTCACCTGGCTATGGCATCCATCCCCCTGTCCCTCCCAATGGATACCCTTAATCATCGAGTCTCCCAGTAACAGAACCTTAACACGGCCATCATCCTTATGGTTACCCACTATGCCCTCTCAGCCCCCACTTTATTCATGATCGCAATTTCATGGGAGTCTTCCTGCCTTATTAGAGACCCCTTGTCACCCTCCCTTTCTGCCTCCCTTGCTATTTTGCCCACTTAACTCAAACCCTCTGAATAGGTGTGCCCTTTAACCCTTTCTTATCTGAACCATTTATCCTGGCCCTGATGGTTTCCCTTCCCCGCCCACCATCCCCCTTGTAATAGTACCCCTGTCTCCAGAGGCTCTCTGTGGGTCCCCTTTAGCTAGGGCCCCATCTTGGTACTGACCTCCCTGCTGAAGGGGGCCTCTCCCACCTCCTTGTCTCCCAGTTTCTTCCAATCATGCTCTCCTCCTCATGTCTGGAATATGTTGCATCTCCCCATTTGCTTAACATATATGTTTCCTTCTCCTCTGGGACTATGTCTATCCTTTCCATAGCTGGTCTGTGATGCCCTATGGGTATCTGACTCCCTCCCCGCCTCTGTATAAGTTTCCTCATTTCCACCAACCCTTCCTCCCCTCTAGGATGCTTAGTATCTCAAATTTATTGTGACACTACTGTCAGCCTCCATCAAGTAACCCGAGTTTCCCCTGACTGCATCTCTAAACTGACCCTCTTCTTCCTCTCTTGCACTGTTCACCTTAGGAGCTCCCTTCCCACAGTCTGCTGTTTTAGGCTTCCACACAACAGCCCCTCCTGACTCTTCCCCCTCCAGTCTCTTTGAATTCAGAATGTTCACACCGTACGCTTTCTCCTTAGCATCAACTTCCCTATCTAAGGGTCCTCTGTCCCTAATATCCCCCTTCTGCTTGCTGTAACATAATGTCCTGTAATTTCAGAGCGTTGCCCCAGCCTCCCCTCAGCCCCACCCTTCTGCTGCCCATATCCACACCCCTTATCCTTGGACACCTTCCCCAGCTCCCACAGCTTACTCCTTAACCAATATACCTCACTCCTGATACAAGATAGTTGTCTACAGAGTGGGCAGCTCCTCTCTCCAGGCCCAATTTAGAATTATTGCCATCCCACAGCCTGTAGCCTACAACCCTTCCGAAGATGCCTGCCATGGTGGAATATGGCCACCCTGATTATCCCCCTCTGTTTATAATAGCACACCCCTTTTCTCAGTCCTTTCCCTGGAGTACAGTTTCTCTCTATACTGACTGTAGTTATTTACAAACCCAATTTCAACCCCACCAACAAAGTTCCCAAGTCCCACAAACACATACAGCCCAGTATGTGTTCGGTCCCACTAACAGTGTGTGTAAGCAGACACCAGGTACCGTATGATGTCACAGGCCCACCAACTCCTGTTGCTTCAAATTTCAGTCCCAAACAGAAATACTCAGCCCTTCAATCCCAACCCCCAGTGGCTTTTCAGTATTTAAGACATCAGGCAAACAACACATTTAAATTACCTTCTAATTTTCCCTGCCAAACAACTATCCCCAAACCTACAATATCACAGCCCAAGTAACAGTTCGAATTCAAGGTAATACTTTTTAACACATAGAACTAATTTCACTTACAAACTATTCAAATATTTCAGTTAAAACAAAATATAACTCCTGACCTCTTTTCTACCAACCTGTTTCTTAAGCTCCCAAGTGAACCATAGAACTAATATAAACTGAAATGTTTCTAAATTTTGTATTTTGTTAAAGTTGCCTGGAGCAGAAGCCTGTCCATTAAGACAAAGCCAGTGGTGCTGGAACAGTTTGAAAAGTGGTAGTGCCATGGCCCTAGTGGCCCTGTTCTGGCACCTGTGGACAAAGCCAGGAGATGATCAGTGAGACTTATGCAGGAGAGAGCGAGAGAGGGAATGGGATAATTGAAAGAGCTGAAGGAGTGCTATTATAAAGTTAGTATCATCTGCAAACAAGTGATATTCAAGACTGAAGGATAAGATACAGGGTGGCCATGGGGGAAGAGATAAAGGGAAAAGAGATGGGGCCGAGAATATAGCTTTGGGGTATACTGTCATGGAGAGGTCTAGAGGCAGAGCTGCCATTACAGACAAGGAATGAGTGACTGGAGAGGCAAGAATGGAGTCAGAACAGTAGAGTACCAAAGAGTTTGCAAAGGAGGAAGCCCAACATATACAATAGACTACCCAAACATGCTAAGAAATCAGTTATTAAATCTGGCTGTAATACAGTGAAAAAGCATCTCCATTTGCAAAGCACCTGGTTAGTGGTGTGAAACTTTGGGCCTTAGAGGGGGCATCTGCTGACATTCCTGGTGCTGTGCTGTACTGTAAGTGTTATTTTTCACTTTCATCACTGCAATTAAGTCTGATTTGATCACTTTCTGCCTTTTGTGCATTTTTGGATAGTTGATTGTGCTGGGCTCCCTCCCTTGCAAGCTGACTGTTTCTGCCTGAGGAGCAAAGTCAGACTTCTCCTACTGCATAGAGTACCAGAGACCCCAACTTGGCATTCATGCTTGCCAAGTTGTACAATGTGGTCAATTAAGTAATAATGCATGACACGGGTGTGTGTTATGTAAGTAATAATACCCGACACGGTGGGTATTATTGGGATATAACGGATAGCCCAGGGGAGTAATGAGGCCCAATGCTGCAGGCGGAGGGCCTTATAGCCCCAGGAAGGTCAGTTATATCCCATAACGCCCACCCTGGAGGGTATTATTACACTTAGAAAATGGCTATAGGTGACTTTAAAAAAAATATACAAAATTAAAAAAATACATATTTAAAAAATAAATAAAAACCTTTTATAAGTAACTGTTGTAGTAAAGTAGTGCCTGTTTTTGTGAAATCACCACTGGAGGGCGCTGCTGATTTTGTGTTTTCTTTTTAGAGTTTCTGTACATGAGCATGATGTCCAGGTTAAACGTAAGCGCTGCTTTGTCCCCTGACCCCACCCCATACTCGCTATCACTACACACACAGACAGAACAGGGGAGAGTTCTTTATTTTGATTTCTCTACTGATCATCACTGGGAACACGGAATTACTAGCCTGGTGATCTGGAGGCTGGCTGTGAAGAGAGGTACATGTTTTTGTTCCGTTTTTGATGATCTTTCAAATGTAGCGTGATTTTCCAGCGCTAGCGTGATAACATGCTGTGAGCCAACACGGACGATGAGTAGGAGTGTTGAGTACGGTAAAGGACAGTGATTATTTTAAAAAAGAACAGTTTTGTATTGCAGTTGCTTCCGAATTGTGTTTTGGTTTCTAGGGAAACAGTGTGGCTGAATGAGGGATAGCGCTAGCATAGTGTTGTTTTGCGAGGAACTGCCATTTTTTTAATGGAGGAAAAAGGAACCAGACTGGATTTGGGGATCGGGCGTACATTTTCATTAGTATACAAATGGCTTTTCTCCATATGTTTTTAGTGGGGTAGGTTGGCTCCTGTTATTCTGTCTAGCGAGGTAAATCTCGTTAAACGAGCACGGTAAAACATGGCAGCTTACGAGTTTTGCAATTTGGGTGGCCCCAGAATTTATTTAGTAATGTGGCATGCTAAAGAGACACTTGTTATTTTGAGGGCATTGTTGAGAAATAACAGCCCGGGTACCAGGCTGTTTCAGCCAATCAGAATATGACTTCCACTTTATCCATTTTCTAAGCTGGAATAACATCATGCATTGGGTGGTTGAAGTAGGAAGCCACAGGCCGAGTGTGTTCAACACCCAAGAAGTGATATTATCCCAAAGACACACACCTCTGGGGTGCATTATTGCTATTATACAATTGCTCGTTTACAGTCAATTAAAAAATAAAATAGATACAGTTTTAAAATAGTTTCTTATGTAATTTTTCAAATAGTTTCTTATGTAATTTTTTCAGTGTGGAAGCATACTTTCTTTAAAAAGAGTCCCTTTTACTGTTTCTCCATTAGGTGGAGCTGTTATCTGTCTCACTGACACTGTGGGTGTCTTTGTTGGCATGGCTGTCTCACCCCCACATGTTCTGATCCCACTCAGTTCCATGTCATTACTGCGGCTACTAAACGGCGATCATCAAAAGGGCACATACATAATCCCAAATGGGAAATTTGGTGATTTCTCTTTATGCAGGGGGCTGCGCCCCCATTTCTAAATATACCAACTGGGAGGGCGGATCTTGGGGAGGAGGTGCAGAAACATCACCAAATTTCCCATTCAGCAGTATTCAGTCGCCCTTTTGACGTTCGTCATTCTTTACTCCCCCTTTTCACATAATACCATCCCACTCCGATTCCCATTCACACTTGCTCCTCCGCCCAGAAAGTCATGTTTTGTTGTAGTTTCTCCTGGTACAGTTCCCTGAATAAATGTTTGTACTGGAAGAAAAAAGGCATTTATGATGATCACCAGTGATCAACGAGAACACTGCCATTCATGTGTGGTAAAGGAAGTAGCTGCAGCAAGCAATGCAAGTCTCGAGTTTCAAGTCCCACCCAACCCTGCTACAGGTAATGGGTGCTTTGCACAAAAGCGTGTAAGGTATGCGTCAAAGGTGTGTACCCCACCCACGTAACTCTGCACCCACAGACAGGTGCGCACAGGCTGGTATTTACTAACGGCCATCACCTGTCCACAGCTCATTATGTGGCAACACATTTACTCGCGGTGCGGAATGTTTTATTGCAAGATTGTTTTTTTGTTTGTTTTTTAATGGCTCTGTTTTTTTGCTCCTTGGGTGTTGACTAAGGGATGTACCACAGATCAGTTTGCTTGGCCCCTCAAGGATCCCAGACTTCATGCACTGCTCATTGTTCAAGGGGTTTTCTGCTCAATTGTGGTTTCCCCTTAGTGAGGGTGTGACATGGGCACATGGCCTGGTGCTCTCCCACACCCAACATGCAGACATTTGCCACCTCTGTCAATTCCCCTGTAGTGCTAGTCCCCCAGCTCCCCTGCCTCTTGCCATCACTAGGGGTCAATATGTTGCTGGGTGCCAGATCCTCTCCCACCCCAGAGAAGGTGAGCTGTCCATTGGATGCTAAGCCTTCTTTTCTTGGCCAACCCTCTGACAGCCCTGGGTTTGTTCCTGAGCATGGGTCATCGGTATCGCAGGTGGTAGCATTACTACTGTGTCAGCAGGCTGGCTCATTGTGGATTTTTCCCCATATTTTTAAAAACAAAATCAGACCAAAAAGCAGAGAGAAAAAAACAACCCTCATGACTTTTTTTTTTTAACCATGTCATAGGCTTTTTCCTTTTGTAGTGGATTTTTACTTGCATTGTAAATAGGTTTGCTAAATGTGTAGTTTCCCAAATACTGTATTTTCCCCATATTTCCCAAAGTTAGATGAAAGGGAAAAATGAAAATCCTTTTCCAACCCTAACTGGCAGCAGCACCCTCCTAGCCTTGAGAACCCTCTTACCTTCTCTGCAGTCCTCCATGGCTTAAACCTGTAGTGAGACCATCAGGAGGTCATCCCCCAGCCTAGGAGTACAATCTGGTGGGGAGCAGGCAATTTGGATGCAAAGACTAATAGCAGTGTTGCCATAATGCTTGTGTTAGTTTTCCTCCATGTTTTTCTCTACTACCCATCTCTCCCTCCTCCTGCTGCGCTTAGCTCTCTCGTGACCTCACATATACACAGCACACTACCTATGAAGGCATGTTCCTAGACCACAACAGGGGATGGCTGTGGTAGCTAAGTACAGAGCCACCCTCTCCAGGTTGGAGCATGCTGCTATCAATAGGGCGTCCCCAGCCTCGGCCACCCAAGCACTAGTGACCCAGGCTTGTTCTCGAACCAAGGTAACCGGCATAGCAGCATGATGTGCAATCCAAGGTGAGGGTTTTTAAACCATCTTTAGGGCTTCTGGGAAGATACCTGTGGAAATAGATCAGATTAAGACCCTGTCCACACTAGGAATTTTAAAAGGGTTTGCTTCTAGATTGTAGCATGGCAAAAAACATACTGCAATCACGTTGTAAAACTGTGAGCTAACCCTTCTTGGAGGTAGGCTACAGCATAGTTTATAGCAGTACAGTTGCTATAATCCATATTACCAGCAGTGTGGATGCAATCAATGCTGTAACATGGGTTAAGGCAATCAACTGTGACCTGAAAGGTGTTTTTCCATCTGTTCACTGTCCCCAAAAAATTAAATTCTTTGTATCACATTGCTCACAAAAGACTAATTATCAGGACTTTTGGTCATTTTCTGCCATGTTCAATCGTGAGTATCCCAGCATGGATTGTGGTTCTGACAATGCTTTGTGCTGGTGCCACAGTGATGCCTGGGAACTCACTCAGGCTAACATGGTGTGAGAGCTCAGTCTGGACACTCAAACAACTATGCTAAAACACTGTTTTTTAGCATTCTGAATTATTTCTAAAAGTAGTGCACAGTACGTACAGTGCCTAGAACAGCACAAATTTTGGGGGCTAGGACGGGGTGGCAGGAGGAGTTGTGACAGAATGGGATCAAGGAAGCAGTCACTTTTCTTTATAGAATAGGTGACGTATGGCAGGTTAGTAGTACAGATGTGAGGGGACTGAGGAGAAAACTGGAGGAATGTGCATAGATATAAAAAATGGAGGGTGTTGGAGCAGGTGGAAACTGCGGCAGATCAGTTACCACATGGGGGGATCAGTGTGGGGGAGAAGTTGACCTGGGTATCTGGAAGACAACTGAGGATTAAGGAGTAGTGGGGTAGGAAAGGGACAAGTTGTAGGAAGGGAAACAGGTGGGGCTTAAGGACCACACAGAGGTGGAAGTAGAAATAGTATCCTGGACAATTACAATTTTGGAAAGGAAGAAGGAGGCAAAGCTGGATGTGGGGAAAGAGATGGAGGGAGTGGAATTACTGTGCTGTTGGACGTGCTGTCCAGATTACACATTCAATTCAGTTTTATGTAGTATAGTATCTTTTGTACTGCATATCACAAAACACTTTACAAAGAGCAAAGCAAAAAGGAAAAAGGGTACATATTAAAAAAATACTCAATATGTGTTGCAAAAGAAACGCAGCAATCAAATACATCATAGCAACACAAAGTAACTACTGCAGTTTGCAGTATCAAGTAGTTCACGGAGGCTTGTGACACAGATACATAGATTATTTGGGACAGAAAAAGACTGCGTACATTGAGTCTGCCATAACATCCCTACACTGATTCCCTCTGCCCCTAAGGAGCTCTCGCCCACCTTTTTGTTCCTAAGTAACCCCCTAGAAAATGTCCCATTGGATTCTGTGCCCAAAGATATACCCAGCACTGACGACATTACTGAGTAGATTGTTCCATCTGTCTGCCACCAGTTCTATGATGCTCTTCTTGAGTCCCCATCTTCCAGTTTAAGGTTATTTTGTTGTTCTGCAACTTAATATTGAATTTTTTGATGCATACTTTTTTAATTACATTTGAGATTATTCCTTTTCTCCGGTCTTACATGACACACTTCCTTTCCCCTTTTAAGTTTGCTTCATCCCTTTTTACATTTGAAATAATAAGAGGAGCTTGCCTTTTAATATGGTTCAGACCAGGATTTCATCAGTCTTAGCTTTTTCTGTATACATTTTGTCCCATAAGATCAGGGAGCAGTGTCTGCTGTTCACAAGTTCATAGTATCCACAAGAGAGGTGATATTGAACAATGAGTGTTCGAAACAACAAAGTATACTAATGAAAACTTGGACCAAGTAATAGTAGAAGCCGTGCTCCTTTTATTAATTCAACTGTCCTCACCTGATTATACACAGAACAAAAAAAGTAAACGAATAATGCTAAAGCAAAATACAAGACAGGAGTTACAGGGCAGCCGAAAATAGCATAAAAAGTATAGGCCAAAATATTCACTGCTAACATACACTGCTGCTTTATATAGCCCTGTAGAGTCCAACCTATTATAGCCCTGCTTAAATCCTTACAGCCACCCTTTCCCTGCTGTTCTCCATGGATTACAAGTTAAGGCTGTCCAATCTGTTCTTGGATGTACCAAGGTCCCATTTGTCTCTCTCTCTCTCTCTCTCTCTCTCTCTCTCTGGTGGTTGTCAAAGCTATTTTAAGATCCTATAATGGAATTTGTTGAAAGAGTAGGATAAATATTTCTGGGGTCCTGGCCAATGCTGTCTCACTTAATAGCACAGGATTTATTGTAGTGTGTGTGTATGTGTATGTGTATGTGTGTGTCTGCATGACTGTGCATGTGTGTGTGTGTCTCTGTGTTCAGTACAAAAATGGCATTTTTCCAAAAATGTTTTTTCTGAAAATTTGGAATTTTTGTTCAAAATTGGGCATTTTTGTTTGAAAACGGGGCATTTTTTGTGAAAATGGGGCATTTTTTGTGAAACTGAGACATTCTTTTCCAGAAATGAAGTACTGTTTGTGGAAATGGAAGCATCCCATTGTCGGAAGTGAGGGAGCATTTTCAAACATTTTTGTGTTGTTTTTGGAAAAAAAGGTACTTTTTCAACTATTTTCTCCAATATTCGCATGTTATGAAATACCATTTGTAGAAATGGAAGCATCCCATTTTCATAAGCCAGGGAGAGTTTGCGAACATTTTCGTATTGTTTTTGCAAAAAAGGGTGCTTTTTTGACCATTTCTCCAATTTATGCATGTTATGAGGTACTGTTTACAGAAATGGAAATGTTCCATTTTCATAAATAAGGGAGCGTCTCAAACATTTTTGTGTTGTTTTTGCAAAAAATCTCCTATTTTGACCATTTTCTTCAATTTTCACTTGTTTTCCAAAAATGTGGTGTTGCTTATGAAAATTGTCTGGTCTGCTTTTGAATCCATTCTGTTTATTATAAACACTTCTCCACTTCCACAGTGACATCTACTAATACAAAGAAAAGCAGAAATCAACAACAGTGCTGCAGTGGTGTGGTGGATAACACACAGAGCTGCAGTTTGAAACATCCTGGGTTCAAATCTAATGAGTTATACTTTTTTCCCCCTAATTTAAACACCGGCAAAATTCCTGTTTCTTAGCTAATTTCTTCCAATTTTTTTTTAATGATGTGACTGTTACTGATATTCCTTAATAACAAATTATATTTATATTTAAAAAAGAAGGTACAAAATTGTACTATCTTGATAGAAAGATGGAAGCACTGAGTTTGGACCCTGTGCTCCCACTGCGACTTATGGATACTGTTCTACTATCTGGATGTACTGATGGGAGTGCAGGGTTCTGTTGTACTATATGGATGGAGGGATGGGCCTGTAGGGTCTGAAGGACACTGCACTCTCACAGCAAAATGAAGATACAATTATACTAGTTGAAAAAGAAGGGAAATTCTTTGCAAAAAATGTTATTAATGCATCAGTTATGGTGAATACCATATTGTACTATCTTGATGGAGGGATGGAAGTGCAAGGTTCAAAAGACCCTGTGCTCCCACCATAACATATGGACAGTGTTGTACTATCTTGATGAGTTCAGACTCTGCGCTCTCACTGTGACATATGGTTACTGTTGTACTATCTTGATGGAGGGATACTGACATATGGATACTGTTGTACTATGTTGTACTATCTGGATGGAGGGATGGGAGCACAGGGTCCTTCAGACCCTGCACTCCCACAGTAAAATGAGGATGCAATTATACTATCTGAAAAAGAAGGGAAATTTTTTGCAAAAAAACTTTGTTAATGCATAAGTTAGGGTGAATACCACAGCGACAAGCGCTAGCCACGTCTTTATTTTGGGGTAAAACACCCCAGAAATAAGTTTTCAATTTTCTGGAAAAATGCTTTCTAAAATGTACTTTCGTGCTCATGAAGTGTTGCAATTTTGTGGAAAGCTGCAAATCATGACAGTAGTTTTCTAGTCTGTGGGAAAATGACAGCAATTCTTTTGGCACTGCGCTGCAAAAAGAACGGTTGGGAGTTTGGGGCTGAAATTTGGAGGAACACAGCCGACATCTCACAAATGTGCCTTTCAGTGTTGTGTTGAAAAAATATTAAATTGCGGCAAAGTTATGGCACTCCAAAGTTGACAGTTTTTCCCATAGGATAACATTACGGTGCCTGACGCATTACAGGAATCCTTTGGCACCCTGCTGCACAATAACGGTTTGGTCTTTATTCCTGAAATTTGGAGGGAAGACAGCCAACCACCCACACATGTGCCTTTCAGTGGTTTGGTGAAAATATATTACAGGGAGACAAAGTTATGGTGCTCTGAACTTCTCTTTTTTTCCCATAGAATAACATCACGGTGTTCGCTGCGCCTTTCAGGGCCTGTATCTCGGAAACGGTGCAAGATACAGACATTTTGTTGGAAAAATGCTAAGTACAAAACTAGCCAGGACAGTCGTAAATCATATGACTTTTAAATTATTATTATACAGTTCCTGAGATATAACTTATTTAGTATTCCAAGTCCTCATTTTCTGCTCCGAGACCCATTATTATCCATACATTCCTTGTACTCACTGTCTTTCTCTATGCAGGTTTTGGGGAAAACCAGCCTGTGTGCTTACATTACAGTTACTGTTGCCCTTTCCACTTGCGGTTCCATACCTGTTTCACTTCCCGTTGATGTCTGCACCACCATGTGCGTTATCCTTTGCGTTTTCATTTGCGCTTGTGTTTGTTATTTTTTGCCATTTGTGTCTACAGTGCTGTTTCTCTTTGTGTTTTACTTTGCATCACCATGCCTATTGGCATTTCCTTTTGCAGGCACCATGTTACTATGTGACAACACATCACATGGCAGACCGTTCCCATCTACGCCATCGTGTGCGTTACCCTTTCTGTTCTCATTCGCACTTGCGTTACCATGTGCACCACTGTTAGTGGTTCAGTTTGCGTTGCTGTTCCTGTTACTATGCCACAAGACATCATGTGGCGGGAGCGCGCTGCATTACATTCACTATTTCTCATTGTTATTCTCAAAAAGAAGGGAAATTAGAGGCAAAAAACTCTGTGTTTAATGCATTAGTTAGGGTTGTTCCACAGCGACAAAAGTGAGGAAATTAGTGTTAAGATTGAAAACCCCTTGACCCCGCGCCACCCCCAACCGCATTGGGTGTGAATTAGTCGTCTAGTCCTAACTCTCACCCCATTCTCCTGTACGTCTGCTGTTTTACACATGTGATGGGGTGAGAGTTAGGGAGGCGAGGGTCCAAGGGGGTTTCAACCCTAACACCAAATTTCCTCATGTTTGTCGCCAGGAACAACCCTAACTAAGCATTAAATGGAGTTTTTGCCTCTATATATATATATATATATATATATATATATATGTATACATATACACATACACTGCTGCAGTCTTGTAAGGGTTAAGTTGTTTCAAACTAACAGCGCAGACTGTGTACAAAAACTGATATTACACCATTTTTACATTCGCTAGCGTGCATGCGCTAGGAATGTTTTGGGAGAGTTGTACACTTTGGAGGTGTGCCTCTCCCTTTCAATCCACTACTCCATTGAGCAGGCGTGGTGGTCCTGCACCAATGGGTGTAGGGCTAGCATGACAGCGGTGGTCTTCGCTTCAAAAAGAAAACCACAGCGGTCATCCCACACAAACACCATCCCACACCGCCCCGCATCACACGCCCCCCAAATCTTTGGTGCCATGCTGGGAGCCACCCCAGCGTGGCAACATCCCCGTTGTTTGCCGATGGGGTGCTCAATCCCCGTCGGCTCCATGGCCCCCAGCTATTCTTCTGCCATGCTGGGAGACGATCCCAGCATGGCAAATGTCCCACGTAGTCTTTTTTTCACCAAACCAAAACGGTCCCACGGCGCTTCTCCCAGTCCCTCCCATAACATGCACCCACCCACTGTGCACCCAGCCTCCCCACATCCCCTCACCCCATACTTACCTCCCGACCTTGGCGCGATGATCTTCAGTGGACCTGGGAACACGCCTGCACTCTTCAAAGCCGACCGCCGAACTGAGGAAATGCCGGTAAGCGTATAACGGGCTAGATAGGGGTTTCAACTTATTGTATATCTCAGGCATTTTTGAATTTTGCACCAATTACAACATGGTTTTGGGACTTTTCATGAATGATGTCACTGTCATGAGTTAACCGGGCGGGTGATTTCACAGTCACTGCACAAAATCACCCTTCAGGCCTGAATAACACCAATGATAGTGACATCATTCATGAGAAGGGTCCTAAAACCCCATGTTGAAAATTTGGTGAAAAAATTCCTAAAAATGACTGTTTTATGAGTGTTCATTGCGCAGCTCCTATGCACGCTCGTAAGTTTGCGAATTTTCAATATTTTCACTCCAGATTTTCAACATTGCCATTTTACCACACCTCCTTATGAGCAGTGCAGCTGTCATTTTTCACATCTTGCCCAAAACGTGTTTCCGCCCATGTAGCACACAATGGCACAGTCGGTGTGCGAACTCAGTGTATGGGACACATTAAGAAAATCACAGTGTCACTGTTCATGAGCAGAGATCTTAAAATGGCTATGTTGAAAATTTGGTGAAAAAATTCCTACAAATAACTGTTTTACGAGCGTGCGTTGTGCAGTTCCCACCGCTTCGTAGGTTTGCGAATTTTCAATATTTCCACTCCAGATTTTCAACTTTGGCATTTTACCACATCTCCTCATGAGCAGTACAGCTGTCATTTTTCACATCCTGCCCCAAACATGTTTCTGCTCATGTAACGCACAATGGCGCAGTCGGTGTGCGAAATCAATGTATGGAACACAGTAAGAAAATCACAGTGACACTGTTCATTAGCAGAGGTTTTAAAATGGCAATGTTAAAATTTGCTGAAAAATTCTAACAATGACTGTTTTACGAGCGTGCGTTGCACAGTTCCTACGCACGCTCATAGGTTTGCGAATTTTCAATATTTCCACTCCAGATTTTCAACATTGCCATTTTACCACACTTCCTTATGAGCAGTACAGCTGTCATTTTTCACATCCTGCCCAAAACGTGTTTCCGCCTATGTAGCGCACAATGGGGGTAACAAAAAGGTCATGCTGAATATTTATTGTGCAAATACCAGCAATCGCACAGGGCATTAGGGTAAAGCACCATACGTGCCAAACACCACTGCAAATACCTGCAAGCGAACGTTCGGCATTGACAAATGCTTGTTTGTTGTTACTACCTCCCCCCCATTGTGTAATCTTCCCCGGTTTTTGTTTCCCAGGTGCATTACTTTGCACTTCTTTGCATTGAATCCTAGCTGCCATACTTCTGACTATTCCTCCAACCTTGCTAAGTCCCTTGTCATCCTTTCCATGCCTCCTTGTGTATCAACACTTTTGCAGATCTTTCTGTCATCTGCAAAGAGGCATACTTTTCCTTCCAGTCCGTCTGCAATGTCACTTATAAAGACATAAAAAAGGACTGGACCCAGTACTGAACCCTGCGGTACCCCACTAGTAACCCTTCTTTCTTCAGAGTAGACTACAATTACAATTACCTTCTGTGTCCTGTTGTCCAGCCAATGTTTTACTCAGGCTACCACCCTGGGACCCACTCCCAGGCTGGTTAATTTGACTATTAATCTTTTGTGTGGGACTGTATCAAATACCTTGCTAAAGTCTAAGTGGGCCATGTCCACAGCCCCTCCCTGGTCTGCTACTTTAGTCACCCAGTCAAAGAAATCAATTAGATTTGTCTGACATGACGTTCCTGCTGTAAACCCATGCTGCCTTGGGTCTTGTGCCCCACTGGCCTCTAGGTACGCAACAATCCTTTCCTTCAGAAGTGATTCCATCACGTTTCCTACCACAGAGGTCAGACTGACAGGTCTGTAGTTTTTGCCTCTGTCTTGCTCCCACTTTTGTGAAGGGGTATGATATCCGCCTTCCTACAGTCCTCAAGTAACCACACCATCCTCCCATGATTTGTTAAAAAGGGTAGTCAGTGGTGTCACTAGTTATCTCCTTAATTATTTTAGAATTCTGGGGTGAATTCCATCAGGGCCCATTGCTTTGTCCACATTCAGTTCAAGGAGTTTTTTCAGAACCCTTTCTTCTGTGAAAGGACTGGGATCGACCCCCCCATCCGGAGTGCTTCTGATAATTGGATTAGTTTCCCTTCTCTGGACAGCTTCCATCCTGTCCATGTCTTTGTGGAGATTTGGGTCTCCAGAACTGCACGCAGTACTCCAGATGGGGTCTGACCAGCTGTCTGTACAGAGGGATAATAACTTCCTGTTTTCTACTGGTGATGCCTCTCCCTATGCATCCCAGTATCCCCCCAGCCCTCCTTGCTGCCCTCTCACATTGTTTGCCCACCTTTAGGTCATCTGATATGACTACCCCCAGGTCCCTTTCCATTTTTGTTGTTGTTAATATCTCACCCCTCATTGTGTACTCTTCCCCTGGGTTTTTGTTTCCCAGGTGCATTACCTTGCACTTCTTAGCATTGAATCTAAGCTGCCATACATTTGACTATTCCTCTAACGTTGCTAAGTCCTTTCTCATCCTTTCCACCCTACCCTGTGCATCAACTCTGTTGCAGATCTTTGTGTCATCTGCAAAGAGACATACTTTTCCTTCCAGTCCCTCTGCAATGTCGCCTACAAAGACATTGAAGAGGACTGGTCTTAATACTGAACCCTGCGGTACCCCACTAGTAACCCCCCTTTTTTCAGAGTGGGCTCCATTTACTATTACTCTCTGTGTCCTATTCTCCAGCCAATTCTTTACCCCAGGCTATCATCCTGGGACCCACTCCCAGGCTGGCTAACTTGTATATTAATCTTGTGTGTGGGACTGTGTCAAATGCCTTGTTAAAGTCTAGGTAGGCCATGTCCACAACCCTTCCCTGATCAACTACTTTGGTCACCCAGTCAAAGAAATCTATCAGATTTGTCTGGCATGACCTTCCGCTGTGAATCCATGCTGGCTTGGGTCATGTGCCCCTCTGGCCTCTAGATGAAATATTCTTTCCTTCAGAAGTGATTCCGCTCATTTTCCCTACCACTGAGGTTAAACTAACAGGTCTGTAGTTTCCTGCTTCTGCCTTGCTCCCACTTTTGTGAAGGGGAATCACATCTGCCCTCCTCCAGTCCTCAGGTACCACCCCATCCTCCCATGATTTGTAAAGAGGGTAGTCAGTGGTGTCACTAGTTCTACCCTTAGTTCTTTTAGAATTCTGGGATGAATCCCATCAGGCCCCACTGCTTTGTCCACCTTCAGTTTTAAGAGTTCTTTCAGAACCCTTTCTTCTGTAAATGGGCTGGTATCAACTTCTGTATCCAGAGTGTTTCTACCATTTGTTTTAGGTACCTACTCTTCTTCCTTTGTAAATACTGAGCAAAAATATTTGTTTAGTATCTCTGCCTTTTCACAGCCACCCTCTGCCCATCCTCTCTCCCTTTATTAAGCCTCACTGTCCCTCCCTTGGTCTTCCTTCACTCCTTGATGTACCTATAAAATGTTTTATCCCCCTTCTTAACTGAGTTGGCTATCTTTTCCTTGGTTTGGGCCTTTGCTGTTCTGACTGCCTTCCCAGCTTCCTTTTACTTTAACTGATACAGTTCTCTATCCTGCTCCTTCTGTGATTCCTTGTACTTCCTGAATGCTTTCTTTTTCTCTTGAACCTTCACTGCCACTTCCTTTGAGAACCATAGTGGTTTCTTACATTGTTTCATTTTGTTTCTTTGCTTCACACAAAGACTTGTTACCTCTGTGATGGCAGTTTTTATTATTCCCCATTGTTCTTCCTCCCCTCCTTCCTGCCCATTTGCTAGTGCATTCCTTAGGCACTCACCCATTTTGGCAAAGTCAGCCCTCCTAAAGTCCAATACCTTTGCCTTTGCATGGCTTGACTCTATCGCTGTGTTTATTGTGAACCATACTGTTCGATGGTTGCTAGTTCCCAGATGGCTACCCACTTCTACATCTGTGATCCTCTCTTCATCTCCATTTGAGAGAACCAGGTCTAAGATTTCTCCCTCTCAAGTGGGCTCCAATACATAGAAACATAGAAACATAGAATTTGATGGCAGATAAGGACCGCTTGGCCCACCCAGTCTGCCCATTTCCCTACCTACTGGATAAGCTGCAGATCCTAGTTAACCAGCAGCCTACTTCTTCCTACGCCCACCCCCAGAATTGCCTTTATGACTATCCCATGCATGCTTGAATTCCTCCACTGATTTTGACTCCACAACCTCCTCCGGAAGGCCATTCCATGCATCCACAACACTCTCTGTGAAAAATACTTCCTTAAATTACCTCAGTGCCTTCCATCTTCAAATTGTGCCCTCTTGTTCTTGCACTTCTTTTTTGAAAGATGCTGCCCTCTTGGACTTTGTTGATTCCTTGAGGTACTTGAAAGTTTCTATCATGTACCCCCTCTCCCTCCTTTCCTCGAGGCTATACATATTAAGCTCCTTAGGTCTCTCTTCATGTGACTTCAGTGCAGACCCTGCACCATTTTAGTTGCCCTCCTCTGGACAGCTTCCATCCTGTCTATGTCTTTGCAGAGATTGGGTCTCCAGAACTGCATGCAGTACTCCAGATGGGGTCTCACCAGCTGTCTGTACAGAGGGAAAATAACTTTCTGTTTTCTACTGGTGATGCCTCTCTCTATGCATCCCAGTATACCCCCAGCCCTCCTTGCTGCCCTCTCACATTGCTTGCCCATCCTTAGGTCATCTGATATGACTACCCCAGGTCCCTTTCCATTTTGTTGTTGTAGTATCTCACCCCCCACTGTACTCTCCTCCTGGGTTTTGTTTCCCAGGTGCATTACCTGCACTTCTTAGCATTGAATCTAAGCTGCCATACATTTGACCATTCCTCTAACCTTGCCAAGTCCATTCTCATCCTTTCCACCCCACCCTGTGCATCAACTCTGTTGCAGATCTTAGTGTCATCTGCAAAGAGACATACTTTCCTTCCAGTCCTTCTGAAATGTCATTATAAAGACATTGAAGGGACCGATCCTAATACTGAACCCTCATGCACTCCACTAGTAACCCTCCTTTCTTCTGAGTGGACTCCATTTACTATAACTCTCTGTGTCCTATTCTCCAGCCAATTCTTTACCAGGCTGTCATCTTGGGACCCACTCTAGGCTGGCTAACTTGTATATTAATCTTTTGTGGGACTGTGTCAAATGCCTTGCTAAAGTCTAGGTAGGCCATGTCCACAACCCCTCCCTGATCTACTACTTTGGTCACCCAGTCAAAGAAATCTATCAGATTCGTCTGGCATGACCTTCCAGCTGTGAATCCATGCTGCCTAGGGTCCTGTGCCCCTCTGGCCTCTAGATACTCAACAATACTAGTTGTCCTAAGGCATGCCCCCTGTAGGGCATCTAGAATAACCCCACTCTTCGAAGTGGCAGCTGCAACTGCACTCCAGTTAACATCTGGCATATTCAGATCACCCATCACAATATCTCCTTTTTCTGCCATTCTAAGTATTCTTTCTATCATTTCCTTGTCCATTTCCTCCCCTGAGAAGTGGTCTGTGACACAACCCTCAAAGTGGATTGTGGTGCCATTGCTGGTCTCCAAATGTACCCACAGTGCTTCTTCTCCTCCCTGTTTTCCTTTTGTTCTGTTGCTTTGATTCCTTCCCTATGTAAAGAGCTACTCCTCCTCCTCTTTTACCCTCCCTGTCCCTCCTGTAGATAGTGTATCCTGGTATGTTTACATCCCAGTCATGTTTTTGTGTGTATCATGTTTCTGTGACTGCCACGATATCCAGATGTTCCTCCTCCATCAAGGCCACTAATTCAGGAAGCTTGCTACTCAGACTACGGGTATTGGTACTCATTGCTCTCCATTTTTTGATGGCTTTACCTTCTGTTGCAGCATCCCCCACTGACCTTTATACCTCGGCCTTTTTCTCATTTAGTATCCTGTTTTGTAGGGAGAGGCTGGGATTTTCCTGCTGCTTATCAGTGCCTCCCCCCTTGACTAGTTTAAAAGCTTGCCAATGAAGCATTTAAACTGATAGCTCAAAAGACTTGTTCCCTTCCTGGACAGATATAGACCATCCTGCCAGTATAGGCTGGTGTCCCTCCAGGTGGAACCCCAGTCCTCAAAGAAGCCAAACCCCTGTGCGCCACACCATTTTTTCAACCATTCATTAACCTGCATGGTGCAGAGTACCCTCACCTCATCCATGCCATAGACAGGAGGCACCTCTGAGAAGGATGCTGTGTGTGCTACTTGTCTTAGGCCCCTCCCCAACTCTACAAAGTCCTCCTGCACTGCTCTAATCTCATGATGAGCCTAGTCATTGTCCCTAGGTGGACAATGATGTCCAGCTCAGACTCCGTGCAGCTGTTCTCGTGATCCTGAGGATCGCTTCCTGTCCCTCCCAGCCATGGCACCAGGCAGGCACCTTAATTCAGTTTTCCTGCTCCCCAGTTCTATTCCCATAATAGTGGTCCCCCACCAGGGCTGCTTCCCTTTCCTGGGGTGTCCTCTGCCTCCTTCCTGTGGGCCTCCCTTGTGACAGTTGTCCTCAGCCTCCTTAGTCTCCTCTGTGGGTGAATCCATAGGGGGCTATGCTCCCAGAATGGTGTCTGGATTGTAGGTGGAACAACTGACTGTGTGCCTCTGTTCACCATCCTCACCCTCCCTGAGCCCACTGTGGTCCAACTGCTGTGCTTTGCAACCTCTGAGGTAGTGGTGGTGGCTGTGGTGCTCCTGGATGGGGAGGTTCCTCTACCATCCAGTGTGGCCTGGGGAAGGTCCCTTACTACTGTCCAGTGTGGCCTGAAGACAGGCAACTTCCTCCCTCAGGGAAGAGAGTTGTCTGCAAATAGGGCAGCATCTCAGCCTCCAGAAAGACTCCCAGAAGACTACTGCCCCACAGCCATTACATTGCACTACTTCCCACATGTTTATCTACTGTGTGTGTGTGTGTGTGTGTGTGTGTGTGCAGCTGATCGCTGTGTGATTGGCTTGTTATATAGAAATATATATATTATACAATGTGTATGCTTATATTGTCAGTGCAGTGTGCTAGAGAGGATATGACAGTGATATGCACCTTGCACTCTTGAGAATGATGTCAGAACCCCAGGTATAAAACAAACTATTTCCAGGGGTGGTTGAGGTGAGGGTGGGAAGGGGTTGGGCTTAAACTGTGCCCTCACAAAACAATCAGCTAAAAGCTCTGACCCACTGCTGCAATGAGTGCCTTCCTTTCAGCAAGATGCCCTACACAACAATTTGACAGAGAAAATACCCTGCTAATCAAACAGAGAAAAATCCAGACATCCAAGTCAGACACAGGTAAACCTTCCCGGCCCCAAAACAGCCTGGTGGTTTGTGCTCTGAAAGCAGTCAGCCCCAAAATAAATCAGCTGTGCTTTAAACTCTTCCTGCACTGAAAATCTTAAGAATTGTCACAAAAGTAAAGCTAGATCCACCTCCCTCTGTTGCTTGAAAGACTGTCTTTTCCTGATAATTCTAAGTTCCTTATTTCACCTGTCAGTTTGAAGTAGCCTCCACCCGCAGAATATCTGCTACAAACCAAAGACAATTGTAAGGTTCACCTCCCTCTGTTGTGAGCACAACTCGCTTTCTTGCAAATCCTTTGTTCAGTATTGCAGCTTCCAGCCAGAGGTAGTTTCACTTGAAGAATATTAGCTGTTGTGATGAGTTTGCTATAAAACACTTGCTTATAATACTATTGTTCTCAGGTCTGTTACCAAAGCTATTGTCTGATAAGTAGCTATTATGTAAGCACTTCCTGACAAAGTCTGGTCTGGCCTTTTAAGGCACACATAGATAAACAAGTACAAAAAACAGTTTCCACCCCCTAGGGCACTGTCTGGGTCAAATACACAACCTGTACCTGCACTTATTTCAGGACTTACGACAAATTCTTAGCCCAGGATTTAAACTCTTCCTGCACTGAAAATCTTAAGAATTGTAACAAAAGTAAAGCTATATCCACCTCCCTCTGCTGCTTGAGACTGTCTTTTCCTGATAATTCTAAGTTCCTTATTTCACCTTTCAGTTAGAAGTAGCCTCCACCTGCAGAATATCTGCTACAAACCAAAGACAATTGTAAGGTTCACCTCCCTCTGTTGTGAGCACAACTCACTTTCTTGCAAATCCTATGTTCAGTATTGCAGCTTCCAGTCAGAGGTAGTTTCACTTGAATACATAGATACATAGATACATAGACAGTGTCGGCAGATAAGGGCCTATGGCCCTCCCAGTCTGCCCATTTGAGCTTGTAAGTTCAGTTTGTTTTCCTAGAAGTCTATTTCCCCTTACCCCTGACCTCTAGAATTCCTTTATGTCTATCCCATGCATTCTTAAATCCCTGATTGTTTCAGCCCCACCACTTCCTCTGGCAGGGTGTTCCACTTGTCTACCACCCGTTCTGTGAAGAAATTCTTTCTCATGTTTCCTCTGAATAGTCCTCCCTCCAACTTCATCCCATGCCCTCTAGTCCTGAAACATCTTTTCGCTTAAAAATAGTGTTTTCCTGCACCCTGTTCCTCCCTGTATGATACTTGTATGTCTCTATCATATCCCCTCTCTCCCTCCTCTCCTCCAGGGAGTACATGTTCAGTTCCTTCAACCTGTCTTCATAGGACTTGTGATACAATCCATGCACCATCTTTGTTGCCCTCCTCTGAACCTTCTCTACCCTGTCTATGTCCTTATGTAGGTATGGTCTCCAGAACTGTACACTGTACTCCAGGTGGGGCCTCACTAGTGTCTTGTATAGTGGAATTATGACCTCCCTTTTCCTGCTGGTGATGCCCCTGCCTATACATCCGAGCATCCTTTTGCTTTACCTGATGCCTTGTCACACTGTTTCCTACCTTGAGGTCATCAGAGATGACAACCCCAAGATCCCTTTCCTGCTTGGTGCATGCTATATCCTCACCCCAACTGATATATTGTGCCAGGGTTTTGTGCCCCATATGCATTATCTTGCACTTCTTTGCATTGAATTTCAACTGCCAAACCCTTGACCATTCTTCAAGTTCCTGCAGGTTCCTTCTCATTCTGTCTACACCCTCTGGTGTGTCTACTCTGTTACAGAGCTTTGTGTCATCAGCGAACAGTGAAATTCTGCCTTCTAGATCCTGCGCAATGTCAATGATGATGTTGAATAGGACCGGTCCCAGCACTGATCCCTGTGGTAGCCCACTGGTCACTCTTCCTTCTGTGGAGTGACAGCCATTTACCACCACCCTCTGTGTCCTGTCACCCAGCCAGTTACCTACCCACCACACTACTGTCCTGCCCACACCCATATTCCCCAGTTTGTGTAATAGTCTTCTATGTGGCACAGTGTCAAAGGCCTTGCTGAAGTCCAGATAGGCCATGTCCACTGCCCTCCCTGATCCACCTCCCTAGTCACCCAGTCAAAAATTCAATGAGGTTGGTCTGACATGACCTCCCCTGGTGAAACCATGCTGCCTTGGGTCCTGTAGTCCATTGACAACCAGATGTTCCACCAATCTCTCCTTCAGTAGTGCTTCCATGATCTTTCCCACTACCGGGGTGAGGCTGACTGGTCTGTAGTTCCCTGCTTCCTCTTTGTTCCCACTTTTGTATAAGGGGACTACATCTGCTGTCCTCCAGTCTTTGGTTCCTCCCTGTTTCCAGTGATTGGCTAAACAGGATAGCAAGAGTTCAGCCACCACCTCTCTTAGTTCTTTAAGGACCCTGGGGTGCACCCATCTGGCCCCATTGCTTTATCAACTCTTATTACTTCCAGTTCCTTCAGGACCCTTTTCGTGTAAATGGACTTGTGTCCATTTCTGCACCATTCTCACCCTTGTACTCCCTTCAGACCCATTACCCCCTCTTCCTTAGTAAAGACTGAGCAGAAATACCTGTTCAATATGTCAGCTTTACTGTTGTCATCCTCCACGTGGCTCCCATCCTCCCCTTCAGTCTCACTATCCCTCCTTTGTCTTTCTTTTTCACTTATGTACCTGTAAAAGTTTTGTCCCCATTACCCACTGATTTTGCAATGTGTTCTTCTGTCTGAGCTTTGGCTTCCTTACTGACCTCCTGCCTCCCTTTGCTTCTCCTGTGCTTCTCCCTATCCCTTCTGCCTGTGTCTTTTTGTATTGCCTGAATGCAATCTTTTTGTTTTCACTTTTTCTACCTCTTTAGAAACCATAATGGTCTCCTCTTCCTTTTCCTCTTGCTAACCTGCTTAATGCATAATTCTGTTGTTCTTATAATCCCATTTTAAATACTGCCACTGTTCTCAACCCCTGATTCCTGTCCCATTCCCTTAATGCCTCTTTCAAGTATCTCCCCATTTTCCCAAAGTCTGCCCCCCTAAAATCCAGGATACGTGTTTTTGTGTGGTTTGGTTCTGCTCTTTCTGTGATTTCAAACCACAATGACTGGTGGTCACTGTTTCCCAGGTGCTTCCCCACTGTTACCCCCATCACACTGTCCCTGTTTGTGAGCACAAGGTCCAGTATTGCCTTCTGCCGAGTTGGTTCCATGACCAGTTGCTTGAGGAAGGCACCCTGAAGGAGTCCAGGATAAATCTGCTCTAGTTGATGCTGTTGCTGGGATGCTCCAGTCCACGTCTGGAATATTGAAGTCTCCAACCAGTACTACCTCACCCTTGTCTGCCATCCTTTGGATGGCTAGTATCAACTACCTATCTGTTTCTTCCTCCTGGGCTGGTGGTCTATAGACCACACCTGTCGTGGATGTCTGGCCCCATTTTCCTTTCCAGCTTAACCCACAGTATCTCTCCCCATTTTGTTCCTCCTGGATCTGTGTGGCCCTTATGTCATTTTTCACATACAGTGCCACTCCTCCTCCTTCCTGCCTGCTCTGTCTCTTCTGAATATGTTGTAGCAGGATGGCCATCTCCCAGTCATGGTTATCATTACACCAGGTTTCAGTGATGACCACAATGTCCAGGTCTGACTGTACCATGACAGCCTCCAGATCTTCCATCTTGTTGCTAAGGCTCCTGGCATTTGCACACATGGCTTTCCATGATTTGACCTCCTAGACTGCTTCACTGTTCTACTCCAGCCCCTTCCTTGGTTGTCATTTATCCTGGTTCTCCTTGCTGTCTGCCCTTCTGCTGAATTTTGCCCCTTTTCTGCTTATCCACCTTTTGGACACTAATCTCCATCTTTGCACACTGCTTTGCAGAGATAGCCACTCCTCTGGTTCACTGGTTCCACTGCTTTTTTTATTTATTTAGCTTTTGTTGACCGGGTAAGTGCACTAGGCAAATCCTGCCTATTTTCAGGCACGACCAGGGGGAGGGGGATACAGATGAATGCCAACTGACCTTGAACCAGATTAAGCTGTTGGTGGTATTTTTTTAGTGAATGAGGGAAATTTGGCCAGGACACCGGGGAAATTCCCCTACTCTTTTCGATAAGTGCCATGGGATCTTTAACATCCACCTGAACTACCACCAATCCAGGCAGATGGGACCTCGGTTTAACGTCTCATCCGAAAGGTTTAACGTCTCATCCGAAAGACTGCTAGCTGTGGGGGGTGAGCAAGTGGGTACCCTCCTTGCTGGCCTGCTACCCCCCTTTGCTAGTTTAAATGCTTATCAATGTAGCATTTAAACTTATCATTGAGTGCTTGGATTCCCCTCCAGGATGGATGCAGGCCATCAGGCTTGAACAAACCTCCATCCCTCCAGGTGGGTCCCCAGTCACCAATGAATCAAACCCTTCCTCACAGCACCAGTTCTTCAACCATGAGTTAAAGTTCCTGGTGCATGCACTCTATGCTCTCCTTGCCTCTCACAGGTAGTACTTCTGAGAAAGTGACAGAAGTAGCTACTTGCTTGAGACCTCCCCAGTTTCCTAAACTCTTCCTGAACTTCCTTTGGCTCCCATTTGCCAAGTCATTAGTACCTAGGTGGATAATGACATCCAGCTCACCCTCCTGTCTTGCCTTCCCAGTGATCCCGGTATCTTCCTTCCATCCCTCCATGCCATGGCACCTGGTAGGCACCTCACCTCCCTGTCCTCCCCCTCCTGTGTTCCTAGCTGGATCCCTCTTACGATGGAGTCCCCCACCAGGATTCACTTCCTCCTCCTCTGGGGTCCATTGCTTTCCCCACTGAGGTCACCTCCTTGGCTAACCTCCACATCCTTTCCTTCCACTTCTCTGGGTACCTCTATTTGGTTGTCCTCATTTGCCAGTGTGGCATATGAGTTCTTGAGAGGAATAGGATCTGGGATGCCTCTGCCTGACTGCTCTAACCCTCCCTGAGCCCACTGTCATCCAAGTGCTCCTCGTTCTCAGCATCCTTTGAGGCAGCTGCATTGGACTGGGTGGTCCCTGGATAGGGGGATGGTACTCCTGACCCAGTTTACTTCGGCTCTGAGTCTGGCTACCTCATCCCACAGTCCAGAGAGATGCATGCAGATAGGGCAGCACCTCAGTGTCCAGAAGGTCTGCCTGAATATGGCTGCCCCACAGCCACTGCATTGCACCACTCCCCACATTATACTGCAATTCCACTACTTGTCTGCTACTGAAGCTCTCTTAGTTCTCTTTTTATTAATTTACAGTACTAAAAATCCTGTAACTGATCCTCAGATATATATTTTTTTAAGGAAAAAGAAACCAATAAATAAATAAATGAGTCAAAACACTTGTGCTGAGGGTGGTCTTCTTCCTCTTAAGCCTCCTCCTACTTCACCTCTTACTATACTCTGTGTTTAGCTCCTGTCAATCAGATTTATCAGGGCATATAATTAAGAGTTGGGGGAAGGGAGGGGGAAAAAAATCTGCAGCAATTAAAGACAGCACAGAATTACACCACCACTATGTTTTAAATTTTCAACAGCTCAAAAACAATTATAAGTCAAGACAACAGAGAAAGAAAGTATAGTGTCACTACAAGCCTACACTCTAAGTTTAAAAGAAAAATACCAATTACCAGTTACTCTAAAGCACTGAATTGAATATGTTTCCTTCCTTCTCCTTCTGGCTTCTTCTGAGACTGAGACTTCTGAGACTAATAATAGCTGTAGATATTGTATGTGGATTTTTCAGTGTATTTATTTCAATAGATAGTATATGTATTTCAATAAAAAGTGTAGATGTTTCAGTATATAGTGTATTTCTTTCAGTAGATAGTGTATGTGGATTTTTCAGTGCATAGTGTATTTATTTCAATATATAGTGTATGTATTTCAATATAAAGTGTAGATGTTTCAGTATATAGTGTATTTATTTCAGTAGATAGTGTATGTGGATTTTTTGGTGTGTAATGTATGTATTTCAATAGATAGTGTATTTCAATATGCATTGTTTGTTTCGGTATATAGTGTATTCAGGTTTTTCAATGCATAGTGTATTTATTTCAGTATATAGTGTATGCAGATTTTTCAAGGCATAGTGTATTTCAATATACAGTGTATGTATTTCAATATAAAGTGTAAATGTTTCAGTATATAGTGTATTTGTTTCAATAGATAGTGTATATAGATTTCAGTGTGTAATGTATTTCAATAGTGTATCTATTTCAATGTGCAGTGTGTTTATTTCAGTATATAGTGTATGCAGATTTTTTCAATATATAGTGTATGTGTTACAATGTGTAGAGTATTTGTTTCAGTAGATAGTTTATGTGGATGTTTCAGTCTGTAGTGATGTATCTCAATAGGTAGTGTATGTGTTTCGCTACATAGTACCTTTGTTTGAGTGTATAGTGTATGTGGATTTTCAGTACTCAGTATGTGGATTTCAGTATATAGTGTATGTATTTCACTATATACAATGTAAGCATTTCACTATATAGTGTTTGTGGTTCACTACATTGTGTATGCATTTCACTATATAGTGTATGTGTTTTACTATATAGCCAGAGATTCTGAATTAAGTCCCTAACAGCTTGTCATAGAAGACCATCCAGAGTTTTAAAACAGCTTTAAAAAACATCTATTTAGCTTAGCTTATCCGGACTCTGGTGGAAACTGATAGTCTAGTATAGTGAGACTTATTTTTTTATTTTATTTAGACTGATTTAATGCATTCTGGTTTTTATTAACTCTGCATCTATTGTTTGAAGCTTATGGATTTTAATATTTTGCCTTGCTATGATGGTTTTAATTATGTTTATGTATGCTATGAACAAGCGTTTTGGTTTCAGAAAGGTGCTTTTTTATAAATCAGTCAAAAAAGAAAGGAGCTGGTGATACAGGTCACTGGTGAGATCTCATCTGGAGTACTGTGTCCAGTTCTGGAGGCCACACCTCTGCAAGGATATACACAGGGTAGAGGCACCTCAGAGTAGGGCAGCAGAAATGGTGCTGGGCCTGCATCAAATGTCACATAAGGAGAGACTGAAGGACCTCAATATGTATACCTTGGAGGAGGGGGGAGATATGATAGAGACCTTCAGATATCTCAAGGGCATAGATAGGGTGCAGGAGGGTAGCATCTTTCAGAAAAAATGTTCTAGAACAAGGGGACATAATATGAGACTGGAAGGGAAAAGACTAAGAGGTAACACAAAGAAGTATTTCTTCATGGATGGGTGGTGGATGCATGGAACAGCCTCCCAGCAGAGGTGGTGAGGGGAAATTCAGTAGGGGAATTCAAAAACACATAGGACAAGCATAGGGTAACCATAGTGGTAGGAAAGAGAGGGTAAAGCCAGAGATCAAGTAGGGTCTGCAGTTGTTGCAGTTGGTAAAGAAAATGGGCAGACTGGGTGGGCTTGGAGGTACTTTTCTGCCATCAGATTCTTTCTGCCATTTTGCTGTTGATTGCCCTCCCTCTGCACACCACTGCACTCTCTACCGGACTCTCAACCTCCCCTCGCCCCAGGATCATAGGCTGCCCCACTGCGCGAGTCTCACAGCCAAGTTCTGGTTCCAGTCCTTGCCACCGTATCTTGCCTCTGCCCTAACTGCCCAGATTCGACACTAGTCTCCTGGCTGTACCGTGTATGTCCTCCTCTGCTGGTCAGGCAGCCTTCAGACATAGTATGCCTAAACTGTGGAACACCCTCACTGCTGCCATCCGGCTCACGCCCCCAACTCAGCGCCTCAACCTTCTCATCAAAGCACATTTCTCCTCCACCTGTGCCTGTGGTAAATGACTGTGCTGAATGTATGCCTGACTCTGCTAAGTTCCTGCTATCTTGATGCACGATTTGATTTTTGCCGTCATTTTGCCTACTTGTTGTCTCAATATTTTTGTCTTTACTGATGTGCCGAGCTTCAGTGTCCTGCTCCTTGTATTATCATCCTGACTGTACATTGCTTCTGTCTGTTTTATCTCTACTGCCCCCTCCTGGATGCGCCTAGAACTGAGCAGCACTCTAATCAGTGTGCCTTCCTGGCGAAACTTGAAAATAAATAAACGTTTCCACATTTTTATGGTGTGGACAGCTGAAGGGTATAACCATGCATAACTATGTTTTATAAAATAGTCTAAGGATTGTGATCAGCATGATTGGTTGTTAGCCATGTGTTATATGCGTCTAATGCATGGCTAAAACCTAGTCCTTCCAACTTAGATGCAGTTCATGGTCCAGATCTTTGGGCCAATATTAGAACTTGCAGAATGAAGCACCCGTGGTTGGCCCATCAGTGCGGCTGTAGTGCTACCGCTTGTGGTGCCAACGACCCAGATTCAGAAGCGAACTCGGAGAGTCAGAAGGTTGCCCGAGTGGAGGAGGATCAAGGATCTGAGGAACTTCTCTCCTCTGGGGGTTGCTGAGCCCAATTTAAGCCTGGCTGCTTAGGGAGGCTAAGGGAAAGCAGTCCAGATCCATCAGAAGTGCAAGGAGGTGCGCTGACCAGTGACATACAGAACATGAGAGCGCATAATGTGCATTATAATGTCATTGCACATCTGCACCTCCTCAGGAGAACTCAGGAAACTCCAGGCAAGCAGGATGACACTGGTCACTCACAGGCCCTGTACCCCACTATCCAGGCCATGTCCACAGGCAGGATGACACTGGTCACTCACAGGTCCTGTACCTCACTATCCAGGCCATGTCCACAAGCAGGATGACACTGGTCACTCACAGGCCCTGTACCCCACTATCCAGGCCATGTCCACAGGTAGGATAACACCGGTCACTCACAGGCCCTGTACCCTGCTAGCCAGGCTCTGTCCACTGGCAGGATGACACCAGTCACTCACAGGCCCTGTATCCCACTATCCAGGCCATGTCCACAAGCAGGATGACACCGGCACTCACAGGCCCTGTACCCCGCTATCCAGACTATGTCCACAGGCAGGAGGACACCGGTCACTCACAGGCCCTGTACCCCACTATCCAGGCCATGTCCACAGGCAGGAGGACACCGGTCACTCACAGGCCCTGTACCCCACTATCCAGGCCATATTCACAGGCAGGATGACACCGGTCACTCACAGGCCCTGCACCCCACTATCCAGGCCATGTCTATAGGCAGGATGACACCGGTCACTCACAGGCCCTGTACCCCACTATCCAGGCCATATTCACAGGCAGGATGACACCAGTCACTCACAGGCCCTGTACCCCACTATCCAGGCCATGTCTATAGGCAGGATGACACTGGTCACTCACAGGCCCTGTACTCCACTATCCAGGCTCTGTTCACAGGCAGGATGACACCGGTCACTCACAGAATCTGTACCCCACTCTCCAGGCCATGTCCACAGGCAGGATGACACCGGTCACTCACAGGACCTGCAGCCCGCTATCCAGGCTCTGTCCACTGGCAGGATGACACCAGTCACTCACAGGCCCTGTACCCCACTATCCAGGCCCTGTCCACTAGCTAAATGATACTGGTCACTCACAGGCCCTGTACCCCGTTATCCAGGCCCTGTTCACAGGTAGAAGGACTCCAGTCACTCACAGGCCCTGTACCCTGCTAGCCAGGCCTTGTCCACTGGCAGGATGCCACCGGTCACTCACAGGCCCCATACCCCACTATCCAGGCTCTGTCCACTAGCCGAATGATACTGGTCACTCACAGGCCCTGTACCCTGTTATCTAGGCCCTGTCCACAGGCAGGAGGACACTGGTCACTCACAGGCCCTGTACCCTGCTATCCAGGCCCTGTCCACTGGCAGGATGACACCGGTCACTCACTGGTCCCATAGCCCACTATCCAGGCCCCATCCACTAGCAGAATGATACTGGTCACTAACAGGCCCTGTTCTCCATTCTCCAGTCCCTGTCCACTGGCAGGATGGCACCAGTCATTCACATACCCCGAATCCAGCTATCCAGTCCCTGTCCAGTACGTCAGATCCTGCTAGATGGCAGGGGTTGGGGAACCCCACTGACCCCCCTGGCAGGATGGCATCAGTCACTTGCAGGCCCTGTATCCTGCTATTCGGGCTCTGTCCCCAAAACTGGATTCTATTTGATGGCAGGGGCAGGGGAACCCTGTCGACCCAATTGGGAAGGGGATCAGGTTTGGGTCAGGCATAAGCAGGTAATCCCTGAAGGATGCCTTGGTGGCAGAACTGGGATGACCACTGAAATGCGGCTGGTTGGATGGGGAGAAAAAGATTAACAAAACAAAGAACCAACTGCTATTTTTCCCCACAGATGGCAATGACACCACATTGTTTAAACAGCTCTTCTTACTCAAAAAATATCTCCACGTGTAAAAGTATTCATTTTTCTGTGAAGAACATGACTTATACCCAAATTACAATGTCAGTACAAAGTGTTGTGTAATATCAGTTCCACCTGTTTCAGTGCTCATATATCAGAGTTCCATTCCTGAGCAACATCCCCCTGACACACAAATGCAGCAAGCAAATATTTCCAGCTATCGCTGCCCCAGATACACTTGTCAGCACTCAGATTGACAGAAGCTACAGCTCAGCAGCTTGTACACAGATTTTTAAAACTTTTAAAAAGCACTGCCACTTACCAGTCCATAGCTCATGGTTCTGCATGTGTGCTTCTCCTCTTGGCTGCTCACTCACTATCCGCCTCCACCTCTGCTTGTCACACTGCTATAGAAGCTTCAAAAGAAGTGGAAAAAACAGATTCAACAAGCTGCTACTACTGTTTGTTGAGACTATCAGTCTGTGTATGTATCAGGGTGGGGCCGCTTTAATGATGGTAATAATAACAGCTACTTCAGCTTCAGTGACACAAGTAGTACAAAACTCCAAAAGGCAAACATATACACCAATGTAGTACAGGTTGAGGAACACTTTTCTAACAAAACTCATAGATACATAGATACATAGACAGTGTTGGCAGATAAGGCCTATGGCCCCACCCAGTCTGCCCATTTGAGCTTGTAATTTCAGTTTGTTTTCCTAGAAGTCTGTTGCCTGGTTACCCCTGACCTCCAGAATTCCTTTATGTCTATCCCATGCATTCTTAAATCCCGTGATTGTTTCAGCCCCCACCACTTCCTCTGGCAGGGTGTTCCACTTGTCCACCACCCGTTCTGTGAAGAAATTCTTTCTCATGTTTCCTCTGAATCATCCTCCTTCCAACCTCATCCCATGCCCTCTAGTCCTGGAACATCTTTTTCGCTTAAAAATAGTGTTTTCCTGCACCCTGTTCCTCCCTGTAAGATACTTGTATGTCTCTATCATATCCCCTCTCTCCCTCCTCTCTTCCAGGAGTACATGTTCAGTTCCTTCAACCTGTCTTCATAGGACTTGTGATGCAATCCATGCACCATCTTTGTTGCCCTCCTCTGAACCTTCTCTACCCAGTCTATGTCCCACGTGGGTATGGTCTCCAGAACTGTACACTGTACTCCAGGTGGGGCCTCACTAGTGTCTTGTATGCGGAATTATGACCTCCCTTTTTCCTGCTGGTGATGCCCTGCCTATACATCCCAGCATCCTATTTGCTTTACCTGCTTTACTCATAAAAGATTTTAATCTTTTCTATATGAACATAAACATTTTGTATTTTACATCAGTGTAATATGAAGCCAGTTTACAAGCATAATTAGACATTCCAGGGTGTGCATTAGACAGTTCAAAGCATGGACTAGTGGTTGAAGGCACTCAGCCTGTGGCCTCATCCTTACTACTCCCATGGCTATACATTCAATTGTCCAATTCACACCCTCTGGTATCTTTTTGTTTACTTACATTTATTGAGTAACAGTATGCATAGAAACATAGACTTTGACGGCAGATAAGGACCGCTAGACCCATCTAGTCTGCCCATTTCCTACCTACGGATAGGCCGCAGATCCTAGTTAACCAACAGCCTTTATCTTCCTGCCCCCACAAGAATTGCCTTATGTCTGTCCCACATTCTTGAATTCTCCCACAGTTTTAGACCCACAACTTCCTCAGGAAGGCTGTTCCATGCATCCACTACCCTCTCTGTGAAATAATACTTCCTCACATTGCCCCTGAACTGCCCTCCTTCTATCTTTAAATTGTGTCCCCTTGTTCTTGCAAGTCTCTTTTTCTGAAAGATGCACCTCTTGGACTTTGTTGATTCCTTGAGGTACTTGAAAGTTTCTATCATGTCCCCCCTCCTTCTTTCCTCAAGGGTATACATATTAAGCTCCTTTAGTCTCTCCTCATACAGCTTCTCTTGCAGGCCCTGCACCATTTTAGTTGCCCTCCTCTGGACTGCCTCTATCCTGTCTATGTCCTTGCGGAGATGGGGTCTCAGAACTGGACACAGTATTCCAGATGGGGTCTCACCAACTGTCTGTACAGAGGATAACAACTTCCTGTTTTCTGCTGCTGATCTCTCCCTATACATCCCAGTATACCCCCAGCCCTCCCTACTGCCTTCTCACATTGCTTGCTAACCTTAAGGTCATCTGATGTGATTACCCCAGGTCCCTTTCCTGTTTTGTTGTTGTTACTACCTCCCCACCCATTGTGTATTCTTCCCTGGGTTCTTGTTTCCCAGGTGCATTATTTGCACTTTTGCATTGAATCCTAGCTGCCATCGTCTGACCATTCCTCCAACCTTGCCAAGTCCCTTTGCATCCTTTCCACGCCTCCTTGTGTATCAACCCTGTTGCAGATCTTTGTGTCATCTGCAAAGGCATACTTTTCCTTCAGTCCCTCTGCAATGTCACTGATGAAGACATTAAAAGGACTGGACCCAATACTGAACCCTGTGGTACCCCACTGGTAACCGCCCTTTCTTCAGAGTGGACTCCATTTACAATTACCTTCTGTGTCCTGTTGTCCAGCCAATGTTTTGCCAGGCTACCACCCTGGGACCCACTCCCAGGCTGGTTAATTTGACTATCAATCTTTGTGTGGGACTGTGTCAAATGCCTTGCAAAGTCTAGGTAGGCCATGTCCACAGCCCCTACCTGGTCTACTACTTTGGTCACCCAGTCAAAGAAATCTATTAGATTCGTCTGAGCAGACCTTCGCTGTGAACCCATGCTGCCTTGGATCCTGTGCTCCACTGACCTCTAGGTACTCAACTATTCTTTCCTTCAAGTGATTCCATCACTTTCTCTACAGAGGTCAGACTGACAGGTCTGTAGTTTCCTGCCTCTGTCTTGGTCCCACTTTTGTGAAGGGAATCACATCCTTCCTCCAGTCCTCGGGTACCACACCATCCTCCCATGATTTATTAAAAGAGTAGCCAGTGGTTTCACTAGTTCCTTCCTTAATTCTTTTAGAATTCTGGGTGGAAGTCCTTCAGGACCCATTGCTTTGTCCACCTTCAGTTTTAGGAGTTCTTGCAGAACCCTTTCTTCTGTGAAAGGACTGGGATCGACCCCCCTATCAAGAGTGCTTCTGTTAATTGGATTAGGCACTTCCCCCTCCTCTTTTGTGAATACTGAGCAGAAATATTCGTTCTGTGGCATATGTACTGTACATGATTATGAATTGTTGGAAAATAAAAGCAATTCAAATGAACTGCTCTTCTCTTTGTTATGTTGTTTACATACAGTCATTCAGAACATAAATGTGTATTTACATGATGCCATCACTAGCATGCCCTACAGGACGGAGAAAGTATTTATGAGATATAGGCTAAAAAACTCCTCACACTGCTACTTCTTTGCTCAGGGAATAGGCAAGGCAAGGCAAGGCAAAATTTATTTAAAAGACGCCCAATCCCGGAGGCTCTGGGTGCCATACAAACTTTAAACAGAATTTTAAAAGCACAAAATTTGAAAAACACAAAATTTTATACAGATTAAATAAATATAATACAATCACAGTCTTTACTGTATATACTAATTTAAATATCAAAAGCTTGGGAAAAAAGAAAAGTCTTCAGGCAGGCCTTAAAAATATCCACTTTGGGGGCTTCCCTAACCGAAGCTGGCAAAGAATTCCACAGAACGGGAGCCGCAATACTAAAGGCTCTATCACCAGGTGATTTTAGCCTCATTCTGGGAATGGTGAGTAAGCCACCACTAGAAGATCAAAGAGGGTGGGTGGGGAGGGTAGGTGACAGAAGGTCTGACAGGTAACCAGGGCCCTGCCCATGTAGGGTCTTATAGGTGAGAAGACCCACCTTAAAGGACTCTCCACCTGACTGGCAGCCAGTGCAATTCACATAAAACCGGTGTAATATGACAAAACATTTGCTGCCCAGTCAACAACCAGGCAGCTGCATTTTGCACCAGCTGCAGTCTGCTGAGTAATCCTCCTGTGACCCCGAGATAGAGCGTGTTACAGTAGTCAAGCCTAGATGTGACTAAGGCATGTATCAAGGTAGGGAGGTCCAGAGGCGGAACAAGGGGCTTAATTCTGGCAATGTTTCTGAGATGAAAAAAACAGGTGCGAACCGTGGAGGATATTTGAGCCTCCATGGTTAAGTTCCTGTCCAGAATCACTCCCAGATTTCGCACCCAAGAGGAGGCCTTCAATGACATAGCTCCAAGGACAAGCCCAGTTTCTGAGTCAGAGGCCATCCTATCACGAACTCTTTTCAACTCCACTGCCAATACCTCCGTCTTGTCAGGGTTCAGTCGCAACCAGCTGGAGGCCATCCAGTCATTAATCTCAGCCAGACAGATATTAAGCACATCCACTGTGTTGGATGTTCCTGGGGCAAAGGAAAAATATAGCTGAGTGTCATCGGCATAACAATGAAAACTCAGACCATACCTCCTAATGACCCCCCAAGGGCAGCATGCACACTGTGAACAACATTGGGGCCAGTACCGAACCCTGAGGGGCTCCACAAAATAGGAGACAGGGTGTAGATGAAGAATTCCCCATCATAACCCATTGCCTTCTGTTGGTAAGAAAGGACTCAAACCAGTTGATGACAGTACCAGTGAGTCCACATAGCTCCCTAAGGCGGACAAGCAACACACAATGGTCCACAGTGTCAAATGCAGAAGAGAGATCAAGAGAACAAGAATTGTCCTGTCCCCCAATCTCTTGCCCTGAGAGATCATTCTGCACCGAACAAGTGCAGTTTCTGTGCTATGTCTAGCCTGAAATACCGACTGGAAAGGTTCAGTACAACTCATGAGTCATGAGATGCTCTTCCAACTGAAGCGCTACCACCTTTTCCACCACCTTCCCCAAAATGGAAGGTTGGATATAGGATAGTAATCGCCCTTGATCTCCGGGTCCCAAGATGATTTCTTAGGGGTCTCACCAGACCTCCTTCAAGGCATCTGGAAAGACCCCCTCAGAAAGGAGCACCCGTACAATCAAGGCAAACACTGGGCCAACAGAGTCAATGCATCTCATTAAAAAAAGTGTTGGCACGGGTCCAGTTCAAAAAGGTATGCCTCAAGTTGACTGCCACCTCAATAACCTCACTAACCTTCACTGATCTAAACTCTCCCAACTAGGCAGTGCACTCAGAACACATAAGGCAACCACTGCCAGCTATAATACTACTAGCTGAAGAAGCCACCCGCCAGATCGAGACACCTGTCCGAAAAAAAAATGAGCAAACTCCTCACAATCTAAATTAGAAAAACCCCTCCGGGCTGCAGACAGGCAGGAAAAAGAAGCCTGTCCACAGTCCAGAAGAGTAAAAGCTGGTCAGTTTTCCTGGCAGCAATCTCCTAGACAGGAACACTGCCTTCTTCACGGTTGATTGCCTCTTGGTACACACTATAATGTGCCATAGGACCAGTTTGTCCGCCTCCAGGCAGGATCTTCTCCATAGCGCTCTAATCTCTGACCCATCTTCTTCATCTCCCTGAGCTCCCCGTCAAACCACGGGAACCTCAGGTATGAAGTTCTGGGTTGTACACGGACAGGTGTGAGGGAGTTGATGGTGTCAGATAGCACCCTATTATAGGTATCAACCCAGACATCAACACCTCCAACGCATGCAGCACCCACACTAGACAATTTAGCTGCCACCAAAAAACCCTCAGGGGTCAAACCCCGCAAAAGGTGACAGCTAATCATCTCAGCAGGGGAAGGGCTTATGGCGGCAGCCCCAAGCGTGAACTGCACTGTGCAGTGATCAGACTAATGTACTCAATCAATCCTGAGATCACTGATCTCAAGCCCCAGTGAGAACATCAGGTCCAACATGTGGCCATCCTGATGAGGTGACGCAATAACAGCCTGCGTCAATCCTAAAGAGGACATAGTCTGCAGAAAATCACAGCTACATCTATGATTCTTGTCATCAACCCAAACATTGAAATCCCCCAGAAAAACACATCTGGGGGATTCCAACGTTCCGTCAGTGATGAATTTTGCGATCTCCTGCAGGAAATTCCCCATCGACCCAGAAGGGCGATAGATGAGGAAGATCCTGCAGCCCGCATCAGGTACTCCACGAATAGCCACACATTCAAAGGAACCTGGAGTTCTCACTGGGTGCATGGTGAAGGTCAGGCTGGATCTAAAACAAATAGCTACACCGCCACCCCTGCGTTCCACTCTGGGGCAGTGCACCACGGTATATCCAGGAAGGACTGCAGCCTCAAAAATCGGGGCCGCATCGTCTCCCACCCAGGTCTCCATGATGCAAACCAGATCGACCGAAGAAATCAAAGCAGCAATAATTGCCATCTTATTTCTGATCGATCTGGCATAGCAAAGCACTGCCGTCAGGGGACTGGAGGGTGGTGCAGCCCCTCAGGTTACCTTGCCACTCAATCTGGTGGACTCCCTGGGGATGGGCACCAACCACATCTGGCCTCTTCCAGATGCTCGTCGTAACCCAGGGTGCCTTCTAGACCTAACAACCCCAATCCTACCACCACCCATACATAGGCCTCCCACTGTCCATGACCAGCACGATCCCTTCCAATCCCCACTTCCCAACAGCGTCTGACAATAGTATCTGACACTGGGAGGGGGATAAAAGAGCGGAAGTCATGCAACACTGAGCTCCCATAAATAATCCTGGCCCCTTTTAATCCTCCCATATAGCCCTTACACATCCTGAACAGCTAATACGGTACTTAGCTATCAGACTGTAAGCCAACACAATTTATATCTGAAATATCTGCCTAGCTCACTTAAATAACAAAACTTCTACTATTAATTACCATTTAAAACAAACCACAACTGCTTCACACTAATGCTCTCTGGCTAGGATATTCCCTTCTTCAATAATAATTTTTAAATAATAAGATATGAACTAATAAACTTTAACGCTACTTAGAAGGGATAAAGAGAAAGACCTACTCTTTTTCCTCCATTTATTACTAATAAAATGTTCAGTTCCGGTGGCGCTCGCACTTGCAAGCAACATGGCAATTTAAAAGAATACAATCCCCACCCCTTGGACTCTCAGGTCATAACCCCACAGTCCCCACCTTTTCAGCTGACAGCAATCAGCCCCAAGCCTCCTACAAGCAGATGTAATTAAGGAATAATACAGTCTCTCACACTGCACCTCCAAATTGCTAGTAGGGGAATCACTCTTCACTCAGGGCATCTGAATTTAAGCAACAGCAGGGAAAAAAACAGCACCAGCAGAGACAACAGAGTCAGGTATCATCCAGCTACTTGCTACAATATATAGCCCCACAGTCCCCACCTCTTCAGCTGACAGCAATCAGCCCCAAGCCTCCTACAAGCAGATGTAATTAAGGAATAATACAGTCTCTCACACTGCACCTCCAAATTGCTAGTAGGGGAATCACTCTTCACTCTTCACTCAGGGCATCTGAATGCAAGCAACAGCAGGGTAAAAACATTGAATATGAAATGAATCCAGGACCTATGCACCTATAATTTCCCTTCTGATTTAGCATCAGCAATGGAATAAAATTGATGCAAATTAATGTATCTGGTCTCCTAAAAAGAAGTGACATGGTAAAACATGGGTTTCCCATAGAAACCCGACATCCTGGTAGTTACCGAATCATGTCTAAAGAGCACAACCACTGACCAACAGATGGCACTCCATCCTCTAACACGTTTTGGTTGGACAGACCCACTAGAGGAGGAGGGTAGTCATTTATGTTAATACTAAATACCCTGCTACTGAACTTCTTGCCATTACAAACCAAAAAATTTGAATGCCTAGCTGTAAGACTTTCATTGTCCACATTTGAAGCATTCAATGTGATTGGATGCTACAGACCCCCATGGGGAGGGTCAAAACTGCTCCCAACCCTAACAAATTTTATTGACATCAATTCCAATGAGTCTGTTATTCTTGGAGACCTAAACTTGGATTGGTTTAGCCAAAAAGTGAATGCTCTAAAAGAAGTGCATTGAACTGGGTATTTCTCAGCACATTTCTGAACCTACCAGAATGAACCCTAAAAAACCCTGCTAATAGCCCTGTGCTGGACTTGATATTGATTAATAGACCACACAAAATAATGTGCACAGCTGTATTTCGTAATCATCCTAGCGATCACAATGTAGTTGTTTAAGAAGCTTGGAAAAATGCTCCCCTTGCTCTTAAATTTATCATCAAGCGAAGCTTCCACAAGTTCAAATTAGAAAGTTACCTAGCTGACCTTAGGAGCATCAGATTGCATAGCTTAAACTTAGCCCATCCAGTGGGTATGAAAATACAAACATCTGAATCTGCCAGCAGATACAAGCCACACAGTCTATCAAGTCTGCTCAAGTGTGCAGCTAGCAACCCTTATACTGCAGCTGCCCCTCCCTCTCCTCCCCTTCTCACAGAGACCTTCCCCCTCACCTTATCCCATCCCCTTTTAAAACTGCCCACTGTCTTGGAGGATACCTCCTTGGGCAGAGTGTTCCAATTAGACACCACTCTTTTCATGAAAAAGTGTCTCCTCATTTCTCTCCTGAATCTCTCCCTAGAATCACAGACCATGCCGCCTTGTGTCCCTCCCTCCACTCAACTTAAATATCTCCCCTCTACTGGTCTTGTTTATACCCTTCATGTATTTAAAGGTCTCAATCATATCACCCTTATTCATCCTCTCCTCTAGGGAGTACGTGTTAAGCTCCTTCAGCCTCTGCCTCCCCTCATAGGGTTTGTCTTCCAATCAATGTCTTATGTTTGCTGCTCTGCACTGGATCCCTTCCAGTAATCTAACATCCTTCTTCAAGTATGGGTACAAGAACTGCATTCAGTACTCCAGATCTGTACAGAAGTAGGATCACTTCACCTCTCCTGGAGGAGATTCCTCTAGCAAGCTTCCTGAATTAGTGGCCTTGATGGAGGAGGGCATCTGGATATCGTGGCAGTCACAGAAACATGGTACACACAAAACCATGACTGGGATGTAAACATACCAGGATACACTATCTACAGGAGGGACAGGGAGGGTAAAAGAGGAGGAGGAGTGGCTCTTTACATAAGGGAAGGAATCAAAGCAACAAAACAAAAGGGTAAACAGGGAGGAGAAAAAGCACTGTGGGTAAATTTGGAGACCGGCAATGGCACCACAATCCGCACAGGGGTTGTATACAGACCCCCTTCTCAGGGGGAGGAAATGGACAAGGAAATGATAGAAAGTAAACTTAGAATGGCAGAAAAAGGGGAGATATTGCTGATGGGTGATCTGAATATGCCAGATGTTAACTGGAGTGCAGTTGCAGCAGCCACTTCTAAGAGTGGGGTTATTCTAGATGCCCTACAGGGGGCCTTGAGACAACTAATATTGGAGCCCACTTTCGAGAGGGAGCAATCTTAGACCTGGTTCTCTCAAATGGAGATGAAGAAGGTTCAGAGGAGGGCAACAAAGATGGTGCATGGATTGCATCACAAGTCCTATGAAGACAGGTTGAAGGAACTGAACATGTACTCCCTGGAGGAGAGGAGGGAGAGAGGGGATATGATAGAGACATACAAGTATCTTACAGGGAGAAACAGGGTGCAGGAAAACACTATTTTTAAGCGAAAAAGATGTTCCAGGACTAGAGGGCATGGGATGAAGTTGGAGGGAGGACGATTCAGAGGAAACATGAGAAAGAATTTCTTCACAGAACGGGTGGTGGACAAGTGGAACACCCTGCCAGAGGAAGTGGTGGGGGCTGAAACAATCACGGGATTTAAGAATGCATGGGATAGACATAAAGGAATTCTAGAGGTCAGGGGTAAGGGGAAACAGACTTCTAGGAAAACAAACTGAACTTACAAGCTCAAATGGGCAGACTGGGTGGGCCATAGGCCCTTATCTGCCAACACTGTCTATGTATCTATGTATCTAAGAGAGGATCACAGATGTAGAAGTGGGTAGCCATCTGGGAACTAGCGACCATCGAACAGTATGGTTCACAATAAACACAGCAATAGAGTCAAGCCATACAAAGACAAAGGTACTGGATTTTAGGAGGGCTGACTTTGTCAAAATGGGTGAGTGCCTAAGGAATGCACTAGCAAATGGGCAGGAAGGAGGGGTGGAAGAACAATGGGGAATAATAAAAACTGCCATCACAGAGGTATCAAGCCTTTGTGTAAAGCAAATAAACAAAATGAAACGAGGTAAGAAACCACTATGGTTCTCAAAGGAAGTGGCAGTGAAGGTTCAAGAGAAAAAAGCATTCAAGAAGTACAAGGAATCACAGAAGGAACAGGACAGAGAACTGTCTCAGTTAAAGCAAAGGAAGCTGGGAGGCAGTCAGAACAGCAAAAGCCCAAAACCGAGGAAAAAGACAGCCAACTCAGTTAAGAGGATAAAACCTTTTATAGGTACCTCAGGAGTGAAGGAAGACCAAGGGAGGGATAGTGAGGCTTAATAAAGGGAGGAGGGTGGGCAGGGGTGACTGTGAAAGGCAGAGATACTAAACAAATATTTTTGCTCAGTATTTACAAAGGAATCAATCAATCAATCAATCAAGTCTTTATTTAACCAGATTCATCGTTGAGCAGAAGCTCATTTGCAAGATGGACCTGGTGAGCATGAACAATTGTATATACAGGTCAACACAGGTATTTACAAGGCAATACAGATAATACTCTTTACAGAGAGGAAGAAAAAGAAGTTCATATGTACATAGAATTATACAGATATTGTACAGAGTACACAGTATTTACATACATAGAAGTGTCTATAGGAAGATAAAGCAGGTTATCTAAGGTTGCAGGAGGAAGTAACAGAAGAAAAAATAAAATAAAAAATATACACCAGGTAGAGGTGAAGGTAGGGAAGAGAGGGAGGAAGTAGGGAGAAGGCTAGGAGGCACAGTGCACAGAAAGGAGTTGGTAAAGCTGGATGTGAGAAGGTGGATGGAGAAAGGAGTATGTGTGAGCCCCGGGATTGAATGCTATAAAGTACGGGGCATGGTAGGATGTCACAACCCAGGGTAGTGAGCTCCTATCCGAGGTTGGGAAAGGAAGAATAAGAGGATGGATGGGCCTAGTGTTGATAAGACAGGGGGATAAGAGAGAGAGAAATTAGGCTGGTGAGGAGCAAGCTGGGGGGAGGAAGAGGGGGAGGTACCTAAAATAAACAGCAGAAACACTGGATACAGAAGTTGATACCAGCCCATTTACAGAAGAAAGGGTTCTGAAAGAACTCTTAAAACTGAAGGTGGACAAAGCAATGGGGCCTGATGGATTCATCCGAATTCTAAAAGAACTAAGGGTAGAACTAGTGACACCTCTGACTACCCACTTTAACAAATCATGGGAGGATGAGGTGGTACCCGAGGACTGGAGGAGGGCAGATGTGATTCCTCTTCACAAAAGTGGGAGCAAGGCAGAAGCAGGAAACTACAGACCTGTTAGTTTAACCTCAGTGATAGGGAACATGATGGAATCACTTCTGAAGGAAAGAATTGTCGAGTATCTAGAGGCCAGAGGGGCATAGGACCCAAAGCAGCATGGATTCACTGCGGGAAGGTCATGCCAGACGAATCAGATAGATTTCTTTGACTGGGTGACCAAAGTAGTAGATCAGTGAGGGGCTGTGGATATGGCCTACCTAGACTTTTGCAAGGCATTTGACACAGTCCCACACAAAAGATTAATATACAAGTTAGCCAGCCTAGGGGTGGGTCTCAAGATGACAGCCTGGGTAAAGAATTGGCTGGAGAATAGGACACAGAGAGTAATAGTAAATGGAGTCCACTCTGAAAAAGGGGGTTACTAGTGGGGTACCACAGGGTTCAGTATTAGGATCAGTCCTCTTCAATGTTTTTATAAGTGACATTGCAGAGGACTGGAAGGAAAAGTATGTCTCTTTGCAGATGACACAAAGATCTGCAACAGGTTGATGCACAAGGTGGAGTGGAAAGGATGAGAAGGGACTTGGCAAAGTTAGAGGAATGGTTAAATGTATGGCAGCTTAGATTCAATGCAAGAAGTGCAAGGTAATGCACCTGGGAAACAAAAACCCAGGGGAAGAGTACACAATGGGGTGAGATACTAAAAACAACAAAAATGGAAAGGGACCTGGGGGTAGTCATATCAGATGACCTAAAGGTGGGCAAGCAATGTGAGAGGGCAGCAAGGAGGGCTGGGGGGATACTGGGATGCATAGGGAGGCATCACCAGTAGAAAACAGAAGTTATTATCCTCTGTACAGACAGCCAGTGAGACCCCATCTGGAGTACTGCGTGCAGTTCTGAAACCAATCTCCAAAGACATAGACAGGATGGAAGCTGTCCAGAGGAGGGAAACTAAAATGGTGCAGGGTCTGCCTGAAAGACATATGAAGAGAGACTTATGGAGCTTAATGTATAGCCTCGGGAGGAGGGAGAGGGGGGACATGATAGAAACTTCAAGTACCTCAAGAGAATCAACAAAGTCCAAGAGGGTAGCATCTTTCAAAAAAAAGGTGTGCAAGAACAAGGGGCACAATTTGAAGATGGGGGGCTCAGAGGTAATTTGATGGAGCTATTTTTTCACAGAGAGGGTGGTGGATGTATGGAACAGCCTTCCAGAGAAGGTTGTGAGTCACAAACTGGTGGAATTCAAGCATGCATGGGACAGTCATAAGGCAGTTCTAGGGGGTGGGGGTAGGAAGAGGTAGGCTGCTGGTTAACTATATCTGCAGCCTATCCATCAGGTAGGGAAATGGGCAGACTGAGTGGGCCAAGCGGTCCTTATCTGCCGTCAAATTCTATGTTTCTATGTTTCTATCTAATACACCTCAGCATCTTGTTGGCCCTCATTTCCCCTCTCCCGGAGGGTATTCCACTAGCAATACACCTCAGCATCTAGTTGGCCTTCCCCTCCCCTCTTATGGAGGGGATTCCTCTAGCAGTACACCTCAGCATCTTGTGGGCCCTCCCCTTTCCTGGAGGGATTTCTCAGCAGTACACCACAGCATCTTGTTGGCCCTCCCCTTCTCTTGGAGGTGATTTTTCTAGCAGTACACCCCAGTATCTTGTTGGCCCTCCCTTCTCTCTCTTGGAGGAGAGTCCTCTAGCAGTGCACCTCAACATCTTGTTGGCCCTCCCTCCTCTCTCCTGGAGGTGATTTTTCTTGCAGTCCACTTCAGCATCTTGCTGGCCCTCACTTCCCCTCTCCTTGAGGAGATTCTTCCAGCAATACACCTCAGCATCTTATTGGCTCTCCCCTCCTCTCTCCTGGAGGGGATTCCTCTAGCAGTACACCTCAGCATCTTGTTGGCCCTTTCCTCCCTTCTCCTGGAGGTGATTTCTCTACCAGTACACCCCAGTATCTTGTTGGCCCTCCCCTCCACTCTGCTGGAGGAGATTCCTTTAGCAGTACACCTCAGCATCTTGTTGGCCTCCTCTTCCTTCTCCTGGAGGATTCCTCTAGCAGTACACCTCAGTATCTTGTTGGCCCTCCCTCCACTCTGCTGGAGGAGATTCCTTTAGCAGTACACCTCAGCATCTTGTTGGCCCTCCTCTTCCTTCTCCTGGAGGGGATTCCTCTAGCAGTACACCTCAGCATCTTGTTTGCCCTCCCCTACTCTCTCCTGGAGGAGACTCCTCTAGCAGTACACCTCAGCATCTTGTTTGCCCTCCCCTACTCTCTCCTGGAGGAGACTCCTCTAGCAGTACACCTCAGTATCTTATTGGCCCTCACTTCCTCTTCCCTCTCCTGGAGGGGATTCCCCAAGCAATACACCTCAGCATCTTGTTGGCCCTCCCCTCCCCTCACATGGAGGGGATTCCTCTAGAAGTACACCTCAGCATTTTGTTGGCCCTCCCCTTTCCTGGAGGGGATTCCTCTGGCAATACACCCAAGTATCTTGTAGGCTCTCCCCTCCGATCTCCTGGAGGAGATTCCATTAGCAGTACACGTCAGCATCTTCTTGGCCCTCCTCCCTCTCTGGAGGTGATTCCTCTAGCAGTACACCTCAATATCTTGTTGGCCCTCCTCTCCCTCATCTGTGGAGGAGATTCTTCTAACAGTACACCCTCAGCATCATTTTGGCCTCTCTCCCCTCTCCTGAGGGATTCCTCAAGCAGTACACCTCCATCTAGTTGGCCCTCCCTCTCCTGGAGGATTCCTCAACAATACACCTCAGCATCTTGTTGGCCCTCCCCCTCTCCTGGAGGGATTCCCTAACAATACACCTCAGCATCTTGTTGGCCTCCCTCCCCTTTCCTGGGAAGATTCCTCTAGCAGTACACCTCAGCATCTTGATAGACCACCCCTCCCTTCTCCTGGAGGTGATTTCTCTAGCAGTACACCCCAGTATCTTGTTGGCCCTCCCCTCTCCTGGAGGTGATTTGTCTTGCAGTACACCTCAGTATATTGTTGGCCCTCCTCTCTCCTCTCCTGGAGGAGATTCGTCTAGCAGTACACGTCAGCATCTTGTTGGCCCTCTCCTCCCCTCTCCTGGAAGAGATTCCTCTAGCAAAACACCTCAATAACTTGTTGGCCCTCCCCTCCTCTCTCCTGGAGGAGATTCCTCTAGCAGTACAACTCAGCATCTTGTTGGTCCTCCCCTCCCCCCTCCTGGAAGTGATTTTCCTTGCAGTACAAATCAGTATCTTGTTGGCCCTCCTCTCCCCTCCCCTCTCCTGCAGGAGATTCCTCAAGCAGTACACCTCAGCATTTTTGTTGACCCTCCCTCTCCTCTCCTGGAGGATTCCTCTAGCAATACATCTCAGCATCTTGTTGCACCTCCCTCCCTCTTCTGGAGGAGCTTCCACTAATACACCCCAACATCTCATTGACCCTCCCCCCCTGATGGGGAGTCCTCTAACAGTACACCCACGCATCTTGTTGGCCCTCTCCTCCCCTCTCCTTGAGGAGATTCCTCTAGCAGTACACCTCAGCATCCTGTTGACTTTCCCCTGCCCTCTCCAGGAGGGAATTCCTCTAGCAGTACACCTCAGTATCTTGTTGGCCCTCACCTGCCCTCTCCTGGAGGAGATTCCTCTAGCAGTACCCCTCAGCATCTTGTTGGCCACACTACTCCTCTCCTGGAGGGGATTCCTCTAGCAGTTCACCTCTGCAACTTTTGGCCCCTCTCCTCTACTCTTCTGGAGCAGATTTCTCTAACAATACACCTCAGTAGCTTGATGGCCCTCCACTCCCCTCTCCTGGTGGAGATTCCTCTAGCAATACACATCAGCATCTTGTTGCCCTTCCCCTCTCCTGGAGGAGATTCCTCTAGTGGTACATCTCTCAGCATCTTGTTGGCCCTCACTTGCCATCTCCTGGTAGAGTTTCCTCTAACAATACACCTCAGTATCTTGTTGGCACTCTCATCCCTCTGCTGGGAATATTCCTCTAGCAGTACACCTCAGTATCTTCTTGGCCCTCCTCTACCCTCTCCTGGAGAGTTTCCTCTAGCAGTACTTCTCAGCATCTTGTTGGCCCTCCCTTGCCCTCTTCTGGAGGGATCCCTCCTAGCAGTACACCTCCATCTTGCAGGCCTCACTCCCCTCTCCTGGAGGATTCCCCTAACTGTACACTTCAGCATCTTGTTGGCCTCCTCCCTCTCCTTGAGGAGATTCCTCTACCAATACACCTCAGCATGTTATTGGCCCTCCTCCCCTCTCCTGGAGTGGATTCCTAGCAGTACACCTCAGCAACTTGTTGGCCTCCCTACACTCTCCTGGAGGCTCCTCTAGCAGTACACCTCAGCATCTAGTTGGACCTCCCCTCCCTTCTCCTGGAGGTGATTTCTCTACCAGTACACCCCAGTATCTGGTTGGCCCTCCCTCTGCTCTCCTGGAGAGATTTCTCTAGCAGTACACCTCAGTATCTTGTTGGCCTCCTCTCCCTCTCGTGGAGACTCCTCTAGCAGTACACCTCAGCATCTTGTTGGCCCTCCCCACCCTCTCCTGGAGTGGATTCCTCTAGCAGTACACCTCAGCTTCTTGTTGGCCCTCCCTACTCTCTCCTGGATGAGACTCTTCTAGTAGTACACCTCAGCATTTGCTGGCCTTCCCTCCCTCTCCTGGAGAGATTCCTCTAGCAATACACCCCAACATCTCAGTGACCCTCCCCACCACTCTTTTGGAGGATTCCTCTAGCAGTACATCACGCATCTTGTTGGCCCTCCCACCTCCTTTCCTGGAGGAGATTACTCTAGCAGTACACCTCAGCATCCTGTTGACTTTCTCCTGCCCTCTTCTGGAGGGTCCTCTAGCAGTACACCTCTGTATATTGTTGCCCCTCACCTCCCCTTTCCTGGAGAATTCCTTTAGCAGTGCCCTCAGCGTCTTGTTGGCCTCACTTCCCTCTCCTGGAGAATCCTCTAACAATACACCTCAGCATTTTGTTGCCCATCCCTTTCTCCCTCCTGGAAATTGCTCTGTAATACTCCTCAGTAGCTTGTAGCCCTCCTCTCCTATCTGATGGAATTCCTGTAGCAGTACACTTCAGCATCTTGTTGACCCTCGCCTCTCCTGGAGGATTCCTCTACCAGTACACCTCAGTGTCTTGTTGGCCTCCCTCCCTCTCCTTGAGGATTCCTCTAACAGTACACCTCAGCATCTTTTGGCCCCCCTCTCTGCTCTTCTGGAGCAGATTCCTCTAATAAAACACCTCAGTAGCTTGAGGGCCATCCCTCCCTCTCCTGGTGGAGATTCCTCTAGCAGTACACATCAGCATCTTGTTTCTCCTCCCTCTCCTGGAGGAGATTCCTCTATGATACACCTCTCAGCATCTTGTTGGCCCTCACTTGTCATTTCCTGGTGGATATTCCTCTAGCAATACATCTCAGTATCTTGTTGGCCCTCCTTCCCCTCTCCTGGAAGATTCCCTCAGTATACCTCAGCATCTTGTTGGCCTTCACCTTTCCTCTCCTGGGAAGATTCCTCTAGCAGTACCCTCAGCATCTTGTTGGCCTCACTTCCCTCTCCTGGAGGATCCCTCTAACATACACCTCAACATTTTGTTGGCCTCCCTTGCCCCTCCTGGAGGAATTTCTGTTGCAATACTCCTCAGTAGCTTGTTGGCCCTGCCCGCCCCTCTCCTGGTGGAGATTGTAGCAGTACACCTCAGCATCTTGTTGACCCTCACCTCTTTTGGAGAGATTCCTCTAGCAGTACACCTCAGTATCTTATTGACCCTCCCTCCCTTTCCTATAGGAGATTCCTCCAGCAATTCACCTCAGCATCCTTTTGGCCCTCCCCTCTGTTCTCCTGGAGCAGATTTCTCAAACATTACACCTCAGTAGCTTGATGACCCTCACCTCCCCTCTCCTGCTGGAGATTCCTCTAGCAGTACACCTCAGCATCTTGTTGCCCCTCCCCTCTCCTGGAGGAAATTCCTATTATGGTACACCTCTCAGCATCTTGTTGGCTCTCACTTACCACCTCCTGGTGGAGATTCCTCTAGAAATACACCTCAGTATCTTGTTGGCCATCCTCTCCCCTCTCCTGGATGAGATTCCTCTAGCAGTACACCTCAGCATCTTGTTGGCCCTCACTTGCCATCTCCTGGAGGAGATTTCTCTAGCAATACACATCAGTATCTTGTTGGCACTCTCCTCCCTGCTGCTTGGGAAAATTCCTCTAGCAGTACAACTTAGTATCTTTATGGAACTCCCCTACCTTCTACTGGAGGAGATTCCTCTAGTAGTACTTCTCAGCATCTTCTTGGCCTTCCCTTGCCCTCTCCTAGAGGGGATTCTACTAGCAGTACATCTCCACATCTTGTTGGCCCTCACTTTCCCTCTCCTGGAGAGGATTCCCTTAGAAGTACACTTCAGCATCTTGTTGGCCCTCACTTCCCCTCTCCTGGAGTGGATTCCTCCAGCAATACATCTCAGCAGCTTGTTGGCCCTTCCCTCCCCTCTCCTGGGGGGGATTCCTCTAGCAGTACACTTCAGCATCTTGTGCTTCCTCCCTACCCTCCCCTGGAGGAGATTCCTCTAGCAGTACACCTCAGCATCTTGTTGGACTTTCCCTCCCTTCTCCTGGAGGTGATTTCTCTACCAGTACACCCCAGTATCTTGTTGGCCTTCCCCTCCCCTCCCCTCTCCTGGAGGAAATTCCTTTAGCAGAACACCACAGCATCTTGTAGGTCCTCCCTTCCCCTCTCTCGAGGGGATTTCTCTAGCAGGACACCTCAGTATCTTGTTGGACCTCCTCACCCCTCTTGTGGAGGAGACTCCTCTAGCAGTACACCTCAGTATCTTGTTGGTCCTCCACTCCTCTCTCCTTGAAGAGATTCCTCTAGCAGTACACCTCAGTATCTTATTGGCTCTCCCTTCCCCTCTCCTGCAGGAGATTTCACTAGCAGTACCCCTCAGCATCTTGTTGGCCCTCCCCTCCCCTCTTCTGAAGGAGATTCTTCTAGCAATATACTTCCAGCATCTTGATGGCCCTCCTCTCGTGGAGAGATTCATCTAGCAGTACACCTCAGCATCTTTTTGGCCCTCCCACACCTCTTTTTGGGAGATTCTCTCTGAGTAGACACCTCAGTATTTTTGGCCTTCCACCTCTTTCCTAGAGGAGATTCCTACAACAGTTCACTTCAGCTTCTTGTTGGCCCTCACTTCCCTCTTCTGGAGGAGTTTCCTCTAGCGGTACACCTTCAGCATCTTGTTGGCCTCACTTGCATCTCCTGGTGGAGATTCCTCTAGCAATAAACCTCAGTATCTTGTTGGCCCTCCTTCCCTCTCCTGGAGAATTTCTCTAGCAGTACCACTCAGCGTCTTGTTGGCCTCACTTCCCTCTCCTGGAGGTGATTCCTCTAGCAATACACCTCAACATTTTGTTGGCCCTCCCTTGCCCCTGCTGGATGAGATTCCTGTTGCAATACTCCTCAGTAGCTTGTTGGCCCTCCCTCCCTCTCCTGGTGGAGATTCGGTAGCAGTACACCTCAGCATCTTGTTGACCCTCACCTCTCTTGGAGGAGATTCCTCTAGAAATACACCTCAGTATCTTGTTGGCCATCCCTTCCCCTCTCCTGGATGAGATTCCTCTAGCAGTACACCTCAGCATCTTGTTGGCCCTCACTTGCCATATCCTGGAGGAGATTTCTCTAGCAATACACATCAGTATCTTGTTGGCACTCTCCTCCCCACTGCTTGGGAAAATTACATAGAAACATAGAAACATAGAAGTTGACGGCAGACAAGGACCGCAAGGCCCATCCAGTCTGCCCATTTCTTTTTCTACCTTATAAATGTGCCATCGGCCTTTGCTATGTCAGTGACCTATCTATTCATAGTCATTTGTATTGCTCCCTTATGCCTATCCATGCCTGTTTGAAGCCCTGCACTGTATTCATAGCCACTACTTCTTGTGGTAAGCATTCGTCGCATCTACCCTTTCTGTGAAAAGAATTTCCTCACATTCCCCTTAATCGGCCTCCCTCTAATCTCATGCTGTGTCCTCTTGTCTCGTATTTTCTTATATTTAAACATGTTAGACTCTTTCACCTTGTTTATGCCCTTAAGGTGTTTAAATGTCTCGATCATATCACCTCTCTCCCTCCTTTGCTCAAGGTATACATATTGAGCTCCGTTAATCTGTCCTCATATGTCTTCTGATGCGGTCCCTGCACCATTTTGGTTGCCCTTCTACTGGACTGCCTCAATTTGTGGTTAATGTCCTTGTGAAGGTGTGGCCTCCTTCACAAGGACATTAACCAAATTGAGGCAAATTCCTCTAGCAGTACAACTTAGTATCTTTTTGGAACTCCCCTACCCTCTACTGGAGGAGAATCCTCTAGCAGTACTTCTCAGCATCTTCTTGGCCTTCCCTTGCCCTCTCCTAGAGGGGATTCTACTAACAGTACATCTCTGCATCCTGTTGGCCCTCACTTTCCCTCTCCTGGAGAGATTCCCTAAGTACACTTCAGCATCTTGTTGGCCCTCACTTCCCCTCTCCTGGGTGGATTCCTCAAGCAATACATCTCAGCGCTTGGCCTCCTCCCTCCCCTCCCCAGGAATTCCTCTAGCAGTACACCTCAGCATCTTGTTGGACTTCCCTCCCTTCTCCTGGAGTGATTTCTCTCCAGTACACCCCAGTATCTTGTTGGCCCTCCCCTCCCCTCTCCTGGAGGAGATTCCTTTAGCAAAATACCACAGCATCTTGTAGGCCCTCCCTTCCCCTCTCTCAAGGGGATTTCTCTAGCAGGACATCTCAGTATCTTGTTGGACCTCCTCACCCCTCTTGTGGAGGAGACTCCTCTAGCAGTACACCTCAGTATCTTGTTGGCCCTCCGCTCCTCTCTCCTTGAGGAGATTCCTCTAGCAGTACACCTCAGTATCTTATTGGCTCTCCCCTCCCCTCTCCTGCAGGAGATTTCACTAGCAGTACCCCATAGCATCTTGTTGGCCTTCCCCTTCCCTCTTCTGGAGGAGATTCTTCTAGCAATATACTTCAGCATCTTGTTGGCCCTCCCCTCTCGTGGAGGGGATTCATCTAGCAGTACAACTCAGCATCTTTTTGGCCCTCCCACCCCTCTTTTGAGAGATTCCTCTAACAGTACACCTCAGTACTTTTGGCCTTCCTCCTCTCTCCTAGAGATTCCTCCAACAGTTCGCTTCAGCTTCTTGTTGGCCTCACTTCCCTCTTCTGGAGTAGATTCCTCTAGCGGTACACTCTCAGCATCTTGTTGGCCCTCACTTGCATCTCCTGGTGGAGATTCCTCTAGCAATAAACCTCAGTATCTTGTTGGCCCTCCCTTCCCCTCTCCTGGAGGAGATTTCTCTAGCAGTACCACTCAGCGTCTTGTTGGCCTTACTTCCCCTCTCCTGGAGGGGATCCCTCTAGCATTACACCTCAACATTTTGTTGGCCCTCCCCTTGCCCCTCCTGGATGAGATTCCTGTTGCAATACTCCTCAGTAGCTTGTTGGCCCTTCCCTCCCCTCTCCTGGTGGAGATTCTGGTAGCAGTACACCTCAGCATCTTGTTGACCCTCACCTCTCTTGGAGGAGATTCCTCTAGCAATACACCTCAGTATCTTGTTGGCCATCCTTCCCTCTCCTGGATGAGAGTCCTCTAGCAGTACACCTAAGCATCTTGTTGGCCCTCACTTGCCATCTCCTGGTGGAGATTTCCCTAGCAATATACATTAGTATCTTGTTGGCACTCTCCTCCCGCTGCTGGGAATATTCCTCTAGCAGTACACCTTAGTATCATTTTGGAACTCCCTACCTCTCCTGAGGAGATTTCTCTGCAGTACTTCTCAGCATCTTCTCGTTTCCTCCTTGCCCTCTCCTGTGAGATTCTACTAGCAGTACAACTCCCATCTTGTTGGCCCTCACTTTCCGTCTCCTGGAGTGGATTCCCTTAGAAGTACACTTCAGCATCTTCTTGGCCCTCCCCTCCTCTTTCCTGGAGGAGATTCCTTTAGCAGAACACCTCAGCATCTTGTAGGCCCTCCCCTCCCCCCTCTCGAGGTGATTTGTCTAGCAGGACATCTCAGTATATTGTTGGCCCTCCACACCCCTCTTGTGGAGGAGACTCCTCTAGCAGAACACCTCAGTATCTTGTTGGCCCTCCACTCCTCTCTCCTTGAGGAAATTCCTCTAGCAGTACACCTCAGTATCTTATTGGCCCTCCCCTGCCTTCCTGTCTCCTGGAGGAGATTTCACTAGTAGTACCCTCAACATCATGTTGGCCTCCCTCCCTCTTCTGGGGAGATTCTTCTAACAATATACTTCGAAACTTGTTGGCCCTCCCTCTCGTGGAGGATTCATCTAACAGTACAACTCAGCATCTTGTTGGCCTCCACCCATCTTTTGAGGAGATTCCTCTAGCAGTACACCTCAGTATCTTTTGGCCCTCACTCCTCTCTCCTGAGAGATTCCTCCAGCAGTTCACTTCAGCATCTTGTTGGCCCTCACTTCCCCTTTTCTGGAGGAGATTCCTCTAGCAGTACACCTTAGTATCTTTTTGTTACAGCTCTCCCCTCTCCTGGAGGAGATTCCCCCAGCAGTATACCTCAGCATCTTGTTGGCCACCCCGGAGGGGATTTCTCTAGCAATACACCTCAGCATCTTGTTGGCCTTCCCCTCCCCTCTCCTGGAGGAGAATCCTCTAGCAATACACCCCCATCTCATTGATCCTCCCCTCCCCTCTCCGGGAGGGGATTCCTCTAGCAGAACACCTACGCATCTTGTTGGCCTTCCCCTTTCCTCTCCTGGAGGAGATTCCTCTAGCAGTACACCTCAGCATCCTGTTGACTTTCTCCTGCCCTCTCCTGGAGGGGATTCCTCTAACAGTACACCTACATATCTTGTTGACTTTCTCCTGCCCTCTCCTGGAGGATTCCTCTAACAGTACACCTCAGTATGTTGGTGGACCACCTCCCTCTCCTGCAAGAGATTCCTCTAGCAGTACCCCCACAGTGTCTTGTTGGCCTCACATCCCCTCTCCTGGAGGATTCCTCTAACAATACACCTCAGCATTTTGTTGGCCATCCGCTTCTCCTCCTGGAGAGATTCCTCTAGCAATGCTCCTCAGTAGCTTGTTGGCCCTCCCTCCCTCTCCTGATGGAGATTTCTGTAGCAGTACACCTCAGCATCTTGTTGACCCACCTCTCCTGGAGATTCCTCTACCAGTACACCTCAGTATCTTGTTGGCCTCCCTCCCTCCCTCTCCTGGAGGATTCCTCAACAAGTTCACCTCAGTATCTTTTGGCCTCCCTCTGCTATTCTGGAGCAGATTCCTCTAACAAAACACCTCAGTAGCTTGATGCCCGTCATCTCCCTCTCCTGGTGGAGATTCCTCTAGCAGTACATCAGCATCTTGTTGCCTCCTCTCTCCTGGAGGAGATTCCTCTAGCGGTACACCTCTCAGCATCTTGTCGGCCCTCACTTGCCATCTCCTGGTGGAGATTTCTCTGGAGTACACCTCAGCATCTTGTTGGCCCTCCCTCTCCTCTCCTGGTGGGGATTCCTCTAGCAGCACACCTCCGTATCTTTAAATCACCTTTCCTCTCCTGGAGAGATTCCTCTAGCAATTCCCTCAGTGTCTTGTTGGTCTCACTTCCCCTCTCCTGGAGGGGATCCCTCTAGCAATAAACCTCAATATTTTGTTGGCACTTCCCTTGCCCCTCCTGGATGAGATTCCTGTTGCAATACTCCTCAGTAGCTTGTTGGCCCTCCCCTCCCCTCTTCTGGTGTAGATTCCTATAGCAGTACACCACAGTTTCTTGTTGACCCTCACCTCTCTTGGAGGAGATTCCTCTAGCAGTACACCTCAGTATCTTGTTGACCTTCCCCTCCCCTTTCCTGGAGGGATTCCTCCAGCAGTTCACCTAATCATCTTTTTTGCCCTCCCCTCTGCTCTCCTGCAGCAGATTTATCTAACATTACACCTCAGTAGCTTGATGGCCCTCCCCTGTCCTGCTCGAGATTCCTCTACCAGTACACCTCAGCATCTTGTTGCCCTCCTCTCTCATGGAGAATTGTTCCAACAGTACACCTCTCAGCATCTTGTTTGCCTCACTTTACATCTCCTGGTGGAGATTCCTCTAGTACATTAGTTCTCAAGCTTTGTCATGGTGAGCCTCCCCAAAGCCATGGAAAAGATCTTGAGCCTCCCTCAAACATTGAAATAGCCTTAGGCCTCCCCATAAAAAAACAACATCTTAGCACAGTACCTCAGGAAACAAATGAAACTCCTTTCAGTAGTTAGCTCTCATTTTATACAAGTTATTGTACCCCTCCTTGTAACTCCCCTCCCCAGGCCAGCCTACTTGCTCCACTGTTTTGACTCTCAAACCATTGTTGCCCCTTGCTGCAGTGCCTTCATTGGTCAGACTGCTTTCTCTGTCTGTTTCCCCTCTATCTGGATTAATGTCTCCCTCTTCCCCTGCTGTTAAGTATCCTCTCAGAGATCATGTTGCTTCTTCCTGCTCTTGCTCCTACAACATCTCTGCTTAAGCTTTGTATTTGGATTGTTCAACCACCAGTCTAATTGATCAGTTGTTACTTCTCAATATTTGTTCATTGTTCCTAATTGTTTGCACTATTATTCATTTTGTATTGCTTTGTTTTGTAGTTGCCTTTTAAATTTTATTCACTCCCTACACTTCCCAAGGTACACTTGAAATGAGCCTTGGCTCAGAGTGTCTTTCCTGGTCACCAATTTGTAAATAAATACATAAATCCACCTACTAGTATCCTTTTTCAGATTGCCTCATCCCTTCACACAAAATACCTCAAACTCAAAATTTAAATATAGTTCTTTTTCAGACTTGGTTGAGCCTCCCCTGGAAAAGGTTGGGGCCTCCCTAGAGAGGCTGGCCTCACCATTTGAGAAACCCTGCTCTAGTAATACACCTCAGTATCTTGTTGGCCCTCCTCTCCACTCTCATGGATGAGATTCCTCTAGCAGTACACTTCAGCATCTTGTTGGGCCTCACTTGCCATCTCCTGAGGAGATTTCTCTAGTAATACCATCAGTATATTGTTGGCACTCTCCTCCCTGCTGCTCAGGAATATACCTTTAGCAGTACACCTCAGCATCTTTTGGAACTCCCCTACCCTCTCCTGGAGAGATTCGTCTAGAGTACTTCCCAGCATCTTGTTAGCCCTCCTTGCCCCTCTCCTGGAGGATTCTGCTAGCAGTGCACCTCCGCATCTTGTTGGCCCTCACTTTCCCTCTCCTGGAGAATCCCCAACAGTACACCTCAGCAGCTTGTTGGCCCTCACTTCACCTCTCCTGGAGAGATTCTTCTACAGTACACCTCAACAGCTTGTTGGCACCCCCCTACCCTCTCCTGAGGAATTCCTCTAGCAGTACACCTCAGCATCTTGTTGGACCTCCACTCCCCTCTCTCAAGTGATTTCTCGCAGTACACCTCAGTATCTTGTTGGCCTCTCCTCCCTCTTCTGGAGGAGATTCTTCTAGAAATATACTTCAGCATCTTGTTGGCCCTCCCCTCTTCTTGGAGGGGATTTATTTATTTTTATTTATTTAGCTTTTGTTGACCGGGTAAGTGCACTAGACAAATATTGCCTATTTTCAGGCACGACCCGGGGGAGGGGGATACAGATGAATACCAACTGACCTTGAACCAGATTAAGCTGTTGGTGGTATTTTTAGTGAATGAGGGAAATTTGGCCAGGACACCGGGGAAATTCCCTACTCTTTTCGATAGGTGCCATGGGATCTTCAACATCCACCTGAACTACCACCAATCCAGGCAGATGGGACCTTCGGTTTAACGTCTCATCCGGCGGCACCTCAAATGCAGCACCCCCCTCATGCTGCATTACAGTGTCAGTACTGGGATATTAACTCAAGTGCCAGATGTGGGAACTGAACCCACAGGCTTCTGATCTCCCGGCCTCAGAGGCGAGTGTGCTACCTACTGAGCCACTGACACTGACAATCTATTCATCTAGCAGTACACCTCAGCATCTCGTTGGCCCTCCCACCCCTTTTTTTGAGGAGATTCCTCCAGCAGTTCACTTCAGCATCTTGTTGGCCCTCACTTCCCCTCTCCTGGAGGAGATTCCGCTAGCAGTACACCTTAGTATCTTTTTGGCCCTGCTCTCCCCTCTTCTGGAGGAGATTCCCCTAGCAGTATAACTCAGCATCTTGTTGGCCACCCCAGAGGGGATTTCTCTAGCAGTACACCTCAGCATTTTGTTGGCCCACCCCTCCCCTCTCCTGGAGGAGATTCCTCTATCAATACACCCCAACATCTTATTGATCCTCCCCTCCCCTCTCCGGGAGAATCCTCTAGCAGAACACCTACGAATCTTGCTGGCCCTCCCCTTTCCTCACCTGGAGGAGATTCCTCTTGCAGTACACCTCAGCATCTTGTTGGCTTTCCCCTGCCCTCTCCTGGAGGAGGTTCCTCTATCAGTATACCTCAGCATCTTGTTGGCCTTCATCTTCCCTCTCATGGGGGAAATTCCTGTAGTAGTACCCCTCAGCGTCTTGTTGGTCTTCATTTCCCTCTCCTGGAGGTATTCCTCTAACAACACACCTCAGCATTTTGTTGGCCCTCCCTCCTCCCTCCTGGAGAGATTCCTGTAACAATTCACCTCAGTAGCTTGTTCACCTCCCTCCCTCCCCTGGTGGAAATTACTCTGTAGTACACTCAGCATCTTGTTGGCCCTCCCTCTTCTGGAGAGATTCCTCTAGTACTCCTCAGTAGATTGTTTGCCTTCCCTCCCCTCTCCTGGTGGAGATTCCTCTAGCAGTACACCTCAGCATCTAGTTGGACCTCCCTCTCCTGGAGGAGGTTCCTCTAGCAATGCACCTCAGCATCTTGTTGTCCCTCACTTGCCATCTCCTGGAGGAATTTCTCTGTCAATACACATCAGCATCTTGTTGGCACTCTCCTCCTCTGCTGGGGATATTCCTTAAGCAGTACACCTCACTATCTTGTTGGCCCTCCCCATTGGAGGAATTCCTCTAGCAGTACACCCCAGTATCTTGTTGGCCCTCCACTCCACTCTCCTGGAGGATATTCCTCTAGCAGTTCACTTCAGCATCTTGTTGGCACCCCCTACCCTCTCCTGAGAGATTCCTCTAGCAGTACACCTCAGCATCTAGTTGGACCTCCCTCTCCTGGAGAGGTTCCTCTAGCAATCACCTCAGCATCTTGTTGGCCCTCCACTCCCCTCTCTCAAGGTGATTTCTCTCTGCAGGACACTTCAGTATCTTGTTGGCCCTCCTCACCCCTCGTGGAGATTCCTCTAACAGTACCTCAGTATCTTGTTGGCCCTCCTCCCTCTCCTGGAGGAGATTTCACTGTAGTGCCCCTCAGCATCTTGTTGGCCCTCTCCTCCCTCTTCTGGAGAGATTCTTCTAGAAATATACTTCAGCATCTTGTTGGCCCTCCCTCTTCTTGGAGGATTCATCTAACAGTACACCTCAGCATCTCGTTGGCCTCCACCTCTTTTTTGAGGAGATTCCTCCAGCAGTTCACTTCAGCATCTTGTTGGCCCTCACTTCCCTCTCCTGGAGGACATTCCTCTAGCAGTACACCTTAGTATCTTTTGGCCCTGCTCTCCCTCTTCTGGAGAGATTCCCCTAGCAGTATAACTCAGCATCTTGTTGGCCACCCCAGAGGATTTCTCTGTAGTACACCTCAGCATTTTGTTGGCCCACCTCCCTCTCCTGGAGAGTCCTCTGTAATACACCCAACATCTTGTAGATCCTCCTCCCTCTCCGGAGAGAATCCTCCTAGCAAAACACCTACAGAATCTTGCTGGCCCTCCCTTTCCTCACCTGGAAGATTCCTCTTGCAGTACACCTCAGCATCTTGTTGGCTTTCCCCTGCCTCTCCTGGAGGAGGTTCCTCTATCAGTATACCTCAGCATCTTGTTGGCCTTCATCTTCCCTCTCATGGGAGATTCCTGTAAGTACCCTCAGCGTCTTGTTGGCCTTCATTTCCCTCTCCTGGAGGTATTCCTCTAACAACACACATCAGCATTTTGTTGGCCTCCCTCCTCCCTCCTGGAGAGATTCCTGTAACAATTCACCTCAGTAGCTTGTTGACCCTCCCTCCCTCCCCTCCCCTGGTGGAGATTACTCTAGCAGTACACCTCAGCATCTTGTTGGCCTTCCCTCTTCTGGAGGAGATTCCTCTAGTTGTACTCCTCAGTAGATTGTTTGCTTCCCTCCCTCTCCTGGTGGAGATTCTTTAGCAGTACACCCTCAGCATCTAGTTAGACCTCCCTCCTGGAGGAGGTTCCTCTAGCAGTACACCTCAGCATCTTGTTGTCCCTCACTTGCCATCTCCTGGAGGAGATTTCTCTAGCAATACACATCAGCATCTTGTTGGCACTCTCCTCCCCTCTGCTGGGGGATATTCCTTAAGCAGTACACCTCACTATCTTGTTGGCCCTCCCCCCCCATTGGAGGAGATTCCTCTAGCAGTACACCTCAGTATCTTGTTGGCCCTCCACTCCACTCTCCTGGAGGAGATTCCTCTAGAAGTACACCTTAATATATTTTTGGCTCTCCTCTCCCCTCTCCTGGAGGAGATTCCCCTAACAGTATACTTCAGCATTTGTTGGCCCCCTGGAAGATTCTTCTAACAGTACCTCAGCATCTTGTTGGCCCTCCCTCCCTCTCCTGGAAGAGATTCCTCTAGCAATACACCCTACATCCCATTGACCCTTCCCTTCCCTCTCCTGGAGGAGATTCCTTTAGCAGTACACCTCTGCATCTTGTTGGCTTTCCCCTACCCTCTCCTGGAGGGTATTCCTCTAACAGTACACCTCAGCATCTTGTTGGCCCTCTCCTTCCCTCTCCTGAAGGAGATTCCTGTAGCAGTTCCCCTCAGTGTCTTGTTGGCCTTCACTTCCCCTCTCCTGGAAAGGATTCCTCTAGCAATACACCTAAGCATTTTGTTGGCCCTCCCCATCTCCCTTCTGGACTAGATTCCTCTAGCAATACACCTCAGTAGCTTGCTGGCCCTCCCTTCCCTCCCCTGGTGGAGATTCCTCTAGCAGTGCACCTCAACACCTAGTTGGCCCTCCCCTATCCTGGAAGAGATTCCTCTAGCAGTACACCTCTCGGCATCTTGTTGGCCCTCACTTGCAACCTCTTGCTGGAGATTCCTCTAGCAATACACCTCAGTGTCTTGTTGGCCCTCCCCTCCCCTTTCCTGGAGGAAGTTTCTCTAGCAGTACAGCTCAGCATCCTGTTGGCCCCTAACACCATTTCCTGGGTGATGTCTCTAGCAATACACATCTGCATCTTGTTGGCACACTCCTCCCTCTGCTGGGGATATTCCTCCAGCAGTACACTCAGGATCTTGTTGGCACTCCCATACCCTCTTCTGGAGGAGATTCCTCTAACAGTACACCTCAACATCGTGGTGACCCTCCCTGCCCTCTCCTGTAGGGATTCCTGTAGCAGTACACATCAGCATCTTGTTGGCCCTCACCTTCTCGTGGAGGACATTCCTCTGGCAGGCTTCTTAGCATCTTGTAGGCCTCCTCTCCTGGAAGAGATTCCTCTAGCAATACACCTCTGCATCTTGTTGGCCTTCACCTACCCTCTCCTGGAGAGATTCCTCTAGCAATACACCTCAGTATCTGAGTTGACCCTCCTCCTCTCCCCTCTCCAGGAGGAGATTTCTCTAGCAGTATCCCTCAGCACCTTATTTGCCCTCTCCTCCCTCTCCTGGAGGAGATTCTTCCTCAATATACCTAAGCATCTTGTTTCCTCCCTCTCATGGAGATTCATCTAACAGAACACCTCAGCATTTGCTTGCCCTCCCTCCCTCCCCTCTACTGGAGAATTCCTCTGCAGTACACCTCTGTATCTTGTTGGCCTTCCCCCCTCCTGGACGGGATTCCTCTAGCAGTACACCTCAGCATCTTGTTGGCCTTCCCCTCCTCTCCCCTCTCCTGGAAGAGATTTTTCTTACAGTACACCTCAGTATATTGTTGGCCTTCCCCTCCCCTCTCCTCTCCTGGAGGAGATTCCTCCAGCAATACACCCAAACATCTTATTGACCCTCCCCTCCTCTCTCCTGGAGCTGATTCGTCTAGCAGTACACCTCAGCATTTCGTTGGCTTTCCCCTGCCCTCTCCTGGAGAGGATTCCTCTAGCAGTACACATCAGTATCATGTTGACCCTCCCCTCTCTGCCCCTGGTGGGGATTCCTCTAGCAGTACACCTATGCATTTGTTGGCCCTTCCCTCCCCTCTCCTGGAAGAGATTCCTCTAGCAGTGCACCTTAGCATCTCGTTCGCTTTTTCCTGGCCTCTCCTGGAGGAGATTCCTCTAGCAGTATCCCTCAGCGTCTTGTTGGCCTCACTTCCCTCTCCTGGAAGATTCCTCTAGCAATACACCTCAGCATTTTGTTGGCCCTCCCCTCCTACCTCCTGGTGGAGATTCCTCTTGCAATACAACTCAGTAGCTTGTTGACCCTACACTCCCCTCTTCCAGTGGAGATTCCTGTAGCAGTACACCTCAGCATTTTCTTGACCCTCCCCTCTCCTGGAAGAGATTCCTGTAGCAGTACACCTTAGTATCTTGTAGGCCCCCCTCCGCTCTCCTGGAGGGGATTCCTCTAGCAGTACACCTCAGCATCTTTTTGGCCCTCCCCTCTGCTCTACTGGAGCAGATTCCTCTAACAATACACCTCAGTAGCTTGATGGCCCTCCCTTCCCCTCTCCCGTTGGAGATTCCTTTAGCAGTACACCTCTCAGAATCTTGTTGGACCTCACTTGCTATTTCCTGGTGGAGATTCCTCTAGCAGTTCACTTCAGCATCTTGTTGGCCCTCATTTCCCTCGCCTGGAGGAATTCCTCTAGCAGTACACCTCAGTAACTTATGGCCCTCCTCTCCCTCTCCTGGATAAGATTCCCCAGCAGTACACCTCCGCATCTTGTTGCCCTCCCCCTCCTGAGGATTCCTCCAGCAGTACACCTCAGCATCTTGTTTGCCCTCCCCTCCTCTGTCCTGGAGGATATTCCTCTAGCAATACACCCCTACATCTCATTGACCCTCTCCTCCCCTCTACTGGAGGGGATTCCTCTAGCAGTACACCTGCGCATCTTGATGGTCCTCCACTGTCCTCTCCTGGCAGATATTCCTCTAGCAGTACACCTCAGAGTCTTGTTGTCCCTCACTTCTCCTCTTCTGGATGGGATTCCTCTAGCAATACACCTCAGCATTTTGTTGGCCTTCCCCTCCTCCTTCCTGGATGAGATTCCTCTAGCAATACACCTCAGTAACTTGTTGGCCTCCCCTCTGCTGGAGGAGCTGTCTCTAGCAGTATACCTCTGTATCTTGTTGGCCCTCCCCTCCCATCTCCTGGAGGGGATTCCTCTAACAGTACACCTCATCATCTTGTTGGCCCTCCTCTCTGCTGTTCTGCAGGAAATTTCTCTAACAGTACACATCAGTAGTTTGTTGGTTCTCCCCTCCCCTCTCCTTGTGGAGATTCTTCTAGCAGTACACCTCTCAGCAACTTGTTGGCCCTCACTTGCCATCTTCTGGTGGAGATTCCTCTAGCAATACACCTCAGTATTTTTTTGGCCCTCCCCTCCCCTCTCCTGGTGGAAATTCCTCTAGCAATACCCCTTAGCATCTTGTTGGCCCTCACTTGCCATTTCCTGGAGGAGATTTCTCTAGCAATACACCTCAGTATCTTGTTGGCCTTCCCCTCCACTCTACTAAGGGAGATTCCTCTTGCAGTACACCTCAGTATCTTATCAGACCTCCCTCTCCTCTCCTGGAGAGATTCCTCTAACAGTACCTCAGCATCTTGTTGGCCCTCACTTCCCCTCTCCTGGAGGAGATTTCTCTAACAGGTCCCTCTGCATCTTGTTGGCCCTCCTCCTGTCTCCTGGAGATTCTTCTAGCAATATTCCTCAGAATCTTCTTGGCAATCCCTCTCATGGAGGATTCATCTAACAGTACACCTTAGCATCTTGTTGGATCTCCCTCCCCTCTACTGGGCAATTCCTCTAGCAGTTCACTGCAGCATCTTGTTAGCCTTAACTTCCCCTCCACTGGAGGAGATTCCTCTAGCAGTACAACTCAGTATCTTTTTGGCCCTCCTCTCCCCTCTCCTGGAGGAGATTCCCCTAGCAGTACACTTCAGAATCTTGTTGGCCCTCCCCCTCCTCCTGGAGGGTATTCCTCTAGCAGTACACCTCAGCATCTTTTTGGCCCTTCCCTCCCCTCTCCTGGAGGAGATACCTCTAGCAATACACCCCAACATCTCTTTGATTCTTCCCTCCCCTCCCCTGTAGGGGATTCCTCTAGCAGTACACCTACACATCTTGTTGGACCTCCCTTCCCCTCTCCTGGAGGAGATTCCTCTAGCAGTACACCTCAACATCTTGTTGGCTTTCCCTGAGGAATTCCTCTTGCATTACCCTCAGTGTCTTATTCCCCTCACCTCTCTGGAAGTTCCTCTAACAATACACTTCAGCATTTTCTGGCCTCCCTCCTCCTTCCTGGAGGAGATCCTCTACAGTACATCTCAGTAGCTTGTTGGCCTCCCTCCCTCTCCTACATAGATACATAGACAGTGTCGGAGATAAGGCCTATGGCCCACCCAGTCTGCCCATTTGAGCTTGTAAGTTCAGTTTGTTTTCCTAGAAGTCTGTTGCCCTTACCCTGACCTCCAGAATTCCTTTATGCCTATCCCATGCATTCTTAAATCCCTGATTGTTTCAGCCCCCACCACTTCCTCTGGCAGGGTGTTCCACTTGTCCACCACCCGTTCTGTGAAGAAATTCTTTCATGTTTCCTCTGAATCGTCCTCCATTCAACTTCATCCCATGCCTCTAGTCCTGGAACATCTTTTCACTTAAAAATAGTGTTTTCCTGCACCCTGTTCCTTCCTGTAAGATACTTGTATGTCTCTATCATATCCCTCTCCCTCCTCTCTTCCAGGAGTACATGTTCAGTTCCTTCAACCTGTCTTCATAGGACTTGTGATGCAATCCATGCACCATCTTTGTTGCCCTCCTCTGAACCTTCTCTACCCTGTCTATGTCCTTCGTAGGTATGGTCTCCAGAACTGTACTCTGTACTCAGGTGGGGCCTCACTAGTGTCTTGTATAAGCGGAATTATGACCTCCTTTTCCTGCTGGTGATGCCCTGCCTGCACATCCCAGCATCCTATTTGCTTTACCTGCTGCCTTGTCACACTGTTTCCCTGCCTTGAGGCTCATCAGAGATGACAACCCCAAGATCCCTTCCTGCTTGGTGCATGCTACATCCTCACCCCCAACTGATATATTGTGCTGGGTTTTGTGCCCCATATGCATTATCTTGCACTTCTTTGCATTGAATTTCAACTGCCAAACCCTGACCATTCTTCAAGTTTCTGCAGGTCGCTTCTCATTCTGTCTACACCCTCTGGTGTGTCTACTCTGTTACAAAGCTTTGTGTCATCAGCGAACAGTGAAATTCTGCCTTCTGGGTCCTCGCAATGTCACTGATGAAGATGTTGAATAGGACGGGTCCCAGCACTGATCCCTGTGGTAGCCACTGGTCACTCCCTCTGTGGAGTGACAGCCATTTACCACCACCCTCTGTGTCCTGCCACCCAGCCAGTTACCTACCCACCACACTACTGTCCTGCCCACACCTATTCCCCAGTTTGTGTAATAGTCTTCTATGTGGCACCGTGTCAAAGGCCTTGCTGAAGTCCAGATAGGCCATGTCCACTGCCCTCCCTGATCCACCTCCCTAGTCACCCAGTCAAAAATTCAATGAGGTTGGTCTGACATGACCTCCCCTGGTGAAACCATGCTGCCTTGGGTCCTGTAGTCCATTGACAACCAGATGTTCCACCAATCTCTCCTTCAGTAGTGCTTCCATGATCTTCCCACTACCAAGGTGAGACTGACTGATCTGTAGTTCCCTGCTTCCTCTTTGTTCCCACTTTTGTATAAGGGGACTACATCTGCTGTCCTCAGTCTTTGGGAACCTCCCTGTTTCCAGTGATCAGCTAAACAGGATAGCCAGAGTTCAGCCACCACCTGTCTTAGTTCTTTAAGGCCTGGGGTACCCCATCTGGCCCCATTGCTTTATCAACTCTTATTACTTCCAGTTCCTTCAGGACCCTTTCTCGTGTAAGAGACTTGTGTCCATTTCTGCACCATTCTCACCCTTGTACTCCTTCAGACCCATTACCCTCCTCTTCCTCAGTAAAGACTGAGCAGAAATATCTGTTCAATATGTCAGCCTACTCTGTTGTCATCCTCCACTTGGCCCCATCCTCCCCTTCAGTCTCACTCTTCCCTCCCTTTGTCTTTCTTTTTCACTTATGTACCTGTAAAAGGTTTTGTCCCTCTACCCACTGATTTTGCAATGTGTTCTTCTATCTGAGCTTTGGCTTCCCTTACTGACCTCCTGCCTCCCTTTGCTTCTCCTGGTACTTCTCCCTATCCCTTCTGCCTGTGTCTTTTTGTATTGCCTGAATGCAATCTTTTGGTTTCACTTTCTTTGCTACCTCTTTAGAAAACCATAATGGTCTCCTCTTCCTTTTCCTCTTGCTAACCTGCTTAATGCATAATTCTGTTCTTGTAATCCCCATTTTAAATACTGCCCACTGTTCCTCAACCCTGATTCCTGTCCCATTCTCTTAATGCCTCTTTCAAGTATCTCCCATTTTCCCAAAGTCTGCCCCTAAAATCCAGGATACGTGTTTTGTGTGGTTTGGTTCTGCTCTTTCTGTGATTTCAAACCACAATGACTGGTGGTCACTGTTTCCCAGGTGCTCCCCACTGTTACCCTCATCACACTGTCCCTGTTTGTGAGCACAAGGTCCAGTATTGCCTTCTGCGAGTTGGTTCCATGACCAGTTGCTTGAGGAAGGCACCCTGAAGGAGTCCAGGATAAATCTGCTCCTAGTTGATGCTGCTGCTGGGATGCTCCAGTCCACGTCTGGAATATTGAAGTCTCCAACCAGTACTACCTCACCCTTGTCTGCCATCCTTTGATGGCTTCGCATCTGCTCCCCTATTTGTTTCTTCCTCCTGGGCTGGTGGTTTATAGACCACCTGTGCGGATGGTTGTCCCATTTTCCTTTCCAGCTTAGCCTCCCAATATCTCCCCATTTGTTCTCCTGGATCTCTGTGGTTTTTGTCATTTTTCACATACAGTGCTCCTCCTCCTTCCTGCCTGCTCTGTCTCTTAGATATGGTAGCTAGGTATGCCATGTCAGTCATGGTTATCATTATGCCAGGTTTCAGTGATGGCCACAATGTGGTCTGACTGTACCTGACAGCCCAGATCTTCCATCTTGTTGCTAAGGCTCCTGGCATTTGCACGCATGCTCCATGATTTGACCTCCCTAGACTGTTTCATTGTTCTACTCATCCCTTCCTTGGTTGTCATTTATCCTGGTTCTCCTTGCGGTCTGCCCTTCTGCTGATTTTGCCCCTTCTGCTTATCCACCTCTTGGGCACTAATTCCATCTTGCACAGTTTTTGAGATAGCCACCTCTGGTTCCTGGTTCACTGCTAGCTGTGGGGTGAGCAGGTACCCTCCTTGCTGGCCTGCCACTTCTTGCTAGTTTAAATGTTGTCAATGTAGCATTTAACTTATCATTGAGTGCTTCGATTCTCCAGGATGGTGGTCCGTCGAGCTGAACAAACCTCCATCCGTCAGGTGGGTCCCAGTCACCATGAATCAAACCCTTCCTCACAGCACCAGTTCTTCAACCATGAGTTAAAGTTCCTGGTGCATGCCTCCTGCCTCCCTGCCTCTCCCAGTAGTACTTCTGAGAGGTGGCAGAGTAGCTGCCTTGAGACCCTCCCCAGTTCCTAGGCCTTCCTGGACTTCCTTTGGCTCCCCATTTGCCAGGTCATTATCCTAGGTGATATTGACATCCAGTCACCCTGTCTTGCCTTCCAGATCCCAGGATCTCCTTCCATCCCTCCATGCCGTGGCACCTGGTAGGCACCTCATCTCCCTGTCCTCCCCTCCTGTGTGTTCCTAACTGATCCTTCTGATGGAGTCCCCCCCAGGATTGGCTCTCCCATCTGGTCCACTGCTTTCCCTGGGGGATTCTCTGTAGTACCTCAGCGTCTTGTTGTCCTTCCTCTGTTTACTGGAGAGTCTCTAACAATACCTCAGCATATTGTTGGCCAGCTCCTCCCCTCTCCCATTGATTCCTTAGCAGCACCTCTCAGCATCTGTTTGGCCTCACTTGCCATTTCCTGGTGGAATTCCTCTTGATTCACTTCAGCATTTTTTTGACATGTTTCTCTCCTGGAGATTCCTAGTAGCACTCAGTAACTTTTGGCCCTCCTCTCCCCTCTCCTGGCTAAGATTCCCCAGCAGTACCTCTGCATCTTGTTGGCCCCCCTTCTGAGGATTCCTCTGTGTATACCTCAGCATCTTGTTGCCTCCCTCCACTCTCCTGGAGGATATCCTCTAGCAATACAACCCCACATCCGTGACCCTCCTCCCTCTCTCTGGAGGGGTTCTTCAGATGCCCTTTGCTCTTGATGGCCCTCCACCCTCTCCGGAGGAGTTTCTCTAGCAGTACACCTCAGCATCTTGTTGGCTTTCTTGCTTCCTCTCTGGAAGTTCTCTAGCAGTACACCTCAGCATCTTGTTGGCCCTCTCCTTCTCTCCTGGAAGTTACCACAGTATCCCCAGAGTCTTGTGTCCCTCGCTCCTCTCCTGGAGGGTATTCCTCTAGCAATATACCTCAGCACTTGGCCTTCCCTCCTCCCTCCCTGGAGAGATTTCCTCCATTACATCTCAGCATCTTATTGGCCTCCTCTCTGCTCTCATGAGAATCCTCTAATAATACACATCAGTAGCTGGTCCACCCCCTCTCCTTGTGGTTACTTCTAGTACACCCTCACATCTTGTTGGTCTCACTGCCATCTCGTGGATATCTTCTGGCAATACACCTCAGTATCTTTTGCCTCCTCTCATCTCCTGGTGGAGACCTCTAGTACCCCTCAGCATCTGTTGGCCTCCCTCCTCTCTCCTGGGAGATTCCTCGTGTACCTCAGTATCTTGTTGGCCCTCCCTCCTCTCCTGAGGCTTCTTCTGTAATATACCTGAGCATCTTGTTGGCCTTCCTCCATGGAGGTTGTCAGCAGTACACCTCAGCATCTTGTTGGCTATCCCCCCTCTCCTGGGTGATTCTCCTGGATTCATTGCAGCATCTTGTTTGCCCTCATTCCTTGTCCTGAGATTCTCTGCAGTATACCTCTATATCTTGTTGGCCCTCCTCCTATCGTGGAGATTCACTGTGATATACCCCGCATTTTATTGGCCTCACTTCCTCTCTTGAGGAGATTCCCAGGTACCTCAGTATCTTGTTGTTCCTCCATCCCTCTCTTGGAGATTCTTCTAGCAATATATCCGAATCTTGTTGGCCTTCTCATGGAGGATTCATCTAGCAGTACACCTCAGCATTTGTTGGCCCCTCCTCCCCCCTGGGTGATTCCTCTAGCAGTTCATTGCAGCATCTTGGCCCTCACTCCCTGTCCTGAGAGATTCTCCTGCAGTACACCTCAGTATCTTTGGCCCTCCTCTCCCTCTCCTGGATGAGATTCTCTAGTGGTACACCTCAGCATCTTGTTGGCCTCCTCCTCCTCGAGGTATTCCTCTAGCAGTTCACCTCAGCATCTTGTTGGCCCTCTCCCCCTCTCCTGGAGGAGATTCTTCTAGGAATACACCCCAACATATCATTGACCTTACTCTCCCTCTCCTGGAGGGGATTCCTCTAACAATGCCCTCGCATCTTGATATTCTTCTCCCTCTCCTGGAGTGTTCCCTCTATCATATATACCTCAGCATTTTGTTGGCTTTCCTCCTCCTCCTCTGGAGATTCCTCTATGTAGTACCTCAGCATCTTGTTGGCCTCCTCTCTGCTCTCCTGAAAATTCCTTAACAATAGACATCAGTAGCTTGTTGGTTCTCCCTCGCTCCTTGGCAGATTCCTCTAGCAGCTCTCAGCATCTTGTTGGCATCCCATCTCTCTGGGTGGGATTCCCTACCAATACACCTCAGTATGTTTTGGCCCTCCCTCCCTCTCCTGGTGAAGATTCTTCTTCTAGCAGTACCCTCAGGATCTTGTTGGCCCTCACTTGCCATTTCCTGGAGGGCTTCATCTGTAGTACACCTCTGCATCTTGTTGGCCTCCTCTCTCTCTCCTGGATGAGATTCCTCTAGGGTACACCTCAGTATCTTGTTGTCTCTCGGTCCCTTTTCCTGGAGGAGATTCTTCTAGCAATACACCCTTGTAGTCTTGTTGGCCCTTCCTCTTGTGGAGGGATTCATCTAGCAGTATGCCCTCAGCATCTTGTTGCCCTCCTCCCCTTACTGGGCGTTCCTCTAGCAGTTCACTGCAGCTTCTTGTCGGTTCTCACTTCCCTCTCCTGTCGAGATTCCTCCTGCAGTACACCTCAGTATCTTTTTGGCCCTCCTCTCCCTCTCCTGGAGGATATTCCCCAGCAGCACACCTCAGCATCTAGTTTCCCCACCGCGAGGGTATTCTCCGGCAGTTCACCTCAGCATCTTGTTGGCCTCACCTTTCTCTCCTGGAGGAGATTACTCCTAGCAGTATCCTCAAGTCTTGTTGTCCCTCACTTCCCTTCTCTGGAGGATGTTCCTCCTAGCAATACACTCAGCATTTGTTGGCCTCTCCCTCCCTCCTGGAGGAGATTCCTCTAACAATACACCTCAGTAACATTGTCCCTCCTCCCATCTCCTGGAGGATTCCTCTAGTAGTACACCTCAGCATCTTGTTGGTCCTCCTCTGCTCTCCTGAAGGAGATTCCTAACAATACACATCAGTAACTTATTGGTCCTCCCTCCCTCTCCTTGTGGAGATTCCTCTAGCAGTACACCTCTCTGTATCTTGTTGGCTCCTCAATTTGCCATCTCTTGGTAGAGATTTCCTGTAATACCCTTCAGTATCTTGTTGGCCTCCCTTGCCATTTCCTGGAGGCGATTTCTCTAGCAATACACAGCATCTTGTTGGCACTCTCCTCTCTCCTCTGCGGGGATATTCCTCTAGCAGTACACCTTAGTATCTTGTTGGCTCTCCCTACCCTATCCTCAGGAGATTCCTCTAGCACTACATCAGCATTTTATTGCTTGGCCCCTCCCCTACACTTTCCTTGGAGAGTTGCTCTAACACTATACCTCAGCATCTTGTTGGCCCTCACCTTCCTCTTCCTGGTGGAGATTCCTCTAGTAGTATCCCTCAGCATCTTGTTGGCTCACTTCTCTCTCCTGAGGATTCCTCTAACAGTACACCCGGCATTTTGGTGGCTCTCTTCTCTCCTAGAGTAGATTCCACTAGCAATACACCTGTAGTAACTTGTTGACCTCTACTCTTCTGGTAGGGGATTCCTCTGTATTACACCTCTCAGTATCTTGTTTGCCCACCCCTCTCCTGGAAGAGATTCTCTGGCCTGTACACCTCAGTATCTTGTTGGCCTCCTCCTCTCTCCTGGAGAGATTCCCTTACGCAGTACACTGCAATGTCTTATTGGCCCTCCCTCTCTCTCCTGAGAGATTCATTTACCTATGCACCTCCAGCATTTTGTTGGCCCTCACTTCCCTCTTGGGTGGAGATTCTCTTGCAGTACACTTCAGTATCTTGTTGGCCCTCCATCCGCCTCCTGGAGGATTCTTCTAGCAATATACTCAGAATCTTGTTGGCCCTTTCCTCTCATGGAGGTTATTTCATCTAACAGTGTACCTCAGCATTTTGTTGGCCCCCTCCCCTACTGGAAGTGATTCCTCTAGCAGTTCATTGCAGCATCTTGTTGGCCCTCACTTCCCCTGTCCTGGAGAGATTCCTCCTGCAATACACCTCAGTATCTTTTTGGCCCTCCTCTCCTCTCCTGGAGGAGATTCCCTAGCAGTACACCTTGGCATCTTGTTGGCCCTCCTTCCCTCCTGGGGGTGGTCTTCTAGCAGTTCACCCAGCATCTTGTTGGCCTTCCCTCCCTTCTCCTGGAGGAGATTCCTCTAACAATACACCCCAACATATCATTGACCCTTCTCTCCCTCTCCTGGAGGGATTCCTCTGCAGTACACCTACACATCTTGTTGGACCTCCCTCCTCCCTCGTGGAGATATTCATCTGTCATTACCCCCCTCAGCATCTTGTTGGCTCACTTCTCTCTCCTGAAGGATTCCTCTAGCAATACACTTCTGCATTTTCTCGGCCCTCCCCTCCTCCCTCCTGAAGGAGATTCCTCTATCAGTACACCTCAGTAGCTTGTTGGCCCTCCCCTCCCCTCCTCTGGATGGGGATTCCTCTAGCAGTACACCTACGCATCTTGTTGGCCTTCCTCTCTGCTCTCCTGGAGTAGATTCCTCTAACAATGCACCTCAGTAGCTTGTTGGCCCACCCCTCCCATCTCCTGTTGGAGATTCCTCTAGTAGTACACCTCAGCATCTTGTTGGCCCTCACTTTGCTATCTCCTGGAGGAGATTCTCTAGCCACACATCAGCATCTTGTTGGCACTCTCCTCTCTCCTCTGCTGGGGATATTCTCCCTGGCAGTACACCTCATTATCTTGTTGGACCCCCTACCCTCTCTCGAGGGAGATTCCTCTATCAGTACACCTCAGCATCTTGTTTGCACTCCCCTGCTCTTTCCTGAGAGGATTCTCTAGTAGTACACATCAGCATCTTGTTGACCCTCACCTTCCCTCTCGCTGGTGGAGTTCTCTATGCAGGTCCTCAGCATCTTGTTGGCTCCTCACTTCCCTCTCCTGTGGAGATTCCTCTAGCAATACACCTCAGCATTTGGTGGCCCTCTCCTCCTCTCCTGGAGTAGATTCCACTAGCAATACACCTCAGTTGCTTGTTGACCTCTACTCTTCTGATGGAGATTCCTCTCAGTACACCTCTCAGCATCTTGTTCCTCCCTCTCCCTGGAGACAGAGTCCTCTAGCAATACACCCCAGCATCTTGTTGGCCTCCCCTCTCTCTCTTGGGGTAGATTCCTCTTGCAGTACACCTCAGTATCTTATTGGCCCTCCTCCTCTCTCCTGGAGGAGATTCATCTAGCAGTACACCTCCAGCATCTTGTTGGCCCTCACTTCCCCCCGGAGGAGATTCCCTCTTGCAGTACACCTCAGCATCTTGTTGGCCCTCCTCCTCTCTCTGGAAGAGGATTCCTCTAGCAATTACACCTCAGTATCTTGTTGGCCTTCCCTCCCTCTACTGGGCGGTCCTCTACCAGTTCTCCGTGGCATCTTTTTGGCCCTCACTTCCCTTCTCCTGGAGGAGATTCCCCTAGCAGTACATCTCAGCATCTTGTTGGGCCCCTCCTGGAGGTATGTATCTAGCAGTTCACTCAGCGTCTTATTGGTCCTCCCTTCCATCTTCTGGTGGAGATTCCTCTAGCAGTGCACCTCTTTCCAGCATCTTGTTGGCCTCCCTCTCCTGGAAGAGATTCCTCTTGCCTTCAGTACAACTCAGCATCTTGTTGGCCTCCCTCTACTCCTGGAGGTTCCTCTGTGCAGATTCACCTCAGCATCTTATTGGTCCTCCCTCCCATCTTCTGTTGGAGTTATCTAGCATTTCACACCTCTTAGCATCTTGTTGGCCCTCCTCTCCTGGAAGATTGCTCTTGTCAGTACAACTCAGCATCTTGTTGGCCCTCCCCTCTCTCTTCTCCTGGAGGATTCCTCCTAACCAGTACTCCTCAGCATCTTGTTGGCCTCCCTCTCCTGGATGGAATTCGTCTATCAGTACACCTAAGCATCTTGTTTCCCTCCCTCCCCTCTACTGGAGGAGATTCCTCTAGCTGTACACCTCAGTATCTTGTTGGACCTCCTCTCCTTTCTCCTGGAGGAGATTCCTCTAGCTGTTCACTTCGGCACCTTTTTGGCCCTCCTCTCCCCTCTCCTGGAGGAGATTCCATTAGCAATGCAGCCCAACATCTCATTGACCCTCCCTTCCCCTCTCCTGGTAGGGATTCCTCTAGCAGTACACCTCAGCATCTTGTTGGCCCTTACCTTACCTCTCCTGGAGGAGATTCCTCTAGCAATACACCCCAACATCTCATTGACCCTTCTCTCCCCTATCCTGGAGGGGATTCCTCTAGCAGTACACCTACGCATCTTGTTGGACCTCCCCTCCACTCTCCTGGAGGATATTCCTCTAGCATTACCCCTCAGCGATCTTGTTGGCCCTCACTTCTCCTGTCCTGGAGGGAGTCCTCTGTAATACACTTCAGCATTTCTTTGTTGGCCCTCCTCTCCCTCTGGATGAGATTCCTCTATCAGTACCCTCAGTAGCTTGTTGGCCCCTCCCTCCCTTCTCCTGGAGAGATTCTCTAACAGTACACCTCAGCATCTTGTTGGCCTTCCCCTCTGCTCTCCTGGGAGATTCCTCTAACAATACACCTTAGTAAGCTTGTTGCTACCTCCCATCTCCTGTTGGAGATTACTCTATGATACACCTTTTAGCATCTTGTTGGCCTCACTTGCCATCTCCTTGTGGAGATTCCTCTGTAATACACCTCTGTATCTTGTTGGCCCTTCCCTTCTCTCACATGGGTATATTCCTCTAGCAGTACTCCTCAGTATCTTGTTGGCCTTCCCTACCCTCTCCTGGATGAGATTCCTCTAGTAGTACACACTTAGCATTATATGTTGGCCCTTCCCTGCCTCTCCTGGGAGGGATTACTCTAACAGTACACCTCAACATCTTGTTGGCCCTCACCTTCCCTCTCCTGCAGGAGATTCCTCTTGCAGTACCTCCAGTATCTTGTTGGCTCTCTTCCTTACTCCTGGAGGTGTTTCCTCTGCAATACACCTCAGCATTTGTTGGCCCTCCTTCCTCTTCTTGCTGACATTCCTCTAGCAATACACCTCACTAGCTTGTAGGTCCTCCTCAATCTTCTGGTGAAATTCCTCTAGCAGTACACCTCTTAGCATCTTTGTTGTCCCCTCCTGGAAGAGATTCCTCTCAATACAGCTCAGCATCTTGTTGTTCCTTCCCTCCTCTCTCCTGGGGGAGATTCCTCTTGCAGTGCACCTCAGCATCTTGTTGGCCCTCCCCTCCCCTCTCCTGGAGGAGAGTCTTCTAGCAATATACCTCAGCATCTTGTTCGCCCTCCCCTCTACTGGAGGAGATTCCTCTAGCTGTACACCTCAGCATCTTGTTGGACCTCCACTCCTTTCTCCTGGAGGAGATTCCTCTAGCAGTTCACTTCGGCACCTTTTTGGCCCTCCTCTCTCCTCTTCTGGAGGAGATTCCATTAGCAATGCAGCCCAACATCTCATTGACCCTCCCTTCCCCTCTCCTGGTGGGGATTCCTCTAGCAGTACACCTCACTATCTTGTTGGCTCTCACTTACCACCTCCTGGAGGAGATTCCTCTAGCAGTACACCTCAGCATCTTGTTGGCTTTCCCCTGCCCTGTCCTGCAGCGAATTCCTCTAGCAGTTCACCTCAGCATCTTGTTGGCCTCACCTTTCCCTCCTGGAGGAGATTGCTTGTAGTAGTCCCTCAGAGTCTTGGCCCTCACTTCCCTCTCCTGGAGGAGTCCTCTAGCAATACACCTCAGCATTTTGTTGGCCCTCCTATTCCCTCCTGAGAGATTCTCTAGCAGTACACCTCAGTAACTTGTTTGCCCTCCCTCCCTCTCCTGGTGGAGATTCCTCTAGCAGTACACCTCAGCATCTTTTGGCCCTCCTGTGCTGGGGGAAGTGCCTCTAGCAGCTCACCTCAATGTCTTGTTGTCCTCTCCTCCCCTCTCCTGGAGGGATTTCTCTAACCAGTACATGTCAGCATCTTATTGGCCCTCCCTCTGCTCTCTTTTGAGGGGAGATTCCTCCAGCAATACACCTCAGTAGCTTGTTGGCCCTCACCTCCCCCTCCTGGGGATATTCCTCTGCAGTACACTCTCATCATCTAGTTGGCCCTCACCTTCCCTCTCCTTGGAGAGATTCCTCTAGTAGTACACCTCAGCATGTTGTTGGCCTTCCCCTCCCCTCTCCTGGAGGAGATTCCTCTAGCAGTACACCTCAGCATCTTGTTGGCCCTCACCTTCCCTCTCCTGGTGGAGATTCCTCTAGCAGTACACCTCTCAGCATCTTGTTGGCCCTCACTTGCCATCTCCTGGAGGAGATTTCTCTAGCAATACACATCAGCATCTTGTTGTCACTCTCCTCTCCTCTGCTGGGGGATATTCCTCTAGCAGTACACCTCATCATCTAGTTGGCCCTCACCTTCCCTCTCCTTGAGGAGATTCCTCTAGTAGTACACCTCAGCATGTTGTTGGCCCTCCCCTTCCCTCTCCTGGAGGAGATTCCTCTAGCAGTACACTCAGCATCTTGTTGGCCCTCCTCCTCTCTCTCTGGAGGATTCCTCTAGCAGTACCTCAGTATCTTGTTGGCCCTCCGTCCCGCTCCTGGAGAGATTCTTCCTAGTAGTATCTCCAGAATCTTGTTGGCCTTCCCTCTTGTGGGGGATTCATCTAAGCAGTAACCTCAGCATCTTGTTGGCCTTCCTCCCCTCTACTGGAGGCGATTCCTCTACCAGTTCTCTGCAGCATCTTTTTGGCCCTCACTTCCCTTCTCCTGGAGGAGATTCCCCTAGCAGTACATCTCAGCCTCTTGCTGCCCCCCCCGGAGGGTATGTATCTAGCAGTTCACCTCAGCATCTTATTGGTCTTCCCCTCCCATCTTCTGGTGGAGATTCCTCTAGCAGTTCACCTCTTAGCATCTTGTTGGCCCTCCCCTCTCCTGGAAGCGATTCCTCTTGCAGTACAACTCAGCATCTTGTTGGCCCTCCCCTCTCTTCTCCTGGAGGGGATTCCTCTAGCAGTACTCCTCAGCATCTTGTTGGCCCTCCCCTCTCCTGGATGGAATTCGTCTAGCAGTACACCTAAGCATCTTGTTTCCTTCCCTCCCCTCTACTGGAGGAGATTCCTCTAGCTGTACACCTCAGTATCTTGTTGGACCTCCTCTCCTTTCTCCTGGAGGAGATTCCTCTAGCAGTTCACTTCGGCACCTTTTTGCCCCTCTCCCCTCTGGAGGAGATTCCATAGTAATGCAGCCCAACATCTCATTGACCTCCCTCCCTCTCCCTGGTAGGGATTCCTCTGCAGTACACCTCAGCATCTTGTTGGCCTCCTCACCTTCTCTCTGGAGGAGATTCCTCTAGCACTACACCACAACATCTCATTGACCCTTCTCTCCCCTATCCTAGAGGGGATTCCTCTAGCAGTACACCTACGCATCTTGTTGGACCTCCCCTCCACTCTCCTGGAGGATATTCCTCTAGCATTACCCCTCAGCGTCTTGTTGGCCCTCACTTCTCCTGTCCTGGAGGGGAGTCCTCTAGCAATACACTTCAGCATTTTCTTGGCCCTCCTCTCCTCCCTCCTGGAGGAGATTCCTCTATCAGTACACCTCAGTAGCTTGTTGGCCTTCCCCTCCCTTCTCCTGGAGGGGATTCCTCTAGCAGTACACCTCAGCATCTTGTTGGTCTTCCCCTCTGCTCTCCTGGAGGAGATTCCTCTAACAATACACCTTAGTAGCTTGTTGGCCCACCCCTCCCATCTCCTGTTGGAGATTACTCTAGCAGTACACCTTTTAGCATCTTGTTGGCCCTCACTTGCCATCTCCTTGTGGAGATTCCTCTAGCAATACACCTCTGTATCTTGTTGGCCCTTCCCTTCTCTCTCTTGGGGGATATTCCTCTAGCAGTACTCCTCAGTATCTTGTTGGCCTTCCCTACCCTCTCCTGGATGAGATTCCTCTAGTAGTACACCTTAGCATTATGTTGGCCCTTCCCTGCCTCTCCTGGAGGGGATTCCTCTAACAGTACACCTCAGCATCTTGTTGGCCCTCACCTTCCCTCTCCTGCAGGAGATTCCTCTTGCAGTACCCCTCAGTATCTTGTTGGCTCTCTCTTCCCTTCTCCTGGAGGTGTTTCCTCTAGCAATACACCTCAGCATTTTGTTGGCCCTCCCTCCTCTCTTCTTGCTGACATTCCTCTAGCAATACCCTCACTAGCTTGTAGGTCCTCCCTCAATCTTCTGGTGAAATTCCTCTGCAGTACACCTCTTAGCATCTTGTTGGCCCTCCCTCCTGGAAGAGATTCCTCTCGCAATACAACTCAGCATCTTGTTGTTCCTTCCTCCTCTCCTGGGGAGATTCCTCACAGTGCACCTCAGCATCTTGTTGGCCCTCCTCCTCTCCTGGAGGAGGTCTTCTAACAATATACCTCAGCATCTTGTTCGCCCTCCCCTCTACTGGAGGAGATTCCTCTAGCTGTATACCTCAGCATCTTGTTGGACCTCCACTCCTTTCTCCTGGAGGAGATTCCTCTAGCAGTTCACTTCGGCACCTTTTTGGCCCTCCTCTCTCCTCTTCTGGAGGAGATTCCATTAGCAATGCAGACCAACATCTCATTGACCCTCCCTTCCCCTCTCCTGGTGGGGATTCCTCTAGCAGTACACCTCACTATCTTGTTGGCTCACTTACCACCTCCTGGAGGAGATTCCTCTAGCAGTACACCTCAGCATCTTGTTGGCCCTCCACTCCCCTCTCCTGGAGGAGATTCCTATAGCAGTACACCTCAGCATCTTGTTGGCTTTCCCCTGCCCTGTCCTGCAGTGAATTACTCTAGCAGTTCACCTCAGCATCTTATTGGCCCTCACCTTTCCCCTCCTGGAGGAGATTGCTGTAGCAGTATCCCTCAGAGTCTTGTTGGCCCTCACTTCCCTCTCCTGGAGGAATTCCTCTAGCAGTACACCTCAGCATTTTGTTGGCCTCCCTATCTCTCCTGGAGGAGATTCCTCTCAGTACACTCAGTAGCTTGTTTGCCCTCCTCCCTCTCCTGGTGGAGATTCCCTAGCAGTACACCTCAGCATCTTTTTGGCCTCCTGTGCTGGAGGAGATGCCTCTAGCAGCTCACCTCAATATCTTGTTGTCCCTCTCCTCCCCTCTCCTGGAGGGGATTTCTCTAGCAGTACATGTCAGCATCTTGTTGGCCCTCCCCTCTGCTCTTCTTGAGGAGATTCCTCCAGCAATACACCTCAGTAGCTTGTTGGCCCTCAACTCCCTCTCTGGTGGAGATTCCTCTAGCAGTACACCTCTCAGCATCTTGTTGGCCTCACTTGCCATCTCCTGGAGGATTTCTCTGTACACATCAGCATCTTGTTGTTACTCTCTCTCTCTGCTGGGGATATTCCTCTAGCAGTACACCTCATCATCTAGTTGGCCTCACCTTCCTCTCCTTGAGGAGATTCCTCTAGTAGTACACCTCAGCATGTTGTTGGCCCTCCCTCCTCTCCTGGAGGAGATTCCTCTAGCAGTACACCTCAGCATCTTGTTGGCCCTCACCTTCCCTCTCCTGCAGGAGATTCCTCTTGCAAGTACCCCTCAGTATCTTGTTGGCTCTCTTCCTTCTCCTGGAGGTGTTTCTCTAGCAATACACCTCAGCATTTTGTTGCCCTCCCTCCTCTCTTCTTGCTGACATTCCTCTAGCAATACACCTCACTAGCTTGTAGGTCCTCCTCCAATCTTCTGGTGGAAATTCCTCTAGCAGTACACCTCTTAGCATCTTGTTGGCCCTCCCTCCCTCTCCTGGAAGAGATTCCTCTCGCAATACAACTCAGCATCTTGTTGTTCCTTCCCTCCTCTCTCCTGGGGGAGATTCCTCTTGCAGTGCACCTCAGCATCTTGTTGGCCCTCCCCTCCCCTCTCCTGGAGGAGAGTCTTCTAGCAATATACCTCAGCATCTTGTTCGCCCTCCCCTCTCCTGGAGGGAATTCATCTAGCAGTACACCTCAGCATCTTGTTTCCCTCCCTCCCCTCTACTGGAGGAGATTCCTCTAGCTGTACACCTCAGCATCTTGTTGGACCTCCACTCCTTTCTCCTGGAGGAGATTCCTGTAGCAGTTCACTTCAGCACCTTTTTGGCCCTCCTCTCTCCTCTTCTGGAGGAGATTCCATTACAATGCAGCCCAACAGCACATTGACCCTCTTCCCTCTCCTGGTGGGATTCCTCTAGCAGTACACCTCACTATCTTGTTGGCTCACTACCACCTCCTGGAGGAGATTCCTCTAGCAGTACACCTCAGCATCTTGTTGGCCCTCCCTCTCCTGGAAGAGATCCTCTGCAATACAACCTCAGCATCTTGTTGTTCCTTCCCTCCTCTCTCCTGGGGGGATTCCTCTTGCAGTGCACCTCAGCATCTTGTTGGCCTCCTCCCTCTCCTGGAGGAGAGTCTTCTAGCAATATACCTCAGCATCTTGTTCGCCCTCCTCTCCTGGAGGAATTCATCTAGCAGTACACCTCAGCATCTTGTTTCCTTCCCTCCCCTCTACTGGAGGAGATTCCTCTAGCTGTACACCTCAGCATCTTGTTGGACCTCCACTCCTTTCTCCTGGAGGAGATTCCTGTAGCAGTTCACTTCAGCACCTTTTTGGCCCTCCTCTCTCCTCTTCTGGAGGAGATTCCATTAGCAATGCAGCCCAACAGCACATTGACCCTCTCTTCCCCTCTCCTGGTGGGGATTCCTCTAGCAGTACACCTCACTATCTTGTTGGCTCTCACTTACCACCTCCTGGAGGAGATTCCTCTAGCAGTACACCTCAGCATCTTGTTGGCCCTCCACTCCCCTCTCCTGGAGGAGAGTCCTCAGCAGTACACCTCAGCATCTTGTTGGCTTTCCTGCCCTGTCCTGCAGCAAATTCCTCTAGTAGTTCACCTCAGCATCTTGTTGGCCCTCACCTTTCCCTCCTGGAGGAGATTGCTGTAGCAGTATCCCTCAGAGTCTTGTTGGCCCTCACTTCCCCTCCTGGAGGAATTCCTTAAGCAATCCCTCAGCATTTTGTTGGCCCTCCCCTATTCCCTCCTGGAGGAGACTCCTCTAGCAATACACCTCAGTAGCTTGTTTGCCCTCCCTCCCTCTCCTGGTGGAGATTCCTCTAGCAGTACACCTCAGCATCTTTTGGCCCTCCCGTGCTGGAGGAGATGCCTCTAGCAGCTCACCTCAATATCTTGTTGTCCCTCTCCTCCCCTCTCCTGGAGGAGATTCCTCTAGCAGTACACCTTAGCATCTTGTTGGCCCTCCCCTCCCCTCTCCTGGGGGATATTCCTCTTGCAGTACTCCTCAGTATCTTATTGGCCCTCCCCTCTCCTCTCTTGGAGGAGATTCCTCTAGCAGTACATCTCAGCATCTTCTTGACCCTCTGTTCCTCTCTCCTGGAGGAGATTTCTCTCACAGTTCACCTCAGGATCTTGTTGGCCCTCCCCTCTCCTGGAGGAGATTCCTCTAGCAGTACACCTCAGCATCTTGTTGGCCCTCTCCTCCCCTCTCCTGGAGGAGATTTCTCTAGCAGTACACCTCAGTATCTTGCTGGCCCTCCCCTCCTCTCTCCTGTAGGAGATTCCTCTAGCAATACTCCTCAGTGTTTTGTTGGCCCCCCTCCCCTCTCCTGGAGGAGATTCCTCTCGCAGTACCCCTCAGCATCTTGTTTGCCTTCCCCTCCCCTCCTGGAGGGGATTCCTCTCTCAATACACATCAGCATCTTGTTGTCTCTCTCCTCCCCTCTGCTGGGGGATATTCCTCTAGAAGTACACCTCAGTATCTTGCTGGCTTTAGCTGCTACCTTCCTGCACAGTGCTGAGTTGTTTACTTGCTCTGTTATTGTCACCCCTAGATCCTTCTCGTCCTCAGTAGCGGCTAACTGTATCCCTCCCAACTGATAACACCTCCTTGAGTTTCTTGCTCTGGAGTGCATTACTTTGCACTTCTTAGCATTGAACCCAAGTTGCCAAATGTCTGATAAGTTCTCCTGTTTAGCCAGGTCATCCTGCAGCTCCTGCCACCCTACTGTGTTATCCACCCCCACTCCTATCTTGCTGTCCTCTGCAAACAGACTGATCTTATTCATAATGCCATGCAAGATGTCTACTATGAAGATGCCAAACAACATCAGGCCCTGTACCGAACCCTACAGTACCCCACTCATCACAGTCATTGGAAATTAGAGTTCATCTCCCACCACCACCTTCTGTTGTCTCCCTGCAGTCAGTTCTTGATCCAGTTCTCCATCTTTTCCTGCCCCTCGTATTTTTGACTTATTCACCAGCCTCCCTATATGGTGCTGAATCAGATGCCTTGCTGAAGTGCAGATACAGGACATTCACTGCATGGCCCTTGTCCAGTTTCGTAGTCACTGAGTCATAATACTCAACTAGGTTGGTCTGGCAGGATCTGCCAGAGACAAACCCATGTTGTTTTCTGTCCTGGAGTCCACTGTCTTCCAGAAAGGTTACCAACCTTTTCTTAAGGATTGTCTCCAATAACTTTCCCACAATGGATGTGAGGCTTACTGGCCTATAGTTGCCTGGTTCATCCTTTGTTTTGTTTTTGTGGACAGGCATCATGTGAGCCATCCTCAGTCCTGCAGTATAGTGCCTGTGTCCAGGGAGATGGATGTGTCTGTGACATCTTCAATAAAACTTTTCTAAACATTACAAATAAACATGCCCCATTTATAAAATGCAGAGTTAAAAAGCTTTGTTTCTCTGGTTTACCCCGAACTGAAAATAGCTTTAACCCAATGGGACAAATTATGCACCACAGCCAGACACACCAAAGCCCTTTTGGACTGGATGGCTTTTAGAGCCTTGCATAATAGCTGTACTAAGCTGATCAGAACTGTCAAATCAATTTATTATGTATCTGCCCTCGAAGGTGCCAAAGACAACCTGGCAAAAGTGTGTATAGAATCCCCCTCCCCCCACCCGTCGATACCCTTAAAAATCACAGCACTTGGAGCAACGATTTCCCACCAAATAATAATTTAAGCTAAATTACTTTCTTTGAGACAAGACTAGCTTTTGACCTCCCCCCAGTTCTAGTCTAGGAAATCACCCCACACAAAAGGATGTTGCAGCTGCCCAGCAGAATCCAGAGTCCTTCAGTCTTTCTCCAGTGGCTTTTAAGCAAGTAGAGGACCTACTAGTAAAACTAGACACAAAATAGAGTGACAGTGCCGATGGCATTGACCTCAAATTTTTAAAGTTAGGGTATGACTTTTAATGGCCGTATAACATATCTTTTCAACCTGTCTATCATGTTATGAATGATTCCCTCTCCCTGAAAACAACCTTCTTATTGCTCCTTTTCAAGTCAGGTGATCCAAGTGACATAAACAACTATCTCTATTCTGCTTGTTTTGTCAAGGCTCCTGGAAAATGTAGTTAACAATCAGCTAAAGATCACCTTGAAAATTCAAATTTATTTCATTACAATCAAGTTTCCAGCAAAAGCATAGCACTGCTCCAGTACTAGCCACAGTAACAAATGATTGATTTACCACCCTTGATAATAACTATACACGGAGCCATCTATTAACATGGTTGACCGACTTACTGCTTATTAGCTCAAGGGCTTGGGCAAACTTCAGTTCATTAAATTGGTTTTCCAGCTACCTTGCAGACAGATCGCAGTGTACCAAAACTGATGGGCTCATATCCTGTCTGTTACCGCTTACAAAGGTGTACCACAAGGATCCATTCTTGGTCCAATTCTTTTTGCAGTGTGTGTGTGTGTGTGTGTGTGTGTGTATATATTTGTCCTCCTGTATCCTGAAAAAAACTGTATACTGTTTCTCTGTACTAAGTTGTTATCACTGTATTGTCTTCTGTGACGAGTACCTTGTAACGAGCCTCTGGCTCAAAGGTTGTAAACTGATGCTTAATAAATAAAAATAAATAAATAAATATCTATATATCTTTATATCTATATGTCTATAGCAACAACGTCCACTTCTTCACCGATGACTCTGTTCTTTATGCTTCTGACCCCTTCTAGCAGAAGTCAGTGCTGAGCTATGGGCTGACTTTAATCGACTGCAATGCAATCTAATAAATTCTAAATTTCTGATAAACGCAAAGAAAACTAAAATGATGTTCTTTTAGTCAACAATCCTTCAATTTCACTCTGCAATCAAACCACTCCTGTACCCATTACAACACTGAAGAAGAAGAATCAGCAATTATACAGCGCTTTTCATACATAGTATCCTAAAGCGCTTTACAAGCAATGCTAGACTGGTAGTGAAGTGACTGAATGTGTGGTGGCGGCCATATCACACATCATCACCCACACACAGCCTAGATAATTGCATGAATCAGTTTTTGGGAAGGGTAATGTTGGCCAGAACACTGGGTATGTTCCCTGCTCTTTACGAAGAGTACCCTGGGTTCATTTACTTCCACCTGGACAACACCAGGATGGGCAGAGGACCCGGTTTAACATCTCAGCCGAGCGACTCTGCACACCCCAGCAGTACAGCACCCCATTACTGCACTCGGATCCCAGCAATTTTTAGGTGCAAGTCCATCCCGGTGTTGACAAGAACCCACCACCTTCTGGTCCAGAGGCGGATGTGTTACCAACTGAGCCATGCTGACACAAGTTACTAGGAGACTCTCTAGAGGCTGTTGACAAATTTTCAGAAGGATGCTTCATACCTATACATGGGCCTACAAAGTACTGTTGAATCAACTTCCAACTTATATCACGTCCCTGTTTCACCACTGTAGTAGCTGCTACTCCTTTAGGAAAATTACCAACATCCTATTAATCATGCCCAAATGTTGAACCCACTGTGGCAAAGCGGCAATTCAATATTCCATTCTGTCAGCCTGGAACAAACTCCAGTCATCACTCAAACTTGTCAAATTAGTATCTATTAATCTCTTTAAATCCGTACCCGAAACTGCTGCCCAGGAAACTTACCAATGCTGTAACAGCAAGCACCCTCCATGCTCTTATTTTCATATGTGAGCACTTATGTCCATTCTTTGGTTCTCTGTGTTATGTCACTTGTATGCAAAGCCTGTAACCCAAAGACCATTTTATTCTTCCCCTTTTCTTTCAGTGTATATTTCATGTCACCTTGTATACTGCTTGTGTTTTTTGTTTTCTATTATTATTGCACTTTGTATTTTGCACCTGTATTATGTTGTCCTCTTACAGGACCTCCTTGTAAATGAGCATTCTCAATACAGTTTTCCTGAAAATAAACTTGAACATAAAAAGTGTTTCTATGAATGCCATCTCTAACATAAAATATGTGTTTCCATGAATGCCATCTCTAACATAAAATGTGTTTCCATGAATGCCATCTCTAACATAAAATATGTGTTTCCATGAATGCCATCTCTAACATAAAATGTGTTTCCATGAATGCCATCTCTAACATAAAATATGTGTTTCCATGAATGCCATCTCTAACATAAAATGTGTTTCCATGAATGCCATCTCTAACATAAAGTATGTGTTTCCATGAATGCCATCTCTAACATAAAATGTGTTTCCATGAATGCCATCACTAACCTGACTTACACAGGGAGATGTGACAATAAATTGATTCCATTTAACAGAATGGAATTCTGTGGTTCAGGGGATGGAATTGAATGCATGAAGGGGAGGATGAAATGGAATGGGACTATAACGGCACATGTTGGGTAGCTTGTTTTCCATTGTCCTATTTGCTCAACCATGGGAAGGGTGCCCTCATTTACAAAAAAAATTGACAGAAATGTGTATTAGATGTTGCTTGTAAACATGTATTCAGTGTTGCCAGAGGCTGAGCAGGCACACCAAACTGAATAGCAGTTCACAAGCCACCAAAGAGCAAACAGAAGATTTAACAATGTCAGCATTTGTGGCGCAGACATCAGGCGTCCAATCCAGGGCCCAGTACAGTGTACTACAATGTTTGGTATCGTTCATAGTTCATATCATTCATGCTTCAGAGCCCAGTACAGTGTACTATAATGTTTGATAGCGTCATAGTTCATATCATTCATAGTTCAGGGCCCAGTAAGTGCACTATATTGTCTGATATCATTCATAGTTCATATCATTCATAGTTCAGGGCCCAGTACAGTGTACTATAATGTTTGACAGCGTTCATAGTTCATATCATTCTTAGTTGAGGACCAGTACAGTGCACTATAATGTCTGATATCATTCATAGTTCAGGGCCCAGTACAGTGCACTATAATGTTTGATAGAGTTCATAGTTCATATCATTCATAGTTCAGGCCAGTACAGTGTACTACAATGTTTGATATTGTTCACAGTTCAGGGCCAGTACAGTGCACTAAATGTCTGCTATTGTTCATAGTTCAGGGCCCAGTACAGTGTACTATAATGTTTGATATCGGTCATATTTCAGGGCCCAGTACAGTGCACTATAATGTTTGATATCATTCATAGCTCAGGGCCCAGTACAGTGCAATATAATGTTTGATGTCGTTCATAGTTCAGGGCCCAGTACAGTGCACTATAATGTTTGCTGTTGTTCATAGCTCAGGGCCCAGTACAGTGCACTATAATGTCTGATATCATTCATAGCTCAGGGCCCAGTACAGTGCACTATAATGTTTGATATTGTTCATAGTTCAGGGCCCAGTGCAGTGCACTATAATGTTTGATATTGTTCATAGTTCAGGGCCCAGTGCAGTGCACTATAATGTTTGATATCGTTCATACTTCAGGGTCCAGTACAGTGCACTATAATGTCTGCTATTGTTCATAGCTCAGGACCCAGTACAGTGTACTATAATGTCTGCTATATTTCATAGTTCAGGGCCCAGTACAGTGTACTATAATGTTTCATATCGTTCATAGCTCAGGGCCCAGTACAGTGCACTATAATGTTTGATGTCGTTCATAGCTTAGGGCCCAGTACAGTGTACTATAATGTCTGCTATTGTTCATAGCTCAGGGCCCAGTACAGTGCACTATAATGTTTGATATCGTTCATAGTTCAGGGCCCAGTACAGTGCACTATAATGTTTGATATCGTTCATAGCTCAGGGCCCAGTACAGTGTACTATAATGTTTGATATCGTTCATAGCTCAGGGCCCAGTACAGTGCACTATAATGTCTGCTATTGTTCATAGCTCAGGGCCCAGTACAGTGCACTATAATGTTTGATATTGTTCATAGTTCAGGGCCCAGTACAGTGCACTATAATGTCTGCTATTGTTCCTAGCTCAGGGCCCAGTACAGTGTACTATAATGTTTGATATCGTTCATAGTTCAGGGCCCAGTACAGTGCACTATAATGTCTGATATTGTTCATAGCTCAGGGCCCAGTACAGTGTACTATAATGTTTGATATCGTTCATAGCTCAGGGCCCAGTACAGTGCACTATAATGTCTGCTATCATTCATAGCTCAGGGCCCAGTACAGTGTACTATAATGTCTGCTATTGTTCATAGATCAGGGCCCAGTTCAGTGTACTATAATGTCTGCTATTGTTCATAGCTCAGGGCCCAGTACAGTGCACTATAATGTTTGATATTGTTCATAGTTCAGGGCCCAGTACAGTGTACTATAATGTTTGATAGCATTCATAGTTCAGGGCCCAGTACAGTGTACTATGTCTACTGTTGTTCATAGTTCAGGGCCCAGTACAGTGTACTATAATGTCTGCTATTGTTCATAGCTCAGGGCCCAGTACAGTGCACTATAATGTTTGATATCATTCATAGTTCAGGGCCAGGTACAGTGCACTATAATGTCTGATATTGTTCATAGCGCAGGGCCCAGTACAGTGTACTATAATGTCTGCTATTGTTCATAGCTCAGGACCCAGTACAGTGCACTATAAAATCTGCTATTGTTCATAGCACAGGCACAATACAGTGCACTATAATGTTTGATATCGTCTCATAGTTCAGGCCCAGTACAGTGCACTATAATGTCTGCTATTGTTCATAGCTCAGGTAGGGTTGTCAGAACCCTCTGAAGTTCTGGGTTCTAGTTCTAGTCTAGAACTTTTGAAAAAGTTCTAGGGTTCTAATCTTTTTTAGAACTTTTTAGAACTCGAACCCTATTTTTTTATTGTGCTGCCAGTAACGAAGATAGTAATAAAATACATGTAAAGGAAAAACTGTTCAATATAAGGGGAGAGAAATTATCTTGTGTGACATTGATAGGAATACAACTAGGTTTATCTATGGTTTCTTCTGTTTGCTAAAGTCAGCAACTTAATACGTAACAGGCCCACCCACCCACCCATATGTTAAAGTTTTCCTGCTGTAGCTGCATCATAGTTCCTTAGTGAAAGAAAGAGGCACATTAGCCATTTATGTACTCAGCTATATATACTCATCGTCATGAATTAGGAGAAAAATAACTGATATTACCTAATTTCAGCTATTTGCTGCTTTCTGTTTTAAATGAGTAAATCAAAAGTTGCTATGTTTAAAAGAAAGCTTTTATAACAAAGTCAAGCCAAGTACTACAGCAGCAACATGTGGAACTGTTACAAAACATATTATGTCATAACATATTCAGTCAAGACATTGAATAAAAAAATGTGCTAAATATTGTTGCTGGCAAATGCATGCAATTTTCTAAGATAATGCATACATATACCAACATTTTGTTGGCAAATTGAAGTAATACACACAAAAATTCTAAGATGATGCATTTTTGCAGCTGATACTTCAATAAAATCTGTATTTCAGTCACATAAATAAAAAGTGGTTTCCTCACACATACTAAGGAACATTTAATGTAGCTGCAGCAGTTGGCATGTGATGTTTAAGGGACAGCATCTGTCAACCCCATTATGTATCAAATTATCACTACTTATAAAGTAAAAACACTATGATACGTCACATTCTGTGAAAACTGCTGATGCAGATTTTCTTTTATTTCTGATGCCTTTATTCTTTTTAAAGGGACAGGACAATTGTGCTAGGTGGCAGCAGTTTGCAATGTATTTAATAAGAATATATATTATGTGTACAGTAGGTTCGGTCTGTCATCATTTTTTCCTCACCATCCCCAGCTGATCACGTAATCTGTAAATGAAAGAACTAAAACAACACCCACCTTTCACCCCATCACCCATTCCACTTTTCTTCCACCACCTCATCTGTGCAGTAGCACCCATGCCACCCTTACACCCATGTTAAAACCAACCCACAACCCTCACCCATGTACTAGCATCCATTTTTCATTTATGGCTAACATTTCTGTAATTGAAAAAATAATAAACAGCTACCAATTAGAACTCATTGTTTTGTCCTCTTTAAAATTGAAAAATAGACCATCTCCTGTCCTAGCCCATACTGATGCACCACAAAGTCACAGAAGGTAAATCCAAAAATATATGTTTGCACTTTAACTATAAATAATATGATACAGAAAGGATTGACGTGACAGTGTCCCTTTTATGCCAAATTTGGGCCTGTTCCCACTGATGTTAAAATTGCCCTGTATATAAAACTTGTTGACTTTAGTTTAGACCCTAGCTACAAAGCAGTTTGCCATGAAATGGTGAAAGTTTTGGGGTATATAGTCCAAGGTAGTAGATCGAGAAAGGAGAGAGACGACAACCAAAGTCATCACAGTCTGTAAAAGTTTCCTTTTTGGTGCAGAGACTCCGTCCCACACAGTATTTACCAGCCACCACCATCTGAGTTGTCATCACCATCAACATCCACAACATCAATCACTTCAGGATCAGTTTGTATACTCTTGTAGGGATATAAAATCTTGACTTATTAACTTTAATAAAAGTTAACGTGTGTACATTTTCTGGCAGCAACCTATTTCTGGTGTCTGTCACAATATTGCCAGCTGTACTAAACATGCCTTCTGAAGAGACACTTGTTCCAGGACAACCAAGATATTTACAGGCTTCATCATACAGCTCTGTCCAAATTGACTTTTTTGATCTCCAGTATTCAAAAGGGCATGCATCAATAGGAATAGGCAGTTCTTGCAGGTAACTATCTACCATGATGGACAGAGACCGCTCAGAAGAGGAATCAACAGAAGCTGGTATGGCAGCAATTTGGGAAAGGTTTTGCCACAGATTTAGCTTGCTACTAAGGGCTGAAGAAGTGGCAGTTGTGGAACAACTACTGTTAATGTTTGGTGACTTTTCCAGTTCTGTATCCCTTTGTGAAGATGAACCTGCATGTTGTGGTGATGACAACCTGAGGGTACTGTGCATGTCTGTGTTTGACTCCTGTGAGTGCTGCAGCTCATCTAGCACATACATTTGTACTGCTCTATATCATCTGTTTTTGAAGATGTATAGCCTTGAACCTGGGATCTAAGAGAGTTGCAAGGATGTAGTGTCTTGATTTCATCATTGCAACTAATTTGTCATTGGTTTTGAAGCTCCGCTCATTCTCTTTACTAGATTCCCATGATACAGGCGACATGTTGTCTGCGCTCAGATCTGTCTTTTTCTATTTGTAGATTTAGAACACTAAGATGATGTGAAATGAGCATTATGAGTGGGATAACCTGACTCACAGATGCACCTTCAGAAGACATGTCCCTTGTAGCTGTCTCAAAGGAGCTTGGATACAGCACACTGTCTCCATTAATTTCCACTGCAGCACAGACAGCATAATGTCATCTCCAATAATGTAACTGGAGCAGTACTCATGTACAGCTTGCTTTTGCTCCAAGAGGCACTGCAGCATATAAAGTGTTGAGTTCCAACGAGGAAACATTTGAATCAGCTTTTGCTGGGGCAGCTTGTGTTTTTTTTGCAGTTCGGACAATGTCCGTATAGCCTTGGTTGAATGTGAAAAGTGAGTCACAATTTTTTTGCAAACAGCAATCATACCATCCACTTGTGTTTCGTTGCTGAGAAATCCCGTGACAATTAAGTGTAAGCAATGTGCAAAGCAAGAAGCATGCAGAAATCCTCCATCCTGTACTGCTTTTAAGATGTTGGATCCATTGTCACTTACTATGAAGCCACATTTTAGACCGTGAGAATAAACCCATTCATCAAGGAGGTCATTTAGTTCCTGCAAGATGTTTTAGCAGTATGATTTGCCCAAACTTCTTTATATGCAGCAGGTGCTATCTTTGGGGTGTCTTTGCTTTTGAAGAAGCACAAAAACGTGACCCAATGAGCGTAAGACATGTAATCTATGTTTTGAGTGCTGGTCCACATATCTGTTGTGACATGAATAACCCACCCTCTGCAGTTTTAAGTGCAAGCATCACTGTCGCTTTAATGCCTGATAAATGTTTGGTATTTCAACATAGGAAAAGTACCCGATGAGGAACATTATATGAGGCTCTGCTAATGTCATGAGCTCCTAAAATCCTCATGATCTACCAAAGAGTATGGGAGAAGGGCTCCGCTAACAGTTCACCAATTTGGTGATTAAGATGAAGGGTCTTTGGATGATTTCTAGTATTAGTATTCTTCCTTTCAAATGCCTGAGACAGTGTTAGCTGTTTGCAACATGTCCCTGCTGGTTTATTATACACTGTGCTTGATGGGCAGATGGAGCGCTTGAGATGGTGGACTGGGACTTATACATTCAGTGCCATCACTGGATGTGCAACTGGTACTAATGATGCTGGCATTGGTGGTAACAGTGATCCTAGAGCTGGCAGTGGTTCTGCCCGCATCAAGTTCAGACAATTCAGTATCCATTTCAGATTCCTGACCCTTCTCACGTGCGGTCTGGAAGATGGAGGACATGGTTTTGGATGATCAAGCAAACCCAATGCTTTTCAGATGGCGTTTAAGAGCTGTAGTGCAAGGCATGACACAGCTTTACCACTGCTTACACTCTGTTTACACAGGGAACAAATTGCTCTGCATGGATCAGTTTTACTTGACTGAGAAATAATTTCCACACCTCAGATGTGACAGATTTTGTTCAAGTGCTAGGAAGATACAGACTGTTTGTGTCTTTTCACCTGTCCTAACAGAACCTGGGACATGCTCCTTGGTGCTAGAAGAGTGGACAGAAGACTCTGATGGATTTTCATTGCTGGCCAACACAGAAGTGGTGGATTCAATGGATATGTCCTTTTCATTGCCAACAGTGCTGGATGTATTTGCAAGTGCACTACCTGATTCATTGTCAGCAGACTTGCTCATTTCACTTTGTTGAGGAAGTAATGATTTGTCGCGAGACACAACAGTGTGGACTGAGACAAAGAGCTACTGTCTGAGTCTGAGAGGGACTCACTGTCACTTGCATTATTGCTGCTAGTCACAGGATCTTAACGGCATGAATGGCATACCTTATGGTGCCTCTCCGTGACCCCAGCAGCTGTACAGGTTTTCTTAAAGGTCCCCTTTACCACACTTCACTGTTGCTCTTTGCTGTTTGTTGAATTTTTATCACATGAAACATCTTGGTTATTTCTGTTAGCACCAGGATTACCACTACCACCACACCTGCTCCAACACCAGCACTAAATGCTTCATCTATGTTTGTGTGTCACTATAACAGACAGTAAGTACCAGTACTACCAGTCCAGTATACTGCAGTGAACACACCAACACCCAAACAATTCCTGTGTAACAAAGCAATGTGATCTGTAATCGCTGGCATACAACTCCAAAATTTTATTTTGGTTGTGTGACACTGTGATCGTGGACTGAAAGTAATTGAAGAATATGACAGTTTGCAACTAAAGGATCCCAGGTTCAAGGCTTATAGAATGATTGGGCTGCTGGGCATAGGCATACATAATCAAAAAGGTGCACAGCAGCAGGGTGATGGGCTGACCACAGGAGACGGAGTCACATATGCAACCCAGGGAATGAGAATTATATTTCTACGTTTCCGTCATGAAGGTTAATGCCATCACAATAACTGGCCACTGGGCTTCTCTCTGTAACACACACTGGGTAGGGTACAGTGCAGTCAGAAGGCACAGCAGCAGGGTGATGGGCTGACCACAGGAGACGAGTCACATAGCAACCCAGGGAATGAGAATTATATTTCACATTTCTGTCATGTAAGGTTAATGCCACACACACAACTGGCCACTGGGCTTCTCTCTGTAACACGCCACACTGGGTACAGTGCAGTCAAAGGCACACAGCAGCAGTGGTGATGGGCTGACCACAGAGACGAGTCTCACACAAATCCAGGAATGAGAATTATATTTCGACGCTTGTCATGTAAGGTTAATGCCACCACACAACTGACACTGGGCTTCTCTCTGTAACACACACTGGGTAGGGTACAGTGCAGTCAAAGGGCACACAGCAGCAGGGTGATGTGGCTGACCACAGGAGACGGAGCTGTTACACAACCCAGGGAATGAGAATTATATTTCACGCTTCTGTCATGTGTAAGGTTAATGCCACCACACAACCAATGCTGAAATACAATGAAGTAGCACCAGACAGTGCTGAAATCACACGAGCGGGCAGCACCAGACAGTGCTGAAATGTCACAACAAAGCAGCACCAGTGCTGAAATGTCACAATAAAGCAGCACCAGACAGTGCTGAAATGTGACAATGAAGCAGCACCAGGCAGTGCTGAAATGTGACGATGAAGTAGCACCAGACAGTGATGAAATATCACAACAAAGCAGCACCAATGATGAAATGTCACAAAGAAGCAGTGCCAAACAGTGCTGAAATGTCACAGCAAAGCAGCACCAGACAGTGCTGAAATGTCTCAGCAAAGCAGCACTATTGATGAAATGTTACAACGAAGCAGTGTCAAACAGTGCTGAAATGTCACAATGAAGATGCAGCAGACAGAGCTGAAATGTCACAATGAAGCAGCACCAGGCAGTTCTGAAATGTCACAATGAAGTAGCACCAGTGATGAAATGTCACAACAAGGCAGCACCAGTGATGAAATGTCACAATGAAACAGCACCAGACAGTGCTGAAATGTCACAATGAATCAGCACCAGATAGTGCTGAAATGTCATGATGAAACAGCACCAGGCAGTGCTGAAATCTGACGATGAAGTAGCAACAGACAGTGATGAAATGTTACAACAAAGCAGCACCAATGATGAAATGTCACAACGAAGCAGTGCCAAACAGTGCTGAAATGTCGCAATGAAGCAGCACCAAACAGTGCTGAAATGTCACAACAAAGTAGCACCAGTGATGAAATGTCACAACAAAGCAGTGCCAAACAGTGCAAAATGTCACAGTGAAACAGTTCCAGATAGTGCTGAAATGTCACAATGAAGCAGCACCTGGCAGTGCAGAAATGTCACAACAAAGCAGCACCAGTGATGAAATGTCACAACAAAGCAGTGCCAAACAGTGCTGAAATGTCACAATGAAGCAGCACCAGACAGTGCAGGAATGTCACAACAAAGCAGTGCCAAACAGTGCTGAAATGTCACAATGAAGCAGTAACAGGCGGTGCTGAAATGTGACGATGAAGTAGCACCAGACAGTGATGAAATATCACAACAAACCAGCACCAATGATGAAATGTCACAAAGAAGCAGTGCTAAACAGTGCTGAAATGTCACAACAAAGCAGCACCAGTGATGAAATGTCACAACAAAGCAGCACCAGGCAGTGCTGAAATGTCACAATGAAGCAGCACCAGGCAGTGCTGAAATGTAGCCAACAAAGCAGCACCAGTGCTGAAATCGTCACAACCTTACTTCCAGCCGGGGTAATGGTCAGATGTGTCCCAGGTACAACAGCATGGAGAGACACTGACCACATTGCTGAAATCATGCAGGAAGCAGGAAAAAACATTGATATCCTGGTACCTTAAGGACTAATGATCTCACCAGCTGGTCAGTTGGGAAACCAAGAACACCTGACAAGGCTGGGAGACAAACTATCATCCATTTCATCCAGCATCTCCTTCTCTGAGATCCTGCCAGTCTGGGAGGGGGGCAGATGGACAGATGGTCAGAGAAGGGTAGATAGGGAGCTAAACACGTGGCTCAAGGGCTGGTGCCAGGAAAAGGACACAAATTTTGCAGGTAACTGGCAGCAGTTTTGGGAGCCAAAGTTCTTTAAGATCGATGGACTGCATCTGACTAAGGAGGGAATCAGTGCATTGGGGCAAAAGTATGATGTCTTTACAGAACATCTAAACTAGCAAATGGGGAAAGAGGTGCAACACTTGATACATCGAATGGGAAGAACACCCTCCAGCTAGTGATCAAACAGGAGTTCAGCATGTTTGTAGTTCATTTGCATCACCAGGTAAGGAAAAAGATCCGGCTCCCCATATGATGCAAGGGAAAAAGCCGGACCTCACCCAACAACTAACGCACTGAAATCTGGCCAGTTTAAAATCATGTACAGAAATACCTACAGTCTGGGAAACAAGATCCCAGACCTGGAGGCAATAATGACAGAGGCTATACTGGACATAGTAGCCATTAGCGAAACATGGTTCACCAGTAACACTTGGGACATTTCAATACCTGGCTATGTACTGTTCAGAAGAGACGAGGAGCAAAAAGGGTGGGGTGGCCCTTTATGTCAGAATAACATAAGGAGCCAGAAGAACAGTGGGTCACCCTGGAAACAGGAGTAGACAGCCAAATGAACTGGGGTTGTATATAGGCCTCCAGATCATGGGGACATAGACACATTACTGTTAGAAGATATACAAAACATGGCAGCTAAAGGGATGTTCTGATAATGGGAGACTTCAACATGCCAGATACAGATTGGTCAATACCAGCAGGAACATCTGCCAGAACTAGACACATAGTGGATTCCTGCAGGGGAGGACCTCAAACAATTGGTACAACCCACAGAGACAGAGCTACCTAGATCTAGTACTGACTAACTGGGAAAGTATCACAGATCTCAGGTAGAAGGTCACTGGGGGGCCAGTGACCATCACATGGTATGGTTCAATTTGGCCACTAGAACTAAAACATCCCAACCAAGGCAAAAATATGGGACTTCAGAGGAGCTGACTTTGATAAGATGGCCAACAAAGTTAAGCTAGCCCTGGCAAGAAGAAATACAGGTGAGGGGGTACAGGCAAAGTGGGAAAGCATTAAGAATGCAATACCTGAAGCAACATCCCATTGTATTAGGGAGAAAAGCAAGAGCAAAAGGAGGAGGAAACCACTTTGGTTCTCAAAAACAATGTAGAAAAGATCAGAGCCAAAAGGTTGGCCTTCAGAAATTTAAGGAATGCAGCGGGACAAGATATGGAGACATATCAAACTTCCCTAAAGGGAAGCAGGGGAGGCAGAAAGGCAAGCAGAGGCTCAAACCAAGGAAACACTAGCACGAACAGTAAAATAAAGTTACAAGACTTTCTATAGATTCATTAGTGAAAGGAGAAAGTCCAGAGGGGGTATTGCCAAGATCAAAGGGGATAAAGGGGAGTGTGTAGAGGAAGACCAAAGAAAAGCATCTATCCTAAATAGATACCTCTGCTCAGTATTTACTGAGAAGAAGGTAGGGCAGGGCCCACAGCTCAGTACCATGGACATGGGGAGGTGCACAAGTCCCTTCACAAAATAAAGGGTTTTACAAGCTCACTAAGCTCAGGGTGGACAAGACAAAAGGACCTGATGGCATACATCCCAGGGTACTAAAGGAGCTAAGGGTGGAACTAGCAGAGCCATTATCAGAACTGTTTAGTGGGTCTCTGAGCATAGGAGCAGTCCCAGAAGACTGGAGAAGGGCTCATGTGATCCTGCTTCAGAGCGTGGCAGCAGGGAGGAGGCGGGAACTACAGACCAGCCGTCTTACACCTCAGTAGTGGGCAAGATTAGTGGAGACACTTCTAAGGAAAGGATAATGCAACACCTGAAATCCATAGGAGCACAGGATGCAAGACAGCATAGGTTTACAACAGGAAGGTCCTGTCAAACTAATCTCATAGATTTCTTTGAATGGGTAACCAGAGTGGTGGACCAAGGGGTGCAGTTGATGCCGCTACCTTGATTTCAACAACGCTTTTGATACTATTCCACAGAAAGATTGATTAATGCACTGGGTAGGATCGGGGTGGGTCAGAAGTTGGTCAACTGGGTGGCAAACTGGTTGGTGGGCAGAAAACAGAGTGGTGGTAAATAGGATACAGTCAGAAGAGATGCAAGTACAAAGTGGGGTACCTCAGGGATCAGTCCTGGTGCCAGTCCTCTTCAATATCTTCATCAGTGACATTGCAGATGGACCAGAGGGAAAGGTTTGCATGTTTGCAGATGACACCAAGATCTGCAACAGAGTAGATGATCCAGATGGGGTGGGCAGAATGAGAAGAGATCTGGAAAAACTGGCAAATTAATCAGAAGAGTGGCAACTGGGGTTTAATGTAAAGAAGTGCAAGATCATACACATAGGGAAGAGAAACACTGAAGCCACCTATAGGTTGGAAGGGGAGTTGCTGGCAATCACAAGGGAAGAAAGAGACTTGGGCATCATCACAACAGATCACAGGGCAGCAGTGTTCTGGAAGACATTCTGGAGGCTGCAATGCTGCCCTATTTGCAGGCATCTCTCTGCTCTGAGGGAGGAGGTTGCCCATCTCCAGGCAGACCTGGCTAGGATTCATGAAGCCTCCTGCCCACCAGGGACCACCAGGACCACGCTGCTACCTCAAAGGTTGCCAAGGAAGAGCAGCCATTGGACCAAGGTGGGCTCAAAGAGGAAGAGGTGGTGGAACAGAGATGCATCCTCCAGCTGTACATCTCCACAATTTATACACTGTTCTAGTGGAGAGTGGTTTCTCTATAGGGACCTGCAATGGAGACCAGGAGGATGCCTGGAACTTCCAGAAAGGAGATCCACAGGAGGGTGGCATGGGACCCGACAGGAGAAAACAACTTCTGGTGGGGACTCAGTCATTAGGGTGGTAGGCGTGGAGGAAGGGGAGAAGGAGGTAAGGTGCCTGCCTGGTGCCACAGCTTGGAGGGACAGGAAGCGAATCCTCACGATCTCAGAAGCAGCTGCACAAGGGAGGGAGCTGGATGTCATTGTCCACCTAGGGATAAATAACTGCTGGGAATCAGATCAGAGCAGTGCAACAGGAGTTTGTAGAGCTGGGGAAGGGCCTGAACAAGTGCACTCACGGTAACCTTCTTGGAGGTGCTGCTTATCTATAACAAGGTGACTAAGGTACTCTGCACCATGGGATTCAATGAATGGTTAAAAACTGGTGTGGAGCTCAGGGTTTTGGCTTCATTGGGGACTGGGGAGCCATCTGGAGGGATCCAGGCCTATACTGGCATGATGGTCTGCATCTGTCCAGGGGAACCAAGATTCTAGGTGAAAGGTTTAAATGCTTCATTGGCAAGCATTTAAACTAGCAGAGGGCACTGAAAAGTGAGGGAAATCCCAGCCTCCCCCCCAAAAAAAATGGTAATTAGCAAGGTAAACACCAAGATAGAGAAGTCATTAGGGAGCAGAACAGGGATAAATGCAAAAAAGGCCAAGGCAATAAGGACAGGGATAGGGCTAAAAGGGGTAAGACCATCAAAAAATGGAGGGTGATGAGTACCAATGCCCATAGTCTGTGAAAGAAGCTTCCTGAACTAGTGGCCTTGATGGAAGAGGGATGCCTGGATATTGTGGCAGTCACAGAAACATGGCACACAGAGAACCATGACTGGGATGTCAACATACCAGGATACACAATCTACAGGAGGGACAGGGAGGGTAAAAGAGGAGGAGGAGTAGCTCTCTATGTAAGGTAAGGGATCAAAGAAACAGAACTAAAGAGTAAACAGGGAGCAGATGAGGCACTGTGGGTGACCCTGGAGACAGGAAATGGCACCACAATCCGCATGGGGTTGTAGACAGACCCCCATCTCAAGGAGAGGGAGAGGGAATGGACAAGGAAATGTTAGAAGGCATCCTTAGAATGGCAGAAAAAGGGGACATAATGTTGATGGGGACCTAAATATGCCAGATGTTAACTGGAGCACCTTTGCTGGAGCACATCCAAGAGCAGGGTCATTCTTGATGCCCTACAAGAGACATGCTTCAGACAAATAGCATTGGAACCCACTCGGGAGGGAGCAGTCTTAGACCTGGTACTCTCAAACAGGGATGGAGAAAAGATCTCAGATTTAGAAGTGGGTAGCCATCTGGGAACAAGCGACCACCAAACAGTGTGGTTCATGATAAACACAGCCATGGAGTCAAGCCATACAAAAGCAAGAGCACTGGACTTTAGGAGGGCTTACTTTGGGAAAATTAGAGAGTGCCTCAGAAAAGCATTAGCAAATGGGCAAGAAGGAGGGGTGGAGGGACAATGGGGAATAATTAAAACAGCCATCACAGAGGCAACAAGCCTTTGTGTGAAGCAAATCAACAAAACAAAAATGAAGGGAGAAATCACTATGGTTCTCAAAAGAGGTGGCAGGGAAAGTTAAGGAGAAAAGGATAGCAGTCAGGAAATAAGGAAACACAGAAGGAGCAGAACAGAGACCTTTACCAGTTAAAGCAGAAGGAGGCAGGGAAGGCAGTCAGAAAAGCAAAGGCCCAAACTGAGGAAAAGATAGCCAACTCTGTTAAGAAGAGGGAAAAAAACTTTCATAGGTACATTAGGGAGTGAAGAAAGACCAATGGAAGGATACTGAGGCTTAATAAAGGAGAGGGAATGTGGGCAGAGGATGACAGTGAAAAAGCAGGGATACTGAATAAATATGTCTACTCAGTATTCATAAAGGAAGAGGAGGGGAAGGTATCTAAACCAAACTAGAGAAACACTCTGGTTAGGGGGTCGGTACCAGTCCATTCACAGAAAAAATGGTTCTGAAAGAACTCTTAAAACTGAAGATGGACAAAGCACTGGGGCCTGAAGGGATTCACCCCAGAATTCTAAGAGAACTAAGGGTCGAACTAGTGACACCACTGACTACTCTCTTTAACAAATCATGGGAGGATGGGGTGGTACCTGAGGACAGGAGGAGGGCAGATGTGATTCCACTTCACAAAAGTGGGAGCAGGGCAGAGGCAGGAAACTATAGACCTGTTAGTTTGACCTCAGTGGTAGGGAAAATGATGGAATCACTTCTGAAGGAAAGAATTGTTGAGTACCTAGAGGCCAGTGGGGCTGGGACCAAAGGCAGCATTGATTCACTGTGGGAAGGTCATGTCAGATGAATCTAAAAGATTTATTTGACTGGGTGACCAAAGTAGTAGAACAGGGAGGGGCTGTGGACATGGCCTACCTAGATTGTAGCAAGGCACTTGACACAGTCTCACACAAAAGACTAATATACAAGTTAGCCAGCCTTGGAGTGGGTCCCAAGGTGGTAGCCTGAATAAAAAATAGGCTGGACAACAGGACGCAAAGGATAATAGTAAAAGAGTCCAATGTGAAGAAAGGGTGGTTATTAGCGGGGTACCACAGGGTTCAGTACTGGGACCGGTCCTCTTTAATGTCTTTATAAGTGACATTGCAGAGGAATTGGGAGGAAAAATGTGTCTCTTTGCAGACTACTCAAAGATCTGCAACAGGGTTGATACACAAGGTGGGGTGGAAAGGATGAGAAGGGACTTGGCAAGGTTGGAAGAGTTGTCAAATGTGTGGCAGCTCAGATTCAACGCAAAAGTGCAAGGTAATGCACCTGGAAACAAAAACCCAGGGGAAGAGTACATGATGTGGGGTGAGATACTAACAACAACAAAGATGGAAAGGGACCTGGGGGGTAATTATTTTAGATGACCTAAAGGTGGGTAAGCAATGTGAGAAGGCAGTAAGGAGGGCTGGGGGATACTGGGATGCATAGGGAGAGGCATCAACAGTAGAAAACAGGAAGGTGGGTCCTTATCTACCATCAAATTCTATGTTTCTATGACCTGAAATCATCCAAGCAGACCACTAAAGAAGTAGGTAAGGCAAGAAGGATGTTGGGGTGTATTAGTAGGGGTATCACAAGTCATAAGAGGAGGTAATAATCCCACTTTAGAAGACACTGGCTGGGTAAAAGCTACCAACTTCCAGGGCCTAAAACTGGGACAGTCCATCCTGACTATGACACCCCCACGTGTCCTCCTATGGGGACTATAGCAGAATAACGCCTCACACAATTAAATTTTGCTGCTTACTCTGGCCATGTCACCCCACAGTAACACCAGTAGCAAACATCCAGATTAAAACAATACATCATTTTGCTGCAGCAAGTTCCAAATCATGATGTACAGAAAGTTCATTAGAAGCAAACCTGCGTTAAATTGTGATCAGACATTCGAGCTGCATGTATTGCTCCTCTTGACAGTCCCATCCAACCCACTTACACTCACCTCATTTGCTGAGCAAACTTCACTTCAGTGACTCTCACCACTGCACCAAATTGTTTTCATATACTTCCCTACAGCTGATCAGGTTTGGGTACCTTAGTTCACTGCTGCCGGTCTCTTCTCTGTCTGGAGTCCATCTAAGCTACTGGCAGGCAGATGTCCACATGCACTTGTTTGCACTACTACCCAGTTTAATCTAATAGGAAGGAACATGCTTTACTGCGCTCCCACTGACATGTTTGCAGTACAACACAGGCACAAGGGTTGAAATTGCAAACTGCTGTCCAGCCTCAGTAACGCCGCAGTGGTGCTGAAATTACTGTCACTCACAGAATAACAGCTAGCAAAAAAAGGGACAAAACTGGGACACGTAAGCAAAAACCAGGACAAAAGTGACATTTTGCAAAACTTGTGGGGACACTGGGACATGCTGCCTAAAATAGGGACTGTCCTGGGAAAATAGGGACAGCTGGTAGCTTTATGGCTGGGCCTCATCTGGAGTACTGTGTGCAGTACTGGAGGCTGAACCTGAATAAGGACATTAGCAAAATGGAACCAGCCCGGAGAAGGACAACCAAAATGGTGCAGGGACTGCATCAAAAACATGAGGACAGATTAACAGAGCTCAATATGTATACCTTAGAGCAAAGGAGGGAGGAGAGAGTCATATGATCGAAACATTCAAATATCTGAAGGGCATTAACAAGGTGAAAGACTCTAACATGTTTCAATATAAGAAAAATAGCAGGGCAAGAGGACACGGAATGAGATTACAGGGAAGCCGATTAATGGGTAATGTAACTCACTAGGCCACATCTCACACACAGATAAGTAAAACTGCACACTCACTAGGCCACATCGCACATACAGATAGGGAAAACTGCATACTAACTAGGCCACACCTCACACATAGATAGGTAAAACTGCACACTCACTAGGCCACATCTCACACACAGATAGGTAAAACTGCACACTCACTGGGCAACATCTCACACACAGATAGGTAAAACTGCACACTCACTAGGCCACATTGCACATACAGATAGGGAAAACTGCATACTAACTAGGCCACACCTCACACACAGAGACAGGTAAAACTGTACACTCACACAGCCACATCTCACACATAGGAAAAACTGCACACTCACTAGGCCACATCTCACATGCAGATAGGTAAAACTGCATACTAACTAGGCCACACCTCACACACAGAGACAGGTAAAACTGTACATTCACACAGCCACATCTCACACATAGATAGGTAAAACTGCACACTCACTAGGCCACATCTCACACACAGATAGGTAAAACTGCACACTCACTGGGCAACATCTCACACACAGATAGGTAAAACTGCACACTCACTAGGCCACATTGCACATACAGATAGGGAAAACTGCATACTAACTAGGCCACACCTCACACACCGAGACGGGTAAAACTGTACACTCACACGGCCACATCTCACACATAGGAAAAACTGCACACTCACTAGGCCACATCTCACATGCAGATAGGTAAACTGCATACTAACTAGGGCCACACCTCACACACAGAGACAGGTAAACTGTACATTCACACAGCCACATCTCTCACACATAGATAGGTAAAACTGCACACTCACTAGGCCACATCTCACACACAGATAGGTAAAACTGCACACTCACTAGACAACATCTCACACACAGATAGGTAAAACTGCACACTCACTAGGCAACATCTCACACACAGAGACAGGTAAAACTGCAGACTCACACGGCCACATCTCACACACAGGTAAAACTGCACACTCACTAGGCCACATCTCACACACAGATAGGTAAACTGCACACTAACTAGGCCACACCTCACACACAGATAGGTAGAACTGTACACTCACTAGGCCACATCGCACATACAGATAGGGAAAACTGCATACTAACTAGGCCACACCTCACACACAGAGACAGGTAAAATTGTACACTCACACGGCCACATCTCACACATAGGAAAAACTGCACACTCACTAGGCCACATCTCACATGCAGATAGGTAAAACTGCATACTAACTAGGCCACACCTCACACACAGAGACAGGTAAAACTGTACACTCACACAGCCACATCTCACACATAGATAGGTAAAACTGCACACTCACTACACATCTCACATGCAGATAGGTAAAACTGCATACTAACTAGGCCACACCTCACACACAGAGACAGGTAAAACTGTACACTCCACACAGCCACATCTCACACATAGATAGGTAAAACTGCACACCTACAAGCAACTTCCTCACACACAGATAGGTAAAACTGCACACTCACTAGACACATCCTCACACACAGATAGGTAAAACTGCACACTCACTAGGCAACATCTCACACACACAGACAGGTAAAACTGCACACTCACTAGGCCACATCTCACACACAGATAGGTAAACTGCACACTAACTAGGCCACACCTTACACACAGATAGGTAGAACTGTACACTCACATGGCCACATGTCACACATAGATAGGTAAAATTGCACACTTACTAAGCAACTTCTCACACACAGATGCTGTAGGTAAAACTGCACACTCACTAGGCCACATCCCACTTTCAGATAGGTAAAACTTTACACTCACTAGGCAACATCTCACACACAGATACTGTAGGTAAAACTGCACACTCACTAGGCCACATCTCTGGTACAGATAGGTAAAACTGCACACTCACTAGGCCACATCTCACACACAGATAGGTAAAACTGCACACTCACTAGGCCACATCTCACATTCAGATAGGTAAAACTGTACACTCACTAGGCAACATCTCACACACGGATACTGTAGGTAAAACTGCACACTCACTAGGCCACATCTCTGGTACAGATAGGTAAAACTGCACACTCACTAGGCCACACCTCACACACAGATAGGTAAACTGCACACTAACTAGGCCACACCTCACACACAGGTAAACTGCACACTCACTAGGCCACACCTCACACACAGATAGGTAAACTGCACACTCACTAGGCCACATCTCACAGATAGGTAAAGTGCACACTCACTAGGCCACATCTCACAGACAGATAGGTAAAGTGCACACTCACTAGGAAATTTCTCACACACATATAGGAAAACTGCACACTCGCACAGAAACATATAGAAAAAATAGAAGTTGATGGTAGATAAGGACCATAAGGCCCATCCAGTCTGCCCATTTCTTTTCTACCTTATGAATGTGCCATCGCCTTTGCTCTGTCAGTGGCCTATCTATTCATAGTCATCTGTATTGCTCCCTTATGCCTGTCTAATGCCTGTTTGAAGCCCTGCACTGTATTCATAGCCACCACTTCTTGAGGTAGGCTGTTCCATGCATCCACCACCCTTTCTGTGAAAAAGAACTTCCTCACATTCCCCCTTAATCTGCCTCCCTCTAATCTCATGCTATGTCCTCTTGTCCTATTTTTCTTATGTTGAAACATGTTAGACTCTTTCACCTTGTTAATGCCGTTCACGGTGTTTGAATGTTTCGATCATATCACCTCTCTCCTTCTTTGCTCTAGGGTAAATTGGGAAAATTAATGGAGAGTATACTAAAGGAGCGATTGGGGTTTACTTGGAGGTGGGAGGTCTGGATAGTCGGCAGCATGGGTTTGTGCCAGGTAGATCATGTCAAACCAACCTTGTAGAGTTCTATGAATGGGTAACATCAGAACTGGATAGGGGTAAGCCTGTGGATGTATTATTCTTGGACTTCAGCAAGGCGTTTGACTCTGTCCCCACAATGGTCTGGTGGAGAAACTGATGGGGTTAGGAGTAGGCCCTTTGATGGTCAGATGGATTGAAAACTGGATAGCTGGATGCACTCAGAGTAGTGGTCTGTGGGGAGCTCTAACCCTACAGAGGTTGGTAGTGGGTACCACAGGGCTCGGTCCTGGGTCCAATCCTGTTTAATGCATACATATCAGACATCAGGGATGGTATAGGGTGTGAAATGAGTCTCTTAGCGGATGACTCAAGATGGGAGCAGTAGTTGAGGGAGAAGAGGGAGGTTGGCCCTGCAAGGACCTGGACACCCTGGAAAGCTGGGCTCACACATGGAAATTAAATTTCAATATCACCAAGTGCAAGGTGTTGCATCTTGGTCGGAAACTCTAAACACAGGTACACCCTGGGAGGGAGGTGCTGGAAGCCTCAACAGGGGAAAAAAGACCTGGGGTCATGGTGGATACATGTATGAATAACACTGAGCAGTGCAGGAGGCAGCTAGCAAGGCAAACAGGATGTTGGGATGCATCGCCAAGGGATCACCTCTAGGAGCAAGGAAGTGATTCTGCCACTGTACAATGGACTGGTTAGACCACACCTTGAGTACTGTGTACAGTACTGGAGACCACACTTGAAGAGGGACATACAGCTCCTGGAGAGGGTACAGAGGAGGGCAACAAAGATGATACGAGGGCTAGGGGATTTGACTTACGAGACAGACTTGAGGAGCTCTGCCTGTTTTCATTGGAGGAGAGGAGAGACAGGGGGACATGATTGAGGTCTTCAAGTACCTCAAAGGGAATAAATAGAGGTAAACATGGAGGGATCTTTAGACTAAAGCAGGGAGGCATCACCAGAGGGCATGGTTTGAAGTTGGAAGGTGGAAGGGTGAGGGGAAAGAGGAGGAGGTTTTTCACTGAGAGGGTGGTGGACCCTTGGAATGCTCTGCCTGGTGAGCTGGTTCAGAGATCCACAGTGGAGAGCTTTAAGAGAGGGTGGGACAGACACAGAAAGTGGATGTATCAGATGATGGCCTGTCCCGGGGGGGGTGGGGATGGATGATAGGGGTTTCTGGAGCACAAGGGATGGGAGGGTCTCGGCACCCAACTAAGGATCTAGGTTCGAGCAGACTTGATAGACCATAAGGCCTAATCTGCTGGCAAATAGTATGTTAGTATGTTAGTATGTTAGTATGTTAGTATACATATTGAGCTCCGTTAATCTGTCCTTATATGTTTTCTGATGCAGTCCCTGCACCATTTTGGTTGCCTTTCTCTGGACTGCCTCAATTTTGTTAATGTCCTTGTGCAGGTGTGGCCTCCAATACTATACACAGTACTCCGGAGGGGACCTAACCAGTGTCTTGTAAAGAGGGATTATACCTCCCTCTTGTGACTTGGAATACCATTACTACACAACATCCCTCTAGCCTTACCTACTGCTTTAGTGGCCTGCTTGGATGATTTCAGGTCATCGGTGATGATGATGCCCAAGTCTCTTTCTTCCCTAGTGACTGCCAGCAACTCCTCCCAGCCTATAGGTGGCTTCAGGGTTTCTCTTCCCTATGTGCATGATCTTGCACTTCTTTGCATTAAGCCCCAGTTGCCACTCTTCCGACCATTTTGCCAGTTTATCCAGATCTCTTCTCATTCTACCCACCCCATCTGGGATGCAAAAACTGTGAGTAGATTTCTTTCTGAGACTTACCCAGGAGGGTACCTGCCTTGTTTTCTTGTGGGTTGACACTCTGATAAAGGCACCCATTCACCCATTTCTGTGAGATTTTCTCAAGAAGATTGTTTTAAAGTTTGCTGACAACAGTGGATGCCCCATATGCAACTATGCCCTTTGTTCAGAACTTTAACTTTACACCCCAGTGGTGTTTTCTGATGCTAAAATGTGCTAAACCCTTCCCTATTTACATCTTCTATAGGCTCAATTACCCTTTCATAATTCAGTTCTCTGCATGATACATTTCATCATTGCTTTTTCATGTGTTTCAGCTTCTGTACAACTAAACTACTTTTCTTCTTTCAACACGTCTCTTTTATGTTATTCATAATATCCAACTTTAATATACCATATTATTATAAAGGTGTAAGTCTTTTCTTCAGAAGAAAGAATGTGTAATCTTAATGTACTTTTCACAGGTCACTGTACATTTAATGATGCTGATTTACTTCTGTCATACAACTACAGTATGTTAACTGATGTTTGATCATAGAACTCAAAGATTTTTTTTTGTCTACTCTTCTAATATACCAATAAAAAGATTAACAACAAAATGTGCTAAATGTTTGAAGAGAGCATAATTTCTACAGTTCAGTATTTGTTGAGGTGTAACTCTAAAAGAATGGCTGAGTATGGACTTGGAAGCAAAAGGTGGGAGATCCCCCATCTGGAGTGACCAGTTCAGCACTTCGGGTTCTGTAAGGGTGCTTGTATTCTTTCAGTGCATGGGCCAATGCTTGAAGATGTTTACCCCTTGTTGCGCACAGGGAGCAAACTGTCGTAAAAGATCCAATGTTTGTTATCTGGAAATACTGAGCACAGGGAACAAACTGTTACAAAAGATCTAATGTTTATTATCTAGTACTGCTGTGGACAGGGAACAAACTGTCACAAAACATCCAATGCTTGTTCTCTAGTACTGCCGCACATGGAGAACAAACTGTTACAAAAGATCCAGGGTGGGATATTCAAACTGCACCAGGCTGTGGCGCAAGCCTGGGTGCAGCTTAACTTTGTTGTGCAGGGGTGTGGCCTGGGTGATAGTCAACGGAGCTGCACTATGGTGCAGCAGCTTTGAATATCGCACCCTGGCCACCCCCACTATGCATGGCGCAGTGGCACTGTGCCAGCGCAAGTGGCCAGAGTGGAGCATGGAGATGCGCTGGCGCAAGTGCCCTTGCGCTATGCACAGCACCTGCAATATTCAAAAGAGGGCATGCAAATGTGGCCATAATTTATGCAAGGCACACAGGGGGCCATTTGCATCTCATCATGGCCTCATTTGCATGCCATTAGCGTGCAGGTACACAGATCCCCGAGGACTTGCGCATGGCACCCTGCCAGGCAGCAGCCGGCGGGGACCGACACCCCCTGCAGCCCGATCACGCGCATTCCTGTAATATAAAAAAAGTCCAATATCCCTGGTGATCCAGTGGACCTCTATGTGCTCCAATCACGGGCCTCACTATAGTCCCCACCTCCAATATCCCTGGTGGTCCAGTGGACCGCACTGAGCCCGATCGCGGGCATCATTAATAGGATCCCCCTCAAGTCCAATATCCCTGGTGATCTGTGTACCCCCACCCCACCCACCCACCCACCCACTGAACCCCACTGCCTCCTCCCATCAGCCAGCAGGGGCAGCACCCCTCCCATCTGCCACCCCACCTGCCGACTGACAGCTCGGTGAGCTGCACACCCATTGGTTCACAACATAAGCCAGCTGGGCGTGCAGCCCATACCATAATACTCAGTCCAGATATGTGAATTAATTCATTCAATATCTGGACTGAATAATCAGTATAGGCTGCACACCCATTGGCTCATGCTGTGAACCAACGGGCATGCAGCCCTCCCAAGCTGTCAGTCGGTGGGCAGCGGGTGGCAGGCAGGTGAGCTACGCCGCCCACTGGCTGATGGGGTGGAGCGGGGCAGGGTTCTCAGTGGGTGAGTGGGGTGGGGGACACCAGTTCACCAGGGATATTGGACTGGGGGGTCTTATTAATGATGCCCCGATCGGCTCAGTGCGGTCCACTGGACCACCAGGGATGCTGGACTTGGGGAGGGCTATAGTGATGCCCATGATGGGCATGGGGGTGCCACTGGCGCGCAGGAATCAGGCCACCCACAGGTGGCAGCTGCTGTGTTGCACCCTGCAATGTAGCAGCTCACCTGTGGGTGGCCATCACTGTTCACTTTTTTGGGGGGCATAACTTTATGCAGGCACAGGTAGGGGTTGCACATGCATGACTCTGCACATCCCGGACTGAATATCGTGCTGTGCAGGTTATGCATGGGCACGCCCCCCACCTGTGCCTGCATACATTACTGATGTGCTCCGGCGCATTGGGATTTGTGCTGCACACTTTTCCCTTTTGAATATTGTGCCGGGGTGCATCAGTGTGTTGTGCTTGGTGCAACACTGTTGCGCCATGCGCAACCCTTTTGAATATCTGGGCCTCAGTGTTTGTTATCTAGTACTGCTACCTACAGGGAACAAACTGTTACAAAAGATTCAATGTTTGTTATCTAGTCCTGCTACGCACAGGGAACAAACTGTCACAAAAGATCCAATGTTTGTTATCCAGTCCTGCTGCGCACAGGGAACAATCTGTGACAAAAGATCAAGTGTTTGTTATCTAGTCCTGCTGTGCACAGGGAACAATCTGTGACAAAATATCCAATGTTTGTTACCTAGTCCTGCTGCACAGAGGGAACAAACTTTTTACAAAAGATCCAATGTTTGTTATCTACTACTGCTGCTGTGCACAGGGAACAAATTGTTAACAAAAGATCCAATGTTTTTCTAGTGCTGCAGCACACTGGGAACAAACTGTTACAAAAGATCCAATGTTTGTTCTCTAGTCCTGCTGCACAGGGGAACAAACTGTCAAGAAAGATCCAGTGTTTGTTATCTAGTACTGCTGCGTCGGGAACAAACTGTTACAAAAGATCCAATGTTTGTTGTCTAGTACTGCTGTGCACAGAGGAACAAACTGTCACAAAAGATCAAGTGTTTATCTAGTACTGCTGCACACTGGGAACAATCTGTGACTAAAGATCAAGTGTTTGTTATCTAGTACTACTGCACACAGGAAACAAACTGTCATGAAAAATCCAATGTTTATCTAGTACTGTTGTGCACAGTGAACAAACTGTCACAAAAGATCCAATGTTTGTTCATTAGTACTGCTGCACACAGGGAACAAACTGTCACAAAAGATCCAATGTTTGTTCGTTAGTACTGCTGTGTACAGGGAGCAAACTTTTACAAAATATCCATTGTTTGTTATCTAGTACTGCTGCACATAGGGAACAAATTGTCACAAAAGATCCAATGTTTGTTATGTGTGGTTCATAGCTCAGTGCTTATGTAACATAGTAATGATGTAGATGGTTGTTGGATACAGAGGCCAGCATTAAGAGGACAATGTTCATTAGGCAGTAGTATAGAATGTTTGTGCTTAGGTACTTGGATGCTTGAAATGAGCCATTTGATAATATTTGATGGTTTTGGCCTTTCTCTGTATCCCACCTGTAGGAAGGAAGCTTGGTTTAGAATTATGAAAGCCCCAAAAAGAATAAATATCAACAATTGCTCTGTAACTGAACGTTGAAGAATCGTGCATAACAGCTTAATGATATGAATAGTTGATCACCTCCTCCAACTCCAGAGACTGTGACCAGTAGCACTCAGGAGAGGAAAAACCCCCTTGGGGGAAAACCTCTGAGGACCCATGGCTACTGATCTGCCCATCCTTCTGGGCATACTAAAGGACAGAGATCCTAATTAAGGTAAATTAATCAGCTAAATCTGAATTCTAATTTGTAGAATTCAATCCAGATAAACAGAGCTTTAAGAAGAACAGAATTGTAAATGTCCTGTGACATAATTGCCTCTTAATAAGTCCGAGTCCGAGACTCCAAGTACAATTCAGAATGATGGAGAGTGGATATGAAGAACCTTCTTCTGGACTTCAGTTTATAGAAGGCATAATCCAGGAAATGTGTGATGGTGGAGATGAAGACAGGAGACCAGACGCAGTTAGTTGCATCCAAGTTTGACGTCAATGAGACAGGATGAATAGAAATAGTACGACTTCCCGATTTCTAATAAGGGCTTGTATAGTACATGGAATGAGAGAAGGCTTGTGGCCAAGCTACTGACTGATGAATCCAGTTCTGATAAATTAAGTATATTCATAGGAATTGATATGAATGCAACTGCTGAAATGCCGAGCTGGAATGGCGAGCTGTATAGGATAATTGAAGACACTGGTGCAATGTATGAAGCATCAAGTAGTAATAGAACATAGTGAGCCCAAAAGTAAGCAAGTCAGTTGGACTGCTAAACCGAAGTTAGAGGCAGAAGGAGCTGGAGTGCACCGACGAAGGCATATGAGAAGGAACAGGATGTGGCAATCAGCCCTTGCAGAAGTGCAGCTGAACCAACAGCTGGAGAGGTAGGAGAGAGTGGCTGATTCCAGTGCAGGAAGTGCAGCCAGACCCAGAAAGGCCTGCTGGCAGAAATTGATCATGGTAGATGGTCCCTTGATGATAGCAGCAGCCATCAGCTGAAGAGGAACGTGAGAGGCAAGGAACACCAGGTAACAGGAATGCAGCTATATGTACAAAGGTCAACTAATAGAATAAAGGAAAAATTGGGTTTCAGGAGACACATCCTGAATCATCCTTGAGCACAGCAGAACTGCAGCCATGAGGTAGTTCTAGAGAATGTAAAAATGCTGAGGACCGATGTATCCAGATCAAGGAAGGCAGGGATTGTAGTGAAGAGACTGAGGCCGAGATACGGCAGCAGGACGGGAGGAATAACGTCCAATCTGAAGGTATGCAAAGTTCGAGGTATGAAACCTAGATGAGACCAAAGTGTCCTAGATGGAGATAACTGAAGAGGCAGATTCAAATGAAGTATCGTTGTCACAGATCTGAATTTGGAATAGCACAAGCATAACAATGAAAGTCAGCAGAAGACGTCAACTAAGTGTCTCAGAAAGGGGAGCAGCAGTTACGCCATGGCTGAGGCAACAGGGCAACATCGAAGCATAGTATGATGATGAAGAAACATCCAAAGGCAATCCAGGGAGAGCCGCTGACTGGTGATAGCAGCACGAGATGTATAGTAGAATGTGTAAAACGCCAGACCCCAAGCTGGCAAGGCAGAATTAGAACAGAATGAGCGTGACTCACTCTAAGCAGAGCAGAAGTCAGCTGTATGCCTTAAATAGGCTGTGGGAGGAGCTCTTCCCCACATAACGCCAGGCAAGCCTTTCCATTCTCTAGTACTGCTGTGCACCGAAGCAAACTGCTACAAAAGTTCCAATGTTTGTTCTTCTAGTCCTGCTGCAGAGGGAACAAACTTTTGCTAAAGATCCAATGTTTGTTATCTAGTCCTGCTGTGCACAGGGAGCAAACTGTTACAAAAGATCCATTTTGCCTGGTCTCTAGTCCTGCTGCAGAGGAACAAACTGTTACAAAAGATCCATTTGTTTGTTCTCTAGCACTGCTGAACACAGGGAACAAACTGTCACAAAAGATCCAATGTTTGTTCTCTAGCACAGCTACTTGAGGAACAAACTTGTTACAAAGATCCAATGTTTGTTCTCCAGTACTACTACGCACAGGGCACAAACTGTCACAAAAGATCCAATGTTTTTACCTAGTCCTTCTGTGCACAAGAAACAAACTGTCACAAAAGATCCAATGTTATCTAGTCCTGGTACTTTTGGAGTTGAAGGTGTGACTATGGGAGTGAGGCAGGTACTTTTGGAGCTGGAGCTGTGGCTACTGCGGTGGGGCAGTTACTTTTGGAGCTGGAGCTGTGTCTATTATGCTGGGGCAGTTATCTTTGGAGCTGGAGCCATGACTATTGGGGTATAGCAGTTACTTTGGGAACTGGAACTGTGACTATTGGGGTGGGGAGTTACTTTTGGAGCTTGATCTGTGACTTTTGGGGTGTGACAGTTATTTTATAGCTGAGCTGTGTCTCCTGAGGTGGGACAGTTACTTTTGGAGTTAGAGCTGTTACTATTGGGGTGGGGCAGTTACTTTTGGAGCTGGAGCTGTATCTCTCGGTGTGGGGAGTTACTTTTGGAGCTGGAGCTGTGTCTTTTGGGGTGGGACAGTTTCCTTTCATACTGGAGCTGTGACAATTTGAGTGGGAGAGTTACTTTTGCAGCTGGAGCTGTGACTATTGGAGTGGGGCAGTTATTTTTGGATGTGGATCTTTGTCTATTGGGATGTCACAGTTACTTTTGAAGTTGTAGCTATGACTATTGGGTTGGGGCAGTTACTTTTGGAACTGGAGCTCTGACTATTGGAGTGGGGCAGCTACTTTTGGGGCTAGAGCTGTGTCTATTGGGGTGGGTAGTTACTTTTGCAACTGGATCTCTGACTATTGGAGCAGGACAGTTTGTTTTGGAGCTGGAGCCCTGGCTATTGGGATGGGGAAGTTACGTTTTGAGCTGGAGCTGTTTGTATGGTAGTGGAGCAGTTATTTTTGGAGATGGAGCTCTGTCTACTGGGGTGAGGCAGTTACTTTTGGAATTGGAACTTTGACTATTGGGGTGGGGCAGTTACTTTTGGAGCTGGAGCTGTAACAATTAGAGTGGAGGAGTTTCTTTTGGAGAGGGAGCTTTGTCTATTGGTGTGGGGGAGTTACTTTTGGAGCTTGATCTGTGACTATTGGGGTTGGGCAGTTATTTTTATAGCTGGAGCTGTGTATTGGAGTGGGGTAGTTACTTTGGAGCCGAGCTGTGACTATTGGAGTGGGGCAGGTACTTTTGGAGCTGGAGCTGTGTCTCTTGGTGTGGGGAGTTTCTTTTCATACTGGAGCTGTGACAATTTGGGTGGGAGAGTTACTTTTGGAGCTGGAGCTGTGACTTTGGGGTGGGACTGTTACTTTTGGAGGTGGAGCTGTGTCTATTGGGATGTTGCAGTTACTTTTGGAGCTGGAGCTATGTCTATTGGGGTGGGGCAATAACGTTTGGAGCTGTAGCAGTGTCTATTGAGGTGGTACAGTTACATTTGGAGCCGGAGCTGTGTATTGGAGTGGGGTAGTTACTTTTGGAGCTGGAGCTGTGACTATTGGAGTGGGGCAGATACTTTTGTAACTGGAGCTGTGTCTCTTGGGGTGGGGCAGTTACTTTTGGAACTAGAGCTGTGACTATTGGATTGTGGCAGTTTCTTTTGGAGTTGGAGCTTTGTCTTATTGAGTGGGGCAGTTACTGTTGAAACTGGAGCTGCGACTATTGGGCAAAAACCCTGGCAGAACCCTTGACATATTTATTTCAAACTTTTCTGAATCAGGAGAAGTGGTGGAAGGATGGAGGAGGACAAATGTGATCCCTATTTTTAAGAAGGGCCCTATGCAAGAAGTCAGTAATTATCGACCAGTAAGTTTAACATCTATTCTGGGCAATGTGTTTGAGGGTATTATTAAAGACTATATAGAACAGGATATGTGACACAGAGGAGTTATTGATAATACACAGCATATTTTTAAAATTGGTAGGTCATGCCAGACAAATCTTTTGAGTTTTTATGAAAAATGTAAGCAGGTCCCTGGACAGTGGTTGTCCGTGGATGCTGTATTTTGGACTTTTGAAAGCCTTTGATAGAGTCCCACATGGTGAATTAGTGGATGCCCTGATTGAACATGGTATCCCAGGAATATTACCATTGGATTGACTCCTGGTTGAGTAACAGGAGACAAAGAGTAACAATTAGGGGATGCAATTCAGGTTGGTCAGAGGTCACAAATGTGGTCCCATAGGGATCTGTATTGGGGCCTTGCCTTTTTAATATATATATATTCATTCAATGAATAGAGGGAATGATGTGTGGGAGGCTAAATTTACTGATGATATTGGACTTGGTCACACAATAAATAGCCAAATAGGTAGCGCTATAATATAGGAATCCCTAACCACATTGGAGAGGTGGGCACAGGATTCTAAATTGACCTTTAATGTGGAAAAGTGTAAGGTCATGCACTTCGGCTCATATAATTTAGGTGCAATTTATAAATTAAATGGACATACACTGGGAGTGGTCAAAGATGAAAGAGATTTGGGAATTTGGGTTTCAAATGACCTCAACTTTAAACAACATACTGGCCTATTGTTAACAAATGCTGGCAACATCTTGAACAGTATATTTAGGCATATAAAGAGTAGGAGGAGAGAGGTTTTGTTGCCCTTGTATGGAGCACTGGTGAGGCCACACATGGAGTATTGTTGACAAGTGTGGTCACCAGGATATAGAAAGGATATTATCACCTTGGAGAGAGTCCAGAGAAGGGCAACTAGGATGATTGGAGAGTTAAAGGGTAGGGACTATCAGGAAAGGTTAAATTGCTTGGGGTTATATACACTAGAAAATCGAAGATTGCAAGGGGATATGTGTATGGTATATAAAGCAATAGGAGTTACCAGCTTAATGAGATCTCCGGGATTAGAAATACGAGAAGTGCCATACCAGATCAGAGGACATCAATTTCAGTTAAAAAGGGGGTTATTCAAGACCTCAGGAGAAGACATTGATTTAGTGTTAGAGTTGTGCCCCTATGATGAATGATCTTCCATCTGAAGTAGTTAATATTGTTGATATGCAGGCATTTAAAACCAACCTAGATACATTTCTGATTAGTAATAATATTAGTACCTAATACTAAGAAGTAGATGAACATATGGACTTTTAGTCTTTCGCTCTGTAAATCTATGAAACCTCCACTTGCATACTGTGTGACTCTTAGCAAGTCACTTAACATCTAGTGCTCCCATGTCGACCTGAAAACAGGCACTTGTGCCTAATGAGCCTTTCCGGTTACCAAAGAGTAAATACAAAAACAAAAAAATACTGGGGTGAGGTGGTTACTTTTGGAGCTGGAGCTGTGACTATTGGGCTGGAGCAGTTACTTTTAGAGCTGGAGAAGTGTCTATTGGTGGGTCAGTTACTTTTGAGCTGGAGCTGTGTATTGGAGTGGGGTAGTTACTTTGAGCTGGAGCTGTGACTATTGGAGTGGGGCAGATACTTTGTAACTGAGCTGTGTCTCTTGGGGTGGGGGTTACTTTTGGAACTAGAGCTGTGACTATTGGATTGTGGCAGTTTCTTTTGGAGTTGGAGCTTTGTCTTATTGAGTGGGGCAGTTACTGTTGAAACTGGCCGCGACTATTGGGCAAAACCCTGGCAGAACCCTTGACATATTTATTTCAAACTTTTCTGAATCAGGAGAAGTGGTGGAAGGATGGAGGAGGAAAATGTGATCCCTATTTTTAAGAAGGGCCCTATGCAAGAAGTCAGTAATTATCGACCAGTAAGTTTAACATCTATTCTGGGCAATGTGTTTGAGGTATTATAAGACTATATAGAACAGGATATACGACTCAGAGGAGTTATTGATAATACACAGCTTATTTTTAAAATTGGTAGGTCATGCCAGACAAATCTTTTAAGTTTTTATGAAAATGTAAGCAGGTCCCTGGACAGTGGTTGTCCTGTGGATGTGGTATTTTTGGACTTTTTGAAAGCCTTTGATAGAGTTCCACATGGCAAATTAGTGGATGCCCTGATTGAACATGGTATCCCAGGGAATATTACCCATTGGATTGACTCCTGGTTGAGTAATAGGAGACAAAGAGTAACAATTAGGGGATGCAATTCAGACTGGTCAGAGGTCACGAGTGTGGTCCCGTAGGGATCTGTATTGGGGCCTTGCCTTTTTAATATATATATATTCATTCAATGAATAGAGGAATGATGTGGAGGCTAAATTTACTGATGATATTGGACTTGGTCACACAATAAATAGCCAAATAGATAGCGCTATAATATAGGAATCCCTAACCACATTGGAGAGGTGGGCACAGGATTCTAAATTGACCTTTAATGTGGAAAGTGTAAGGTCATGCACTTCGGCTCATATAATTTAGGTGCAATTTATAAATTAAATGGACATACGCTGGGAGTGGTCAAAGATGAAAGAGGTTTAGGAATTTGGGTTTCAAATGACCTCAACTTTAAACAACATACTGGCCTATTGTTAACAAATGCAGTAACATCTTGAACTGTATATTTAGGCATATAAAGAGTAGGAGGAGAGAGGTTTTGTTGCCCTTGTATGGAGCACTGGTGAGGCCACACATGGAGTATTGTTGACAAGTGTGGTCACCAGGATATAGAAAGGATATTATCACCTTGGAGAGAGTCCAGAGAAGGGCAACTAGGATGATTGGAGAGTTAAAGGGTAGGGACTATCAGGAAAGGTTAAATTGCTTGGGGTTATATACACTAGAAAATTGAAGATTGCAAGGGGATATGTGTATGGTATATAAAGCAATAGGAGTTACCAGCTTAATGAGATCTCCGGGATTAGAAATACAAGAAGTGCCATACCAGATCAGAGAACATCAATTTCAGTTAAAAAGGGGGTTATTCAAGACCTCCAGGAGAAGACATTGGTTTAGTGTTAGAGTTGTGCCCCTATGTAATGATCTTCCATCTGAAGTAGTTAATATTGTTGATATGCAGGCATTTAAAACCAACCTAGATACATTTCTGATTAGTAATAATATTAGTACCTATTACTAAGAAGTAGAGGCGAGCATATGGACTTTTAGTCTTTCGCTCTGTAAATCTATGAAACCTCCACTTGCATACTGTGTGACTCTTAGCAAGTCACTTAACAGTCTAGTGCTCCCAGGTCACCCTGAAAACAGGCACTTGTGCCTAATGGGCCTTTCCTGGTTACCAAAGAGTAAAATACAAAAAACAAAAAAATACTGGGATGAGGCGGTTACTTTTGGAGCTGGAGCTGTGACTATTGGGCTGCAGCAGTTACTTTTAGAGCTGGAGAAGTGTCTATTGGAGTGGGTCAGTTACTTTTGGAGCTGGAGCTATGACTATTGGGGTGGGGCAGTTTCTTTTGGAGCTGGTGCTGTGACTATGTGAGTAGGGCAGTTACTTTTGGAGCTGGAGCTGTGTCTAATGGGGCAGTTACTTCTTGAACTGGAGCTGTGTCTCTTGGGGCGTAGTGGCTACTTTGGAGCTGAAGCTGTGACTATTGGTGTGTGACAGTTACTTATGGAGCTGGAGCTGTGACTATTGGGCTGGGGCAGTTTGTTTTGGAGCTGGAGCTGTGACTATGGGAGTAGGGTAGTTACTTTTGGAGGTGGAGCTGTGTCTGTTTAGGTGGAACAGTTACTTTTAAAGCTGAAGGTGTATCTCTTGGAGTGGGGCAGTTATGTTTGGAATTGGACCTTTGACTAATATGGTGGGGCAGTTACTTTTGGACCTGAAGCTGTGACTGTGGAGTGGGACAGTTACTTTTGGAGCTGGAGCTGTGCCTATTAGGGTGGGATAGTTATTTTTGGAGCTGGAGCTGTGACTATTGGGGTATGGCAGTTACTTCTGGAGCTACAGCTGTGATTATTGGGGAGGAGTAGTTACTTTTGGAGCTGGAGCTGTGTCTCTCTTGGTGTGGGGGAGTTACTTTTGGAGCTGGGGCTGTGACTATAGGAGTGGTTCAGTTACTTTTGGACCTCTAGCTGTGAATATTGGGGTGGGCAGGTACTTTTGGAGCTGAAGCTGTGTCTATTAAGGTGGGGCTGTTACTTTTGAAGCTGGAGCTGTGACAATTGGAGTGGGGCAGTTACTTTTGGATCTGGAGCTGTGTCTATTTGGGTGGGGCAGTTACGTTTGGAGTTGAAGCTGTGTCTATTGAAGTGGGACAGTTGCATTTGGAGCCTGAGCTGTGTATTGGAGAGGAGTAGTTACTTTTGTAGCTGGAGCTGTGACTATTGGAGTGGGGTAGGTACTTTTGGAACTGGAGACAGTCTCTTGGGGTGAGGTAGTTACTTTGGGAACAATAGCTACAACTATTGGGGTGAGGCAGTTACTTTTGGAGCTGGAGCTATGACTATTGGGCTGGGGCAGTTACTTTTAGAGCTGGAGCTGTGACTATGGGAGTGGGGCAGTTACATTTGGAGCTGGCGCTGTGTCTATTGGAGAGGGTCAGTTTATTTTGGTGCTGGAGTTGGAGTTGTGTCTCTTGAGGTGGAGGAGCTACTTTTGGAGCTTGAACTCTGTCTTTTTGGGTGGGGCAATTACTTTTGGAGCTAAAGCTGTATCTCTTAGAGTGGGGCAGTTATGTTTGGAGCTGGATCTGTGACGAATATGGTGGGGTGGTTACTTTTGGAGCTAGAGCTGTGGCTATTGGGGTGAGGCAGTTACTTCTGGAGCTAGAACTGTGTCTTTTGGGGTGAGGTAGTTATGTTTGCAGCTGGAGCTGTGTCCATTGGGGTGGGGTAGTTACCTTTGGAACTGGAAGTGTTACTATTGGGGTGGGACACTTTGTATTGAAGCTGGAGCTATGACTATTGGGGTGGGTCAGTTACCTTTTGAGATGGTGCTGTGACTATGGGAGTGAAGCAGTTACTTTTGTGCTGAGCTATGTCTATTGGGGTGGGGCAGTTACTTCTTGAGCCAGAGCTGTGTCACTTGGGGAGTGGTGGTTACTTTAGGAGCTGGAGCTGTGACTATTGGGCTGGGACAGTTTGTTTTAGAGCTGGAGCTGTGACTATGGGAGTGGGGCAGATACTTTTGGAGCTTGAGCTGTGTCTATTTAGGTGGGGTAGTTATTTTTGGAGCTGAAGCTGTATCTCTTGGGGTGGGGCAGTTACATTTGCAGCTGGAGCTGTGACTTGTATGGTGGGGCAGTTACTTTTGGAGCTGGAGATGTGACAATGGGAGTGGGACAGTTGCTTTTGGAGCTGGAGCTGTGACTATTGGGTTGGGGCAATTACTTTTGGAGGTAGAGCTATGAATAATGGGGTGGGGTAGTTACTTATGGAGCTGGAGCTGTGTCTCTTGGTGTGGGGGAGTTACTTTTGGAACTGGAGCTGTTACTATTTGGGTGGGACAGTTATTTTGGAGCTGGTGCTGTGTCTCCTAGGGTGGGCAATTTATTTTGGAGCTAGAGCTTTGACTATTGGGTGTGGGCAGTTACTTCTTCAGCCAGAGCTGTGTCTCTTGGTGCATATTGGTCACTTTTGGAGCTGGAGCTGTGACTATTGGTGTGTGGCAGTTACTTATGGAGCTGGATCTGTGACTATTGGGCTGGGGCAGTTTGTGTTGGAGCTGGAGCTTCACTATGGGAGAGGAGCAGTTACTTTTGGAAGTGGAGCTGTGTCTCTTTAGGTGGAGCAGTCACTTTGAAGCTGAAGGTGTATCTCGTGGAGTGAGGCAGTTATGTTTGGAACTGGACCTTTGACTAATATGGTGGGGCAGTTACTTTTGGACCTGAAGCTGTGACTATGGGAGTGGGGCAGTTGCTTTTGGAGCTGGAGCTGTGTCTATTAGGTCAGGGTAGTTATTTTTGGAGCTGGAGCTGTGACTATTGGGGTTTGGCAGTTACTCTGGGAGCTTTAGCTGTGACAATTGGGATATGGCAGTTACTTCTGGAGCTACAGCTGTGACTATTGTGGTGGGGTAGTTACTTTGGAGCTGGAAGCTGTGGACTGTTGGGGTGAGGCAGTTACTTTTGGAGCTGGAGCAATGACTATTGGACTGGGGCAGTTTCTTTTAGAGCTGGAGCTGTGACTATGGGAGTGGGGCAGTTATGTTAGGAGCTGGAGCTGTGTCTATTGGAGTTGGGTCAGTTTATTTTGGTGCTGGAGCTGGTGCTGTGTCTCTTGGGGTGGGGGAGTTACCTTTGGAGCTGAAGATCTGTCTTTTTAGGTGGGGCAGTTACTTTTGGAGCTGAAGCTGTGACTAATATGGTGGGGTGGTTACTTTTGGAGCTAGAGCTGTGACTATGGGTGTGGGGCAGTTACTTCTGGAGCTTGAGCTGTGTCCTTTGGGGTGAGGTAGTTATGTTTGCAGCTGGAGCTGTGTCTATTGGGGTGGGGCAGTTACCTTTGGAACTGGAGCTGTTACTATTGGAGAGGGGCACTTTCTATTGGAGCTGGAGCTATGACTATTGGGGTGGGTCAGTTATCTTTTGAGCTGGTGCTGTGACTATGGGAATGGGGCAGTTACTTTTGTGTTGCAGCTGTGTCTATTGGGGTGGGGCAGTTACTTTTTGAGCTGGAACTATGACTACTGGGCTGGGGCAGTTTGTTTTAGAGCTGGAGCTGTGACTATGGGAGTGGGGCAGATACTTTTGGAGCTAGAGCTGTGTCTATTTAGGTGGGGTAGTTACTTTTGGAGCTGAAGCTGTATCTCTCGGTGTGGAGCAGTTACATTTGCAGCTGGAGCTGTGACTTATATGGTGAAGCAGTTACTTTTGGAGCTGGAACTGTGACTATGGGAGTGGGACAGTTGCTTTTGGAGCTGGTTCTGTTTCTACTGGGGTGGGGCAGTTACCTTTGGAGCTGGAGCTGTGACTATTGGGTTGGGGTAATTACTTTTGGGGTAGAGCTGTGAATATTGGAGTGGGGTAGTTACTTATGGAGCTGGAGCTGTGTCTCTTGGTGTGGGGGAGTTGCTTTGGGAACTGGAGCTGTGACTATTGGGGTTGGGCAGTTATTTTTGGAGCTGGATCTGTGTCTTCTGGGGTGGGCTAGTTACTTTTGGAGCTGGACCTGTGTCTATTGGGTTGGGGCAGTTACTTTTGGAGCTAGAGCTGTGACTATGGGAGTGGGAAGTTACTTTTGGAGCTGGAGCTATGACTATTGGTTTGGGGCAGTTACTTCTGGAGCTGTGTCTAATGGGGTGGATAGTTACTTTTGGAGCTGGAGCTCTGTCTACTGGGGTGTGGCTGTTTCTTTTGGTACTGAAGCTGTGACAATTTGGGTGGGTGAGTTACTTTTAGACCTGGAGCTGTGCCTATTGCGGTGGGGCAGATACTTTTAGAACTGGAACAGTGACTATTTTCGTGGGGCAGTTACTTTTGGAGCTAGAGCTGTGTCTATTATGGTGTGGCAGGTACTTTTGGAGCTGGAGCTGTGACTATTGCAGTGGGGCAGTTACTTTTGGAGCTGGAGCTTTGTCTATTGTTGTACTGCAGTTCCTATTGGAGCTGGATCTGTGTCTATTGAAGTGATACAATTACATTTGGTGCCAGACTGTGTATTGGAGTGGGGAAGTTACTTTTGGAGCTGGAGCTGAGACTATTGGAGTGAGGCAGGCTCTTTTGTAACTGGAGCTGTGTCTCTGGGGAGGGGCAGTTACTTTTAGCATTATAGATGTGACTATTGGAGTGGGGCAGTTTCTTTTGGAGTTAGAGCTGTGACTATTGGGGTGGGCATTTCCTTTTAGAGCTGGAGCTGTGACTATGGGAGTGGGAAGTTACTTTGGAACTAGAGCTATGTCTATTGTAGTTGGTCAGTTACTTTGGAACTGGAGCTGTGTCTCTTGGGGTGGGCAGTTACTTTTGGAGCTGGAGTGACTATTGGGTGAGGTAGTTACTTTTGGAGGTGGAGATGTGACTATGGGAGTGGGGCAGTTACTTTTGGAGCTGGAGCTGTGACCATGGGCGTGGGGCAGTTACTTCTGGAGCTGGAGCTGTGACTATTGGCTTGGGCAGTCTGTTTTGGAGCTGGAGCTGTTACTATGGGAATGGGGCAGTTACTTTTGGAGCTTGAGCTGTGTCTATTTAGGTGGGGCAGTTACTTTTCTAGCTGAAGCTGTATCTCTTGGGGTGGGGCAGTTATGTTTTTAGAGCTGGAGCTGTGACTAATATGGTGGGGCAGTTACCTTTGCAGCAAGAGCTGTGATTATGGGAGTGGGGCAGTTGCTTTTGGAGCTGGAGCTGTTTGTATTGTGGTGAAGCAGTTACTTGTGGAGATGGAGCTGTGTCTATTAGGTTTAGGCACTTATGTTTGGAGCTGGAGCTGTGACTATTTGTGTTTGGCAATTACTTTAGGAGTTGGAGCCTTGACTATTGGGGTTGGTCAGTTTCTTTTTTATCTAGAACTGTGACTATTGAGGTGGGGTAGTTATGTTTGCAGCTGGAGCTGTGTCTATTGGGGTAGGGCCGTTACCTTTGGAACTGGAGCTGTTACTACTGGAGTGGGTCACTTTCTTTTGTACCTGGAACTATGACTATTGGGGTGGGGCAGTTAACTTTTGGGTTCATAGTGTGACCTTGGGGTGGGGCAGTTACTTTTGGAGCTGGAGCTGTGTCTAATGGGGGCAGTTACTTCTTGAGCTGGAGCTTTGTCTCTTGGGCGAGTGGTTACTTTTGGAGCTGGAGCTGTGTCTATTGATGTGGCAGTTACTTGTAGCTGGAGCTGTGACTATTGGGCTGGGACAGTTTGTTTTGGTGCTGGAGCTGTGACTATGGGAGTGGAGCAGTTACTTTTGGAGGTGGAGCTATGTCTATTAGGGTGGAGCAGATACTTTTGAAGCTGAAGGTGTATCTCTTGGAGTAGAAGGCAGTTACTTTTAGAGCTGGAGCTTTGTTCTTTGAGGTGTGGCAGTTACTTTTGGATCTGGAGCTGTGTCTGTTGGGGTGGGAAGTTATGTTTTGGAGCTGGAGCTGTGTCCATTGAGGTGGGACAGTTACATTTGGAGCCAGAGCTGTGCATCAGAGAGGTGTAGTTAGTTTTGGAGCTGGAGCTGTTATTATTGGAGTGGGTAGGTACTTTTGGAACTGGAGATGGTCTCTTGGGGTGGGGCAGTTACTTTTGGAACTGGAGATATGACTATTGGGCTGGGGCAGTTACTTTTGGAGCTGGAGCTGTGTCTATCGAAGAGGGTCAGTTTCTTTTGGTGCTGGAGCTGTGACTATCGGGGTGGGGCAGTTACTTCTGGAGCTATAGCTGTGTCTTTTGGGGTGGGGTAGTTATGTTTGCAGCTGGAGCTGTGTCTATTATGGTAGAGCACTTACCTTTGGAACTGGAGCTGTTACTATTAGAGTGGGGCACTTTCTGTTGGAGCTAGAGCTATGACTATTGGGGTGGGTCAGTTACGTTTTGAGCTGGTGCTGTGACTATGGGAGTGGGGCAGTTACTTTTGTACTGCAGCTGCGTCTATTAGGGTGGGGCAGTTACTTCTTGAGCCGGAGCTGTGTCTCTTGGGAGTGGCTGTTACTTTGGAGCTGTGACTATTGGGTTGGGGCAGTTTGTTTTAGAGGCTGGATCTGTGACTATGGGAGTGGGCAGATACATTTGGAGCTTGAGCTGTGTCTATTTAGGTGGGTAGTTACTTTTGGAACTGAAGCTGTTATCTTTGAGGTGGGGCAGTTACTTTGCAGCTGGAGCTGTGACTATGGTACTGGCAGTTACTTTTAGAGCTTGAGCTGTGACTATGGGAGCGGGACAGTTGCTTTTGGAGCTGGAGCTGTTTGCATTGGGGTGGGAGCAGTTAGTTTTGGGGGTGACTGTGCCTGTTATGGTGAGGCAGTTCTTTTTGGAGCTAGAGCTGTGACTATTGGGGTATGGCAGTTTGTTTGGGAGCTGGAGCTCATGACTATTATTAGAATTGGGGTAGTTACTTTTGGAGATGGAGCTGTGTCTCTTGGTGTGGTGGGTTCCTTTTTTGGAACTGGAGCTATGACTATTAGGGTGGGCAGTTATTTTTGGAGCTGGAGCTATGTCTTCTGGGGTGGGGCAGTTTCCTTTGGAGCTAGAGCTTTGAATATTGGGATGGAACAGTTACTTTTGGAGCTGGAGCTATGACATTTGGGGTGGGGCACTTACTTTGAAGCTGGAGCTGTGACTATGGGAATGGGGAAGTCACTTTTTGAGCTGAAGCTGTATCTCTTGTGGTGGGGCAGTTACATTTGCAGCTGATGCTGTGACTAATATGGTGGGGCAGTTACATTTGGAGCGGGAGTTGTGACTATGGGAGTGGGGCATTTGCATTTGGTGCTGGAGCTGTTTCTATTGTGGTGGGGCAGTTACTTCTGGAGCTGGAGCTGTGTCTATTAGGGTGGTGCAGTTCTTTTGGAGCTGAAGCTGTGTCTCCTTGGGGCAGTTACTTTTTGAGCTAGAGCTTTGAGTATTGGGGTTGGGCATTTGCTTTTGGAGCTGGAGCTGTGTCTCTTGTTGTGGGGTAGTTACTTTTGGAGCTGGAGCTGTGATTATGGGAGTGGAGAAGTTACTTTTGGAGCTGGAGCTGAGACTATTGTGGTGGTGCAGTTACTTCTGGAGCTGTATCTAATGTGGTGGGGTAGTTACTTTTGGAGCTGGAGCTCTGTCTGTTGGGAAGGGGCAGTTTCTTTAGGTACTAGGTTGTAACAATTTGGGTGGGCAAGTTACTTTTGAGCTGGAGATTCACTATTGTGGTATGGCAGTTACTTTTAGAACTGGAACTGTGACTATTGGCATGGGGCAGTTACTTTTGGTGCTAGAGCTGTGTCTTTTAGGGTGGGGCAGTTACTTTTGGGCTAGAAACTGTGACTATGCAGTGTGCCAGTTACTTTTGGAGCTGGAGAGTTGTCTATTGGGGTGCTGCAGTTACTTTTAGAGCTGCAACTGTGTCTATTGGGCTGGGACAGTTAAGTTTGGAGCTGGATCTGTGTCTATTGAAGTGATAGTTACATTTGGAGCTGGTGACGTGAATTGGAGTGGAGTAGTTACTTTTGGAGCTGGAGCTGTGACTATTTTTGTGGGGCAGGTACTTTTGTAACTGGAGCTGTGTCTCTTGGGGTAGGACAGTTATTTTTGGCACTATAGATGTGACTATTGGAGTGGGGCAGCTACATTTGGAGCTGGAGCTGTGAAGTTCAGGAAGAGTTTAGGAAATTGTGGTGGGGTCTCAAGCAAGTAGTTACTTCTGTCACTTTCTCAGAAGTACTACCTGCGAGAGGCAAGGGAGAGCATAGGAGTGCATGCACCAGGAACTTTAACTCATGGTTGAAGAACTGGTGCTGTGAGAAAGGATTTGGATTCATTGGTGACTGGGTACCCACCTGGAGGGATGGAAGTTTGTTCATGCCTGACAGCCTGCATCCATCCTGGAGGGGAATCCAAGCACTCAATGATAAGTTTGAATGCTACATTGACAAGCATTTAAACTAGCAAAGGGGGGTGGCGGGCCAGCAAGGAGGGTACCTACTTGCTCACCCCCTACAGCTAGCAGTGGAACCAGTGAAGCAGAGGATTGGCTATCTCTGCAAAGCAGTGTGCAAAAAATGGAGATTAGTGCCCAAGAGGTGGATAGGCAGAAAAGGGGCAAAATTCAGCAGAAGAGGCAGACAGCAAGGAGAACCAGGGATAAATGACAACCAAGGAAGGGGCTGGAGTACAACAGTGAAACAGTCTAGGAGGTCAAATCATGGAAAGCCATGTGCAAAATGCCAGGAGCCTAACAACAAGATGGAAGATCTAGAGGCTGTCATGATGCAGTCAGACCTGGACATTGTAGCCATCACTGAAACCTGGTGTAATGATAACCACGACTGGGAGATGGTCATACCTGGCTACAACATATTCAGAAGAGACAGAGCAGGCAGGAGGGAGGAGGAGTGGCACTGTATGTTAAAATGACATAGGGCCACAGAGATCCAGGAGGAACAAAAGGGGAGAGATACTGTGGTTAAGCTTGAAAGGAAAATGGGGACAGCCATCTGCACAGGTGTGGTCTATAGACCACCAGCCCAGGAGGAAGAAACAGATAGGAGTCGATGCTATCCATCCAAAGGATGGCAGACAAGGGTGAGGTAGTACTGGTTGGAGACTTCAATATTCCAGACGTGGACTGGAGCATCCCAGCAACAGCATCAACTAGGAGCAGATTTATCCTGGACTCCCTTCAGGGTGCCTTCTTCAAGCAACTGGTCATGGAACCAACTCAGCAGAAGGCAATACTGGACCTTGTGCTCACAAACAGGGACAGTGTGAGGGGGTAACAATGAGGGAGCACCTGGGGAACAGTGACCACCAGTCATTGTAGTTTGAAATCACAGAAAGAGCAGAACCAAACCACACAAAAATACGTATCCTGAATTTTAGGGGGGCAGACTTGGGAAAATGGGGAGATACTTTAAAGAGACATTAAGGGGAATGGGACAGGAATCAGGGGTTGAGGAACAGTGGGTAGTATTTAAAATGGGGATTACAAGAACAACAGAATTATGCATTAAGCAGGTTAGCAAAAGGAAAAGGAAGAGGAGACCATTATGATTTTCCAAAGAGATAGCAAAGAAAGTGAATGCCAGAAAGATTGCATTCCGGCAATACAAAAAGACACAGGCAGAAGGGGATAGGGAGAAGTACCAGGAGAAGCAAAGGAAGGCAGGGAGGTCAGTAAGGAAGTCAAAGCTCAGACAGAAGAATACATTGCAAAATCAGTGGGTAGAGGGACAAACCTTTTACAGGTAACGTAAGTGAAAAAAAGAAAGACAAAGGGAGTGGATAGTGAGACTGAAGGGGGAGGATGGGCCGCTTGAGGATGGCAACAGTAAAGCTGACATATTGAACAGGTATTTCTGCTCAGTCTTTACTGAGGAAGAGGAGGGTAATGGGTCTGAAGGGAGTACAAGGGTGAGAATGGTGCAGAAATGGACACAAGTCCTTTACTCCAGAAAGGGTCTCGAAGAAACTGGAAGAATAAGAGTTGATAAAGCAATGGGGCCAGATGGGTTGCACCCCAGGTTCCTTAAAGAACTAAGAGAGGTGGTGGCTGAACTCTGCGCTATCCTGTTTAGCCGATCACTGGAAACAGGGAGGTACCCAAAGACTGGAGGACAGCAGATGTAGTCCCCTTATACAAAAGCAGGAACAAAGGGGAAGCAGGGAACTACAGACCGGTCAGCCTCACCTCAGTAGTGGGGAAGATCATGGAAGCACTACTGAAGGAGATATTGGTGGAACATCTGGTTGTCAGTGGACTACAGGACCCAAGGCAGCATGGTTTCACCAGGGGAAGGTCATGTCAGACCAACCTCATTTAATTTATTGACTGGGTGACTAGGGAGGTGGATTGGGGAGGGCAGTGGACATGGCCTATCTGGACTTCAGCAAGGCCTTTGACACTGTGCCACATAGAAGACTATTACACAAACTGGGGAATATGGGTGTGGGCAGGACAGTAGTGTGGTGGGTAGGTAACTGGCTGGGTGGCAGGACACAGAGGGTGGTGGTAAATGGCTGTCACTCCACAGAGGGAAGAGTGACCAGTGGGGTACCACAGGGATCAGTGCTGGGACCAGTCCTATTCAACATCTTCATCAGTGACATTGCACAGGACGTAGAAGGCAGAATTTCACTGTTTGCTGATGACACAAAGCTCTGTAACAGAGTAGACACACCAGAGGGTGTAGACAGAATGAGAAGGGACCTGCAGAAACTTGAAGAATGGTCAGGGGTTTGGCAGTTGAAATTCAATGTAAAGAAGTGCAAGATAATGCATATGGGGCACAAAAACCTGGGCACAATATATCGAGATGGGGGTGAGGATATAGCATGCACCAAACAGGAAAGGGATCTTGGGGTTATCATCTCTGATGACCTCAAGGTAGGGAAACAGTGTGACAAGGCAGCAGGTAAAGCAAATAGGATGCTGGGATGTATAGGCAGGGGCATCACCAGCAGGAAAAGGGAGGTCATAATTCTGCTATACAAGACACTAGTGAGGCCCCACCTGGAGTACAGTGTACAGTTGTGGAGACCATTCCTACATAAGGACATAGACAGGGTAGAGAAGGTTCAGAGGAGGGCAACAAAGATGGTGCATGGATTGCATCACATGTCCTATGAAGACAGGTTGAAGGAACTGAACATGTACTCCCTGGAGGAGAGGAGGAGAGAGGATATGAGAGAGACATACAAGTATCTCACAGGGAGGAACACGGTGCAGGAATACACTATTTTTAAGTGAAAAAGATGTTCCAGGACTAGAGAGCATGGGATGAAGTTGGAGGGAGAACGATTCAGAGGAAACATGAGGGAGAATTTCTTCACAGAACAGGTGGTGGACAAGTGGAACACCCTGCCAGAGGAAGTGGTGGGGGCTGAAACAATCACAGGATTTAAGAATGCATGGGATAGACAGAAAGGAATTCTGGAGGTCAGGGGTAAGGGGCAACAGACTTCTAGGAAAACATAAACTGAACTTACAAGCTCAAATGGGCAGACTGGGTGGGCCATAGGCCCTTATCTGCTGACACTGTCTATGTATCTATGTATTGGGCTGGGGCAGTTTGTTTTGGAGCTGGAGCTGTGACTATGTGAATGGGGCAATTACTTTGGGAGCTGTAGCTGTGTCTATTTAGGTGGGGCAGTTACTTTTGGAGTTGAAGCTGTATCTCTTTGGGTGGGGCAGTTATATTTGTTGCTTGAGCTGTGACTAATATGGTGAGGCAGTAACCTTTGAAGATGGAGCAGTGATTATGGGAGTGGGGCAGTAGCTTTTGGAGCTAGAGCTGTTTGTATTTGGATGGGTCAGCTACTTGAGGAGCTGGAGCTGTGTCTATTAGGATGGGGCCATTATTTTTTGAGCTGGAATTGTGACTATTGGAATATGGTAGTTACTTTGGAAGCAGGAGTTGAGACTATTGGGCTTGAGCAATTACTTTTGGAGCTAGAGCTGTGGCTATTGGGGTGGGGTAGTTACTTTTGGAGCTGAAGCTGTGACTATTGAGGTGGGGCAGTTATTTTTGGAGCTGTGTCTTTAGGGGTGGGGTAGTTATGTTTGCAGCTGGATCTGTGTCTGTTGTGGTAGGGCAATTATGTTTGGAAATGGAACTGTTACTATTGGAGTGGGCCATTTTCTTTTGGAGCTGGAGCTATGACTGTTGGTTGGTCAGTTACATTTTGAGCTGGTGCTGTGACTATGGGACTGGGGCACTTATTTTTGTTCTAGAGCTGTGTCTATTGAGGTGGGGTTGTTACTTCTTGAGCCAGAGCAGTGTCTCTTGGGGAGTGGAGGTTACTTTGGAGCTGGAGCTTGACTATTTGAGTGTGGCAGTTACTTATGGAGCCAGAGCTGTGACTATTGGGCTGGGGCAGTTTGCTTTAGAGCTGGAGCTATGACTATGGGAGTCCGACAGATACTTTTTGAGCTGGAGCTGTGTCTATTTATGTGGGGTAGTTACTTTTGGAGCTGAAGCTGTATCTCTTGTGGTGGGGCAGTTACATTTGCAGCTGGTGCTGTAACTAATATGGTGGGGCAGTTACATTTTGAAGCTGGAGCTGTAATTATGGGAGTGGGGCATTTGCTTTTGGAGCTGGAGCTGTGACTATTGAGGTATGGCAGTTTGGGAGCTGGAGCTGTGACTGTTGGGTTTAGTCAATTACTTTGGAGCTAGGCTGTTATTAGTGGGGTGGGGTAGTTACTTTTGGAGCTGGTGCTGTGACTATTGGTGTGGGGCAGTTATTTGTGGAGCTGAAGCTGTGTGTTCTGGGGTGGGGCAGTTACTTTTGGAGGTGGAGCTGTGTCTCTTGGTGTGGAGGAGTTACTTTTGCTGCTGGATTTTGTCTGGCCTCTGACCTCTGCTAGGTGATAACTGGAGGTGGGGCTTAGTCAGAATTGAGGTAGCAAGTAGAGTTTTATTTTCTCAGAAGAAGCCAGAAGGGGAAGGAAGGAAACATATTCAATTCAGTGCTTTAGAGTAACTGGTAATTGCTATTTTTCTTTTAAACTTAGATTGTAGGCTTTTAGTGACACTGTAATTTCCTCCTTCCCCAACTCTTAATAATATGCCCTGTTAAATCTGATTGACAGGAGCTAAACACAGGGTATAGTAAGGGTGTGAAGTAGGAGGAGCATAATGTGGAAGAGCCCACCCTCAGCATGACAAGTGGTTTGACTCATTCATTTATTTATTGTTTTTTTTTTTTAAAGAAAATTATCTGAGGATCAGTAGCAGGATTTTAGGAGAGTAAATTAATAAAAGGAACTAGGAGAGCTCGAGTAGCAGACAAATAGTGGAATATCAGTATAATTGCAGTATAATATGGGGAGTGGTGCAATGTAGTGGCTGTGGGGCAGCCATATTCAGGCAGACCTTCTGAACACTAAGGTACTGCCCTATCTGTATGCATCTCTCTGGACTGCGGGATGAGGTAGCCAGACTCAAAGCGGAAGTAAACTGGGTCAGGAGTACCATCACCCCTATCCAGAGACTACCCAGTCCAATGCAACTGCCTCAAAGGATGCCAAGAACGAGGAGCACTTGGATGACAGTGGGCTCAGGGAGGGTTAGAGTGGTCAGGTAGAGGCACATCCCAGATCCTATTCCACTCTAGAACTCATATGCCACACTGGCAAACGAGGACAACCAAATAGAGGTACCCAGAGAAGTGGAGGGAAAGGATGTGGAGGTTAGCCAAGGAGGTGACCTCAGTGGGGAAAACAGTGGACCCCAGAGGAGGAGAAAGCAAATCCTGGTGGGGGACTCCATCATAAGAGGGATCCAGCTAGGAACACTAGAGGGGAGAACAGGGAGGTGAGGTGCCTACCAGGTGCCATGGCATGGAGGGATGGAAGGAAGATCCTGTGGATCACTGGGAGAGCAAGACCAGAGGGTGAGCTGGATGTCATTATCCACCTAGGTACTAATGACCTGGCAAATGGGGAGCCAAAGGAAGTTCAGGAAGAATTTAGGAAATTGTGGTGGGGCCTCAAGCAAGTAGCTAATTCTGTCACTTTCTCAGAGTACTACCCTACGAGAGGCAAGGGACAGCATAGGGTGCATACAGGAACTTTAACTTATGGTTGAAGAACTGGTGCTGTGGAGGAAGGGTTTGGATTAATGGTGACTAGGGACCCACCTGGAGGGATGGAGGTTTGTTCAAGCCTGACGGCCTGCATCCATCCTGGAGGGAATCCAACTCAATGATAAGTTTAAATGCTACATTGACAAGCAGTTAAACTAGCAAAGGGGGTGGCAGACCAGCAAGGAGGGTACCTGCTTGCTCACCCCCACAGCTAGCAGTGGAACCAGTGAACCAGAGGAGTGGCTATCTCTTCAAAGCAGTGTGCAAAAGATGGAGATTAATGCCCAAGAGGTGGATAGGCAGAAAAAGGTCAAAATTCAGCAGAAGGGCAGACAGCAAGGAGAACCAGGGATAAAGGACAACCAAGGCTTTTGGAGAGAGATGGTGTAACATTTTTGAGGAGATGGTGTAACATGTTATAAGGGCCAAGAGCCCCATGGCTCAAAGCCCAGTGGTAGTTTTCCTGAAGGGAATCTTGAATGCAACTCTGGACTGAGATCATGTCTGGAGACTGGAAATGGCACCACAATCCGCACAGGGGTTGTATACAGACCCCCGTCTCAGGGGAAGGAAATGGACAAGGAAATAATAGAAGGCAGCCTTAGGATGGCAGAGAAAGGGGAGATATTGCTGATGGGGGACCTGAATATGCCAGATGTTAACTGGAGCACCTTTGCTGCAGCCACATCTAAGAGTAGGGCCATTCTCAAGGCCCTACAGGAGGTATGCCTCAGACAGCTAGTGTTGGAACCCACTCAGGAGGGAGCAATCTTAGACCTGGTAATCTCAAATGGGGATAGAGAGAGGATCTCAGATCTAGAAGTGGGTAGCCATCTGGGAACAAGTGACCACCAAACAGTGTGGTTCACAATAAACTCAGCTGTAAAGTCAAGCCATACAAAAGTGAAGGTCTTGGACTTCAGGAGAGCTGATTTTGTCAAAATGGGAGAGTGCCTCAGAAAAACACTAGCAAACAGGCAAGAAGGAGGGGTGGAGCAATAATAGGGAAACATCAAAACTGCCATCACAGAGGCAACAAGCCTTTGTGTGAAGCAAATAAACAAATCAAAATGAAAGAAAAAAAACACTATGGTTCTCAAAAGAAGTGGTGGGGAAGATTAGGGAGAAAAGGATAGCATTCAGGAAGTATAAGGAAACACAGAAGGAGCAGGACAGAGAACTGTACCAGTTAAAGCAAAAGGAAGTGGGGAAGGCAGTCAGAATAGCAAAGGCCCAAACCGAGGAAAAGATAGCCAACTCGGTTAAGAAGGGGGATAAAATCTTTTATAGGTACATTAGGGAGCGAAGAATGACAAAGGGAGGGATACTGAGGCTGAATAAAGGGGAGGATGGGTGGGCAGAGAGGGACAGTGAAAAAGCAGGGATACTGAATGAATACTTCTGCTCAGTATTCACAAAGGAAGAGGAGGGGGAGGTACCTAATCCAGTCAATAGAAGTACTCTGGATGGGGGGGGTCAATATCAGTCCTTTCACAGAAGAAAGGTTTCTGAAAGAACTCCTAAAACTGAAGGTGGACAAAGCAATGGGGCCTGATGGGATTCACCCCAGAATTCTAAAAGAACTAAGGGGAGAACTAGTAACACCATTGACTACCCTTTTTAATAAATCATGGGAGGATGGTGTAGTACTTGAGTACTGGAGGAGGGCTGATGTGATTTCCCTCCACAAAAGTGGAAGCAGGACAGAGGCAGAAAACTACAGATCTATCAGTTTGACTTCAGTGATAGGGAAAATAATGGAATCACTTCTGAAGGAAAGAATTGTTCAGTACCTAGACGCCAGTGGGGCACAGGACCCAAGGCAGCATGGATTTACAGTGGAAAGGTCATGTCAGACAAAACAAATTGATTTCTTTGACTGGGTGATCAAAGTAGTAGACCAGAGAGGGGTTGTGGATATGGCCTACCTAGATTTAGCAAGGCATTTGACACAGTCCCACACAAAAGATTAATAAACAAATTAGCCAGCCTGGGACTGGGTCCCAGGGTGGTAGACTGGGTAAAACATTGGCTGGACAACAGGACACAGAGGGTAATAATAAATGGAGTCCACAGTGAAGAAAGGGGGGTTACTAGTGGGGTACCGCATGGTTCAGTACTGGTTCCGGTCCTTTTTAATGTCTTTGAAGTGACATTGCAGAGGGACTGGAAGGAAAAGTATGTCTCTTTGCAGACGACACAAAGATCTGCAACAGGGTTGATACACAAGGTGGGGTAGAAAGGATGAGAAGGGACTTGGCAAGTTGGAGGAATGGTCAAATGTATGGCAGTTCAGATTCAATACAAAGAAGTGCAAAGTAATGCACCTGGGAAACAAAAACCTAGGGGAAGAGTACACAATGGGGGGTGAGATACTGACAACAAAAATGGAAAGAGACCTGGGGGTAGTTATATCAGATGACCTAAAGGTGGGCAAGCAATGTGAGAAGGCAGTAAGGAGGGTTGGGGAGATACTGGGATGCATAGGGAGAGGCATCACCAGTAGAAAACAGGAAGTTGTTTTGCCTCTGTACAGACAGTTGGCGAGACCCCATCTGGAGTACTGCATGCAGTTCTGGAGACCACATCTCCACAAAGACAAAGACAGGGTGAAGGCTGTCCAGAGGAGGGCAACCAAAATGGTGCAGGGTCTGCAACAGAAGACATACGAAGAGAGACTAAAGGAGTTTAATATGAATACCCTTGAGGAAAGGAAGGAGATGGGGGACATGATAGAAACTTCAAGTACCTCAAGGGAATCAACAAAGTCCAAGAGGTAGCATCTTTCAGAAAACAGATGTGCAAGAACAAGGGAACAATTTGAAGATAGAGGAGAGCGGCTCAGAGGTAATGTGAGGAAGTATTTTTTCAAGGAGAGGGTTGTGGATGCATGGAACAGCCTTCCTGAGGAGGTCATGGAGTCAAAAACAGTGGGTGAATTCAAGAATGCATGGGACACACATAAGGCAATTCTAGTGGGGGGTAGGAGGAAGTAGGCTGTTGATTAACTAGGATCTGCAGCTTATCCATTAGGTAGGGAAATGGGCAGACTAGGTGGGCCAAGCGGTCCTTATCTGCCATCAAGTTCTATGTTTCTATGTTTCAAGGAAGGAGCTGTAGTAGAACAGCAAAACAGTCTAGGGAGGTCAAATCATGGAAAGCCAAGTGTGCAAATGCCAGGAGCCTTAGCAACAAGATGGAAGATCTGGAGGCTGTCATAGTGCAGTCAGACCTGGACATTGTGGCCATCACTGAAACCTGGTGTAATGATACCACACGACTGGGAGATGGCCATTTCTGGCTACAACATATTCAGAAGAGACAGTGCAGGCAGAAAGGGAGGAGGAGTGGCGCTGTATGTGAAAAATGACATAAGGGCCACAGAGATCCAGGAGGAACAAAATGGGGGAGAGATACTATGGGTTAAGCTGGAAAGAAAAATGGGGACAGCCATCCGCACAGGTGTGGTCTATAGACCACCAGCCCAGGAGGAAGAAACAGATAGGAAGCTGATGCTATCCATCCAAAGGATGGCAGACAAGGGTGAGGTAGTACTGGTTGGAGACTTCAATATTCCAGATGTGGACTGGACATCCCAGCAGCACAATCAACTAGGAGCAGATTTATCCTGGACTCCCTTCAGGATGCCTTCCTCAATCAACTGGTCAAGGAACCAACTCGGCAGAAGGCAATACTGGATCTTGTGCTCACAAACAGGGACAGTGTGAGGGGGTAACAGTGGGGAGCACCTGGGGAACAGTGACCACCAGTCATTGTGGTTTGAAATCACAGAAAGAGCAGAACCAAACCACACATAAACACGTATCCTGGATTTAGGGGGCAGACTTTGGGAAAATGGGGAGATACTTGAAAGAGGCATTAAGGGAATGGGACAGGAATCAGGGTTGAGGAACAGTGGGCAGTATTTAAAATGGGGATTACAAGAACAACAAAATTATGCATTAAGCAGGTTAGCAAGAGGAAAAGGAAGAGGACCATTATGGTTTCCAAAGAGGTAGCAAAGAAAGTGAAAGCCAAAAATTGCATTCAGGCAATACAAAAGACTCAGGCAGAAGAGGATAGGGAGAAGTACCAGGAGAAGCAAAGGAGGCAGGAAGTCAGGGAAGCCAAAGCTCAGACAGAAGAATACATTGCAAAATCAGTGGGTAGAGGGACAAAACCTTTTACAGGTACATAAGTGAAAAAAAGAAAGACAAGGGAGGGATAGTGAGACTGAAGGGGAGGATGGGGCTGTGTGGAGGATGACAACAGTAAAGCTGACATATTGAACAGGTATTTCTGCTCATTCTTACTGAGGAAGAGGAGGTAACGGGTCTGAAGGGAGTACAAAGGTGAGAATGGTGCAGAAATGGACACAAGTCCCTTTACACGAAGAAGGGTCCTGGAAGGAACTGGAAGTAATAAGAGTTGATAAAGCAATGGGGCCAGATGGGGTGCACCCAGGGTCCTAAAGAACTAAGAGGTGGTGGGCTGAACCTCTGGCTATCCTGTTTAGCTGATCACTGGAAATAAGGAGGTGCCCAAAGACTGGAGGACAGCAGATGTATCCCTTATACAAAAGCGGGAACAAAGAGGAAGCAGGGAACTACAGACCAGTCAGCCTCACCTCGGTAGTGGGGAAGGTCATGGAAGCACTACTGAAGGAGATATTGGTGGAACATCGAGTTGTCAATGGACTACAGGACCCAAGGCAGCATGGTTTCTGGAGGAGGTCATATCAGACCAACCTCATTGAATTTTTGACTGGGTGACTAGGAGGTGGATCAGGGAGGCAGTGGACATGGCCTATCTGGACTTCAGCAAGACCTTTGACACTGTGTCACATAGAAGACTACTACATAAACTGGGAATATGGGTGTGGGCAGGACAGTGGTGTGGTGGGTAGGTAACTGGCTGGGTGGCAGGACACAGAGGTGGTGGTGTAAATGGCTGTCACTCCACAGTGGGAAGAGTGACCAGTGGGGTACCACAGGGATCAGTGCTGGGACCGGTCCTATTCAACATCTTCATCAGTGACACGTGCAGGGACCCAGAAGGCAGAATTTCATTGTTTGCTGATGACACAAAGCTCTGTAACAGAGTAGACACACCAGAGGGTGTAGACAGAATGAGAAGGACCTGCAGAAACTTGAAGAATGGTCAGGATTTGGCAGTTGAAATTAATTCAAAGAAGTGCAAGATAATGCATATGGGGCACAAAAACCCTTGCACAATATATCATTTGGGGGTGAGGATATAGCATGCACCAAACAGGAAGGGATCTTGGGGTTATCATCTCTGATGACCTCAAGGTAGAAACAAGTGTGACAAGGCAGCAGGTAAAGCAAATAGGATGCTGGGATGAATAGGCAGGGGCATCACCAGCAGGAAAAGGGAGGTCATAATTCCACTATACAAAACACTAGTGAGGCCCCACCTGAGTACAGTGTACAGTTCTGGAGACCATACCTATGTAAGGACATAGACAGAGTAGAGAAGGTTCAGAGGAGGGCAACAAAGATGGTGCGTGGATTGCATCACAAGTCCTATGAAGACAGGTTGAAGGAACTGAACATGTACTCCCTGGAGGAGAGGGAGGAGAGAGGATATGATAGAGACATACAAGTATCTCACAGGGAGGAACAGGGTGCAGGAATACACTATTTTTAGCGAAAAAGATGTACCAGGACTACAGGGCATGGATGAAGTTGAGGAGGACGATTCAGAGGAAACAAGAGGAAGAATTTCTTCACAGAACGGGTTGTGGACAAGTGGAACACCTGCCAGAGGAAGTGGTGGGGGCTGAAACAATCACGGGATTTAAGAATGCATGGGATAGACATAAAGGAATTCTGGAGGTCAGGGGTAAGGGGCAACAGACTTCTAGGAAAACATAAACCGAACTTACAAGCTCAAAGAGGCAGACTGGGTGGGCCATAGACCCTTATCTTCCGACACTGTCTATGTATCTATGATTTGTGACTATTGAGGTGGGGCAGTTAATTTTGTATCTGGAGCTGTGATTATGGGAGTGAGGAAGTTACTTTTGGAGCTGGAGCTGAGAATATTGGGGTGGGGCAGTTACTTCTGGAGCTGTGTCTAATGTAGTGGGGTAGTAACTTTTGGAGCTGGAGCTCTGTCTATGGGGTGGGACAGTTTCTTTTGATACTGGAGCTGTGACAATTTGGGTGGGCAACTTACTTTTGGAGCTGGAGCTGTGACTATTGTGGTAGGCAGTTACTTTTAGAACTGGAACTGTGACTATTGTCATGGGGCAGTTACTTTTGGCACTAGAGCTGTGTCTTTTAGGGAGGGGCAGTTACTTTTGGAGCTGGAACTGTGACTATTGCAGTGTGCCTGTTACTTTTGGAGCTGGAGCTTTGTCTATTGGGGTGCTGCAGTTACTTTTAGAGCTGCACCTGTGTCTATTGGGGTGGAACTGTGATGTTTGGAGCTGGATCTGTGTCTATTGAAATGATACAGTTACATTTGGAGTCGGAGCTGTGGATTGGAGTGGAGTAGTTACTTTTGGAGCTGGAACTGTTACTATTTAAGTGGGGCAGGAACTTTTGTAACTGGAGCTGTATCTCTTGGGGTGGTGCAGTTACATTTGGCACTATAGCTGTGACTATTGGAGGGTGGCAGTTTCTTTTGAAGTTGGAGCTGTGACTATTGGAGTGGGGCAGCTACTTTTGAAGCTGGAACTGTGACTATTTGGCTGGGGCATTTCCTTCTTGAACTGGAACAGTGACTATGGCAGCGGGGCATTATTTTTGGAGCTCTAGCTGTGTCTATTGAAGTGAGTCAGTTACTTTTGGAGCTGGAGCTGTGACTGTGGGAGTGGGGCAGTTACTTTTTCTAGCTGGAGCTGTGACAATTGGGGTGGGGCAGTTACTTTTGGAGCTGGATCTGTGACTATGGGAGTTGGGCAGTTACTTTTGGAGCTGGAGCTGTGAGTATGGGAGTTGGGCAGTTACTTTTGGAGCTGGAGCTGTGACTATTGGGGTGGGGCAGTTACTTCTGGAGCTGGAGCTGTGTCTATTGGTTTGGGGTAGTTATGTTTGCAGCTGCAGCTGTTTCTATTGGTGTGGGGCAGTTCCCTTTTGAACTGGAGCTGTTACTATTGGTTGGGGTAGTATGTTTTGGAGCTGGAGCTGTGACTATGGGAATGAAGCAGTTACTTTTGAAGCTGGAGCTGTTTCTATTTAGGTGGGGCAGTTACTTTTTTGTTGAAGCTTTATTTCTTGGGATGGGGCAGTTACTTTTGGAGCTGTAGCTGTGATTATGGGAGTGGGGCAGTTGCTTTTGGAGCTGGAGCTGTTTTGGGGGGTAGGGCAGTTACTTTTGGAGATGGGGCTGTGTCTATTAGGTTGGGGCACTTATTTTTGGAGCTGGAGCTGTGACTATTGGTGCATGGCAGTTACTTTTGGAGCTAGAGCTATGACTATCGGGTGGGGCAGTTTCTTTTTCAGCTAGAGTTGTGAATGTTGGGGTGGGGTAGTTATGTTTGCAGCTGGTGCTGTTACTACTGGAGTGGGGCACTTTCTTTTGGAGCTATAGTTATGACTTTTGGGGTGTGGCAGTTAACTTTTGAGTTGGTGCTGTAACTATGGAAGTGGGGCAGTTACTTTTGGAGCTGGAGCCTGGACTTTTGAGGTTGGGTAGTTAATTCTATGGCTGTGTTTAATGGGGTGGGGTAGTTACTTTTGGAGCTGGAGCTTTGTGTATTGGGGTGGGGCAGTTACTTCTGGAGTTGTGTGTCTAATAGGGTGGGTTAGTTACTTTTGAGCTGAATCTCTGTCTATTTGGTGGGGCAGTTTCTTTTGGTTCTGGAGCTGTGACAATGTGGGTGAATGAGTTACTTTGTAGCTGCAGCTGTGACTATTATTGTAGGGCAGTTACTTTTAGAACTGGAACTGTGACTATTGGGGTGAGGCAGTTAATTTTGGTGCTAGAGCTGTGTCTTTTAGGGTGGGGCAGTTACTTTTGGAGCTGGAGCATTGTCTATTGGGGAGCTGCAGTTACATTTGGAGCCAAACTATGTATTGGAGGGGTAGTTACTTTTGGAGCTGGAGGTGTGATTATGGGAGTGGGGCAGTTGCTTTTGGAGCTGGAGCTGTTATTTGGGAGTAGGGCAGTTACTTTTGGAGATGGAGCTGTGTCTATTAGGTTGGGCACTTATTTTGGAGCTGGAGCTGTGACTATTGGTGTATGGCAGTTACTTTCGGAGCTAGAGCTATGACTATCGGGTGGGGCAGTTTCTTTTTTAGCTAGAGCTGTGAATGTTGGGGTGGGGTAGTTATGTTTGCAGCTGGAGCTGTGTCTATTGGGGTGGGATAGTTATCTTTGAAACTGGAGCTGTAACTATTGGAGTGGGGCACTTTCTTTTGGAGCTATAGTTATGACTTTTGGGGTGTGGCAGTTAACTTTTGAGTTGGTGCTGTAACTATGGAAGTGGGGCAGTTACTTTTGGAGCTTGAGCCTGGACTTTTGAGGTTGGGTAGTTAATTCTATGGCTGTGTTTAATGGGATGGGGTAGTTACTTTTGGAGCTGGAGCTCTGTGTATTGGGGTGGGGCAGTTACTTCTGGAGTTGTGTCTAATAGGGTGGGGTAGTTACTTTTGGAGCTGAATCTCTGTCTATTTACGTGGGGCAGTTTCTTTTGGTTCTGGAGCTGTGACAATGTGGGTGAGTGAGTTACTTTTGTAGCCGCAGCTGTGACTATTGTTGTAGGGCAGTTACTTTTAGAACTGGAACTGTGACTATTGGGGTGAGGCAGTTAATTTTGGTGCTATAGCTGTGTCTTTTAGGGTAAGGCAGTTACTTTAGGAGCTGGAGCTTTGTCTATTGGGGTGCTGCAGTTACATTTGGAGCCAGAGCTATGTATTGGAGAGGGTAGTTACTTTTGGAGGTGGAGCTGTGACTATTGGAGTCAGATAGATACGTTTGGAACTGGAGATGTGTCTCTTGGGGTGGGGCAGTTACTTTTGGAACTATAGCTGCAACTATTGGGGTGAGGCAGTTACTATTGGAGCTAGAGCTATGACTAGTGGACTGGGGCAGTTACTTTGAGAGCTGGAGCTAGTGACTATGGGAGTGGGGCAGTTACTTATGGAGTTGGAGCTGTGTCTATCAGAGAGGGACAGTTATTTTTGGTGCTGGTGCTGGATCTGTGTCCCATGGGGTGGGGGAGTTACTTTTGGAGCTGAAGCTCTGTCTTTTTAGTTGGGGCAGTTACTTTTGGAGCTGAAGCTGTATCTCTTGGAGTGTGGCAGTTACGTTTGGAGCTGGAGCTGTGACTAATATGGTGGGGCAATTACTTTTGGAGCTGGATCTGTGACTATTGGGGTGGGGCAGTTACTTCTGGAGCTGGAGCTGTCTCTTTTGGGGTAGGGTAGTTGTGTTTGCAGCTGGAGCAGTGTCTATTGGGGTGGGGCAGTAACCTTTGGAACTGGAGCTGTTAATATTGGAGTGGGGCACTTTCTATTGGAACTGGAGCTATGACTATTGTGGTGGGTCCGATACCTTTTGAGATGGTGCTGTGACTATGGGAGTGGGGCAGTTACTTATGTGCTAGAGCTGTGTCTATTGGGGTGGGGCAGTTACTTCTTGAGTAAGACCTGTGTCTCTAGGGGAGTGGCGGTTACTTTTGGAGCTGGAGCTCTGACTATTGGACTGGGCAGTTTGTTTTAGAGCTGGATCTCTGACTATTGGTATATGGCAGTTACTTTCAGAGCTAGAGATGTGACTATCGGGGTGGGGCAGTTACTTTTTGAGCTAGAGCTGTGACTATTGGAGTGGAGCAGTTGCTTTTGGAGCTGGAGCTGTTTCTATTGTGGTGGTGCAGTAACTTTTGGACCTGGAGCTGTGTTTATTAGGGTGGGGCAGTTCTTTTTGGAGTTAGAGCTGTGACTATTGGGGTATGGAAGTTTATTTGGAAGCTGGAGCTGTGACTATTGGGTTGGGCAATTACTTTGGAGCTAGAGCTGTGACTATTGGAGTGGGGTGAGTTACTTTTGGAGCTGGAGTTGTGTCTCTTGGAGTGGGGAGTTACTTTTGGAACTGGAGCTGTGACTATTTGGGTGGGGCAGTTCTTTTGGTGCTGGAGCTGTGTTTTCTGGAGTGGGGCAGTTCCTTTTGTAGCTGGAGCTTTGACTATTGAGGTGGGCAGTTACCTTGGAGCTGGAGCTGTGATTAGTGGAGTGGGAAGTTACTTTTGAGCTGGAGCTGTGACTATTAGGGTGGGGCAGTTACTTCTGGAGCTGTGTCTAATCTGGTGGGGTAGTTACTTTTGGAGCTGGAGCTCTGTCTGTTGGGGTGGTGCAGTTTCTTTTGATACTGGAGCTGTCACAATTTGGGTGGACAAGTTACTTTTGGAGCTGGAGCTGTGACTATTGCAGTGGGGCAGTTACTTTGGAACTGGAGCTATGACTATCATGGTGGGGCAGTTACTTTTGGAGTTAGAACTGTGATGTTTAGGGAAGGGTAGTTGCTTTTGGAGCTGAAGCTGTTGTCTGTAGGTGTGGTGGAGGTACTTTTGGTGCTGGAGCTGTGACTATTGGGGTAGAACGGTTGTTTGTTTGGAACTTGAGCTGTTACTATTGGATAGGGGTACTTTCTTTTGGAGCTGGTCCTATGACTATTGGGATGGGTCAGTTACCATTTGAGCTGGTGCTGTGACTATGGGAGTTACTTTTGTACTGGAGCTGTGTCTATTGGAATGGGGCAGTTACTTCATGAGCCAGAGCTGTGTCTCTTATGGAGTGGCGTTTACTTTTGGAGCTGGTGCTGTGACTATTGGAGTGTGGCAATTACTTATGGAGCTGGAGGTGTGACTATTGGGCTGTGGCAGTTTGTTTTAGAGCTGAAGCTGTGACTATGAGAGTGGGGCCAATACTTTTGGAGCTGGAGCTGTATCTATTTAGGTGGGGCAGTCACTTTTGGAGCTGAAGCTATATCTCTGGGGGGCGGATTACATTTACAGTTGGTGCTGTGACTAATATGGTGGGACTGTTACTTTTGGAGCTAGAGCTGTGACTATGGGAATTAGGGCAGTTACTTTTGGAGCTGTAGCTGTTTCTAATAAAATTGGACCAGTTACTTTTGGAGCTAGAGCTTAGTCTATTAGGGTGAGACAGTTCTTTTGGAGCTAGAGATTTGGCTATTGCCTTATGGCAGTTTATTTGGGAGCTGGAACTGTGACTATTGGGTTTTGTAATTACTTTGGAGCTAGAGCAGTGACTTTGAGGTTGGTAGTTACTTTGGAGCTGGAGCTGTGTCTCTTGGTGTGGATGAGTTACTTTTGAACTGGAGCTGTGACTACTGGGGTGGGGCAGATATTTTTGGAGCTGAAGCTGTTTCTCCTGGGGTGTGGCAGTTACTTTTGGAGCTAGTGCTTTGACTATTGTGGTGGGGCAGTTACTTTTGGAGCTGGAGCTGTGAAGTATGGCAGTTGGGAAGTTACTTTTGGAGATGGGGCTCTGTTTATTAGGTGGGGCAGTTCTTTTGGTACTAGAGCTGTGAGAATTTTAATGGGCGAGTTACTTTTGGAGCTGGAGCTATGACTACTGGGTTGGGGCACTTACTTTGGGAGGTGGAGCTGTGTCTATTTTGGTGAGGCAGTTACTTATAGAACTGGAACTGTGACTATTGGGGTGGGGCAGTTACTTTTGGAGCTCGAACTTTATCTAATGGGGTGCTTCAGTTACTTTTGGAGCTGGAGCTGTGTCTAATGGAGTGGATCAGTTAGTTTTGGAGCTGGAACTGTGTCTTTTCAGGTGGGTCAGTTACTTTTTGAGCTGCAGCTGTGACTATTGGGGTGGGGTAGTTCCTTTGGAGCAGGAGCTGTGTCTTTTAGGGTGGAGCAGTTCTTTTTGGAGCTAGAGCTTTGTCTATTGGGGTATGACTGTTTGGGAGCTGGGGCTGTGACTAAGGGAGTGGGGCATATACTTTGTGAGCTGGAGCTGAGTCTATTTAGGTGGGGCAGTTACTTTTGGAGCTGGAGCTGTGACTATGGGAGTGGGGCATTTGCTTTTGGAGCTGGAGCTGTTTCTATTGGGGTGGGCAGTTACTTTTGGAACTCGAGCTATGTCTATTAGTGTGGGACAGTTCTTTTTGGAGCTAGAGCTTTGACTATTGGTGTATGGCAGTTTGGGAGCTGGAGCAGTGACTATTGGGTTTGAGCAATTACTGTGGATCTAGATCTGTGACTATTGGGATGGGGTAATCACTTTGGAGCTGGAGCTGTGTCTCTTGGTGTGGGGGAGTTACTTTTGGAACTGGAGCAGTGACTATGAGACTGGGGCAGTAACTTTTGGAGCTGGAGCTGTGACTCTGGGTGTGGGGGAGTTACTTTTGGAGCTGGACCTGTGACTATTGGGGTGGGAGAGTTACTTTTGGAGCTGGAGTTGTGACTATGGGAATGGGAAAGTTACTTTTGGAGCTGGAGCTGTGACTGTTGGGGTGGGGCATTTACTTCTGGAGCTGTGTCTAATGGGGTGGGGAGTTACTTTTGGAGTGGGAGCTCTGTCTATTGGGGTGGGGCAGTTTCTTTTGGTACTGAGAGCTGTGACAATTTGGGTGGGTGAGTTACTTTTGGAGCTGGAGCTGTGACTATTGTGGCAGTGCAGTTAGTTTTAGAACTGTACTTTGACTATTGGGTGGGGCAGTTACTTTTGAGCTAGAGCTGTGTCTTTTAGGTGGGGCAGTTACATTTGAGCTGGAGCTTCATCTATTGGGGTGCTGGAATTACTTTTGGAGCTGGAGCTGTGTCTATTGGGGTGGGACAATGACTTTGGAGCTGGATCTGTTTCTATTGAAGTGATACAGTTACGTTTGGAGCTGGAGCTGTGTACTGGAGGAGTAGTTACTTTGGAGCTGGATCTTTGACTATTGGAGTGGGGCATGTACTTTTATAACTGGAGTTGTGTCTCTTGGTTTGGGGCAGTTACTATTGGCACTATAGCTGTGACTACTGGAGTGGGGCAGTTTGTTTTGGAGTTAGAGCTGTGACTATTTTGGTGGTGCAGCTACTTTTGGAGCTGGAGCTGTGACCATTGGGATGGGGCATTTCCTTTTAGAGCTGGAGCTGTGACTATGGGAATGGGGCAGTAACTTTTGGAGCTAGAGCTGTGTCTCTTGGGGCGGGGCAGTTGCTTTTGGAGCTGGAGTTGTGACTATTGGGGTGGGGCAGTTATTTTTGGAGCTGGGGCTGTGTCTTTTGGGGTGGGGTAGTTACTTTTGGAGCTGGAGCTGTGACTATTGGGGTGGGGCAGTTACTTTTGGGAGCTAGAGCTTTGTCTATTGGGGATGACCAGTTAATTTTGGAGCTTTAGCTAAATCTGTTGGTGTGGGGGAGTTACTTTTGTCAGAGGCCCTGTGACTGTTGGGGTCAGGCAGATACTTTTGGAGCTGGAGCTGTGACTATGGGAGTGGAGAAGTTACTTTTGAAGCTGGAGCTGGAGCCGTGACTATTGGGGTGGGGCAGTTACTTTTGGAGCTGTAGCTGTGATTATGGGAGTGGGGCAGTTGCTTTTGGAGCTGGAGTTGTTTTTTGGGGGGTAGGGCAGTTACTTTTGGAGATGGAGCTGTGTCTATTAGGTTGGGGCACTTATTTTTGGAGCTGGAGCTGTGACTATTGGTGTATGGCAGTTACTTTCGGAGCTAGAGCTATGACTATATGGGGTGGGGCAGTTTCTTTTTTAGCTAGAGCTGTGAAAGTTGGGGTGGGGTAGTTGTGTTTGCAGCTGGAACTGTTACTATTGGAGTGGGGCACTTTATTTTGGAGCTATAGTTATGACTTTTGGGGTGTGGCAGTTAACTTTTGAGTTGGTGCTGTAACTATGGAAGTGGGGCAGTTACTTTTGGAGCTGGAGCCTGGATTTTTGAGGTTGGGTAGTTAATTCTATGGCTGTGTTTAATGGGGTGGGGTAGTTACTTTTGGAGCTGGAACTCTGTGTATTGGGGTGGGGCAGTTACTTCTGGAGTTGTGTCTAATAGGGTGGGGTAGTTACTTTTGGAGCTGAATCTCTGTCTATTTCGTGGGGCAGTTTCTTTTGGTTCTGGAGCTGTGACAATGTGGGTGAGTGAGTTACTTTTGTAGCTGCAGCTGTGACTATTGTTGTAGGGCAGTTACTTTTAGAACTGGAACTGTGACTATTGGGGTGAGGCAGTTAATTTTGGTGCTAGAGCTGTGTCTTTTAGGGTGGGGCAGTTACTTTTGGAGCTGGAGCATTGTCTATTGGGGTGCTGCAGTTACATTTGGAGCCAGAGCTATGTATTGGAGAGGGGTAGTTACTTTTGGAGCTGGAGGTGTGATTATGGGAGTGGGGCAGTTGCTTTTGGAGCTGGAGCTGTTATTTTGGGGGTAGGGCAGTTACTTTTGGAGATGGAGCTGTGTCTATTAGGTTGGGGCACTTATTTTTGGAGCTGGAGCTGTGACTATTGGTGTATGGCAGTTTCTTTCGGAGCTAGAGCTATGACTATCGGGTGGGGCAGTTTCTTTTTTAGCTAGAGCTGTGAATGTTGGGGTGGGGTAGTTATGTTTGCAGCTGGTGCTGTGTCTATTGGGGTGGGGCAGTTATCTTTGAAACTGGATCTGTTACTATTGGATTGGGGCACTTTCTTTTGGAGCTATGGTTATGCCTTTTGGGGTGTGGCAGTTAACTTTTGAGTTGGTGCTGTAACTATGGAAGTGGGGCAGTTACTTTTGGAGCTGGAGCCTGGACTTTTGAGGTTGGGTAGTTAATTCTGTGGCTGAGTTTAATGGGGTGGGGTAGTTACTTTTGGAGCTGGAGCTCTGTGTATTGGGGTGGGGCAGTTACTTCTGGAGTTGTGTCTAATAGGGTGGGGTAGTTACTTTTGGAGCTGAATCTCTGTCTATTTGGGTGGGGCAGTTTCTTTTGGTTCTGGAGCTGTGACAATGTGGGTGAGTGAGTTACTTTGTAGCGCAGCTGTGACTATTGTTGTAGGGCAGTTACTTTTAGAACTGGAACTGTGACTATTGGGGTGAGGCAGTTAATTTTGGTGCTATAGCTGTGTCTTTAGGGTAAGGCAGTTACTTTGGAGCTGGAGCTTTGTCTATTGGGGTGCTGCAGTTACATTTGGAGCCAGAGCTATGTATTGGAGAGGGTAGTTACTTTTGGAGCTGGAGCTGTGACTATTGAAGTCAGATAGATACGTTTGGAACTGGAGATGTGTCTCTTGGGGTGGGGCAGTTACTTTTGGAACTATAGCTGCAACTATTGGGGTGAGGCAGTTACTATTGGAGCTAGAGCTATGACTAGTGGGCTGGGGCAGTTACTTTGAGAGCTGGAGCTAGTGACTATGGGAGTGGGGCAGTTACTTATGGAGTTGGAGCTGTGTCTATCAGAGAGGGACAGTTATTTTGGTGCTGGTGCTGGATCTGTGTCCCTTGGGGTGGGGGAGTTTCTTTTGGAGCTGAAGCTCTGTCTTTTTAGTTGGGGCAGTTACTTTTGGAGCTGAAGCTGTATCTCTTGGAGTGTGGCAGTTATGTTTGGAGCTTGAGCTGTGACTAATATGGTGGGGCAATTACTTTTGGAGCTGGATCTGTGACTATTGGGGTGGGGCAGTTACTTCTGGAGCTGGAGCTGCGTCTTTTGGGGTTGGGTAGTTGTGTTTGCAGCTGGAGCTGTGTCTATTTAGGTGGGGCAGTAACCTTTGGAACTGGAGCTGTTACTATTGGAGTGGGGCACTTTCTATTAGAACTGGAGCTATGACTATTGTGGTGGGTCCGATACCTTTTGAGATGGTGCTGTGACTATGGGAGTGGGGCAGTTACTTTCTGCTAGAGCTGTGTCTATTGGGGTGGGGCAGTTACTTCTTGAGCAAGACCTGTGTCTCTAGGGGAGTGGTAGTTACTTTTGGAGCTGGAGCTCTGACTATTGGACTGGGCAGTTTGTTTTAGAGCTGGATCTCTGACTATTGGTATATGGCAGTTACTTTCAGAGCTAGAGATGTGACTATCGGATGGGGCAGTTTTTTTGAGCTAGAGCTGTGAATGTTAGGGTGGGGTAGTTATGTTTGCAGCTGAGTGTGTCTATTGGGGTGGGGCAGTTATCTTTGGAACTGGATCTGTTGCTATTGGAGTGGACCACTTTCTTTTGGAGCTGGAACTGTGACTATCGGAGTGGGGCAGTTGCTTTTGGAGCTGGAGCTGTTTCTATTGTGGTGGTGCAGTAACTTTTGGACCTGGAGCTGTGTTTATTAGGGTGGGGCAGTTCTTTTTGGAGTTAGAGCTGTGACTATTGGGGTATGGAAGTTTATTTGGAAGCTGGAGCTGTGACTATTGGGTTGGGGCAATTACTTTTGGAGCTAGAGCTGTGACTATTGGAGTGGGGTAGTTACTTTTGGAGCTGGAGTTGTGTCTCTTGGAGTGGGGGAGTTACTTTTGGAACTGGAGCTGTGACTATTTGGGGGGCAGTTCTTTTTGGTGCTGGAGCTGTGTTTTCTGGAGTGGGGCAGTTCTTTTTGTAGCTGGAGCTTTGACTATTGAGGTGGGCAGTTACCTTTGGAGCTGGAGCTGTGTCTCTTGGTGTGGGGGGGAGTTGCTTTTTGAGCTGGAGCTGTGATTAGTGGAGTGGGGAAGTTACTTTTGGAGCTGGAGCTGTGACTATTAGGGTGGGGCAGTTACTTCTGGAGCTGTGTCTAATCTGGTGGGGTAGTTACTTTTGGAGCTGGAGCTCTGTCTGTTGGGGTGGTGCAGTTTCTTTTGATACTGGAGCTGTCACAATTTGGGTGGACACAGTACTTTTGGAGCTGGAGCTGTGACTATTGCAGTGGGGCAGTTACTTTGGAACTGGAGCTATGACTATCATGGTGGGGAGCAGTTACTTTTTGGAGTTAGAACTGTGATATTCGGGGGTATGGTAGTTGCTTTTGGAGCTGAAGCTGTTGTCTGTAGGTGTGGGGGAGGTACTTTTGGTGCTGGAGCTGTGACTATTGGGGTAGGGCAGTTGTGTTTGGAACTTGAGCTGTTACTATTGGAGAGGGGTACTTTCTTTTGGAGCTGGTCCTATGACTATTGGGATGGGTCAATTACCATTTGAGCTGGTGCTGTGACTATGGGAGTTACTTTTGTACTGGAGATGTGTCTTTAGGAATGGGGCAGTTACTTCATGAGCCAGAGATGTGTCTCTTATGGAGTGGCGTTTACTTTTGGAGCTGGTGCTGTGACTATTGGAGTGTGGCAGTTACTTATGGAGCTGGAGGTATGACTATTGGGCTGTGGCAGTTTGTTGTAGAGCTGAAGCTGTGACTATGAGAGTGGGGCCAATACTTTTGGAGCTGGAGCTGTATCTATTTAGGTGGGGCAGTTACTTTTGGAGCTGAAGCTATATCTCTGGGGGGGCAGTTACATTTACAGTTGGTGCTGTGACTAATATGGTGGGACTGTTACTTTTGGAGCTAGAGCTGTGACTATGGGAATTAGGGCAGTTACTTTTGGAGCTGTAGCTGTTTCTAATAAAATTGGACCAGTTACTTTTGGAGCTAGAGCTTAGTCTATTAGGGTTAGACAGTTCTTTTTGGAGCTAGAATTTGGCTATTGCCTATAGGGCAGTTTATTTGGGAGCTGGAACTGTGACTATTGGGTTTTGGTAATTACTTTTGAGCTAGAGCAGTGACTTTTGGGTGGGGTTGTTACTTTGGAGCTGGAGCTGTGTCTCTTGGTGTGGATGAGTTACTTTTGAACTGGAGCTGTGACTACTGGGGTGGGGCAGATATTTTTGGAGCTGAGGCTGTTTCTCCTGGGGTGTGGCAGTTACTTTTGGAGCTAGTGCTTTGACTATTGGGGTGGGGCAGTTACTTTTGGAGCTGGAGCTGTGAGGTATGGCAGTTGGGAAGTTACTTTTGGAGATGGGGCTCTGTTTATGGGTGGGGCAGTTCTTTTGGTACTGGAGCTGTGAGAATTTTAATGGGCTGAGTTACTTTGGAGCTGGAGCTATGACTACTGGGTTGGGGCACTTACTTTGGGAGGTGGAGCTGTGTCTATTTTGGTGAGGCAGTTACTTATAGAACTGGAACTGTGACTATTGGGGTGGGGCAGTTACTTTTGGAGCTCGAACTTTATCTAATGGGGTGCTGCAGTTACTTTTGGAGCTGGAGCTGTGTCTAATGGAGTGGATCAGTTAGTTTTGGAGCTGGAACTGTGTCTTTTCAGGTGGGTCAGTTACTTTTTGAGCTGCAGCTGTGACTATTGGGGTGGGGTAGTTCCTTTTGGAGCAGGAGCTGTGTCTTTTAGGGTGGGGCAGTTCTTTTTGGAGCTAGAGCTTTGTCTATTGGGGTATGACTGTTTGGGAGCTGGGGCTGTGACTAAGGGAGTGGGGCATATACTTTGTGAGTTGGAGCTGAGTCTATTTAGGTGGGGCAGTTACTTTTGGAGCTGGATCTGTTTCTATTGGGGTGGGCAGTTACTTTTGGAACTCGAGCTATGTCTATTAGTGTGGGGCAGTTCTTTTTGGAGCTAGAGCTTTGACTATTGGTGTATGGCAGTTTGGGAGCTGGAGCAGTGACTATTGGGTTTGGGCAATTACTGTGGATCTAGATCTGTGACTATTGGGGTGGGGTAATCACTTTTGGAGCTGGAGCTGTGTCTCTTGGTGTGGGGGAGTTACTTTTGGAACTGGAGCAGTGACTACGGGACTGGGGCAGTAACTTTTGGAGCTGGAGCTGTGACTATGGGTGTGGGGGAGTTACTTTTGGAGCTGGACCTGTGACTATTGGGGTGGGAGAGTTACTTTTGGAGCTGGAGTTGTGACTATGGGAATGGGAAAGTTACTTTTGGAGCTGGAGCTGTGACTGTTGGGGTGGGGCATTTACTTCTGGAGCTGTGTCTAATGGGGTGGGGGAGTTACTTTTGAGTGGGAGCTCTGTCTATTGGGGTGGGGCAGTTTCTTTTGGTACTGAAGCTGTGACAATTTGGGTGGGTGAGTTACTTTCGAGCTGGAGCTGTGACTATTGTGGCAGTGCAGTTAGTTTTAGAACTGTGCTTTGACTATTGGGTGGGGCAGTTACTTTTAGAGCTAGAGCTGTGTCTTTTAGGGTGGGGCAGTTACATTTCGAGCTGGAGCTTCATCTATTGGGGTGCTGGAATTACTTTTGGAACTGGAGCTGTGTCTATTGTTGTGGGACAATGACTTTGGAGCTCGATCTGTTTCTATTGAAGTGATACAGTTACATTTGGAGGTGGAGCTGTGTACTGAAGTGGAGTAGTTACTTTTGGAGCTGGATCTTTGACTATTGGAGTGGGGCATGTACTTTTATAACTGGAGTTGTGTCTCTTGGTTTGGGGCAGTTACTTTTGGCACTATAGCTGTGACTACTGGAGTGGGGCAGTTTGTTTTGGAGTTAGAGCTGTGACTATTAAGGTGGTGCAGATACTTTTGGAGCTGGAGCTGTGACTATTGGAAGGGGCATTTCCTTTTAGAGCTGGAGCTGTGACTATGGGAATGGGGCAGTAACTTTGGAGCTAGAGCTGTGTCTCTTAGGGTGGGGCAGTTGCTTTTGGAGCTGGAGTTGTGACTATTGGGGTGGGGCAGTTATTTTTGGAGCTGGGGCTGTGTCTTTTTGGGGTGGGGTATGTTACTTTGGAGCTGGAGCTGTGACTATTGGGGTGGGGCAGTTACTTTTGGAGCTAGAGATTTGTCTATTGGGGATGACCAGTTAATTTTGGAGCTTTAGCTAAATCTGTTGGTGTGGGGGAGTTACTTTTGTCAGAGGACCTGTGACTGTTAGGGTCAGGCAGATTCTTTTGGAGCTGGAGCTGTGACTATGGGAGTGGAGAAGTTACTTTTGGAGCTGGAGCTGGAGCCGTGACTATTGGGGTGGGGCAGTTAGTTTTGGAGCTTTAGCTGTGATTATGGGAGTGGGGCAGTTGCTTTTGGAGCTGGAGCTGTTTCTTTGGGAGTAGGGCAGTTTCTTTTGGAGATGGAGCTGTGTCTATTAGGTTGGGGCACTTATTTCTGGAGCTGGAGCTGTGACTATTGGTGTATGGCAGTTACTTTCGGAGCTAGAGCTATGACTATCGGGTGGGGCAGTTTCTTTTTTAGCTAGAGCTGCGAAAGTTGGGGTGGGGTAGTTGTGTTTGCAGCTGGAACTGTTACTATTGGAGTGGGGCACTTTCTTTTGGAGCTATAGTTATGACTTTTGGGGTGTGGCAGTTAACTTTTGAGTTGGTGCTGTAACTATGGAAGTGGGGCAGTTACTTTTGGAGCTGGAGCCTGGACTTTTGAGGTTGGGTAGTTAATTCTGTGGCTGAGTTTAATGGGGTGGGGTAGTTACTTTTGGAGCTGGAGCTCTGTGTATTGGGGTGGGGCAGTTACTTCTGGAGTTGTGTCTAATGGGAGTGGGGTAGCTACTTTTGGAGCTGAATCTCTGTCTATTTGGGTGGGGCAGTTTCTTTTTGGTTCTGGAGCTGTGACAATGTGGGTGAGTGAATTACTTTTGTAGCTGCAGCTGTGACTATTGTTGTAGGGCAGTTACTTTTAGAACTGGAACTGTGACTATTGGGGTGAGGCAGTTAATTTTGGTGCTAGAGCTGTGTCTTTTAGGGTGGGGCATTTACTTTTCGAGCTGGAGCTTTGTCTATTGGGGAGCTGCAGTTACATTTGGAGCCAGAGCTATGTATTGGAGAGGGGTAGTTACTTTTGGAGCTGGAGCTGTGACTATTGCAGTCAGATAGATACGTTTGGAACTGGAGATGTGTCTCTTGGGGCAGTTACTTTTGGAACTATAGCTGCAACTATTGGGGTGAGGCAGTTACTATTGGAGCTAGAGCTATGACTAGTGGGCTGGGGCAGTTACTTTGAGAGCTGGAGCTAGTGACTATGGGAGTGGGGCAGTTACTTATGGAGTTGGAGCTGTGTCTATCAGAGGGACAGTTATTTTGGTGCTGGTGCTGGATCTGTGTCCCTTGGGTGGGGGAGTTACTTTTGGAGCTGAAGCTCTGTCTTTATTTGGGGCAGTTACTTTGGAGCTGAAGCTGTATCTCTTGGAGTGTGGCAGTTACGTTTGGAGCTGGAGCTGTGACTAATATGGTGGGGCAATTACTTTTGGAGCTGGATCTGTGACTATTGGGTGGGGCAGTTACTTCTGGAGCTGGAGCTGAGTCTTTTGGGTTGGGTAGTTGTGTTTGCAGCTGGAGCTGTGTCTATTGGGGTGGGGCAGTAACCTTTGGAACTGGAGCTGTTACTATTGGAGTGGGGCACTTTCTATTGGAACTGGAGCTATGACTATTGTGGTGGGTCCGATACCTTTTGAGATGGTGCTGTGACTATGGGAGTGGGGCAGTTACTTTTGTGCTAGAGCTGTGTCTATTGGGGTGGGGCATTTACTTCTTGAGCAAGACCTGTGTCTCTAGGGGAGTGGCGATTACTTTTGGAGCTGGAGCTCTGACTATTGGACTGGGCAGTTTGTTTTAGAGCTGGATCTCTGACTATTGGTATATGGCAGTTACTTTCAGAGCTAGAGATGTGACTATCGGGGTGGGGCAGTTTCTTTTTGAGCTAGAGCTGTGAATGTTGGGGTGGGGTAGCTATGTTTGCAGCTGGAGTTGTTTCTATTGGGGTGGGGCAGTTATCTTTGGAACTGGATCTGTTGCTATTGGAGTGGACCACTTTCTTTTGGAGCTGGAACTGTGACTATCGGAGTGGGGCAGTTGCTTTTGGAGCTGGAGCTGTTTCTATTGTGGTGGTGCAGTAACTTTTGGACCTGGAGCTGTGTTTATTAGGGTGGGGCAGTTCTTTTTAGAGTTAGAGCTGTGACTATTGGGGTATGGAAGTTTATTTGGAAGCTGGAGCTGTGACTATTGGGTTGGGGCAATTACTTTTGGAGCTAGAGCTGTGACTATTGGAGTGGGGTAGTTACTTTTGGAGCTGGAGTTGTGTCTCTTGGAGTGGGGGAGTTACTTTTGGAACTGGAGCTGTGACTATTTGAGCGGGGCAGTTCTTTTTGGTGCTGGAGCTGTGTTTTCTGGAGTGGGGCAGTTCCTTTTGTAGCTGGAGCTTTGACTATTGAGGTGGCAGTTACCTTTGGAGCTGGAGCTGTGTCTCTTGGTGTGGGGGGGAGTTGCTTTTTGAGCTGGAGTTGTGATTAGTGGAGGTGGGAAGTTACTTTTGGAGCTGGAGCTGTGACTATTGGGGTGGGGCAGTTACTTCTGGAGCTGTGTCTAATCTGGTGGGGTAGTTTCTTTTGGAGCTGGAGCTCTGTCTGTTGGGGTGGGGCAGTTTCTTTTGATACTGAAGCTGTCACAATTTTGTTGGACAAGTTACTTTTGGAGCTGGAGCTGTGACTATTGCAGTGGGGCAGTTACTTTGGAACTGGAGCTATGACTATCATGGTGGGGCAGTTACTTTTGGAGTTAGAACTGTGATGTTCAGGGTAGGGTAGTTGCTTTTGGAGCTGCAGCTGTTGTCTGTAGGTGTGGGGGAGTTACTTTTGGTACTGGAGCTGTGACTATTGGGGTGGGGCAGTTGTATTTGGAACTGGAGCTGTTACTATTGGAAAGGGGCCAATACTTTTGGAGCTGGAGCTGTATCTATTTAGGTGGGGCAGTTACTTTTGGAGCTGAAGCTATATCTCTTGTGGTGGGGCAGTTACATTTACAGTTGGTGCTGTGACTAATATGGTGGGACTGTTACTTTTGGAGCTAGAACTGTGACTATGGGAGTGGGGCAGTTGCTTTTGGAGCTGTAGCTGTTTCTAATGGCTGGCCAGTTACTTTTGGAGCTGAAGCTTAGTCTATTAGGGTTAGACAGTTCTTTTTGGAGCTAGAGATTTGGCTATTGCCATATGGCAGTTTATTTGGGAGCTGGAACTGTGACTATTGGGTTTTGGTAATTACTTTTGGAGCTAGAGCAGTGACTTTTGCGGTGGGGTAGTTACTTTTGGAGCTGGAGCTGTGTCTCTTATTGTGGATGAGTTACTTTTTGAACTGGAGCTCTGACTACTGGGGTGGGGCAGATATTTTTGGAGCTGAAGCTGTTTCTCCTGGGGTGTGGCAGTTACTTTTGGAGCTAGTGCTTTGACTATTGTGGTGGGGCAGTTACTTTTGGAGCTGGAGCTGTGAGTATGGCAGTTGGGAAGTTACTTTTGGAGATGGGGCTCTGTTTATTAGGTTGGGCAGTTTCTTTTGGTACTGGAGCTGTGAGAATTTTAATGGGCGAGTTACTTTTGGAGCTGGAGCTATGACTACTGGGTTGGGGCACTTACTTTGGGAGGTGGAGCTGTGTCTATTTTGGTGAGGCAGTTACTTATAGAACTGGAACTGTGACTATTGGGGTGGGGCAGTTACTTTTGGAGCTCGAACTTTATCTAATGGGGTGCTGCAGTTACTTTTGGAGCTGGAGCTGTGTCTTTTCAGGTGGGTCAGTTACTTTTGAGCTGCAGCTGTGACTATTGGTGTGGGGTAGTTCCTTTTGGAGCAGCAGCTGTGTCTTTTAGGGTGGAGCAGTTCTTTTTGGAGCTAGAGCTTTGTCTATTGGGGTATGACTGTTTGGGAGCTGGGGCTGTGACTAAGGGAGTGGTGCCTATACTTTGTGAGCTGGAGCTGAGTCTATTTAGGTGGGGCAGTTACTTTTGGAGCTGGAGCTGTGACTATGGGAGTGGGGCATTTGCTTTTGGAGCTGGATCTGTTTCTATTGGGGTGGGCAGTTACTTTTGGAACTCGAGCTATGTCTATTAGTGTGGGGCAGTTCTTTTTGGAGCTAGAGCTTTGACTATTGGTGTATGGCAGTTTGGGAGCTGGAGCAGTGACTATTGGGTTTGGGCAATTACTGTGGATCTAGATCTGTGACTATTGGGATGGGGTAATCACTTTTGGAGCTGGAGCTGTGTCTCTTGGTGTGGGGGAGTTACTTTTGGAACTGGAGCAGTGACTACGGGACTGGGGCAGTAACTTTTGGAGCTGGAGCTGTGACTATGGGTGTGGGGGAGTTACTTTTGGAGCTGGACCTGTGACTATTGGGGTGGGAGAGTTACTTTTGGAGCTGGAGTTGTGACTATGGGAATGGGAAAGTTACTTTTGGAGCTGGAGCTGTGACTGTTGGGGTGGGGAATTTACTTCTGGAGCTGTGTCTAATAGGGTGGGGGAGTTACTTTTGGAGTGGGAGCTCTGTCTATTGGGGTGGGGCAGTTTCTTTTGGTACTGGAGCTGTGACAATTTGGGTGGGTGAGTTACTTTTGGAGCTGGAGCTGTGACTATTGTGGCAGTTCAGTTAGTTTTAGAACTGTACTTTGACTATTGGGGTGGGGCAGTTACTTTTGGAGCTAGAGCTGTGTCTTTTAGGGTGGGGCAGTTACATTTGGAGCTGGAGCTTCATCTATTGGGGTGCTGGAATTACTTTTGGAGCTGGAGCTGTGTCTATTGGGGTGGGACAATGACTTTGGAGCTGGATCTGTTTCTATTGAAGTGATACAGTTACATTTGGAGCTGGAGATGTGTACTGGAGTGGAGTAGTTACTTTTGGAGCTGGATCTTTGACTATTGGAGTGGGGCATGTACTTTTATAACTGGAGTTGTGTCTCTTGGTTTGGGGCAGTTACTTTTGTCACTATAGCTGTGACTACTGGAGTGGGGCAGTTTGTTTTGGAGTTAGAGCTGTGACTATTTTGGTTGTGCAGCTACTTTTGGAGCTGGAGCTGTGACTATTGGGATGGGGCATTTCCTTTTAGAGCTGGAGCTGTGACTATGGGAATGGGGCAGTAACTTTTGGAGCTGGAGCTGTGCCTATTAGAGTGGGTCAGTTACTTTTGGAGCTGGAGCTGTGTCTCTTGGGGAGGGGCAGTTGCCTTTGGAGCTGGAGTTGTGACTATTGGGGTGGGGCAGTTATTTTTGGAGCTGGAGCTGTGTCTTTTGGGGTGGGGTAGTTACTTTTGGAGCTGGCGCTGTGACTATTGGGGTGGGGCAGTTACTTTTGGAGCTAGAGCTTTGTCTATTGGGGATGACCAGTTAATTTTGGAGCTTTAGCTAAATCTGTTGGTGTGGGGGAGTTACTTTTGTCAGAGGACCTGTGACTGTTGGGGTCAGGCAGATACTTTTGGAGCTGGAGCTGTGACTATGGGAGCGGAGAAGTTACTTTTGGAGCTGGAACCGTGACTATTGGGGTGGGGCAGTTACTTTTGGAGCTCTGTCTAATTGGGTGGGGCAGTTACTTTTGGAGTTGGAGCTCTGTCTATTGCGGATGGGCAGTTTCTTTTGGTACTGGTGCTGTGACAATTTGGGTGGGCTAGTTTCTTTTGGAGCTGGAGCTGTGACTATTGTGGTTGGGCAGTTAGTTTTAGAACTGGAAGTGTGACTATAGGGGTAGGGCAGTTCCTTTTGGAGCTAGAGCTGAGTCTTTTAGGGTCGGGCAGTTACTTTTGGCACTATAGATGTGACTATTGGAGTGGGGCAGTTTATTCTGGAGTTGGAGATGTGACTTTTGGGGTGGGGCAGCTAGTTTTGGAGCTGGAGCTGTGACTATTGGGCTGGGGCAGTTTGTTTTAGAGCTCAAGCTGTGATGATAGGAGGGGCACACATACTTTTTGAGCTGGATCTGAGTCTATTTAGGTGGTGCAGTTACTTTTGGAGCTGGAGCTGTGACTATGGGAGTGGTGCATTTGGTTTTGGAGCTGGAGCTGTTTCTATTGGGGTGGGGCAGTTACTTTTGGAGCTGGAGCTGTGTCTATTCGGGTGGGGCAGTTCATTTTAGAGCTAGAGCTTTGACTATTGGGGTATGGCAGTTTGGGAGCTGGGGCTGTGACAATTGGGTTTGGGCAATTACTGTGGAGCTAGATCTGTGACTATTGGGGTGGGTAATCACTTTTGGAGCTGGATCTGTGTCTCTTGGTGTGGGGGAGATACTTTTGGAACTGGAGCTGTGACTATGGGAATGGGGCAGTTAGTTTTGGAGCTGGAGCTGTTACTATTGGGGTGGGGCAGTTACTTCTGGAGCTGTTTCTAATGGGCTGGGGTGGGGTAGTTACTTTTGAAACTGGAGCTCTATCTATTGGGGTGGGGCAGTTTCTTTTGGTACTGCAGCTGTGACAATTTGGGTAGGTGAGTTACTTTTGGAGCTGGAGCTGTGACTATTGTGGCAGTGCAGTTAGTTTTAGAATTGGAACTGTGACTAATGGGGTGCGGCAGTTACTTTTGGAGCTGGAGCTGTGACTATTGCTGTGGGTCAGTTACTTTTGGAGCTGGAGCTTCATCTATTGGGGTGCTTCAGTTACTTTTGGAGCTGGAGCTCTGTCTGTTGGGGTGGGACAGTGACCTTTGGAGCTGGATCTGTTTCTATTGAAGTGATACAGTTACATTTGGAGCCAGAGCTGTGTATTGGAGTGGAGTAGTTACTTTTGGAGCTGGAGCTTTGATCACTGGAGTGAGGCAGATACTTTTGTAACTGGAGCTGTGTCTCTTGGGGTGGGTCAGTAACATTTGGCACTATAGATGTGACTATTGAAGTGGGAAGTTTATTCTGGAGTTGAAGATGTGACTTTTGGGGTGGGGTAGCTAGTTTTGGAGCAGGAGCTGTGACTATTGGGCTGGGGCAGTTTGTTTTTGAGCTTGAGCTGTGACTATGGGAGTGGGGCAGATACTTTTTGTGCTGGAGCTGAGTCTATTAAGGTGGGGCAGTTACTTTTGGAGCTGGAGCTGTATTTCTTGTGGTATGGCAGTTACATTTGCAGCTGGTGCTGGGACTAATATGGTGGGACAGTTACTTTTGGAACTGGAGCTGTGACTATGGGAGTCGGGAAGTTACTTTTGCAGCAGGAGCTGTGACTATTGGGATGGGACAGTTACTTCTGAAGCTGTGTCTAATGGGGTGGTGTAGTTACTTTTGGAGCTGGAGCTCTGTCTATTGGGGTGGGGCCGTTTCTTTTGGTACTGGAACTGTGACAATTTGGGTGGATGAGTTACTTTTGGAGCTGGAACTGTGACTATTGTGGCAGGGCAGTTAGTTTTAGAACTGAAACTGACTATTGGGGTAGGACAGTTACTTTTGGAGCTAGCGCTGTCTTTTAGGGTGGGGCAGTTACTTTTGTAGCTGGAGTTATAACTATTGCAGTGGGGCATTTACTTTGGAAACTGGAGATCTGATTATCGGGGTGGGGCAGTTACTTTTGGAGTTAGAGCTGTGATGATCGGTGTAGGGTAGTTACTTTTGGAGCTGAAGCTGTCTCTCTTTGTGTGTGGGAGTTACTTTTGGTGCTGGAGCTGTGACTATTGGGGTAGGGCAGCTATGTTTGGAACTGCAGCTGTTACTATTGGAGTGGGGCAGCTTTTTTTGGAGCTGGAGCTATGACTATTGGGGTGTGGCTGTTACTTCTTGAGCCAGAGCTGTGTCTCTTGGGGAGTGGCAGTTACTATTGAAGCTGGAGCTGTGACTATTGGGGTGCGTCAGTTTGTTATGGAGCTGGAGCTGTGACTACTGGTTGGGGCAGTTTGTTTTGGAGCTGGAGCTGTGACTATGGGAGTGGGGCAGTTACTTTTGGAGCTGAAGCTGTCTCTCTCGGTGTGGGGGAGTTACTTTTGGTGCTGGACCTGTGACTATTGGTGTGGGGCAGTTATTTTTGGAGCTGGAGCTGTGTCTTTTGGGGTGGGGCAGTTATGTTTGGAAGTGGAGCTGTTACTGTTGGAGTGGGGCAAGTTCTTTTGGAGCTGGAGCTATGACTATTGGGGTGTGGCAGATACTTCTTGAGCCAGAGCTGTGTCTCTTAGGGAGTGGCAGTTATAACTGGAGCTGGAGCTGTGACTATTGGGGTGCAGCATTTACTTATGGAGCTGTAGCTTTGACTATTGGCTGGGGCAGTATGTTTTGGAGCTCTAGCTGTGACTATGGGAATGGGGCAGTTACTTCTGGAGCTGGAGCTGTTTCTATTTCCGTGGGGCAGTTAGTTTTTTTGCTGAAGCTTTTTTTTTTTGGGTGAGGCAGTTACATTTGGAGCTGGAGCTGTTTATATTGTGTTGGGGTAGTTACTTTTGGAGATAGAGCTGTGTCTATTAGGTTGGGTCACTTATTTTTGGAGCTGGAACTGTGACTATTGGTGCATGGCAGTTACTTTCAGAGCTAGAGCTGTGTTTATCGGGGTGGGGCAGTTACTTTTCTAGCTAGAACTGTGAATTTTATGGTGGGTCAGTTATTTTTGGAGCTGGAGCTGTCTATTGGGGTGGGTCAGTTATGTTTGGAACTGGAGCTGTTACTATTGGAGAGGGGCACTTTCTTTTGGAGCTGGGCTCTGACTATTGGGGTGGGGCAGTTACTTTTTGAGCTGGTGTTGTGACTATGGGAGTGCTGCAGTTACCTTTGGAGCTGGAGTTGTGTCTATTGGGAAGGGGTAGTTACTTCTTGAGCCAGAGCTGTGATTCTTGTGGAGTGGCGGTTTCTATTGCAGCTGGAGCTGTGACTGTTGGTGTGCGGCAGTTACTTATGGAGCTGCAGCTGTGACTATTGGCTGGGGCAGTTTGTTTTGGAGCTGGAGCTGTGACTATGGGAATGGGGCAGTTACTTTTGGAGCTGGAGCTGTGTCTATTTTGGCGGGGCAGCTACTTTTTTAGCTGAAGCTGTATCTCTTGGGGTGGGGCAGTTACTTTTGGAGCTAGAACTTTGACTATTGGGGATGGGCAGTTAATTTTGAAGCTGATGCTATATCTGTTGGTGTGGGGGGAGTTATTTTTGAAGACGGAACTGTGACTATTGGGCTGGGGGAGTTACCTTTGGTGCTGGAGCTGTGACGATTGGGGTGGGGCAGTTATTTTTGGATCTGTAGCTGTGTCTTTTTGTGGGATAGTTGTGTTTACAGCTGGAGCTGTCTATTGGGGTGGGGCAGTTGTGTTTGGAACTGAAACTGTTACTATTGAGTGGGGCACTTTCTTTTGTTTTTGAGGCTATGTCTATTGGGGTGGGGCAGTTACTTTTTCAGCTGGTGCTGTGACTATGGGAGTGCTGCAGTTACTTTTGGAGCTGGAGCTGTGTCTATTGGGGTGGGGCAGTTACTTCTTGAGCCAGAGTTGTGTCTCTTCGGGAGTGGTGGTTACTATTGAAGCTGGAGCTGTGACTATTGGGGTGTGGCAGTTACTTATGGAGCTGGAGCTGTGGCTATTGGGGTGGGGCAGTTACTTTTAGAGCTGAAGCTCTGACTCTGGGCATAGTGCAGTTACTTTTGGAGCTGGAGCTATGACTGTGGGAGTGGGGCAGGTACTTTTGGAGCTGGGTCAGTGACTTTTGGCATGGGCAGTTACTTCTGGAAGTGGAGCTGTGTCCATTGCGGTGATGTAGTTATGTTTGCAGTTGGAGCTGTGTCTATTAGTGTGGGGCTGTTACCTTTGGAACTGATGCTGTTATTATTGGAGTGGGGCACTTTCTTGTGGAGCTGGGGCTATGACTTTTGAGGCAGGGCAGTTACTTTTTGAGCTGGTGCTGTGACTATGGGAGTGCTGCAGTTGCTTTAGGAGTCTTGAGCTGTGTGTATTCTTGTGGGGCAATTACTTCTTGAACTGGAGCTGTGTCTCTTGGGGAGTGGTGGTTACTATTGGAGCTGGAGCTGTGACTATTGGGGTGCGGCAATTACTTATGGAGCTGGGGTGCGGCAGTTACTTATGGAGCTGGAGTTGTTACTAGAGCTGAATCAGGTTTGTGGTGTTGGCTGCTTTGTTTTCTCAGAAGGAACTGGAAGGGGTCAGGATCAGTTGTGTTCCAGGACAGCAGCTGCTTCTTGTTGTTTTCACAGGGTTCTTGTGGATTTTACTTGGTAGAAGATTATTTCTTTTCTTTCTTACTTCTAAGAGGCTAGCAGGATATTGTTTTGGGGGCTGTTGGAAGTTTGAAAACTAGTTTGGTGGCTGTAAATGGGCTAATTTGTTGGATGTTTCACTGTGTAACAGGCTGCGCCGGTGGAGGTCTATTTCTTCTGATTTAAAACCTATTTGGTGGGATTTGCTTGGGCCTGGGTATTTGAATTGGAGACCTATATCTATTAATTTCAAGCCTATTTTGATGTGTTTTAGTGAAGCTGATTGAATTGGAGACCTGTTTCCTTTGGCAGCAAACTTATTTTGAGAGCTTTGAGTTGAATTTTGATTCATTCTTGCTGACTTCAGTAGCTGCAAAGATTACTGCATAGTGGGGCAAGGGTGTTAATGGTCTGGCCAAATCTCACTCAGCTAATTGACAGGAGGCAGAGCTGAATCAGGTTTGTGGTGTTGGCTGCTTTGTCTTCTCAGATGGAACTGGAAGGGGACAGGATCGGTTGTGTTCCAGGACAGTAGCTGCCTCTTGTTGTTTTCACAGGGTTCTTGTGGATTTTACTTGGTAGAAGGTTATTTCTTTTCTTTCTTACTTACTTCTAAGGGGCTAGCAGGGTATTGTTTTGGGGGCTTTTGGAAGTTTGAAAACTAGTTTGGTGGCTATAAGTGGGCTCATTTGTTGGATGTTTCACTGTGTAACAGGCTGCAGCTGGAGGAGGCCCATTTCTTCTGATTTAAAACCTATTTGGTGGGATTTGCTTGAGCCTGGGTATTTGGCTGCTGGTCTTGGAGGGGAGAAACATGGCTGATACACTCTCTCTCGAGTCGGGTGTCTGCTCATGACCCACCCTCCCTCACCCCTCCCTCCCCAGAGTTCTGCTAATTTATAAGGGAACACCTGCCCTGCAATTGGAGGAAAAGGCTGCAGGTGCAACTCATGTAGTTCTAGCCACTGGGGGTTGAATTTAAAGGCTGGGAAAGAGGAATTTAGGGAGTTGTTCATTTCCCTTATAAGTTTACTGTGTTGTACTGCACCTAGTAACAGGGTTACTCGGTGTACAGTGGGACTGAATCTAAGATTAGTGGGTGACCTGATTAGGCAGTAGGGGTGTATCTTGGACTGGGGGGAACCTGGTGGCTCACCCAAGGTAACCTACTTGGAAGGGGATGGAACCACATGGCATTAGGGCCTGCATCTTTGGGAGGGTGGTGGGGTGCACAGGGTGTGCAGCGGCCATGATACTGGACTGGGCTTGGAAGTTTGGTGGTTGCCCAGTGTGCTACCAGCTGGCACAGCATAGGGAGGATGTTGCGGGGATTAGGAGACAGCTGGGGGAAGGGGGGCGGTATGGTTAGGGAAGGGGGCAGGGGATCTCCAACAGGGCTGCACCAAGCACTGGGGGCAGAGGCATAGGGAAAGGAGTGCAGGAGAATACTCAGGGGTCACTTAGGGACCCTAGCAGAGGGGGCTCAAAAGGACACTACCAAGGAAGCAGGCAGGTAACTGGGGACCCTCACAAAGGAGGGACAACATTCTCAGGGAAGTAGGCAGATGTCCAGGGCTAGACAGAAGGAAGCAAGGTGGGGAGGTGGATCAGACCTTACACTCAGTAACCGCTTCAATTCTCTTCTTCTGCTCGAGGATGAGGGGGGTGATGTAGCCATGACAGGGGTGGTTAGAGATGGAAAGGGAGTGAGGGGCAGGAGGCAGGGGCCAGATAGCAGGAAGAACAGGGGGGAACCTGGAATGCAGGAAATTGGGGGAGCAGTGAATCAGAGCAGGAGGGGCAGGGGGAAGAGGGAGGAAAGCACAAGGAGAAGGACCAGTTGGGAGGAAAGGTAAAGGAGAAGGACCAGAAGTACAAGGAAGATTTAGTAAAGTGAGCTGAGGGTTTAGGCCAGGGGAGCACGATGAGCTAGGAGGAACTAAATGGAGACAACAAGGAAGGGAGGACAAGCCAAGTTAGTTTAGCAGATGGGGGAGAAGGACCAGTTGCGAGCAGTGAGGGGGGAGTTAGCAAGGTACAGAAGGATACTCAGGAGGAGGAGGAGAGGCATAGGATTGGAGGAGGGGTGGCCAGGGTAAATATGGAGGGTGGATTGTGGCACCCAGATAGGAGAAGGAACAAGGAGCCAGCTGGGTGGAGGGGCAGGTAGAAAGGATGCGGGACATGGAAGGGGAAAATGGAGGAAAAGGAGTGGTCAGAGTGCTCCTGTTGGGGGATTCTATGATCAGGGGTATCAAATGGGATAGGGAGAGAGAAGCCTGGCCAGTTAGAACAAAATTCTTCCCTGGACTAATGGTGCACAGGGCTAAGCAGGAGGTATATCAGCTGGCAAAGGATTGTGGGGGTTCTCCGGACATACTGGTCCACCTGGGTACAAATGACATTGAGGAAAATAGCGAGCTAGAGATACAGGCAAGATTCAGGGAGCTTGCCAGGGTCTATCATGACATAGGATGCACAGTTTCCTTCTCAGAAATCCTGCCGGTGCCAAGGGCTAGTGGGGAGCACAAAAGGAAGATTAGGGAGCTAAACCAGTGGCTCAGGGAGTGGTGTGAGGTAAGAGGGTATGGGTTGATGGGGGATTGGGGGGAGATCCAGCATGGTTTCACCAGGGGGAGTTCATGTCAGACCAACCTCGTTGAATTTTTTGACTGGGTGACTAGGGAGGTGGATCAGGGGAGGGTAGTGGACATGGCCTATCTTGACTTCAGCAAGGCCTTTGACACTGTGCCACATAGAAGACTACTACACAAACTGGGGAATATGGGTGTGAGCAGGACAGTAGTGTGGTGGGTAGGTAACTGGCTGGGTGGCAGGACACAGAGGGTGGTGGTAAAAGGCTGTCACTCCACAGAGGGAAAAGTGACCAGTGGGGTGTTACAGGGATCGGTGCTGGGACCGGTCCTATTCAACATCTTCATCAGTGACATTGCACAGAACCTAGAAGGCAGAATTTCACTGTTCACTGATGATACAAAGCTCTGTAACAGAGTAGACACACCAGAGGGTGTAGACAGAATGAGAAGGACCTGCAGAAACTTGAAGAATGATCTGGGGTTTTGGCAGTTGAAATTCAATGCAAAGAAGTGCAAGATAATGCATATGGGGCACAAAACCCTGGCACAATATATCAGTTGGGGTGAGGATATAGCATGCACCAAACAGGAAAGGGATCTTGGGGTTATCATCTCCTGATGACCTCAAGGTAGGGAAACAGTGTGACAAAGGCAGCAGGTAAAGCAAATAGGATGCTGGGATGTATAGGCAGGGGCATCACCAGCAGGAAAAGGGAGGTCATAATTCCGCTATACAAGACACTAGTGAGGCCCCACCTGGAGTACAGTGTACAGTTCTGGAGACCATATCTATGTAAGGACATAGACAAGGTATAGAAGGTTCAGAGGAGGGCAACAAAAGATGGTGTGTGGATTGCATCACAAGTCCTATGAAGACAGGTTGAAGGAACTGAACATATACTCCCTGGAGGAGAGAGGAGAGGGGGATATGATAGAGACATACAAGTATCTCACAGGGAGGAACAGGGTGCAGGAATACACTATTTTTAAGCAAAAAAGATGTACCAGGACTAGAGGCATGGGATGAAGTTGGAGGGAAGGCCGCTTCAGAGGAAACATGAGGAAGAATTTCTTCACAGAGCGGGTTGTGGACAAGTGGAACACCCTGCCAGAGGAAGTGGTGGGGCTGAAACAATCATGGGATTTAAGAATGCATGGGATAGACATAAAGGAATTCTGGAGGTCAAGGGTAAGGGGCAACAGACTTCTAGGAAAACATAAACTGAACTTACAAGCTCAAATGGGCAGACTGGGTGGGCCATAGGCACTTATCTGCCGACACTGTCTATGTATCTATGTATCTATGTATCTATGACCTGGGAGGATAAGGAGCTGTATGCTAGAGATGAACTCCATCTCAGTTTGGAGGAGGGAATCCTTAAGTTGAAAATAGAGGAGCTCATTGGTGAAAAGTGGGGTTTAAACTTGTGAAGGGGGAGGGATGGGAGAAAAGGCTGTCAAGGGGGTGCCGATAAAGGATGGACTCTGTCTTCACCTCCCTGGGGAGCTGGAGGATTGTGGGAAAAGGCCATCTGGTAAAGTGCATACCAGGGGAAAACAGAATCCCCATAGGATCATGAGCAGGGGAAATGGAAGTATAGGGAAAGGGTGGAAGGTAGTCCTGCTAAATGCCAGAAGCTTAGGAAATAAAATGCCTGAGCTCCAGGCAATGCTAACTGAGGGAGCAGTGGATGTGGCAGCTGTCACTGAGACCTGGTCCACTGCAGGACATGACTGGGACCTGAACCTGGAGAGTTACACTATGTTCAGGAAGGACAGGGGGGAGGGAAGGGGAGGAGGGGTAGCAATGATAGTCAAAAACTGCATTGGCAGAGGAGGCAGAGGGAACCATGGAAGTGATTTGGGTCACCTTGATAACAAGGGGGGGCAAGAGAGCAAAAATAGGAGTGGTGTATAGATCCCCTGCCCTGGCGGAGGAGCTGGAGGAGAGTCTGGTGGCAGATGGGAGACACTGCAGACTGGGCAGAGGAACGGTGGTGGTGTTGGGGGACTTAAACATGCCAGGAACAGACTGGGAGACTATGACATCTTCTGTGACCAGGGAACAGAGGTTGTTGGATGTCTTTCAAGACACGTTCCTAACTCAGCAGGTGTGGGAACCGACCAGGGAGGCATGAGTACTGGATGTGGTCCTGGCATACAGTGACCAGATTAGGGGTCTGGAGGTAAGGGACCCGTTGGCGGGGAGTGACCATGCCACAGTCTGGTTCTGCCTGGACCTAGGAGGGCTAGAAAGCTGCACAAGGCGGAGGTAACTGACTCAGGGAGGCAGTTTAAGGAAATGGGAAGGATCCTTAAGGAGCATTTGGATGTGATTGGGCCAGACATGGATGCTGATAGTAGGTGGGAAATCATCAAGAGAGGGGTGAAAGATGCTACCAGCACCTGTGCAAGAGTAAGACGAAAATGTGGTAGGGCCCAAAAACCCTGCTGGTGGACCAGGGAGGTCCAGGAGCTCGTGCGGGGAAAGAAGGCAGCCTATAGGCAATTCAAGTGCTCAAGGAGTGAAAGGGATCAAGGGGAGTATGAGCTGATGGCTAGAAGGGCCACTAGGGTGGTGAGGGCAGCTAAGGCAAGGAAGGAGCGGAACCTGGCCAGTGAAATTAGGAGAGGGAACAAGGGGTTCTTTAGATACATTGGGGAAAAATAAAGGGTGAAGGGACAGATTAGCAGGATTAAATCAGGGGAGAGATGGGCACAAGAACCGGGGGAGCAGGCTGAGGTACTAAATGAGTACTTCACCTCAGTTTTCACCAAGGAAAATGGGGGTGCTGCATCATACATGGGAGGAGACAGAGATACTGAGAGAGGACCCTTACGTCCAGCTGGTCTGGGGCAAGGGAGGCATCACACAGTGGAGGGTGGAGGGCTAAGCAGGGAGAAGAGGTACTGGAAGTGGAAATCACAGCAGAGAGAGTGAGGGAAGCCCTCAGCTCCCTTAAGACGGAGAACGCACTGGGGCTGGATAAATTACATCCCAGAGTGCTGAAGGAACTTGCGGATGTCTTGGCGAAACCCCTGGTGGAGCTTTTCACAATCTCTCTGAGGACAGGGTGGGTGCCCCAGGACTGGAAGGTGGTGCATATGGTGCCTATCCACAAGGGGATCAAAGAGGTGGCAGAGAACTACAGGTCTGTCAGCCTGACATTGGTGGTGGGCAAGGTGATGGAAGGCATTGTCAAGGAGAGGCTGGGGGGGACCTGGAAAAGTCAAGGGTGCCTGGAAGAGATGAACAGCATGGATTTGTCTCGTGGAAATCATGTCAGACAAACCTGGTGGAGTTCTATGACTGGGTGACGAGTGCCTTGGACCTGGGTAGACCAGTGGACGTCCTCTTTCTAGACTTTAGCAAGGCATTTGACTCTGTTCCTCATGTGGGCCTGTTGGATAAGCTGGGAGAAATGGGGGTGGGAAACCAGATGATCAGATGTATTGGCAATGGGCTCCTGGACTGGACCCAGAGGGTCGCAGTTGGCGGGATAGTCTCATCCCAAAGAGGGTCATTAGCTGAGGTCCCACAGGATCAGTCCTTGGGCCTCTCCTGTTCCAGCGCCTATGTCTCTGACATAAGGACAGGAATCAGGACTGAGATGAGTCTCTTGCGGATGACTCAAAACTGGGGGCGGTGGTGGTTGGGGAGGAGGGAAGGGTGGCCCTACCGAGGGACCTGGAGGCTCTGGAAAGATGGTCTAGAAAGTGAAAGCTGAGGTTCAATACAGGGAAATGCAATGTACTCCAACTGGAGGCCAGAAACCCGGGCCAAGTGAACACCCTGGGGGGGGGGAATGCTACAAGTCTCGATGGCTGAGAGGGACCTGGGGTGGATGTCAAGATGAAGAATTTGGAGACTTGTAGGAGGGCAGCAGTCAAGGCCAAAAGGATGCTGGGATGCATCGCTAAGGGGATCACCTCCAGAAGGAGGGAAGTGATGCTCCCTCTGTATAACTGCTTGGTGAGGCCACACCTTGAGTACTGCATGCAGTTTTGGAGGCCACACTTAAAGAGGGACATTAAACTCCTTGAGAGAGTCCAGAGGAGGGCAACCAAAATGATTTGGGGCTTGGGTTACAGGACCTATGAGGAGAGGCTCGAAGAGCTAAATATGAACACATTGGAAGAGAGAAGGGACCGGGGGGACATGATAGAGGTCTTCAAGTACATGAAGAGGGTAAATAGGGGAGGAACAGTCAGGGTGCTTCGAAGGAAGGAGGAGGGGGCCACTAGAGAGCATGGGTGGAAGCTGGAGGGGGGAAGATTCAGGGGAGAAAGGAGGAGGTGCTACTTCACTGGGAGGGTGGTGGAGCCATGGAATGCACTGCCTAGGGGGCTAGTGGAGGGCAGAGACGGTGGAGGGGTTCAAGAGGGGCTGGGACAGGTACAGGGAAGGGTTCTGGAAGCAAATCCAATGCAGCAAGAATATCCAGAACTGGGAAGGAGAAAGCCAGAGAAGGCGAGGGGGCAGCAAAGGTCAGCACCCAGGGTGAGGTCTGACCAATCAAGCAGAACTTGAAAGACCGTTAGGCCTATTCTGCTGGCATTCTAGTATGTTAGTATTGGCTGGGGCAGTTTGTCTTGGAGCTGGAGCTGTGACAAGGGAATGGGGCAGTTTCTTTTGGAGCTGGAGCTGTGTCTATTTTGGTGGGGCAGTTACCATTTTAGCTGAAGCTGTATCTCTTGGGGTGGGGCAGTTATGTTTTGAGCTGGAGGTGTGACTGATATGGTGGGGCAGTTAGCTTTGGAGCTGGAGATGTGTCTCTTGGGGTGGGGCAGTTACTTTTGGAGCTGGAACTTTGACTTTGGGAGTAGGGCAGTTACTTTTGGAGCTGGAGTTGTGACTATGGAAGTGTGGCAGTTACTTTTGGAGCTGCAGCTGTGACTATTTGGGTGGGTCAGTTACTTCTGGAGCTGGAGCTGAGTCTATCGGGTTGGGGTAGTTATGTTTGCTGCTGGAGCTGTGTCTATTGGGTGGGGCAGTTACCTTTGGTACCAGAGCTGTTACTATTGGAATGGGGTACTTTCCTTTGGAGCTAGGGCTATTACTATTGGGGTAGGGCAGTTACTTTTTAAGCTGGTGCTGTGACTATAGGAGTGCTGCAGTTAGTTTTGGAACTGGAGCTGTGTCTATTGGGGTGGGGCAGTTACTTCTTGAGCCAGAGCTGTGTCTCTTGGGGAGTGGCGGTTACTCTCATAGTTGGAGCTATGACTATTGGGGTGCGGTAGATATTTATGGAGCTGGAGCTGTGACTATTTGCTGGGCAGTTTGTTTTATAGCTGGAGCTGTGACTGTGGGAATGGGGCAGTTAATTTTGGAGCTGGAACTGTGTCTATTTTGGTGGGGTAGTTACTTTTTTAGCTGAAGCTGTATCTCTTGTGGCGGGGAAGTTACTTTTGGAGCTAGAGCTGTGACTAATATGGTGGGGCAGTTACCTTTAGGGCTGGAGCTGTGATTATGGGATTGGGGCAGTTGATTTTGGAGTTGAAGCTGTGACTGTTGAGGTGGGGAAGCTACTTTTGGAGTTGGAGCTGTGACTATTGGCTGGGGCATTTCCTTTTAGAGCTTCAGATGTGACTATGGGAGTGGTGCAGTTACTTTTGGAGCTGGTGTTGTGTCTATTGAGTTGGGGCAGTTACTTTTGGAACTAGAGCTGTTACTATTGGAGTGGGTCAATTTCTTTTGGAGCTGGAGCTATGACTATTGGGGTGAGGCAGTTAATTTTTGAGCTGGTGCTGTGACTATGGGAGTGGATCAGTTACTTTTGGAGCTGAAGCTTTGCCTATTGGAGTGGGGCAGTTACTTCTTGAGCCAGAGTTGTGTCTATTAGGGAGTGGCAGTTACTTATGTGGCTGTGACTATTGGGCTGGGGCAGTTTGTTTTGGAGTTTGGTCTGTGACTATAGCAATGGGGTAATAACATTTGGAGCTGAAGATATATCTCTTGGGGTGGGGCAGTTACATTTATTGCTTGAGCTGTGACTAAAATGGTGGGGCAGTTACTTTAGGATCTGGTGCTGTGATTATGGGAGTGGGGCAGTTGCTTTTGAAGCTGTTGCTGTTTGTAATAGGGTGGGGCATGAACTTGTGGAGCTGGAGCTGTGTCTATTAGGGCGGGCAGTTATTTTTGGAGCTGGAGGTGTGACTATCAGGGTGGGGCAGTTACTTTTGTAGCTAGAGATGTGATGATTGTGGTGGGGTAGTTTCATTTGGAGCTGAAGCTTTGTCTCTTGGTTTGGGGGAGTTAATTTTAGTGCTTCAGCTGTGACTATAGGGTTGTGGCAGTTATTTTTGGAGCTGGAGCAGTCTTTTGGAGTGGGGTAGCTATGTTACCAGCTGGTGCTGGGTATATTTGGGGTGGGGCAGTTATGTTTGGAACTAGTGCTGTTACCTTTGGAGTAGGGCACTTTCTTTTGGAGCTGGTGCTATGACTATTGGGATGGGTCGGTTACCTTTTGAGCTGCTGCTGTGACTATGGGATTTTCTTTTGTGCAGGAGCTGTGCCTATTGGGGTGTGGCAGTTACTTCATGAGCCAGAGCTGTGTCTCATAGAGTGTGGTGGTTACTTTTGGAGCTGGAGCTGTGACTATTAGAGTGTGGCAGTTACTTATGGAGCTGGAGTTGTGACTATAGAGCTGGGGCAGTTTGTTTGAGAGCTGGAGCTGTGACTTTGGGAGTGGGGCAGATACTTTTGTAGCTGGAACTGTGTCTAGTTAGGTTGGGCAGTTTCATTTGGAGCTGAAGCTGTGTATCTTGGGATGAGGCAGTTACATTTGCAACTGGTGCTGTGACAAATTTGGTGGGACAGTTACTGTTGGAGCTGGAGCTGTGACTATGGGAGTGGGGCAGTTGCTTTTGGAGCTGTAGTTGTTTCTATTGGGGTGGGGCAGTTACTTTTGTAGCTGGAGCAGTGTCTCTTTGAGTGGATGAGTTACTTTTTGAACTGGAGCTGTGACTACTGGGGTGGGGCAGATATTTTTGGAGCTGAAGCTGTTTCTCCTGGGGTGTGGCAGTTACTTTTGGAGCTAGTGCTTTGACTATTGGAGTGGGGCAGTTACTTTTAGAGCTGGAGCTGTGAGTATGGCAGTTGGGAAGTTACTTTTGGAGATGGGGCTCTGTTTATTGGGTGGGGCAGTTTCTTTTGGTACTGGAGCTGTGAGAATTTTAATGGGCGAGTTACTTTTGGAGCTGGAGCCATGACTACTGGGTTGGGGCACTTACTTTGGGAGGTGGAGCTATGTCTATTTTGGTGAGGCAGTTACTTATAGAACTGGAACTGTGACTATTGGGGTGGGGCAGTTACTTTTGGAGCTCGAACTTTATCTAATGGGGTGCTGCAGTTACTTTTGGAGCTGGAGCTGTGTCTAATGGAGTGGATCATTTAGTTTTGGAGCTGGAACTGTGTCTTTTCAGGTGGGTCAGTTACTTTTTGAGCTGCAGCTGTGACTATTGGGGTGGGGTAGTTCCTTTTGGAGCAGGAGCTGTGTCTTTTAGGGTGGGGCAGTTCTTTTTGGAGCTAGAGCTTTGTCTATTGGGCTATGACAGTTTGTTTGGGAGCTGGAACTGTGACTAAGGGAGTGGGGCATATACTTTATGAGCTGGAGCTGAGTCTATTTAGGTGGGGCAGTTACTTTTGGAGCTGGAGCTGTGACTATGTGAGTGGGGCATTTGCTTTTGGAGCTGAAGCTGTTTCTATTGGGGTGGGCAGTTACTTTTGGAACTCGAGCTATGTCTATTAGTGTGGGGCAGTTCTTTTTGGAGCTAGAGCTTTGACTATTGGTGTATGGCAGTTTGGGAGCTGGAGCAGTGACTATTGGGTTTGGGCAATTACTGTGGATCTAGATCTGTGACTATTGGGGTGGGGTAATCACTTTTGGAGCTGGAGCTGTGTCTCTTGGTGTGGGGGAGTTACTTTTGGAACTGGAGCAGTGACTATGGGAATGGGGCAGTAACTTTTGGAGCTGGAGCTGTGACTATGGGTGTGGGGGAGTTACTTTTGGAGCTGGACCTGCGACTATTGGGGTGGGAGAGTTACTTTTGCAGCTGGAGTTTTGACTACGGGAATGGAAAAGTTACTTTTGGAGCTGGAGCTGTGACTATTGGGGTGGGGCATTTACTTCTGGAGCTGTGTCTATTGGGGTGGGGCAGTTTCTTTTGGTACTGGAGCTGTGACAATTTGGGTGAGTGAGTTACTTTTGGAGCTGGAGCTGTGACTATTGTGGCAGAGCAGTTAGTTTTAGAACTGTACTTTGACTATTGGGGTGGGGCAGTTACTTTTGGAGCTAGAGCTGTGTCTTTTAGGGTGGGGCAGTTACATTTGGAGCTTGAGCTTCATCTATTGGGGTGCTGGAATTACTTTTGGGCTGAAGCTGTGTCTATTGGGGTGGGACAATGACTTTGGAGCTGGATCTGTTTCTATTGAAGTGATACAGATACATTTGGAGCTGGTGCTGTGTACTGGAGTGGAGTAGTTACTTTTGGAGCTGGATCTTTGACTATTGGAGTGGGGCATGTACTTTTATAACTGGAGCTGTGTCTCTTGGTTTGGGGCAGTTACTTTTGGCACTATAGCTGTGACTACTGGAGTGGGGCAGTTACTTTTGGAGCTAGAGTTATAACTATTGCAGTGGGGCATTTACTTTGGAAACTGGAGATCTGATTATCGGGGTGGGGCAGTTACTTTTGGAGTTAGAGCTGTGATTATCGGGGTAGGGTAGTTACTTTTGGAGCTGAAGCTGTCTCTCTTCGTGTGGGGGGAGTTACTTTTGGTGCTGGAGCTGTGACTATTGGGGTAGGGCAGTTATGTTTGGAACTGCAGCTGTTACTATTGGAGTGGGGCAGCTTCTTTTGGAGCTGGAGCTATGACTATTGGGGTGGCTGTTAATTCTTGAGCCAGAGCTGTGTCTCTTATGGAGTGGCAGTTACTATTGAAGCTGGAGCTGTGACTATTGGGGTGCGTCAGTTTGTTTTGGAGCTGGAGCTGTGACTATGGGAGTGGGGCAGTTACTATTGGAGGTGGAACTGTGTCTATTTAGGTGGAACAGTTACTTTGAAGCTGAAGGTGTATCTCTTGGAGTGGGGCAGTTATGTTTGGAACTGGAACTTTGACTAATATGGTGTGGCAGTCCTGTTTGGACCTGGAGCTGTGACTATGGAAGTGGAGCAGTTACTTTTGGAGCTGAAGCTGTCTCTCTTGGTGTGGGGGAGTTACTTTTGGTGCTGGACCTGTGACTATTGGTGTGGAGCAGTTATTTTTGGAGCTGGAGCTGTGTCTTTTGGGGTGGGGTAGATATGTTTGGAAGTAGAGCGGTTACTGTTGGAGTGGGGCAGTTTCTTTTGGAGCTGGAGCTATGACTATTGGGGTGTGGCAGATACTTCTTGAGCCAGAGCTGTGTCTCTTAGGGAGTGGCAGTTATAACTGGAGCTGGAGCTGTGACTATTGGGGTGCAACATTTACTTATGGAGCTGTAGTTTTGACTATTGGCTGGGGCAGTATGTTTTGGAGCTCTAGCAGTGACTATGGGAATGGGGCAGTTACTTCTGGAGCCGGAGCTGTTTCTATTTCCGTGGGGCAGTTAGTTTTTTTGCTGAAGCTTTATTTTTTTGGGTGGGGCAGTTACATTTGGAGCTGGAGCTGTTTATATTGTGGTGGGGTAGTTACTTTTGGAGATAGAGCTGTGTCTATTAGGTTGGGGAACTTATTTTTGGAGCTGGAGCTATGACTATTGGTGCATAGCAGTTACTTTCAGAGCTAGAACTGTGTCTATCGGGGTGGGGCAGTTACTTTTCTAGCTAGAACTGTGAATTTTATGGTGGGGCAGTTATTTTTGGAGCTGAAGCTGTCTATTGGGGTGGGTCAGTTATGTTTGGAACTGGAGCTGTTACTATTGGAGAGGGGCACTTTCTTTTGGAGCTGGGCTCTGACTATTGGGGTGGGGCAGTTACTTTTTGAGCTGGTGTGACTATGGGAGTGCTGCAGTTACTTTTGGAGCTGGAGTTGTGTCTTTTGGGAAGGGGTAGTTACTTCTTGAGCCAGAGCTGTGATTCCTGCGGAGTGGCGGTTTCTATTGCAGCAGGAGCTGTGACTGTTGGTGTGCAGCAGTTACTTATGGAGCTGCAGCTGTGACTATTGGCTGGGGCAGTTTGTTTTGGAGCTGGAGCTGTGACTAAATGAATGGGGCAGTTACTTTTGGAGCTGGAGCTGTGTCTATTTTGGTGGGGCAGGTACTTTTTTAGCTGAAGTTGTATCTCTTGGGGGTGGGGTAGTTACTTTTAGAGCTAGAGCTTTGACTATTGGGGATGGGCAGTTAATTTTGGAGCTGATGCTATATCTGTTGGTGTGGGGGAGTTATTTTTGAAGCTGGAACTGTGACTATTGGGCTGGGGGAGTTACCTTTGGTGCTGGAGCTGTGACGATTGGGGTGGGGCAGTTATTTTTGGATCTGTAGCTGTGTCTTTTTGTGGGATAGTTGTGTTTACAGCTGGAGCTGTCTATTGGGGTGGGGCAGTTGTGTTTGGAACTGAAACTGTTACTATTGGAGTGGGGCACTTTCTTTTGTTTTTGGGGCTATGTCTATTGGGGTGTGGCAGTTACTTTTTGAGCTGGTGCTGTGACTATGGGAGTTCTGCAGTTACTTTTGGAGCTGGAGCTGTGTCTGTTGGGGTGGGGCAGTTACTTCTTGAGCCAGAGTTGTGTCTCTTCGGGAGTGGTGGTTACTACTGAACCTGGAGCTGTGACTATTGGGGTGTGGCAGTTACTTATGGAGCTGGAGCTGTGACTATTCGGGTGGGACAGTTACTTTTGGAGCTGAAGCTCTGACTCTAGGCATAGTGCAGTTACTTTTGGAGCTGGAGGTTTGACTGTGGGAGTGGGGCAGGTACTTTTGGAGCTGGGTCAGTGACTTTTGGCATGGGCAGTTACTTCTGGAGGTGGAGCTGTGTCCATTGCGGTGATGTAGTTATGTTTGCAGTTGGAGCTGTGTCTATTAGTGTGGGGCTGTTACCTTTGGAACTGATGCTGTTATTATTGGAGTGGGGCACTTTCTTGTGGAGCTGGGGCTATGACTTTTGAGGCAGGGCAGTTACTTTTTGAGCTGGTGCTGTGACTATGGGAGTGCTGCAGTTACTTTAGGAGTCTTGAGCTGTGTGTATTCTTGTGGGGCAATTACTTCTTGAACTGGAGCTGTGTCTCTTGGGGAGTGGTGGTTACTATTGGAGCTGGAGCTGTGACTATTGGGATGCGGCAGTTACTTATGGAGCTGGGGTGCGGCAGTTACTTATGTAGCTGGAGTTGTTACTAGAGCTGAATCAGGTTTGTGGTGTTGGCTGCTTTGTCTTCTCAGAAGGAACTGGAAGGGGTCAGGATCAGTTGTGTTCCAGGACAGCAGCTGCTTCTTGTTGTTTTCACAGGGTTCTTGTGGATTTTACTTGGTAGAAGATTATTTCTTTTCTTTCTTACTTCTAAGAGGCTAGCAGGGTATTGTTTTGGGGGCTGTTGGAAGTTTGAAAACTAGTTTGGTGGCTGTAAATGGGCTAATTTGTTGGATGTTTCACTGTGTAACAGGCTGCGCCGGTGGAGGTCTATTTCTTCTGATTTAAAACCTATTTGGTGGGATTTGCTTGGGCCTGGGTATTTGAATTGGAGACCTATATCTGTTAATTTCAAGCCTATTTTGATGTGTTTTTAGTGAAGCTGATTGAATTGGAGACCTGTTTCCTTTGGCAGCAAACTTATTTTGGGGGCTTTGAGTTGAATTTTGATTCATTCTTGCTGACTTCAGTAGCTGCAAAGATTACTGCATAGTGGGGCAAGGGTGTTAATGGTCTGGCCAAATCTCACTCAGCTAATTGACAGGAGGCAGAGCTGAATCAGGTTTGTGGTGTTGGCTGCTTTGTCTTCTCAGATGGAACTGGAAGGGGACAGGATCGGTTGTGTTCCAGGACAGTAGCTGCTTCTTGTTGTTTTCACAGGGTTCTTGTGGATTTTACTTGGTAGAAGGTTATTTCTTTTCTTTCTTACTTACTTCTAAGGGGCTAGCAGGGTATTGTTTTGGGGGCTGTTGGAAGTTTGAAAACTGGTTTGGTGGCTGTAAGTGGGCTCATTTGTTGGATGTTTCACTGTGTAACAGGCTGCGCTGGAGGAGGCCTATTTCTTCTGATTTAAAACCTATTTGGTGGGATTTGCTTGAGCCTGGGTATTTGGCTGCTGGTCTTGGAGGGAGACAACATGGCTGATACACTCTCTCGGAGTCTGGTGTCTGCTCATGACCCACCCTCCCTCACCCCTCCCTCCCCAGAGTTCTGCTAATTTATAGAGAACACCTGCCCTGCAATTGGAGGAAAAGGCTGCAGGTGCAACTCATGTAGTTCTAGCCACTGGGGGTTGAATTTAAAGGCTGGGAAAGAGGATTTGGGAGTTGTTCATTTCCCTTATAAGTTTACTGTGTTGTACTGCACCTAGTAACAGGGTTACTCGGTGTACAGTGGGACTGAATCTAAGATTAGTGGGTGACCTGATTAGGCAGTAGGGGTGTATCTTGGACTGGGGGGAACCTGGTGGCTCACCCAAGGTAACCTACTTGGAAGGGGATGGAACCACATGTCATTAGGGCCGGCATCTTTGGGAGGGTGGTGGGGTGCACAGGGTGTGCAGCGGCCATGATACTGGACTGGGCTTGGAAGTTTGGTGGTTGCCCAGTGTGCTACCAACTGGCACAGCTTAAGGAGGATGTTGCGGGGATTAGGAGACAGCTGGGGGAAGGGGGGAGGTATGGTTAGGGAAGTGGGCAGGGGATCTCTAACAGGGCTGCACCAAGCACTGGGGGCAGAGGCATAGGGAAAGGAGTGCAGGAGAATACTTAGGGGTCACATAGGGACCCTGGCAGAGGGGGCCCAAAAGGACATTACCAAGGAAGCAGGCAGGTAACTGGGGACCCTCACAAAGGAGGGACAACATTCTCAGGGAAGTAGGCAGATGGCCAGGGCTGGACAGAAGGAAGCAAGGCAGGGAGGTGGATCAGACCTTACACTCAGTAACCGCTTCAATTCTCTTCTTCTGCTCGAGGATGAGGGGGTGATGTAGCCATGACAGGGGTGGTTAGAGATGGAAAGGGAGTGAGGGGCAGGAGGCAGGGGCCAGATAGCAGGAAGAACAGGGGGGAACCTGGAATGCAGGAAAAGGGGAGCAGTGAATCAGAGCAGGAGGGGCAGGGGGAAGAGGGAGGAAAGCACAAGGAGAAGGACCAGTTGGGAGGAAAGGTAAAGGAGAAGGACCAGAAGTACAAGGAAGATTTAGTAAAGTGAGCTGAGAGTTTAGGCCAGGGGAGCACAACAAGCAAGGAGGGACTAAATGGAGACAACAAGGAAGGGAGGACAAGCCAAGTTAGTTTAGCAGATGGGGGAGAAGGACCAGTTGCGAGCAGTGAGGGGGGAGTTAGCAAGGTACAGAACGATACTCAGGAGGAGGAGGAGAGGCATAGGATTGGAGGGGAGGGGTTGGCCAGGGTAAATATGGAGGGGTGGCATGTGGCACCCAGATAGGGAAGGAACAAGGAGCCAGCTGGGTGGAGGGGCAGGTAGAAAGGATGAGGGACATGGAAGGGGGAAAATGGAGGAAAAGGAGTGGTCAGAGTGCTCCTGTTGGGGGATTCTATGAAAGGGTTATCAAATGGGATAGGGAGGGAGAAGCCTGGCCAGTTAGAACAAAATTCTTCCCTGGACTAATGGTGCACAGGGCTAAGCAGGAGGTATATCAGCTGGCAAAGGACTGTGGGGGTTCCCCGGACAAACTGGTCCACCTGGGTACAAATGACATTGAGGAAAATAGCGAGCTAGAGATACAGGCAAGATTCAGGGAGCTTGCCAGGGTCTGTCATGACATAGGATGCACAGTTTCCTTCTCAGAAATCCTGCCGGTGCCAAGGGCTAGTGGGGAGCACAAAAGGAAGATTAGGGAGCTAAACCAGTGGCTCAGGGAGTGGTGTGAGGCCAGAGGGTATAGGTTGATGGGGGATTGGGGGGAGACCCAGCATGGTTTCACCAGGGGGAGGTCATGTCAGACCAACCTCGTTGAATTTTTTGACTGGGTGACTAGGGAGGTGGATCAGGGGAGGTAGTGGACATGGCCTATCTTGACTTCAGCAAGGCCTTTGACACTGTGCCACATAGAAGACTACTACACAAACTGGGGAATATGGGTGTGAGCAGGACAGTAGTGTGGTGGGTAGGTAACTGGCTGGGTGGCAGGACACAGAGGGTGGTGGTAAGGCTGTCACTCCACAGAGGGAAGAGTGACCAGTGGGGTGTTACAGGGATCGGTGCTGGGACCGGTCCTATTCAACATCTTCATCAGTGACATTGCACAGAACCTAGAAGGCAGAATTTCACTGTTCACTGATGATACAAAGCTCTGTAACAGAGTAGACACACCAGAGGGTGTAGACAGAATGAGAAGGGACCTGCAGAAACTTGAAGAATGATCTGGGGTTTGGCAGTTGAAATTCAATGCAAAGAAGTGCAAGATAATGCATATGGGGCACAAAAACCCTGGCACAATATATCAGTTGGGGTGAGGATATAGCATGCACCAAACAGGAAAGGGATCTTGGGGTTATCATCTCTGATGACCTCAAGGTAGGGAAACAGTGTGACAAGGCAGCAGGTAAAGCAAATAGGATGCTGGGATGTATAGGCAGGGGCATCACCAGCAGGAAAAGGGAGGTCATAATTCCGTTATACAAGACACTAGTGAGGCCCCACCTGGAGTACAGTGTACAGTTCAGGAGACCATATCTATGTAAGGACATAGACAGGTAGAGAGAAGGTTCAGAGGAGGGCAACAAAGAGATGGTGTGTGGATTGCATACACAAGTCCTATGAAGACAGGTTGAAGGAACTGAACATGTACTCCCTGGAGGAGAGGAGAGGGGGATATGATAGAGACATACAAGTATCTCACAGGGGAGGAACAGGGTGCAGGAATACACTATTTTTAAGCAAAAAGATGTACCAGGACTAGAGGGCATGGGATGAAGTTGGAGGAAGGCGCTTCAGAGGAAACATGAGGAAGAATTTCTTCACAGAACGGGTTGTGGACAAGTGGAACACCTGCCAGAGAGTGGTGGGGCAGAAACAATCATGGGATTTAAGAATGCATGGGATAGACATAAAGGAATTCTGGAGGTCAAGGGTAAGGGGCAACAGACTTCTAGGAAAACATAAACTGAACTTACAAGCTCAAATGGGCAGACTGGGTGGGCCATAGGCACTTATCTGCCGACACTGTCTATGTATCTATGTATCTATGTATCTATGACCTGGGAGGATAAGGAGCTGTATGCTAGAGATAGACTCCATCTCAGTTTGGAGGGGAGGGGAATCCTTAAGTTGAAAATAGAGGAGCTCATTGGTGAAAAGTGGGGTTTAAACTTGTGAAGGGGGAGGGATGGGAGAAAAGGCTGTCAAGGGGGTGCCGATAAAGGATGGACTCTGTCTTCACCTCCCTGGGGAGCTGGAGGATTGTGGGAAAAGGCCGACTGGTAAAGTGCATACCAGGAAAACAGAATCCCCATAGGAACATGAGCAGGGGAAATGGAAATATAGGGAAAGGGTGGAAGGTAGTCCTGCTAAATGCCAGAAGCTTAGGAAATAAAATGCCTGAGCTCCAGGCAATGCTAACTGAGGGAGCAGTGGATGTAGCAGCTGTCACTGAGACCTGGTCCACTGCAGGACATGACTGGGACCTGAACCTGGAGAGTTACACTATGTCCAGGAAGGACAGGTGGGAGGGAAGGGGAGGAGGGGTAGCAATGATAGTCAAAAACTGCATTGGCAGAGGAGGCGGAGGGAACCATGGAAGCGATTTGGGTCACCTTGATAAGAAGGGGGGGCAAGAGAGTAAAAATAGGAGTGGTGTATAGATCCCCTGCCCTGGCGGAGGAGCTGGAGGAGAGTCTGGTGACAGATGTTGGGAGACACTGCAGACTGGGCAGAGGAACGGTGGTGGTGTTGGTTGACTTAAAAATGCCAGGAAGAGACTGGGAGACTATGACATCTTCTGTGACCAGGGAACAGAGGGTTGTTGGATGTCTTTCAAGACACGTTCCTAACTCAGCAGGTGGGGGAACCGACCAGGGAGGCATGGGTACTGGATGTGGTCCTGGCATACAGTGACCAGATTAGGGGTCTGGAGGTAAGGGACCCGTTGGCGGGGAGTGACCATGCCACAGTCTGGTTCTGCCTGGACCTAGGTGGGCTAGAAAGCTGCACAAAGACGGAGGTAACTGACTTCAGGGGAATGGATTTTAAGGAAATGGGAAGGATCCTTAAGGAGCATTTGGATGTGATTGGGCCAGACATGGATGCTGATAGTAGGTGGGAAATCATCAGGAGAGGGGTGCAAGATGCTACCAGCACCTGTGCAAGAGTAAGACGAAAATGTGGTAGGGCCCGAAAACCCTGCTGGTGGACCATGGAGGTCCAGGAGCTGGTGCGGGGAAAGAAGGCAGCCTATAGGCAATTCAAGTGCTCAAGGGTGAAAGGGATCAAGGGAGTATGAGCTGATGGCTAGAAGGGCCACTAGGGTGGTGAGGGCAGCTAAGGCAAGGAAGGAGCGGAACCTGGCCAGTGAAGTGAGGAGAGAACAAGGGTTCTTTAGATACATTGGGGAAAATAAAGGGTGAAGGACAGATTAGCAGGATTAAATCAGGGAGATGGGCACAAGAACCGGGGAGCAGGCCGAGGTACTAAATGAGTACTTCACCTCAGTTTTCACCAAGGAAAATGGGGTGCTGCATCATACATGGGAGGAGACAGAGATACTGAGAGAGGACCCTTACGTCCGGCAGGTCTGGTGCAAGGGGGAGGCATCACTGTCAGGAGGGGAGGGCTAAGCAGGAGAAGAGGTACTGGAAGTGGAAATCACAGCAGAGAGAGTGAGGGAAGCCCTCAGCTCCCTTAAGACGGAGGCAGCACTGGGGCTGGATAAATTACATCCCAGAGTGCTGAAGGAACTGCGGATGTCTTGGCAGAAACCCTGGTGGAGCTTTCACCATCTCTCTGAGGACAGGGTGGGTGCCCCAGGACTGGAAGGTGGTACATATAGTGCCTATCCACAAGGGGGGATCAAGGGAGGTGGCAGGGAACTACAGGTCTGTCAGCCTGACATCGGTGGTGGGCAAGGTGATGGAAGGCATTGTCAAGGAGAGGCTGGGGGGACCTGGAAAAGTCAGGGTGCCTGGACGATAGACAGCATGGATTTGTCTCATGGAAATCATGTCAGACAAACCTGGAGGAGTTCTATGACTGGGTGATGAGTGCCTTGGACCTGGGTAGACCAGTGGACGTCCTCTTTCTAGACTTCAGCAAGGCATTTGACTCTGTTCCTCATGTGGGCCTGTTGGATAAGCTGGGAGAAATGGGGTTGGGGAACCAGATGATCAGATGTATTGGCAATGGGCTCCTGGACTGGACCCAGAGGGTGCATGATTGTGCGAGGATAGTCTCATCCCAAAGAGGGTCAGTGCTTGAGGTCCCACAGGATCAGTCCTTGGGCCTCTCCTGTTCCAAGCGCCTATGTCTCTGACATAAGGACAGGAATCAGGAGTGAGATGAGTCTCTTTGTGGATGACTCAAAACTGGGGCAGTGGTGGATGGGGCGGAGGGAGGGTGGCCTAAAGGGGACCTGGAGGCTCTGGAAGATGGTCTAGAAGTGAAAGCTGAGGTTCAATACAGGAAATGCAAGTACTCCACCTGGGGCAGAACCCAGGCCAAGTGTACACCCTGGGGAATGCTACAAGTCTCGATGGCTGAGAGGGACCTGGGGTGGTGGTGGATGTCAAGATGAACAACTTGGAGACTTGTAGGAGGGCAGCAGCCAAGGCCAACAGGATACTGGGATGCATCGCTAAGGGATCACCTCAGAAGGAGGAAGTGATGCTTCCTCTGTATAACTGCTTGGTGAGGCCACACCTTGAGTACTGCATGCAGTTTTGGAGCCACATAAAGAGGACATTAAACTCCTGAGAGAGAGTCAGAGGAGGGCAACCAAAATGATTTGGGGCTTGGGGACAGGACCTATGAGGAGATGCTCGAAGATCTAAATATGTACACATTGGAAGAGAGAAGGGACCGGGGGACATGATAGAGGTCTTCAAGTACATGAAGAGGGTAAATAGGGAGGAACAGTCAGGGTGCTTGAAGGAAGGAGGAGGGGCCACTAGGGGCATGGGTGGAAGCTGGAGGGGAAGATTCAGGGAGAAAGGAGGAGGTGCTACTTCACTGAGAGGGTGGTGGAGCCATGGAATGCACTGCCTAGGGGGCTAGTGGAGGCAGAGACGGTGGAGGGGTTCAAGAGGGGCTGGGACAGGTACAGGGGAAGGGTTCTGGAAGCAAAATCCAATGCAGCAAGAATATCCAGAACTGGGAAGGGAGAAGCCAGAGAAGGCGAGGGGGGGCAGCAAGGTCAGCACCCAGGGTGGGGTCTGACCAATCAAGCAGACTTGAAAGACCGTTAGGCCTATTCTGCTGGCATTCTAGTATGTTAGTATTGGCTGGGGCAGTTTGTCTTGGAGCTGGAGCTGTGACAATGGGAATGGGGCAGTTTCTTTTGGAGCTGGAGCTGTGTCTATTTTAGTGGGGCAGTTTCTTTTTTAGCTGAAGCTGTATCTCTTGGGGTGGGGCAATTATGTTTGGAGCTGGAGGTGTGACTGATATGGTGGGGCAGTTAGCTTTGAAGCTGGAGATGTGTCTCTTGGGGTGGGGTAGTTACTTTTGGAGCTGGAACTTTGACTTTGGGAGTAGGGCAGTTACTTTTGGAGCTGGAGTTGTGACTATGGAAGTGTGGCAGTTACTTTTGGAGCTGCAGCTGTGACTATTTGGGTGGGTCAGTTACTTCTGGAGCTGGAGCTGAGTCTCTCGGGTTGGGAGTAGTTATGTTTGCTGCTGGAGCTGTGTCTATTGGGTGGGGCAGTTACCTTTGGTACCAGAGCTGTTACTATTGGAATGGGGTACTTTCCTTTGGAGCTAGGGCTATCACTATTGGGGTAGGGCAGTTACTTTTTAAGCTGGTGCTGTGACTATGGGAGTGCTGCAGTTAGTTTTGGAACTGGAGCTTGTGTCTATGGGGTGGGGCAGTTACTTCTTGAGCCAGAGCTGTGTCTCTTGGGGAGTGGCGGTTACTCTCGTAGTTGGAGCTATGACTATTGGGGTGCGGTAGATATTTATGGAGCTGGAGCTGTGACTATTTGCTGGGCAGTTTGTTTTATAGCTGGAGCTGTGACTATGGGGATGGGGCAGTTACTTTTGGAGCTGGAGCTGTGTCTATTTTGGTGGGGTAGTTACTTTTTTAGCTGAAGCTGTATCTCTTGTGGCGGGGAAGTTACTTTTGGAGCTAGAGCTGTGACTAATATGGTGTGGCAGTTACCTTTAGGGCTGGAGCTGTGATTATGGGATTGGGGCAGTTGATTTTGGAGTTGAAGCTGTGACTGTTGAGGTGGGGAAGCTACTTTTGGAGCTGGAGCTGTGACTATTGGCTGGGGAATTTCCTTTTAGAGCTTCAGATGTGACTATGGGAGTGGTGCAGTTACCTTTGGAGCTGGAGTTGTGTCTATTGGGGTGGGGCAGTTACTTTTGGAACTAGAGCTGTTACTATTGGAGTGGGTCAATTTCTTTTGGAGCTGGAGCTATGACTATTGGGGTGGGGCAGTAAATTTTTGAGCTGGTGCTGTGACTATGGGAGTGGATCAGTTACTTTTGGAGCTGGAGCGTTGCCTATTGGGGTGGGGCAGTTACTTCTTGAGCCAGAGTTGTATCTCTTAGGGAGTGGCAGTTACTTATGTGGCTGTGACTATTGGGCTAGGGCAGTTTGTTTTGGAGCTGGGTCTGTGACTATAGTAATGGGGCAATTACATTTGGAGCTGAAGATGTATCTCTTTAGGTTGGGCAACTACTTTTGGAGCTGAAGCCGTATCTCTTGGGGTGGGGCAGTTACATTTATTGCTTGAGCTGTGACTAAAATGATGGGGCAGTTACTTTAGGATCTGGAGCTGTGATTATGGGAGTGGGGCAGTTGCTTTTGATGCTGTAGCTGTTTGTATTAGGGTGGGGCAGGAACTTGTGGAGCTGGAGCGGTGTCTATTAGGGCGGGGCAGTTATTTTTGGAGCTGGAGCTGTGACTATCGGGGTGGGGCAGTTACTTTTGGAGCTAGAGATGTGATGATTGTGGTGGTAGTTTCATTTGGAGCTGAAGCTTTGTCTCTTGGTTTGGGGGTGTTAATTTTAGTGCTTCAGCTGTGACTATTCAGTTGTGGCAGTTATTTTTGGAGCTGGAGCAGTCTTTTGGAGTGGGGTAGCTATGTTACCAGCTGGTGCTGGGTATATTTGGGGTGGGGCAGTTATGTTTGGAACTAGTGCTGTTACCTTTGGAGTAGGGCACTTTCTTTTGGAGCTGGTGCTATGACTATTGGGATGGGTCGGTTACCTTTTGAGCTGCTGCTGTGACTATGGAATTTTCTTTTGTGCTGGAGCTGTGCCTATTGGGGTGTGGCAGTTACTTCATGAGCCAGAGCTGTGTCTCATAGGGAGTGGCGGTTACTTTTGGAGCTGGAGCTGTGACTATTAGAGTGTGGCAGTTGCTTATGGAGCTGGAGTTGTGACTATTGAGCTGGGGCAGTTTGTTTTAGAGCTGGAGCTGTGACTTTGGGAGTGGGGCAGATACTTTTGTAGCTGGAACTGTGTCTAGTTAGGTTGGGCAGTTTCTTTTGGAGCTGAAGCTGTGTATCTTGGGATGGGGCAGTTACATTTGCAGCTGGTGCTGTGGCAAATTTGGTGGGACAGTTACTGTTGGAGCTGGAGCTGTGACTATGGGAGTGGGGCAGTTGCTTTTGGAGCTGTAGTTGTTTCTATTGGGGTGGGGCAGTTACTTTTGTAGCTGGAGCTGTGTCTATTTTGGTGGGGCAGTTCTTTTTGGAACTAGAGCTCTGACTATTAGGGTTTGGCAGTTTGGGAACTGGAGCTGTGACAATTGGGTTTGGACAATTACTTTTGGAACTAGAGCTGTGGCTATTGGGTTGGGGTAGTTACTTTGGAGCTTGGGCTGTGTCTCTTGGTGTGGTGGAGTTACTTTTGGAACTGGAGCTGTGACTATTGGGTGGGGCAATTATTTTTGGAGCTGAAGCCGTTTCTCCTGTGGTGGGGCAGTTACATTTGGAGATAGAGCTTTGACTATTGGGGATGGGTAGTTACTTCTGGAGCTGGAGCAATGTCTGTTGGTGTGGGGGAGTTACATTTGATGCTGAACCTGTGACTATTGGGGTGGGGCAGTTACTTTTGGAGCTGGTGCTGTGATTATGGGAGTATGAAGTTACTTTTGGAGCTGGTGCTGTGACTATTGGGGTGGGGCAGTTACTTCTGGAGCTGTGTCTAATGGGTTGGGGTAGTTACTTTTGGGAGCTGGCGCTCTGTCTATTGCTATGGGGCACTTTCTTTTGATAATGGAGCTGTGACAATTTGGGTGGGTGAGTTACTTTTGGAGCTGGAGCTGTGACTATTCTGGTAGGGCAGTTCGTTTTTGAACTGGAACTGTGACTATTGGGGTGAGGCAATTACTTTTGGAGCTAGAGCTGTGTCTTTTAGAGTGGGGCAGTTACTTTTGCAGCTGGATCTATGACTATTGCAGCGGGGCAGTTACTTTTGGAGCTGGAGCTTTGTCTATTGGCGTGCTGCAGTTACCTTTGGAGCAGGAGCTGTGTCTATTGGGGTGGGACAGTGACGTTTGGAGCTGGATCTGTGTCAATTGAAGTGATACTGTTACATTTGGAGCCAGAGCTGTGTATTGGAGTGGAGTAGTTACTTTTAGAGCTGGAGCCTTGACTGTTGGAGTGGGGCAGGTACGTTTGTAACTACAGCTGTGTCTCCTGGGATGGGGCTGTTACTTTTGGCACTATAACTGACTATTGGGGTGGGGCAGCTACTTTTGGAGCTGGAGCTGTGACTATTGGGCTTGGGCATTTCCTTTTAGAGCTAGAGCTGTGACTTTTGGGGTGGGGCAGTTACTTCTGGAGCTGAAGTTGCGTCTATTGGGGTGTGGTAGTTAAGTTTGCAGCTGGAGCGGTGTCTATTGGGGTGGGGCAGTTACCTTTTTAACTGGAACTGTTACTATTGGAGTGCTGCACTTTGTTTTGGAGCTGAGGCTATGACTATTGGGTGTGGTAGTTACCTTTTGAGCTGATGCTGTGACTATGGGAGTACTGCAGTTGCTTTTGGAGCTAGAACTGTGTCTATTGGGGTGGAGCGGTTACTTCTTGAGCTGGAGCTGTGTCTCTTGTGGAGTGGCAGTTACTACTGGAGCTGGAGCTGTGACTATTGTGGTGCGGCAGTTACTTACGGAGCTGGAGCTGTGACTATTGGCTGGGGCAGTTTGTTTTGGAGCTGGAGCTGTGACTATGGGAATGGGACAGTTACTTTTGGAGCTGGAGCTGTGTCTATTTTGGTGGGGAAGTTACTTTTTTAGCTGAAGCTGTATCTCTTGGGGTGGAGCAGTTACGTTTGGAGCTGGTGCTGTGACTAATATGGTGGGGCAGTTAGCTTTGGAGCTGGAGCTATAAGTATTGGAGTGAGGCAGTTGCTTTTGGATTTGAAGCTGTGACTATTGGTGTGGGGCAGCTACTTTTGGAGCTGGGGCACTGACTTTTGGGCTGGGGCATTTCCTTTTCGAGATGGAGCTGTGACTATGGGAGTGGGGCAGTTACTTTTGGAGCTGGAGCTGTGTCTATTGGTGTGGGTTAGTTATTTTTGGAGCTGGAGCTGTGTCTCTTGGGGTGGGGCAGTTACTTTAGGAGCTGGAGCTGTGACTATTGTGGTGGGGAAGTTACTTTTGGATTTGGAGCTCCGACTCTGTAAGTTGGGCAGTTACTTTTGGGATTGGAGCTGTGGCTATGGGAGGGTGCAGTTTCTTTTGGAGCTGGTGCTGTGACTTTTGGGGTGGGGCAGTTACTTTTGGAGCTGGGGCTATGACTACTGAGGTGGGGTAGTTACTTTCTGAGCTGGTGCTGCGACTATGGGAGTGCTGCAGTTACTTTAGAAGCTGGAGCTGTGTCTATTGTGCTGGGGCAGTTACTTCTTGAGCCATAGCTGTGTCTCTTGGGCAGTGGTGGTTACTATTGGAGCTGGAGCTGTGACTATTGGGGTGCAGCAGTTTGTTTTGGAGTTGGAGGTGTGATTATGGGAATGGGGCACTTACTTTTGGAGCTGGAGCTATGTCTATTTTGGTTGGGCAGTTACTTTTTTAGCTGAAGCTGTATCTCTTGGGTTGAGGCAGTTACATTTGGAGATGGAGCTGTGACTAATATGGTGGGGCAGTTACCTTTGGAGCTGGGGCTATGATTATGGGAGAGGGGCAGATGCTTTTGAGCTGGAGCTGTTTGTATTGGGATGGGTCAGTTACTTGTGGAGATGGAGTTGTGTCTATTATGGTGTGGCTCTTATTTTTGGAGCTGGAGCTGTGACTATTAGTGTATGGCAGTTACTTTGGGAGCTAGAGCTGTGACTATTGGGGTGGGGTAGTTATGTTTGCAGCTGAAGCTGTTACTATTGCAGTGGGACAGTTATCTTTGGGACTGGAGCTGTTACTATTGGAGTGGGGCTCTTTCTTTTGGAGCTGGAGCTATGACTATTGGGGTGGGGCAGTGACATTTGGAGCTGGATCTGTGTCTATTGAAGTGATACCGTTGCATTTGCAGCCGGAGCTGCGTATTGGAGTGGAGTAGTTACTTTTGGAGCTGGAACTTTGACTATTGGTGTGGGGCAGGTACTTTTGCAACTGGAGCTGTGTCTGTTGGGGTGGGGCAGTTACTTTTCGCTCTATAGCTGTGACTATTGGAGTGAGGCTAATTCTTATGGAGTTGGAGCTTTGACTATTGGGGTGGGGCTGCTTCTTTTGAAGCTGGAGCTGTGACTATTGGGCTGGAGCATTTCCTTTTAGAGCTGGAGCTGTGACTATGTGAGTGGAGCAGTTACCTTTTGAGTTGGAGCTGTGTCTATTGGAGTGGGTCAGTTACTTTTGGAGCTGGAGCTGTGTCTCTTGGGGTGGGACAGTTACTTTTGGAGCTGGAGCTGTGACTATTGGGGTGGGGCAGTTAATTTTGAAGCTTGAGCTGTGACTTTGAGAGTGGGGTGGTTACTTTTGGAGCTGGAGCTGTGACTATGGGAGTGTGGCAGTTATTTTTTGAGCTGGAGCTGTGACTATGGGAATGGGGCAATTACCTTTGGAGCTGGAGCTGAGTCTATTTTGGTGGGGCAGTTACTTTTTTAGTTGAAGCTGTATCGCTTGGTGTGGGGCAGTCACGTTTGGAGCTGGAGCTGTGACTAATATGGTAGGGCAGTTACTTTTGGAGCTGTGATTATGGGAGTGGGTCAGTTGCTGTTGGAGTTGGAACTGTAACTATTGGGGTGTGGCAGCTACTTTTGAAGCTGAAGCTGTGACTATTGGGCTGGTACATTTCCTTTTAGAGCTGGAGAAGTGACTATGGGAGTGGGGCAGTTATTTTTGGAGCTAGAGCTGTGTCTATTTTGGTGGGGCAGTTACTTTTTTAGTTGAAGCTGTATCGCTTGGTGTGGGGCAGTCACGTTTGGAGCTGGAGCTGTGACTAATATGGTAGGGCAGTTACTTTTGGAGCTGTGATTATGGGAGTGGGTCAGTTGCTGTTGGAGTTGGAACTGTAACTATTGGGGTGTGGCAGCTACTTTTGAAGCTGAAGCTGTGACTATTGGGCTGGTACATTTCCTTTTAGAGCTGGAGATGTGACTATGGGAGTGGGGCAGTTATTTTTGGAGCTGGTGCTGTGACTATTGGGGTGGAGCAGTTATATTTGGAACTGGAGCTTTGACTTTGGGAGTCAGGCAGTTACTTTTGGAGCTGGAGCTGTGACTATGGGAGTGGGGCAGTGACTTTTGGAGCTGGAGCTGTGACTACAGGTGTGGGGCAGTTATTTCCCGGAGCTGGAGCTTTGTCTAGTGGGGTGTGGTAGTTATGTTTGCAGCTGATGCTGTGTCTATTTGGGTGGGGCAATTTACCTTTGGAACTGGAGCTGTTGCTATTGGAGTGATGCACTTTCTTTTGGAGCTGGGGCTATGACTATTGGGGAGGGGCAGTTACTTTTTGAGCTTGTGCTGTGACTGTGGGAGTGCTGCAGTTATATTTGGAGCTGGAACTGTGTCTATTGTGATGGGGCAGTTACCTCTTTAGCCAGAGCTGTGTCTCTTGGGGAGTGACGGTTACTATTGGAGCTGGAGCTATGACTATTTTTTGTGCGGCAGTTACTTATGGAGCTGGAACTGTGACTCTTGGCTGGGGCATTTTGTTTTGGAGCTGGAGCTGTGACTATTGGATTGGGGCAGTTACTTTTGGAGCTGGAGCTGTGTCTGTTTTGGTGGGGCAGTTATTTTTTTAGCTGAAGCCTTATCTCTTGGGGGGGCAGTTACGCTTGGTGCTGGAGCTGTGACCTATATGGTGGGGCAGTTACCTTTGGAGCTGGAGCTGTGATTATGGAAGTGGGGCAGTTGCTTTTTGAGCTGCAGCTGTTTGTATTGGGGTAGGACAGTTACTTGAGGAGATGGAGCTGTGTCTAGTAGGCTGGGGAACTTATTTTTGGAGCTGGAGCTGTGACTATTGGTGTATGGTAGTTACTTTAGGAGCTAGAGGTGTGCCTATTGTAGTGGGGTAGTTATGTTTGCAGATGGAGCTGTGTCTATTGGGGCAGTGCAGTTATCTTGGAACTGGAGCTGTTACTATTGGAGTGGGGCACTTTCTTTTGGACCTGGAGCTATGACTATTGGAGTGGGGCAGTGACGTTTGGAGCTGGATCTGTGTCTATTGAAGGGATACAGAGACATTTGGAGCCGGAGCTGTGTATTGGAGTTTAATAGTTACTTTTGGAGTTGGAGCTTTGACTATTGGAGTGGGTCAGTTACTTTAGTAACTAGAGTTGTGTCTCTTGGGATAGTGCAGTTACTTTTGGCACTATAACTGTGACTATTGGAGTGGGGCAGTTTCTTTTGGAGTTGGAACAGTGACTATTGTGGTGGGGCAGTTCCTTTTTAGAGCTGGAGCTGTGTCTATTGGAGTGAGTCAGTTGCTTTTGGAGCTGGAGCTGTGTCTCTTGGGGTGGGAAAGTTACCTTTGGAGCTGGAGCTGTGACTATTGGGCTGGGGAAATTACTTCTGGAGCTGGAGTTGTGACTTTGGGAGTGGGGCAGTTACTTTTGGAGCTGGAGTTGGTGACTTTGGGAGTGGGGCAGTTACTTTTGGAACTGGTGTTGTGACTATTGAGGTGGGGCAGCTACTTCTGGAGCTGGAGCTGAGTCTATTGGGGTGGGTCAGTTACCTTTGGAACTGGAGCTGTTACTATTGGAGTGGGGCTCTTTCTCTTGGAGCTGGGGCTATGACTATCGGGGTGGGGCAGTTACTTTTTGAGCTGGTGCTGTGATGATTGGGAGTGCTGCAGTTACTTTTGAAGCTGGAGCTGTGTCTATTGGGGTGGTGCAGTTACTTCTTGAGCCGGAGCTGTGTCTCTTAAGGAGTGGTGATTACTATTGGAGCTGGAGCTGTGACTATTGGGGTGTGGCAGTTACTTATGGAGCTGGAGCTGTGACTATTGGCTGGGGCAGTTTGTTTTGGAGCTGGAGCTTTGACTATTGGAATGGGGCACTTACCTTTGGAGCTGGAGATGTGATTATTGGGCTAGGACATTTCCTTTTAGAGCAGGAGCTGTGACTATTGGAGTGGGGCAGTTACTTTTAGAGTGGGAGCTGTGACTTTGTGAGTTGGGCAGTTACTTTTGGAGGTGGAGCTGTGACTATGGGAGTGGGGCAGTTACTTCTGGAGTTGGAGCTGTGTCTATTGGGGTGTGGTAGTTATGTTTGCAGCTGGAGCTGTGTCTATTGGGTGGGGCAGTTACCTTTGGAACTGGATTTGTTACTACTGGAGTGGGGCACTTCCTTCTGGAGCTGGCGTTATGACTATTGGGGTGGGGCAGTTACTTTTTGAGCTGGTGCTGTGACTGTGGGAGTGCTGCCATTACTTTTGGTGCTGGTTGGTCACTTGATGGCAGCCCGAGGGGAAGCAGCACTCACCAGCAGGTCCGCTCTCCCGCTAATAATTTTTGTGCCTTAACCTATACCGAAAGTCCGTTACGCTTGATAAGTGGTTCTGACTAAAAGTAAGAGCTCTCTGCACTTGTTGGACTTCAGAACTGGGAAGCGAGAAATGGATGTCTTTATGAAGAAGGCCCCTCCGCGGCACTCTTCCCCGCTAACACCCGAGAAGGACAAGGCCGCAAAACGGCCAAAGCAGCAAGCTGCAGGGGGAGCTAAGTCGGCCACATTGACCACAGCCCTGTCAGAGGAAAGATTCTTTGAAATCATGCAGCCCTTACAGGAAAAGATCCTGGATATCTTGGATGACCTGCAGCAAATCAAAACATCGGTCCAATCTCTAACAGTGCGTGTAGGGGACTCGGAGGCTAACATTACTTCTCCGGAGGTCAAGCTGGGGAAAATGGAGCAAGAAGCCATTCAGCTGGGCCACAGGTTTAAGAAACTAGAGGAGAAGCTCGAAGACTTAGAGAGGAGGAGCAAAAGGAACAACCTTTTGGTGATTGGTATACTGGAAAAGGAGAAAGGGAACAACCCAATCCTTTTTGCTCAGAAGTTCTGTGAAAAGATAGCCAGCCCTTCTCCTAACAACACGGTTTACAGTATCGAGTGTGCCCATTGAGTCTGCACCCTCCTCTGCCTTCTGATGCTCCCCCTTGACCTTTTATCTTCAGATTGCTCAATTTCCAGGATAAGAAATTTATTCTCAATAAAATCAAGACCTTGTAGGAAGTCATCTGGGAAGGGCGTAAAATTAGCATTACTCAAGATCTCCCGCAGTCTGTTCAGCTAAAGCGGCAGGAGTTGCATCTGACAGTGTCCAAGTTGATCGCCGCAGGGATGCCATTTCGCATGCGATATCCAGCGATGCTCCAAGTTAAATCTGAAGAGCAATGGCTTTCGTTTGAATCTCAGGATCAAGCAAAGAAAGAGCGCAAGGTTTTGTTCCCCGATCTCTTCAAGTGAGGGCAAGGTGGCAGTGTGTATCCTTTGAAAGTGCTTATGTGCACGATTGTTTTTTCTGGTTGGACATATAGTTTATACTCGCTTTTTGACATTCTTACTTGATGTTGGCAGAGTAAACCCACCTTTGGCAGCTGGAGGAGATCTGACAGCCTCATCTTGCTAATGAGACACAGCCCCCTCTGCTACGAGAGCTTCATCAGCGGGTCGGCCACTTGAGCAGGCCACTGGAGGCTGAACCGAATTTTGCCCTTCCCTGATTCAGAGAAGGCATATGTGGACTGCCCATGCTGTCAAACAGGACCCCTGGTCACTGGGCTTTTAGCTAAAGTGTCATGGCTAGCATGGACAAGTCGCGGTGGACGTTGTTACATACTTTCAGGGGCATTTGGTATACAGGCAGGCTGAATAATGTGCTCCAATTTCCTCAGTGTTGCTGCCTGCAGTCTTGTCAGCGAGGCTGACAGGTTTACAGATCGGACGCAATCTTAATCCAGGGGGCACCATGTAATTTACCCTTATTGCTTTATATATCTAATGAGGCTGTGCTTGCACAGTTAAGGGGTTTGCCAGCTTGCCCTGTAGTCCTAGAGGCCTATGGGTGTTTACCAGTGCCTGATTTTTTCATCAGGGAGGGGGGACCTGTGATTCAGTGGGACATCTCTAATGCAAGAAAATGGCACAATTATACGAGGGTGGCACAGTGTGAAACGTCCTGGTGGGGGGTTCTCCTCCTGCTTTTTGTTCAGGGTTAGTTACAGCGGGGGTGGGGGGAAGCGGGTGTGGTGATATGGGTACACAGGTTGCGATAACGTCACGTACCAGAGGTAGGATTGTAGTGCAGTGACTAGAACTTGGGGATAGAATAGTGTAAGTAGCTAGAGTTAGTTGAATGTTTTCTTCGTGTGTTAATTCATGTGTACTGCTATGAGTTTGGGGATTAAAGAGGGTTGGGTAGGGGATACTATGGGAGGGAGGGAGGGGGCCAAGTGTTCTCATCCCGCTCTATTTCAGAGTAATGGCAGGGATAAGGTCACAGTTGGAGCTACATTATGAGTGGTCCATACAAGTTCATAAGTTGGAATATAAAGGGCGCCCATGGTCATTGTAAAAGGCATATTATTCTTAGACACCTGCAATACCTAAATACTGGGATTGCTTTCCTTCAGGAAACGCATCTCCGGCGTGAGGATATTGTATTGTTTCATAAACAGTGGGTCGGTTACGTCCATGGGGCAGGTAATTCCACCAGTAGAGGGGGAGTGGTTATCCTAATAAGTAAAAAGATTCCCTTTACCCGTTGAAAAAGAAATCTGGGATCCTGACAGGAGGTACGTCATAGTGACTGGTTTACTAGAATAGCATCAATTGATGCTGGGAGCAGCCTATGGTCCAAATGCAGAATCTCCCCATTTTTTTGAGCACTTAATGAAGTTGTTTTTTTCCAACCCCCCTAAACTTACTATTTTGGGAGGTGATTGGAATGTTACCCCCTATTCACACATTGATAGGTCCGATTCCCGAAGAAGGGAATTTTCCCCTGTGCAGAGGACCCTTCATGAGCTCATGATGGGGGTGGATCTTATTGCTGTCTGGCGCACTTTGCACTCGGAGGAGCGCCAATATACTTTTTTCTCTCCACTGCATAAAACATTCTTGAGAATTGACTTTTTCCTTATTAGTTCCCTTGCCCTCCCTGGGGTAAATGATGCAGGTATTCACGCCAGGGTTATATCTGACCACTCGTCTGTCTCCCTTTTTTCCTAGTAGGTCCTGAGGTGAAAAGGGACACCCTCTGGTGGCTTAATACCCAGTCATTACATAAACCTAATTCCCTGCAATATATACGAGACTTTATTACTGACTTTATAAGAAACAATAGGGGGTCAGTTAGCAGGGTTGACATAGTCTGGGCAGCTTTAAAGTGTTCCCTGCGGGGGGAGTGTATTCGGTTAGTCTCAACAAAGTTCTGGCAATTCAAGTCACAAATGAACTCCCTGCTTTCCTCAATTAGCCAACTGGAATGTGCTGTCTCTTGCTTATCTCCGGATGAAGACTGTACCAAGCTGCATAGACTGCAAGCTCAGTATTTCAGTCTTATCTCCCAAAAAGCCAAACTTTCATTGAAACGTACAAAATTTCAGTATTTAGAGGTTGGGGAAAGAGCTAGCAAGTTGCTGGCCTTATGGCTTAGGCAAGAGGATGCATCTCGGTTCATTCCGGGTATCAGACCGGACACGAATGTGCCCGTTGTCACTGATCCTCGTGCCATAGCAACAGTGTTAAGGCAATATTATCAGAGGTTATATGCTGAGGAAACAGATGCTTGCCCCTCCATGGCAGATGAGATATTCTGAAATACCTCAGCTCAGTTGATCTGCCCAGGCTGTCACCCACTCACACCTCCTCCTTAATAGGCCCCATTATGGCAGAAGAAGTGGTAAGGGCCGTTGCACTTCTCCTAATGGGTGAGTCCCTGGGGTCAGATGGATTCCCTAATAGTCTGTACAAGACTTGTATATCAGAGCTAGCCCTTTTTTTGGCAGAGGTCTATAATCACTGGTTTGATAAAGGTCTATCTGACCCCAGTTTCTTGAGAGCAGCAATCACGCTTATTCCCAAAAAGGGTAAAGATTTGCAATATCCAGAGAGTTATCGACCTATCTCATTGGGTAACACTGATGTTAAATTCCTGGCCAAGATTTTGGCCAATAGGTTAGGACCTATTATGCCTCTCATGGTAAGTAAAGAACAAATTGGTTTTATGGCAGATCGGTCCTCTGGGGACCATATGCGGAAGTTAATGCACCTCCTCTCGGTTGCCAGTGGCTCAGAACTACCCATGGTTCTGGTGTCACTGGATGCAGAGAAGGCCTTTGATAGGGTGTCATGGGACTTCCTTTTCACCACTATGTCGTGGTTTGGACTCCCAGAAGACTTCCTTCAGTGGATTAGGTTATTATATTCTTCCCCTTCTTCGATGCAATGGAGTTCACTCTGAAGTTTTCCCGCTTCATAGAGGTACTCGACAGGGATGTCCCCTATCCCCTCTTTTATTTAACTTATATTTAGAACCCCTTATTCGGCATCTGGTGGCCTCTCCAGATATTCGAGGGATTCTAATTGGAGGCCGAAGATATACACTCTCTGCATATTCAGATGATCTTTTGTTGCATTTGGAAGACCCGCGGGACAGTTTACCTGCACTCCTAGATCAGGTTGAGGCCTTCTCTGAGGTCTCATACTACAAGCTCAACCTCACTAAAACTAAGGTATTTCCCTTGAATAATCGAGTCTCCAGAGGGGAGGTGACCGACTTTGTTTTGTCGTGGGAATCGAAATCCCTTCTGTATTTGGGAATTCATGTGGCAAGGAATAGGACCTCCATGTTGAAATCCAACCTTTCAGATCTACTAACTAAAATCAAAGCAGACTTGGATAGATGGGGTGCTCTTCCCTTATCACTGTGGGGTAGAGTCTCCACAGTGAAAATGAATGTGCTCCCCCGTATCCTATACCCAATGGTCATGATGGGTTGTTTTCTCCCCAAGAGATGGTTCATTAAACTACAATCAATGCTGAATACATTTATATGGCAGGGTAAGAAGGTCAGGCGGTCTTACTTTAAATTAACTGCCCCAAGAGAGCAAAGTGGTCTGGAGGTTCCCTCCTTTTTTCTGTATTATTGTGCCCATCACTTGAGTAAACTCGCCCATTGGGCACAGGAACCGCAGGCCCTAGACCCACTTGACTACTCACCAGAGTGGTTGGAAATAGAGCAATACCTCGCAACCCAGCATAGGTGCACTCTCCAGGCTCTCTTATATGCGACTCCTAGGGTTATTGCCAGGCCCCTTAGATCTACCCTGTTGGGATGGTCCATCAAAGTGTTACACCAATTGCAAGTAGAGATGGCCACTAACTGGCATGTTCCCCTGCCTAGACCAACCCATTCTGGGCAACTCACATTTTAAAATTGGGTATCGGCCTATCCCACTGTCCAACCGGCCTAACCTGAGAGAGAAGAAAGCTGCAGACACGGACGGTAGTGGAGATATAATCTCCTTTTCTGTTTTCCAAGACAGATTCAATGTACAGGCTAGTGGCATTTTTCAATATATGCAGCTTAAAGAAGCTGTTGTTTCCCACATAGGCAAAACCCCAAGGCCCGAGGTCATGAAAATTGACTTGCCTTCTATTCTTATATTGGCTAGACAACCCCATGCTATTTCTTTAGTCTACAAGAAATTACAAGCATTGCAGAGCAATCTGCCTCAAGGGATATGCTATTACTGGACCCAGGAATTGCCACTAAGCACAGAAGTTGACTTCTGGAAGAGACTGTGGCGTAACTCTTATATTTACATTAAGCAAGATAGATTGCATCTAGTTCAGTTTAATATTATGTGCAACTTATATTTTACCCCTGTTAAACTTTATACCTTGGGGTGGCTCTCTTCTCCCACTTGCACCAGATGTGGAGGGGAGTTGGGTACTTTGTTTCACATGTTGTGGACATACCCGAAAGTGCAAGCTTTCTGGCAGACAATTAGACGATCTCTGGATTTTTTTATGGGCTAGATCCATTATTTACCCCAGAAGTTTCCCTACTGAACGCCTTTCCTCTGGGTATGCCCAAGGTCAGGAAAGGCCATATGGTCCTGGTTGCAATGATTGCAAAGTTGATTATATTACGGCACTGGAGAGATACTGTCACCCATTCTGTACTGGAATAGCATAAAGAAATTTTGCTTGCCATACAGTTGGAGAAGCACATTTGCCTGATACATAATAGATATGCAACCTTCCAGAGTAGATTGGGTGTGCTAGATGCTCTGTTAGTGGATTGGAAGATCCAATGGACCTATGTAAGTATAGACTACTGAGTGGCTGTTTGTTAGAGCAGTGTGTGAGTAACACTTGGCTTGGGGAGGGAGGAATTAGGGAGGACTAGATGTCAGGGGGAGGGACGGAAGGGAGGGAAGGGCAAGGGTGGCTGAGGGGTGGGGGGACTGCCTCGGAATTTTCTAATGTATGCTGTATATTGCTTTAATGGCATTCCCTCCGGGGGAATATGTGTTGTGTATTGCAATGTCATTTGAAACTAATAAAGTTTATTGAATTATAAAAAAAAAATTTGGAGCTGGAGCTGTGACTATTGCAGTGGAGCAGTTACTTTTGGTAGCTGGAGCTTTGTCTATTGGGGTGCTGCAGTTACTTTTGGAGCTGGAACTGTCTATTGGGGTGGGACAGTGACGTTTGGAGCTGGATCTGTGTCTACTGTATGTGATACAGTTTCATTTGGTGCCAGAGCTGTGTATTGGAATGGAGCAATTACTTTTGGAGCTGGAGCTGTGACTATTGGAGTGGGGCAGGTACTTTTGGAACTAGAGCTGTGTCTCTTGGTGTGGGGAAGTTACCTTTGGCACTAGAGCTGTGACTATTGGAGTGGGGCAGTTTGTTTTGGAGTAGGAGCTGGGACTATTGGGGTGTGGCAGCTACTTTTGGAGCTGGAGCTGTGACTATGGGAGTGGGGCAGTTACTTTTGGTGCTTTAGCTGTTACTATTGGGGTGGTGCTATTACTTTTGGAGCTGGAGATGTGTCTATTGGGGTGGGGTAGTTATGTTTGCAGTTGGAGCTGTTTCTATTGGGGTGGGGCAGTTACCTTTGGAACTGGAGCTGTTACTATTAGAGTGGAGCACTTTCTTTTTGAGCTGGAGCAATGACTATTGGGATGGGGCAGTTACTTCTTGAGCTGGTGCTGTGACTATGGGAGTGGGGCAGTTACTTTTGGAGCTGGAGCTGTGTCTATTGGGGTGGGCAGTTACTTCTTGAGCTGGAGCTATTTCTCTTGGGGAGTGGTGGTTACTATTGGAGCTGAAGCTGTGACTATTGAGGCATGGCAGTTATTTATGGATCTGTGACTCTTGGGCTTTGATACTTTGTTTTGGAGCTGGAGCTGTGACTATGGGAATGGGGTAGTTACATTTGGAGCTGTAGCTATGTCTATTTAGGTGGGGCAGTTACTTTTGGAGCTGAAGCTGTATCTCTTGGGTTGGGGCAGTTACATTTGTTGCTAGAGCTGTGACTAATATGGTGGGGCAGTTACATTTGGAGTTGTGATTGTGGGAGTGGAGCAGTTGCTTTTGGAGCAAGAGCCATTTGTATTGGGGTATGGGAGTTACTTGTGGAGCTGGATCTGTGTCAATTAGGGTGGGGCAGTTTTTTTAGGGGCTGAAGCTGTGACTGTTGGGGTATGGCAGTTACTTTGGGTGATGTAGCTGTGACTATCGGGGTGGGGCAGTTACTTTTGGAGCTAAAGTTGTGAATACTGGGGTGGGGCAAATATCTTTGTAGCTGGAGCTGTGTCACTTGGTGTGGGGAGTTACTTTTGGAGCTGGAGCTGTGACTATTGGGGTGGGGCAGTTATTTTTGGAGCTTGAGCTGTGACTATGGGAGTGGGACAGTTACTTTTGGAGCTGGAGCTGTGACTATTGGGGTGGGGCAGTTTCTTCTGGAGCTGTGTCTAATGGGGTTGGTTGTTACTTTTGGAGCTGAAGCTCTGCCTATTGGGGTGGGGCAGTTTCTTTTGGTACTGGAGCTGTAACAATTTGGGTGGGAGAGTTACTTTTTGAGCTGGAACAGTGACTATTGGAGTGGGGCAGTTACTTTTGGAGCTGGAGCTTTGTCTATTTTGGTGCTGCAGTTACTTTTGGAGCTGGAGCTGTGTCAATTGGGGTGGGACAGTTACATCTGGAGCTGAAGCTGTCTCTATTGAGGTAGTACAGTTACATATGGAGCCAGAGCTGTGTATTTGGAGTGGGGTAGTTACTTTTGGAGATGGTGCTGTGACTATTGGGGTAGGGCAGTTATTTTTGGAGAAGGAGCTATGTCTCCTGGGGTGGGGCAGTTACTTTTGGAGCTAGAGTTGCGACTATTGGGGTGGAGCAATTATGTTTGGAGCTGGAGCTGTGTCTCTTGGTGTGGAGGAGTTACTTTTAGAGCTGGAGCTGTGACTATTGGGTGGGGCAGTTATTTTTGGAGTTGGAGCTGTGACTATGAGAGTGGGGCAGTTACTTTTGGAGCTGGAGCTGTGACTCTGGGAGTGGGACAGTTACTTTTGGAGCTTTAGCAGTGACTATTGGGGTGGAACAGTTACTTCTGGAGCTGGAGCTGTGTCTATTGTGGCGGGGTAGTTATGTTTGCAGTTATAGCTGTTTCTATTGGGGTGGGACAATTACCTTTGGAACTGGAGCTGTTACTTTTAGAGTGGGTCACTTTCTTCTGTAGCTATGACTATTAGGTTGGGGCAGTTGCTTTTTGAGCTGATGCTGTGACTATGAGAGTGGGGTGGTTACTTTTGGAGCTGGAGCTGTGCTTTTTGGGGTGGGGCAGCTACTTCTTGAGCTGGAGCTCTGTTTCTTGGGGAGTGGTAGTTACTTATGGAGCTGTGACTATTGGGCTGGAGCAGTTTGTTTTGGAGTTGGAGCTGGAGCTGTGACTATGGGAATGGGGCAATTACTTTTGGAGCTGTAGCTTTGTCTATTTAGGTGGGGCAGTTACTTTTGGAGCTGAAGCTGTATCTGTTGTGGTGGGGCAGTTATGTTTGTTGCTTGAGCTGTGACTAATATGGTGGGGCAGTTACCTTTGGAGCTGGAGCTGTAATTATGGGAGTGGGGCAGTTGCTTTTGGAGCTGGAGCTGTTTGCATTGGGGTGGGGCAGTAACTTGTGGAGCTGGAGCTGTGTCTATTTGAGTGGGGCAGTTATTTTTGGAGCTGCAACTGTGACCATTGGGGTATGGCAGTTACTTTGGAAGTTGGAGCTGTGACAATTGTTATGGGGCAGTTACTTTTGGAGCTAAAGCTTTGACGATTGGGATGGGGTAGCTACTTTTGGAGCTGAAGCTGTGTCTCTTGGGGTGGGGCAGTTACATTTGTTGCTGGAGCTGTGACTAATATGGTGGGGCAGTTACCTTTGGAGTTGGAGCTGTGACCATGGGAGTGGAGCAGTTGCTTTTGGAGCTAGAGCTGTGTCTATTGGGGTGGGGTAGTTACTTTTGGAGCTGGAGCTTTGTCTCTTGGTGTGGGGGAGTTACTTTTGGAATTGGAGCTGTGACTAGTGGGGTAGTGCAGTTATTTGTGGAGGTGAAGCTGTGACTCCTGGGGTAGGACAGTTACTTTTGGAGCTGAAGCTTTGACTATTGGGGTTAGGCAGTTATTTTTGGACCTGGAGCTATGTCTGTTGGTGTGGGGGAGTTACTTTTGGAGCTGTACCTGTGATTATTGGGGTGAGGCAGTTAATTTTGGAGCTCTAGCTGTGACTATGGGACTAGGCAAGTTTCTTTTGGAACTGGAGCTGTGACTAGTGGGGTGGGGCAGTTACTTTTGGACCTGTGTCTAATGGGGTGAGGCAGTTACTTTTGGAGCTAGAGCTGTGTCTTTTAGGATGGAGCAGTTGCTTTTGGAACTGGAGCTGTGACTATTGCAGTGGGGCAGTTACTTTTGGAGCTGCAGCTTTGTCTATTGGGGTGCTACAGTTATTTTTGGAGCTGGAGCTGTTTCTATTGGGGTGGAACAGTGACGTTTGGAGCTGATCTGTATCTATTGAAGTGATAAAGTTACATTTGGAGCTGGAGCTGTGTATTGGAGTGGAATAATTACTTCTGGAGCTGGAGCTTTCACTACTGGAGTGGGGCAGGTGCTTTTGTAACTGGAGCTGTGTCTCTTGGGGTGGGGCAGTTACTTTTGGCACTATAGCTGTGACTATTGGAGTGGGGCAGTTTCTTTCTGAGATGGAGCTGTGACTATTGTGAGTGGGGCATTTCCTTTAACAGCTGGAGCTGTGACTATGGGAGTGGGCAGTTACTTTTGAAGCTGGAGCTGTGTCTATTGGAGTGGGTCAGTTACTTTTGGAGCTGGAGCTGTGTCTCTTGGGGTGGGGCAGTTGCTTTTGGAGCTGGAGCTGTGACTTTTGGAGTGGGGCAGTTATGTTGGGAGCTGGAGCTGTGACTATGGGAGTGGGACAGTTACTTTTCGAGCTGTAGCTGTGACTGTTGGGGTGGGGCAGTTACTTCTGGAGCTGGAGCTATGTCTATTGGGGTGGGCAAGTTATGTTTGCAGCTGGAGCTGTGTCTATTGTAGTGGGGCAGTTACAGTTGGAACTGAAGCCATTACTATTGGAGTGGGGCACTTTCTTTTGGAGCTGAGAATATGACTACTGGGGTGGGGCAGTTACTTCTTGAGCCAGAGCTGTGTCTCTTGGAGATTGGCGGTTACTATTGGTGCTGGAGCTGTGACTATTGGGGTGCGGCAGTTTCTTATGGAGCTGGAGCTGTGACTATTGGCAGGGACATTTTGTTTTGGAGATTGGAGCTGTGACTATTGGAATGGGCAGTTACCTTTGGAGTTGGAGCGGTGTCTATTTTGGTGGGGCAGTTACTTTTTTATCTGAAGCTGTATCTCATGGCATGGGCCAGTTACGTTTGGAGCTGGAACTGTGACTAATATGGTGGGGCAGTTACCTTTGGAGCTGGAGCTGTGATTATGGGAGTAGGGCAGTTGCTTTTTGAGTTGGAGCTGTTCGTATTGGGGTGGGGCAGTTACTTGTGGAGACGGAGCTGTGTCTATTTGGGTGGGGCACTTATTTTTGGAGCTGGAGCTGTGGCTATTGGTGTATGGCAGTTACTTTGGGAGCTACAGCTCTGACTATTGGGGTGGGGCAGTTACTTTTTTAGCTAGAGCTGTGACTATTGTGGTGGGGTAGTTATGTTTGCAGCTGGAACTCTTTCTATTAGGGTGGGGCAGTTATCTTTGGAACTGGAGCTGTTACTATTGGAGTGGGGCACTTTCATTTGGAGCTGGAGCTATGACTATTGTGGTGGATCAGTTAACTTGAGTTGGTGCTATGAATATGGGAGTGGGGCAGTTACCTTTGGAGCTGGAGCTGTGACTTTTGGGGTGGGGCAGTTAATTCTGGAGCTGTGTCTAATGGGGTGGGGTAGTTACTTTTGGAGCTTGAGCTTTTTGTATTGGGATGGGGCAGATTCTTTTGGTCATAGAGCTGTGACAATTTGGGTGGGAGAGTTACTTTTGGAGCTGGAGCAATGACTACTGGGGTGGGGCAGTTACTTTGGGAGGTGGAGCTGTGTCTATTGGGGTGGGGCAGTTACTTTTAGAACTGAATCTGTGACTATTGGGATGGGGCAGTTACTTTGGGAGCTGGAGCTTCGTCAAATTGGGGTGCTGCAGTTACTTTTAGAGCTGAAGCTGTGTCTATTGAGGTGGTGCAGTTACATTTGGAGCCATACCTGTGTATTGGAGTGGGGTAGTTACTTCAGGAGCTGGAGCTGTGACTATTGGAGTGGAACAGTTACTTTTGGTAGCTGGAGCTTTCTCTATTGGGGTGCTTCAGTTACTTTTGCAGCTGGAGCTGTGTCTATTGGGGTGGGACAGTTTCGTTTGGAGCTGGAGCTGTCTCTATTGAGGTGGTACAGGTACATTTGGAGCCTAAGCTATTTGGAGTGGGGTAGTTACTTTTGGAGCTGGTGCTGTGACTATTGGGGTGGAGCAGTTATTTTTGGAGATGGACCTGTGTCTCCTGGGGTGGGGCAGTTACTTTTAGAGCTAGATTTGTGAGTATTGGGGTGGGCAATTACTTTTGGAGCTGGAGTTGTGACTATTGAGCTGGGGCAGTTACTTTTAGAGCTGGAGCTGTGACTATGGGACTGTGGCAGTTACTTTTGGAGCTGGAGATGTGACTATTCGTGTGGGACAGTTTCTTCTGGAGTTGTGTCTAATGGGGTTGGTTCTTACTTTTGGAGCTGGAGCTCTGCCTATTGGGGAGGGGCAGTTTCTTTTGTTACTGGAGCTGTGACAATTTGGGTGGGAGAGTTACTTTTGGAGCTGGAGCTTTGTCTATTGAGGTGCTACAGTTTCTTTTGCAGCTGGAGCTGTGTCTCTTTCGTTGGGACAGTTATGTTTGGAGCTGGAGCTGTCTCTATTGAGGTAGTACAGTTACATTTGGGGCCGGAGCTGTGTATTTGGAGTGGGGTAGTTACTTTTGGAGCTGATTCTGTGACTATTGAAGAGGGGCAGGTACTTTTGTTACTGGAGCTGTGTCTCTTGGGGTGGGGCAGTTACTTTTAGAGCTGGAGCTGTGACTATGGGACTGGGGCAGTTACTTTTGGAGCTGGAGCTGTGTCTATTGGAGTGGGTCAGTTATGTTTTAGCTGGAGCTTTAGCTGTGTCTCTTGAGGTGGGGCTGTTACCTTTGGAGCTTGAGATGTGACTATTTTGGGTGGGGCAGTTACTTTTGGAGCTGGAGCTGTGACTATGGGAATGGGGCACTTACTTTTCGAGCTGGAGCTGTTACTATGGGAGGGAGGCAGTTACTTTCGGAGCTCGAAGTGTGACTGTTGGGGTGGGGCAGTTACGTCTGGAGCTGTGTCTATTGGGGTGGGGCCATTACCTTTGGAACTAGAGCTGTTACTATTGGAGGGGGGCACTTTCTTTTGGAGCTGGAGCTATGACTGTTGGGGTGGGCTAGTTACTTCTTGAGCCGGAGCTGTGTCTCTTTCAGAGTGGCAGTTACTTTTGGAGCTGGAGCTGTGTCTATTGGGGTGGGCTAGTTACTTCTTGAGCCGGAGCTGTGTCTCTTTCAGAGTGGCAGTTACTTTTGGAGCTGAAGCTGTGTCTATTGGGGTGGGCTGGTTACTTCTTGAGCCGGAGCTGTGTCTCTTTCAGAGTGGCAGTTACTTTTGGAGCTGGAGCTGTGACTATTTGGGTGTGGCAGTTACTTATGGAGCTGGAGCTGGAGCTGTGACTCTTGGGCTGAGGCAGTTTGTTTTGGAGCTGGAGCTGTGACTATGGGAGTGGGGCAGTTACTTTTGGAGCTGGTGCTGAGTCTATTTAGGTGGGATAGTTTCTTTTGGAGCTGAAGCTGTATCTCTTGGGGTGGTGCAGTTATGTTTGGAGCTGGAGCTGTGACTAATATATTGGGGCAGTTACTTTTGGAGCTGGAGCTGTGATTATGGGAGTGGGGCAGTTGCTTTTGGAGCTGGAGCTGTTTCTATTGGGGTGGGGCATTTACTTTTGGAGCTGGAGCTGTGACTATTGTTGTATGGCAGTTACTTTTGGAGCTGGATCTGTGACTATTGTGGTGGGGCAGTTACTTTTGGAGCTAGATCTGTGACTATTGGGGTGGGGTAATTACCTTTGGAGATGAAGCTGTGTTTCTTGGTGTGGGGGGGTTACATTTGGAGCTGGAGCTGTGGCTATTATAGTGAGATAGTTACTTTTGGAACTGGAACTGTTACTATTCGGTGGGGCAGTTACTTTTGCAGCTGGATTTGTGCCTGTTGGGATGTGATAGTAACTTTTGGAGCTGGAGCTGGGTCTATCTGAGTAGAGCAGTTAATTTTGGATCTGGAGCTGTTACTATTTGGGTGGGGCAGTGTTGGGGCAGGGTCAGGGTCAGTACTGTGATTGTTGGGGTGGGGATCAGTAAGTACTGTGACTGTCGGTAGGTGCTGTATCTGTTGGGAGTGAGGTCAGGGTCAGTGCTGTGACTGTTGTTGCAGGGCTCGAGTTCAGTGCCATGACTGTTGGGGTGGGGATTAGTAAGTACTGTGACTGTTGGTAGGTGCTGTATCAGTTGAGGTGGGGATCAGTAAGTATTGTGATGGTTGATTGATGCTGTATCTGTTGGGAGTGAGGTCAGGGTCAGTACTGTGACTGTTGGGCTGGGAATCAATAAGTACTGTGACTGTTGACAGGTGCTGTATCTGTTGTGGCAGGGCTCAGGGTCAGTGCTGTGACTGTTGTGGTGGGGATCAGTAAGTACTGTGACTGTTGGGGTGGGGATCAGTAAGTACTGTGACTGTTGTTAGGTGCTGTATCTGTTTGAGGTGAGGTCAGGGTCAGTTCTGTGACTTGAGTTGGGGGTCAGGGTAAGTGTTATGACTGCTGGTGGTGGTGGTTGGAGTTAATGCTGTGACTGTTGGTCAGTGCTGTATGTGTTGGGAGTGAGGTCAGGTTCAGTATAGTGACTGTCGAGTTGGGGTTCAGTAAGTACTGTGACTGTAGGTAGGTGCTGTGCATTGGGCTGGGCTCGGGTCAGTACTATGACTGTTGGGGCGGGGATCATTAAGTGCTGTGACTGTTGGTAGGTGCTGTATCTGTTGGGAGTGAGGTCAGGGTCAGTACTGTGACTGTTGAGTTTGGAGTCAGTAAGTATTGTGACTGTTGGTAGGTGCTGCATCCATTGGGAGTGAGGTCAGGTTCAGTTCTGTGACTGTTGAGTTGGGGTTCAGTAAATACTGTGACTGTTGGTAGGTGCTGTGCATTGGAGCAGGGCTCAGGGTCAGTATTGTGACTGTTGGGGTGGGGATCAGTAAGTACTGTGACTGTCGGTAGGTGCTGTATCTGTTGGGAGTGAGGTCAGGGTCAGTACTGTGACTGTTGGGCTGGGAATCAATAAGTACTGTGACTGTTGACAGGTGCTGTATCTGTTGTGGCAGGGCTTGGGGTCAGTGCCGTGACTGTTGTGGGGATCAGTAAGTACTGTGACTGTTGGGGTGGGGCTCAGTAAGTGCTGTGACTGTTGGTAGGTGCTGTATCTGTTGGGGCAGGGCTCGGGGTCAGTGCCATGACTGTTGGGGTGGGGATCAGTAAGTACTGTGACTGTTGGTGGGTGCTGTGTCTGTTGGGGCAGGGCTCGGGGTCAGTGCCGTGACTGTTGTGGTGGGGATCAGTAAGTACTGTGACTGTTGGGGTGGGGATCAGTAAGTACTGTGACTGTTGTTAGGTGCTGTATCTGTTTGAGGTGAGGTCAGGGTCAGTTCTGTGACTTGAGTTGGGGGTCAGGGTAAGTGTTATGACTGCTGGTGGTGGTGGTTGCAGTTAATGCTGTGACTGTTGGTTGGTGCTGTATCTGTTGGGAGTGAGGTCGGGTTCAGTATAGTGATGTGACTGTTGGTAGGTGCTCTGTCTTTTGGGAATGAGGTCAGGGTCACTACTGTGACAGTTGAGTTGGGATCTGTAAGTTTTGTGACTGGTGGCTGGTGCTGTATCTTTAGGGAGTGACGTCTGTGTCTGTCCCTTGACTCTTGATGTAGGGATCTTTAAGTCCTGTGACTGTTTGAAGGTGCTGTATCTTTTGGGGCAGGGTCGGGGTCAGTGCTATGACTGGTGGATTGGTGATCGGTAAGTACTGTGACTGCTGGCAGGTGCTGTATCTATTTGAGGTGAGGTCAGGGTCAGTACTGTGACTGTTGAGTTGGGGTCAGGGTAACTGTTATAACTGAAGGTGGTGGGGGTTGTAGTACATCCTGTGACTGTTGGTAGGTGCTGTATCTGTTTGGAGTGAGGTCAGGGTCAGTACTGTGACTGTTCGGGTGGGAATCAATAAGTACTATGACTGTTGGTAGGTGCTGTATCTGTTGGTGCAGGGCTCAGGGTCAGTGCTGTGACTATTTGGGTGGGGATCAATAAGTACTGTGACTGTTGATAGGTGCTGTATTTGTTAGGGCAGGGCTCGCGGTCAATGCCGTGACTGTTGGATTGGGGATCAGTAAGTACTGTAAGTGATGGTAGGTGCTTTATCTGTTTGGCAGGTCTTGGGGTAACTGCCGTGACTGTTGGGTTCGGGATCAGTAAGTACTGTGACTAATTGTAGGTGCTGTATCTGTTGAGAGTGAGGTCAGGGTCTGTACTGTGACAGTTGGTGTGGGTATCAGTAAGTACTGTGACTGTTGGTAGATGCTGTATCTTTTGGGGCAGGGCTCAAGGTCAGTGCCATGACTGTTGGAGTGGGGATCATTAAGTACTGTGTCTGTTCAGGCAGGGCTTAGTAAGTTATGTGACTGTAGGTAGGTGCTGTATCTGTTGGGAGTGAGGTCAGGGTCAGTACTGTGACTGTTGGAGTGGGAATCAGTAAGTACTGTGTCAGTTGGTGGGTGCTGTGTATTGGGACAGGGCTCGGGGTCAGTACTGTGATTGTTGGGGTGGGGATCAGTAAGTGCTGTGACTGTAGGTTGATGCTGTATCTGTTGGGGCAGGGCTCAGGGGAAAGTTCCGCTGCTGTTGGGTGGGCATCACTAAGTACTGTGACTGTTGGTAGGTACTGTGTCTGTTGGGAATGAGGTCAGGGTCACTACTGTGACTGTTGGGATGGGGATCCATAAGTTTTGTGACTGTTGATTGGTGCTGTATCTTTTGGGAGACAGGTCAGGGTCTGTGCCATGACAGTTTGGGTTGGTATCAGTAAGTACTGAGACTGTTGCTAGGTGCTGTATCTGTTGGTGCAGAGCTCGGGGTCAGTGCTGTGACTATTGGGGTGGGGATCAGTAAGTACTGTGACTGTTTGTAGGTGCTGTATTTGTTGGGGCAGGGCTCTCAGTCAATGCCGTGACTGTTGTATTGGGGATCAGTTAGTACTGTGAGTGTTGGTAGGTGCTTTATCTGTTTGGGAGGTCTCGTGGTAACTGCTGTGACTGTTGGGTTCGGGATCAGTAAGTACTGTGACTGTTTGTAGGTGCTGTATCTGTTGAGAGTGAGGTCAGGTTCAGTTCTGTGACTGTTGATTTGGAGTTCAGTAAGTACTGTGACTGTTGGTTGGTGCTGTATTTGTTGGGGCAGAGCTCGCGGTCAATGCCGTGACTGTTGGATTGGGGATCAGTTAGTACTGTGAGGGTTGGTAGGTGCTTTATCTGTTTGACAGGTCTCGGGGTAACTGCTGTGACTGTTGGGTTCGGGATCAGTAAGTACTGTGACTGTTTGTACTGCTGTATCTGTTGAGAGTGAGGTCAGGGTCAGTACTGTGACTGTTGAGTTGGGAGTCAGTAAGTACTGTGACTGTTGTTTGGTGCTGCATCCGTTGGGAGTGAGGTCAGGTTCAGTTCTGTGACTGTTGATTTGGAGTTCAGTAAGTACTGTGACTGTTGGTAGTTGCTGTGCATTGGGGCAGGGCTCGGGGTCAGTACTGTGACTGTTGGTGCGGGATTCAGTAAGTGCTGCTACTGTTGTCAGGTGCTGTTTCTTTTGGGAGTGAGGTCAGGGTCAGTACTGTGACTGTTTAGGTTGGGATCAGTATGTACTGAGACTGTTAGTTTGTGCTGTATTTGTTGGGGCAGGGCTCGGGGTCAGTGCCAATGCTGTTGGGGAGGTGATCAGTATGTACTGTCCCTGTTTGTAGGTGCTCTATCTATTGGGAGTGAGGTCAGGTTCAGTGCTGTGACTGTTGGGGTGGAGTTCAGTAAGTACAGTGACTGTTGGTAGGCGCTGCATCTGTTGGGAGCGAGGTCAGGGTCAGTACTGTGACTTTAGTGGTGGGGATAAGTAAGTACTATGACTGCTGGTAGGTGCTGTGTCTTTTGGGGCAGGGCTCGGGGTCAGTGCCATGACTATTGGGGTGGGGATCACTAAGTACTGTGACTGTTGGTAGGTGCTGTGTCTGTTGGGAATGAGGTCAGTGTCACTTCTGTGTCTGTTTGAGTAGGGATCCGTCAGTTTTGTGACTGGTTGGTGCTGTATCTTTTGGTAGTGAGGTCAGGCTCTGTGCCATGACTGTTCAGGTGAGGATCTGAAAGTACTGTGACTGTTTGGGTGGGGATCAGTAGGTACTATGACGGTTGATAGGTGCTGTATCTGTTGGGAGTGAAGTCAGGGTCAATGGCGTAACTGTTGGTCGAGGATCATTAAGTACTGTGAGTGTTGGTTGGTGCCGTTTCTGTTGGGAGTGAGGTCAGGGTGAGTACTTTGACTTTAGAGTTGGGGGTCAGGATAAGTGTTATAACTGTTGGTTGCAGAGTTCGAGTACATGCTGTGACTGTTGGTAAGTGCTGTGACTGTTGGTAGGTGCTGTGTCTGTTAAGCGTTATGTCATGGTCAGAATTGTGACTGTTGAGTTGGGCATCACGGTAAGTGTTACAACTGTTGGTGGTGGGGGTTGGAGTTCATAGTGTGACTGTTGGTAGATGCTGTACCTCTTGTGAGTGAGGTCATGGTTAGTACTGTGATTGTTGTGATAGGGATGAGTAAGTACAGTGGCTGTTGGTAGGTGTTGTATCTGTTGGGAGTGAGATCAGCGCCAGTAATGTGACTGTTGAGTTGGGAGTCAGGGTAAGTGTTTTGACGGTTGGTGGTGGGGCTTGGAGTACATGCTGTGACTGTTGGTAGATGCTGTATCTGTTGGAAGTGAGGTCACAGTCAGTACTGTGACTGGGTGGGAATCAGTAAGTACTGTGACTGTTGGTAGGTACTGTATCTGTTGGGCAGGTCGTGGGGTCAGTGCCGTGACTCTTGGGGTGGGGATCAGTAAGTACTGTGACTGTTGGTGTGGGGATCAGAAAGTACAGTAACTGATGATTGGTGCTGTATTTGTTGGAAGTGTAATCAGGGTCAATGCTGTGACTGGGTTGGGATCAGTAAGTACTGTGACTGTTGGTAGATGCTGTATCTGTTGGTCAGTGCTCGGGGTCAGTGCCGTGGCAGTTGGGGTGGGGAATCAGTAAGTACTGTGACTATTGGGGTGGGGATAAGTAAGTAATGTGACTGTTGGTAGGAGCTGTATATGTTGGAATTGAGGTCAGAGTCAGTGCCATGACTGTTGGACTGTGGATCAGTAAGTACTGTGACTGTTGGTAGGTGCTGTATCTGTTGGGACAGGGCTCCAGGTCAGTGCTGTGACTGTTTGGGTGGTGATCAGTACGTACTTTGTTATTAGGTGCTGTATCTGTTTGAGGTGAGGTCAGGGTCAGTACTGTGACTGTAGAGTTGGGGGTCAGGGTAAGTGTCATAACTGTTGGTGGTTGGGGTTGAAGTTCTTGCTCTGACTGTTGGTAGGAGCTGTATCTGTTGAGAGTGAGGTCAGAGTAAATACTGTGACTGTTGAGTTGGGGATCAGTCAGTACTGTGTCAGTTGGTAGGTGTTGTGTATTGGGACAGGGCTCTGGGTCAGTACTGTGACTGTTGGGGTAGGGATCAGTAAGTGCTGTGACTGTTGGTAGGTGCTGTATCTGTTGGGAGTGAGGTCAGGGTCTGTACTGTGACTGTTGAGTTGGGGATCAGTAAGTACTATGTCAGTTGGTGGGTGCTGTGTATTGGGACAGGGCTCGGGGTCAATTCTGAGATTGTTGAGGTGGGGATCAGTAAGTGCTGTGACTGTAGATTGATGCTGTATCTGTTGGGGCAGGGCTCAGGGAAAGTTCCGCTGCTGTTGGGTGGGGATCAGTAAGTACTGTGACTGTTGGTAGGTACTGTGTCTGTTGGGAATGAGGTCAGGGTCACTACTGTGACTGTTGGGATGGGGATCCATAAGTTTTGTGACTGTTGATTGGTGCTGTATCTTTTGGGAGAGAGGTCAGTGTCTGTGCCATGACAGTTTGGGTTGGGATCAGTAAGTACTGTGACTGTTGGTAGGTGCTGTATTTGTTGGGGCAGGGCTCGTGGTCAATGCCATGACTGTTGAATTGGGGATCAGTAAGTACTGTGAGTGTAGGTAGGTGCTTTATCTGTTTGGAAGGTCTTGAGGTAACTGCTGTGACTGTTGGGGTCGGGATCAGTAAGTACTGTGACTGTTTGTAGGTGCTGTATCTGTTGAGAGTGAGGTCAGGGTCTGTACTGTGACAGTTGGTGTGGGTATCAGTAAGTACTGTGTCTGTTGGTAGATGCTGTATCTTTTCGGGCAGGGCTCAAGGTCAGTGCCATGACTTTTGGGGTGGGGATCATTAAGTACTTTGTCTGTTCGGGTGGGGCTTAGTAAGTTATGCGACTGTTGGTAGGTGCTGTATATGTTGGGAGTGAGGTCAGGGTCAGTACTGTGACTGTTGGAGTGGGAATCAATAAGTACTGTGACTTTTTGTTAATTGCTGTATTTGTTGGGGCAGGGTTTGGGATCAGTGCTGTGACTGTTAGGGTGGGGATCAGTAAGTACTGTGAATGTTGGTTGGTGCTGTGTCTGTTGGGGCAGGGCTCAGAGCCAGTGCCGTGACTGTTGGGATGGGGATCAGTAAGTACTGTTACTTTTTTTAAGTGCTGTATCTGTTGGGAGTGAGGTCAGAGTCAGTACTGTGTCTGTTGGGGTGGGGGATCAGTTAGTACTGTGACTATTGGTAGGTGCTGTATATGTTGGGGCAGGGCTTGTGGTCAGTGCCGTGACTGTTGGGGTGGGGATCAGTAAGTAATGTGACTCTTGGGTTGGGGATCAGTGAGTACTGTGACTGTTGTTAGGTGCTTTAACTGTTGGGAGTGAGGTCAGAGTCATTGCCGTGACTCTTGGGGTGGTGATCATTAAGTACCATGACTGTTGGTAGGTGCCGTATCTGTTGGTAGTGAGGTCATGGTCAGTTCTGTAACTGCTGTCTTGGAGGTCAGGGTAAGTGTTATAACTGTTGGTAGCTGGTGTTGGAGTACATGCTGTGACTGTCGGAAAGTGCTGTGACTGTTGGTAGGTGCTGTATCTGTTGGGAGTGAGGTCAGGTTCAGTACAGTGACTGTTGAGTTGGGGGTTAGTAAGTACTGTGACTGTTGGTAGGTGCTATATCTGTTGTAACTGAGGTCAGGGTCAGTGCCATGACTGTTGAGGTTTAGATCAGTAAGTACTGTGACTTAGTGGTTGCTGTATCTGTTGAGGCAGGGCTCGGGGTCGGTGCAATGAGTGTTGGGGTGGGGACAGTAAGTACTGTGACTGTTGGTTGGTGCTGTAGCTGTTGGGACTAAGGTCAGGGTCAGTACTGTGACTGTTGGAATTTGGATCAGTAAGTGCTGTGACTGTTGATAGGTGCTGTATCTGTTTTTGAGTGAGGTCAGGGTCTGTGCCATAACTATTGGATTGGAGATCAGTAGGTACTGTGACTGTTGGTAGGTGCTGTATCTGTTTTTGAGTGAGGTCAGGATCAGTGCCATGACTATTGAGGTGGGGATCAGTAAGTACTGTGACTGTTGGTAGGTGCTGTATCTGTTGGGACTGAGGTCAGGGTCAGTACTGTGACTGTTGGGGTTTGGTTCAGTAAGTACTGTGACTGTTGGTAGGTACCTTATCTTTTGGGAGTGAGGTCAGGGTCAGTACTCTGACTTTTGAGTTGGGGGCCTATGTAAGTGTTATAACTGATCGTAGCAGGGGTTGTAGTACAAGCTGTGACTGTTGGTAGGTGCTGTGTTTGTTGAGAGAGAGGTCAGGGTCAGTACTGTGACTTAAGTTGGGCGTCAGGGTAAGTGTTATAACTGTTGATGGTGGGGGTTGTAGTTCTTGCTGTGACTGTTGGTAGGTGCTGTATCTGTTGGGAGTGAGGTCAGGGTCAGTACTGTGACTGTTGGGGTGTGGAATCAGTAAGTATTGTGACTGTTGGTAGGTGCTGTATCTGTTGGGAGTCAGGTCAGGGTCAGTACTTTGACTGTTGGGGTGGGGATCAGTAAGTACTGTGACTGTTGGTAGGTGCTGTGTCGGTTGTGGCAGGGCTCGGGGTCAGTGCCATTACTGTTGGGGTGGGTATCAGTAAGTATTCTGACTGTTTGCAGGTTCTTTATCTGTTGGGGCAGGGCTCGGGGTTAGTGCCTTGACTGTTGGGTTGGTGATCAGTTAGTACTGTGACTGTTGGGGTGGGGATCAGTAAGTACTGGGACTGTTGGTAGGTGCTGTATCTGTTGGGAGTGAGATCAGGGTCATTACTGTGACTGAGTGGGAGTCAGTAAGTACCGTGACTGTTGGTAGGTGCTGTATCTGTTGGGGCAGGACTCGGTGTCAGTGCCTTAACTGTTGGGGACGGGATCAATAAGTACTTCCAGGAGTCTTTCTGGAGGCTGAGATGCTGCCTTATTTGCAGACAACTCTCTGCCCTTAGGGAGGAAGTTGCCTGTCTTCAGGCCACACTGGACAGCAGTAAGAGAACCTTCCCGCAGGCCATACTGGATGGTAGGAAGGGAACCCCTCCCATCCAGGGAGCACCAGAGCCACCACCACTACCTCAGAGGTTGCAAGGAAAGCACAGCAGTTGGACCACAGTGGGCTCAGGGAGGATGAGGAGGGTGGAACAGTGGCACACCCAGTCAGTTTTTCCACTCCACAATCCATACACTATTCTGGGGGAGCACAGCTCCCCTATGGATGCACCCATGGAGGAGATTAAGGAGGCTGGGGACACCTGTCAAGGGAGGCCCACAGGAAGGAGGCAGAGGATGCCACAAGGAAAGGAAGCAGCTTCTGGTGGGGACTCAATTATTAGGAGGATAGAACGGGGAGCAGGAAAACTGAAGTAAAGTGCCTGCCTGGTGCCATGGCTTGTAGGGACAGGAAGCGGGCCTCAGGATCACGAGAACAGCTGCACGGGAGTTCGAGCTGGATGTCATTGTCCACCTAGGGACAAATGACTTGGCTCAACATGAGATTAGAGCAGTGCAGAAGGACTTTGTAGAACTGAGGAGGGGCCTAAGACAAGTAGCACAACAGTATCCTTCTCAGAGGTGCTGCCTGTAAATGGCATGAGTGAAGCAAGGGTACTTTGTACCATGCAGTTTATTGAGTTGTTGATAAAATGGTGTGGAGCACAAGGGTTTGGCTTCATTGGGGACTGGGGTTCCACCTGGAGAGACACCAGCCTATACTGGCAGGATGGTCTGCATCTGTCCAGGAAGGGAACAAGTCTTTTGAGCAATTGGTTTAAATGCTTCATTGGCAAGCTTTTAAACTAGTCAAGGGGAGGCACTGATAAGCAGCAGGAAAATCCCAGCCTCTCCCTACAAAACAGGGTACTAAATGGGAAAAAGACAGAGTAGAAAGGTCAGTGGGGATGCTGCTACAGAAAGTAAAGCCATCAAAAATGGAAAGCAATGAGTACCAATGCACGTAGTCTGAGTAACAAGCTTCCTGAATTAGTGGCCTTGATGGAGGAGGAACATCTGGATATTGTGGCAGTCACAGAAACATGGTTCGCACAAAACCATGACTGGGACGTAAACATACCCGGATACACTATCTACAGGAGAGACAGAGAGGTTAAAAGAGGAGGAGGAGTAGCTCTTTACATAAGGGAAGGAATCAAAGTAACTGAACAAAAGAGAAAACAGGTAGGAGAAGAAGCACAGTGGGTAAATTTGGAGACCGGCAATGGCACCACAATCCGCACAGGGGTTGTATACAGACCCCCTTCTTAGGGGGAGGAAATGGACAAGGAAATGATAGAAAGTATACTTAGTATGGCAGAAAAAGGGGAGATATTGCTGATGGGTGATCTGAATATGCCAGATGTTAACTTGAGTGCAGTTGCCGCAGCCACTTCGAAGAGTGGAGTTATTCTAGATGCCCTACAGGGGCATGCCTTAGACAACTAGTATTGGAGCACACTCAAGAGGGAGCAATCTTAGACCTGGTTCTCTCAAATGGAGATGGAGAGAGGATCACAGATGTAGAAGTGGGTAGCCATCTGGGAACTAGCGACCATCGAACAGTATGGTTCACAATAAACACAGCAATAGAGTCAAGCCATACAAAGGCAAAGGTACTGGACTTTAGGAGGGCTCACTTTGCCAAAATGGGTAAGTGCCTAAGGAATGCACTAGCAAATGGGCAGGAAGGAGGGGTGGAAGAACAATGGGGAATAATAAAAACTGCCATCACAGAAGCAACAAGCCATTGTGTGAAGCAAATAAACAAAACTAAATGATGTAAGAAACCACTATGGTTCTCAAAGGAAGTGGCAGTGAAGGTTCAAGAAAAAAAGCTTTCAGGAAGTACAAGGAATCACAGAAGGAGCAGGACAGAGAACTGTATCAGTTAAAGCAAAAGGAAGCTGGGAAGGCAGTCAGAACAGCAAAGGCCCAAACCGAGGAAAAGATAGCCAACTCAGTTAAGAAGGGGATAAAACCTTTTATAGGTACATCAGGAGCAAAAGGAAGACCAAGGGAGGGATAGTGAGGCTTAATAAAGGGGAGGGGTGGGCAGAGGGAGACTGTGAAAGGCAGAGATACTAAACAAATATTTTGCTCAGTATTTACAAAGGAAGGGGGGGTACCTAGAACGAACAGTAGAAACACACTGGATACAGAAGTTGATACCAGCCCATTTACAGAAGAAAGGGTTCTGAAAGAACTCTTAAAACTGAAGGTGGACAAAGCAATGGGGCCTGATGGGATTCATCCCAGTATTCTAAAAGAACTAAGGGTTGAATTAGTGACACCACTGACTACCCTGTTTAACAAATCATGGGAGGATGGGGTGGTACCCGAGGACTAGAGGAGGGCAGATGTGATTCTCCTTCACAAAAGTAGGAGCAAGGCAGAAGCAGGAAACTACAGACCTGTTAGTTTAACCTTAGTGGTAGGGAAATGATGGAATCACTTCTGAAGGAAGAATTGTCAGTATCTAGAGGCCAGAGGGCACAGGACCCAAGGCAGCATGGATTCACAGTGGGAAGGTCATGCCAGACAAATCTGATAGATTTCTTTGACTGGGTGACCAAAGTAGTAGATTAGGGAGGGCTGTGACATGGCCTACCTAGACTTTAGCAAGGCATTTGACACAGTCCCCACAAAAGATTAATATACAAGTTAGCTAGCCTGGGTGGGTCCCAAGATGACAGCCTGGGTAAAAATTGGCTGGAAAATAGGACACAGAGAGTAATAGTAAATGGAGTCCACTGATGAAAGGAGGTTACTAGTGGGGTACCACAGGGTTCAGTATTAGGACCAGTCCTCTTCAATGTCTTTATAGCGACATTGCAGAGGGACTGGAAGGAAAAGTATGTCTCTTGCAGATGACACAAAGATCTGCAACAGAGTTGATGCACAAGGTGGGGTAGAAAGGATGAAAAGGACTTGGCAAGGTTATAGGAATGGTCAAATGTATGGCAGCTTAGATTCAATGCTAAGAAGTGCAAGGTAATGCACCTGGGAAACAAAAACCCAGGGAAGAGAAACACAATGGGGGTGAGATACTAACGACAACAAAATGGAAAGAGACCTGGGGTAGTCATATCAGATGACCTAAAGGTGGGCAAGCAATGTGAGAGGGCAGCAAGGAGGGCTGGGGGATATTGGGATGCATAGGGTGAGGCATCACCAGTAGAAACAGGAAGTTATTATCCCCTGTACAGACAGCTGGTCAGACCCCATCTGGAGTACCGTGCAGTTCTGGAGACCAGTCTTCGCAAAGACATAGACAGGATGGAAGCTGTCCAGAGGAGGGCAACTAAAATGGTGCAGGGTCTGCACGGAAGACATATGAAGAGAGACTAAAGGAGCTTAATATGTATAGCCTCGAGGAAAGGAGGGAGAGGACATGATAGAAACTTTCAAGTACCTCAAGGGAATCAACAAAGTCCAAGAGGCAGCATCTTTCAAAAAAGAGGTGTGCAAGAACAAGGGGAACAATTTGAAGATGGGGGGTTCAGAGGTAATTTAAGGAAGTATTTTTTACAGAGAGGGTTGTGGATGCATGGAGCGGCCTTCCGGAGGAGGTCGTGGAGTCAAAAACAGTGGTGGAATTCAAGCATGCATGGGACAGTCATAAGGCAATTCTAGGGGATGGGGGTAGGAAGAAGTAGGCTGCTGGTTAACTAGGATCTGCATCTTATCCAGTAGGCAGGGAAATGGGCAGACTGGGCGGGCCAAGCAGTCCTTATCTGCCATCAAATTCTATGTTTCTATGTTACTGTGACTGTTGGGGTGGGGATCAGTAAGTACTGTGACTGTTGGTAGGTGCTGTATCTGTTTTAGGTGAGGTCAGGGTCAGTACTGTGACTGTTGAGTTGGGGTTCCGGGTAAATGTTATAACTGTTGGTGATGGGGGATGGAGTGCATCCTGTGACTGTTGGTAGGTGCTGTATCTGTTTGGAGTGAGGTCAGGGTCAATACTGTGACTGTTCGGGTGTGGATCAATAAGTACTGTGACTGTTGGTAGGTGCTGTGTTTGTTGGGGCAGAGCTCGCGGCCCATGCTGTGACTGATGGATTGGGGCTCAGTAAGTACTCTGAGTGCTGGTAGGTGCTTTATCTGTTTGGCAGGTCTCGGGGTGTGTGCCGTGACTGTTGGGGTCAGGATCAATAAGTACTGTAACTGTTTGTAGGTGTTGTATCTCTTGAGAGTGAGGTCAGGGTCTGTACTGTGATGGTTGGTGTGGGTATCAGTAAGTACTGTGACTGTTGGTAGATGCTGTATCTTTTGGAGCAGGGCTCGAGGTCAGTGCCTTGACTGTTGGGGTGGGGATCATTAAGTACTGTGTCTGTTTGGGTGGGGCTTAGTAAGTTCTGTGACTGTTGGTAGGCACTGTATCTGTTGGGAGTGAGGTCAGGGTCGGTACTGTGACTGTTGAGGTGCGGATCAGTTAGAGCTGTGAGTGTTGGTTGGTGCTGTATCTGTTGGAAGTGAGGTCAGGGTCAGTGCCATTTCTGTTGGGGTTGGGACCATTAAGTATTGTGACTGTTGGTAGGTGCCGTATCTGTTGGGAGTGAGGTCAGAGTCAGTAATGTGACTGTTGAGTTGGGGGTCAGGGTATGTGTCATAACTGTTGGTGGTGGGGTTTGGAGTTCATGCAGCGACTGTTGGTAAGTGCTGTGATTGGTGATAGGTGCTGTGACTGTTGGTAGGTGCTGTGTCTGTTGAGAATGAGGTTTGGGTCAGTATTGTGACTGTTGAGTTGGCCTGTAGGGTTTGTGATATAATTGTTGGTAGTGTGCGTTGGAGTTCATACAGTGACAGTTGGTAGGTGCTGTATCTGTTGGGAGTGAGGTCAGGGTCAGCACTGTGACAGTTGAGTTGGGGATCAGTAAGTTTTTTGACTGTTGGTAGGTGCTGTATCTGTTGGGAGTGAGGTTGGCTTCAATACGTCCATGTTGAGTTGGGGGTCAGTAGGCACTGTTACTTTTGGTAGGTGTTGTTCATGGGGGCAGGTCTCGGGGTCAGTACTGTGACTGTTGGGGTCGGGAATCAGTAAGTACTGTGACTGTTGGGGTGATGATCATTAAGTACCGTGACTGTAGGTAGGTGCTATGTCTGTTGGAAATGAGGTCAGGGTCACTACTGTGACTGTTGGGGTGGGGATCTGTAAGTTTTGTGATTGTTGGTTGGTGCTGTATCTTTTGGGAGTGAAGTCAGAGTCTGTGCCAAGACTGTTGGGGTGGGGATCAGTAAGTACTGTGACTATTGATAGGATCTGTATCTGTGGGGTAGGCTCGGGGTCTGTGCTGTGACTGGTGGGTTGGGGATCAGTAAGTACTGTGACTCTTGGCGTGCGGCTCAGTAAGTACTGTGACTGTTGGTAGGTGCTGTATCTGTTGGGAGTGAGGTCAGGGTCAGTACTGTGACTGTAGGAGTGGGAATCAATAAGTACTGTGACTTTTGGTAGGTGCTGTATTTGTTGGGGCAGGGTTCGGGGTCAGTGTTGTGACTGTTTGGGTGGGGATCAGTAAGTACTGTGGCTGTTGGTAGGTGCTGTGTCTGTTGGGGCAGGGCTCAGAGTCAGTGCCGTGACTGTTGATGTGGGGATCAGTAAGTACTGTGATGTTTGGTAGGTGCTGCATCTGTTGGGAGTGAGGTCAGGGTCAGTACTGTGTCTGTTGGGGTGGGATCAGTTAGTAATCCGACTGTTCGTGGGTGCTGTATATGTTGGGGCAGGGCACAAGTGGTCAGTGCTGTGACTGTTGGGGTGGGGATCAGTAAGTACTGTGGCTGTTGGTAGGTGCTGTGTCTGTTGGGGCAGGGCTCAGAGTCAGTGCCGTGACTGTTGATGTGGGGATCAGTAAGTACTGTGACGTTTGGTAGGTGCTGCATCTGTTGGGAGTGAGGTCATGGTCAGTACTGTGTCTGTTGCGGTGGGGATCAGTTAGTAATGCGACTGTTGGTAGGTGCTGTATATGTTGGAAGTGAGGTCAGGGTCAGTACTGTGTCTGTAGCGGTGGGGATCAGTTAGTAATGCGACTGTTGGTAGGTGCTGTATATGTTGGGGCAGGGCTCGTGGTCAGTGCTGTGACTGTTGGGGTGGGGATCATTAAGTACTGTGACTGTTGTTAGGTGCTTTATCTTTGGGAGTGAGGTCAGAGTCACTGCGTGACTCTTGGGGTGGGGATCATTAAGTACCGTGACTGTTGGTAGGTGCCGTATCTGTTGGGAGTGAGGTCAGGGTCAGTGCCGCGACTGTTGGCGTGGGGATCAGTAAGTATTGTGACTCTTGGTAGGTGCTGTATCTGTTGTGAGTGAGGTCAGGATCAGTGCCGCAATTGTTGTTGTGGGGATCAGTAAGTATTGTGACTGTTGGTAGGTGCTGTATCTGTTGGGAGTGAGGTCAGGGTCAGTACTGTGACTGTAGGAGTGGGAATCAATAAGTACTGTGACTTTTGGTAGGTGCTGTATTTGTTGGGGCAGGGTTCGGGGTCAGTGTTGTGACTGTTTGGGTGGGGATCAGTAAGTACTGTGGCTGTTGGTAGGTGCTGTGTCTGTTGGGGCAGGGCTCAGAGTCAGTGCCGTGACTGTTGATGTGGGGATCAGTAAGTACTGTGATGTTTGGTAGGTGCTGCATCTGTTGGGAGTGAGGTCAGGGTCAGTACTGTGTCTGTTGGGGTGGGGATCAGTTAGTAATGCGACTGTTCGTAGGTGCTGTATATGTTGGGGCAGGGCTCGTGGTCAGTGCTGTGACTGTTGGGGTGGGGATCAGTAAGTACTGTGGCTGTTGGTAGGTGCTGTGTCTGTTGGGGCAGGGCTCAGAGTCAGTGCCGTGACTGTTGATGTGGGGATCAGTAAGTACTGTGACGTTTGGTAGGTGCTGCATCTGTTGGGAGTGAGGTCATGGTCAGTACTGTGTCTGTTGCGGTGGGGATCAGTTAGTAATGCGACTGTTGGTAGGTGCTGTATATGTTGGGAGTGAGGTCAGGGTCAGTACTGTGTCTGTTGCGGTGGGGATCAGTTAGTAATGCGACTGTTGGTAGGTGCTGTATATGTTGGGGCAGGGCTCGTGGTCAGTGCTGTGACTGTTGGGGTGGGGATCATTAAGTACTGTGACTGTTGTTAGGTGCTTTATCTTTTGGGAGTGAGGTCAGAGTCACTGCCGTGACTCTTGGGGTGGGGATCATTAAGTACCGTGACTGTTGGTAGGTGCCGTATCTGTTGGGAGTGAGGTCAGGGTCAGTGCCGCGACTGTTGGCGTGGGGATCAGTAAGTATTGTGACTGTTGGTAGGTGCTGTATCTGTTGTGAGTGAGGTCAGGATCAGTGCCGCAATTGTTGTTGTGGGGATCAGTAAGTATTGTGACTGTTGGTAGGTGCTGTGTCTGTTGTGAGTGAGATCAGATTCAGTACAGTGACTGTTGAGTTGGGGGGTTAGTAAGTACTGTGACTGTTGTTAGGTGCTGTATCTCTTGTAACTGAGGTCAGGGTCAGTGCCATGACTGTTGGGGTTTGGATCAGTAACTACTGTGACTGTTAGTGGTTGCTGTATCTGTTGAGGCAGGGCTCGGGGTCAGTGCAGTGAGTGTTGGGGTGGGGACAGTAAGTACTGTGACTGTTGGTAGGTGCTGTATCTGTTGGGACTGAGGTCAGGGTCTGTACTGTGACTGTTTTAGTGGGAATCAATAAGTACTGTGACTTTTGATAGGTGCTGTATTTATTGGTGCAGGGTTCGGGGTCAGTGCTGTGACTGTTGCAATGGGGATCAGTAAGTACTGTGACTGTTGGTAGGTTCTGTGTCTGTTGAGGCAGGGCTCGGAGTCAGTGCCATGACTGTTGGGGTGGGGATCAGTAAGTGCAGTCACTTTTGGTAGGTGCTGTATCTGTTGGGAGTGAGGTCAGGGTCAGTACTGTGACAGTCGGAGTATGGAATCAGTAAGTACTGTGACAACTGGTAGGTGCTTTATCTTTTGGGAGTGAGGTCAGGGTCAGTACTTTGACTGTTGGGGTGGGGATCAGTAAGTACTGTGACTGTTGGTAGGTACCGTATCTGTTGGGAGTGAGGTCAGGGTCAGTACTGTGACTGTTGAGTTGGGGGTCAGGTAAGTCTTATAGCTGATGGTAGCAGGGGTTGAAGTTCATGCTGTGACTGTTGGTAGGTGCTCTATCTGTTGGGAGTGAGGTCAGGGTCAGTACTATGACTGTTCGGGTGGGGATACATAGAAACATAGACTTTGATGGCAGATAAGAACCACTTGGCCCACCCAGTATGCCCATTTCCCTACCTACTGGATAAGCTGCAGATTCTAGTTAACCAACAGCCTACTTCCTGCCACCCCCTACTACAATTGCCTTGTGTCTGTCCCATGCATGTTTGAATTACCCCACTGTTGTAGCCCCAACAACCTCCCCAGGAAGGCAGTTCCATGCATCCACCACTCTCTTCATGAAAAAAGATTTCCTCACATTACCCCTGAGCTGTCCCGCCTCTATCTTTAAATTGTGTCCCCTTGTTCTTACACATCTCTTTTTCTGAAAGATGCTACCCTCCTAGACTTTGTTGATTCTCTTGAGGTACTTGAATGTTTCTGTCATGTCCCCTTGTCCCTCTTTTCATCAAGGGTATATGTATTAAGCTCTCTCAGTCTCTCTTCATATGATTTCTGATGCAGACCCTGCACCATTTTAGTTGCCCTCCTCTGGACTGCTTCCATCCTGTCTATGTCCTTGCGTAGATGAGGTCTCCAAAACTGCACACAGTACTCCAGATGGGGTCTCACCAACTGTCTGTACAGAGGGATAACCACTTCCCTTTTTCTACTTGTGATGCCCCTTCCTATGCATCCCAGTATCCCCCTGGCTCTTCTCACTGACTTCACACATTGCTTACTTACCTTTAGATCATCTGATATGACTAACCCCAAGTCCCGTTCCATTTTTGTTGTTGTTAGTACCTCCCCTGCAATTGTGTACTCTTCTCCTGGGTTTTTGTTTCCCAGGTGCATTACTTTGCACTTCTTAGCATTGAATCTAAGTTGCCATATGTCTGATCATTCCTCCAACCTTGCCAAGTCCCTTCTCATCCTTTCTACCCCCCCCCTTGTGTATCAACTCAGTTACAGATCTTTGTATCATCTGCAAAGAGGCATACCTTTCCCTCCAGACCCTCTCCAATGTCACCTATAAAGATGTTAAAGAGGACTGGACCCAGTACTGAGCCCTGAGGTACTCCACTAGTGAACCCCTTTCTTTGGAATGTGTGCCACCACTATTACCTTCTGTGTCCTGTTGTGCAGCCAGTTTGCACCCAGGCTACCACCCAGGGCCTACCCCAAGCTGGCTAACTTGATTATTAATCTTTGTGCGGACTGTGTCAAATGCCTGCTAAAGTCTAGGTAGGCCATATCCACAGCCCCTCCTGGTCTATTACTTTGGTCACCCAGTCAGAGAAATCAATTAGATTCGTCTGACATGATCTTCCTGCTGTAAATCCATGCTGCTTTGGGTCCCGTGCCCCACTGGCCTCTAGGTACTCAACAATTCTTTCTTTCAGAAGTGATTCCATCATTTTCCCTACCACTGAGGTCAAACTTACAGGTCTGTAGTTTCCTGCTTCTGCCTTGCTCCCTCTTTTGTGAAGGGGAATCACATCTGCCCTCCTCAGGTACCATCCCATCCCCCCATGATTTGTTAAAAAGTGTGGTCAGTGGTGTCACTAAGTCCTCCCTTAGTTCTTTTAAGATTATGGGGTGAATCCAATCAGGCCCCATTGCTTTGTCCACCTTGAGTTTTAGGAGTTCTTTCAGGACTCTTTCTTCTGTAAATGGACTTGTGTCAACCCCCCCCCCACCCAGAGTGCTTTTATTGTCTGGTTTAGGTAACTCCTCCTCATCTTCTTTTGTGATTACTGAGTAAAAGTATTCATTCAGTATCTCTGCCTTTTCACTGTCTCCCTCTGCCGACCTCGCCTCTCCCTTATTAATCTTCACTATTCCTCCTTAACTTTTCTATGCTCCATAATGTACCTATAAAAGGTTTTATCCCCCTTCTTAACTGACTTGGCTATTTTTTCCTCAGTTTGGGCATTTGCTATTCTGACTGCCTTCCCCACTTCTTTCTGCTTTAATTGATACAGTCCCCTGTTGTGCTCCTTCTGTGATGCCTTATACTTTTTGAATGCAGCCTTTTTCTCCTTAACCTTCCCTGCCACCTCTTTTGAGAACCACAGTGGTGTTTTACTCCACTTTGTTTTCTTTTTCTGTTCCACACAAAGGCTTGTTGCCTCTATGATGGCAGTTTTGATTTTTCTCCATTGTTCTTCCACCCCTCCTTTTTGCCCATCTGCCAGTGTATTCCTCAGGTATTCACCCATTTTGCCAAAGTCAGCCCTTCTAAAGTCCAGTATGCTTGTTTTTGTATGACTTGTCTCCATAGTTGTGCTTATTGTGAAGCACACTGTGCAGTGCTCACTTGTTCCCAGATGTCTACCGACTTCTACATTTGCAATCCTCTCTCCATTTGAGAGTACCAGGTCTAGTATTGCTTCCTCCTAAGTGGGTTCCAGCACTAGCTGTCTAAGGCCTGCCCCCTGCAGGGCATCAAAAATTACCCTGCTCTTGGATGTGGCTGCAGTACATGTCATCCAGTTAACATCTGGCATATTCAGGTCCCCCATTAAGAGTATCTCCCCTTTTTCAGCCATTTTGAGAATGTCATCTATCATTTTCTTGTCCATTTCCTCCCCTTGAGATGGGGGTCTGTATACAACCCCTGTGCAGCTTGTGATGCCATTCTTTGTCTCCAAGGTGACCCAGGGTGCCTCTTGACCTCCCCCTTTACTTTTTAGTTCTGTAGCTTTGATCCCTTCCCTTATGTATAGAGCTACTCCACCTCCTCATTTCACCTCCCTGTCCCTTCTGTAGACTGTGTACCCCGGTATGTTGACATGCCAGTCATGGTTCCCTGTGTACCATGTTTCTGTGACTGCCACAATATCCAAGTGTTCATCTTCCATCTAGGCTACTAACTCAGGAAGCTTGTTTCCCAGACTACAGGCATTTGTACTCGTTGTCCTCCATTTAATGTTGGCTTTATCCTTTTTTCCCCATGCCTGCTCTTTTTGCCCTTGTCTATTTTTCCATTTACCCCTGTCCTGCCCTCTGTTGAGCACTGTATCTCAGTGTTTAGCTTACTACCTCTCATGTTTTGTGGTGGGGGAGGATTGAAATGTCCTGTCTCTTATTAGCACCTCCCCCCATGGCTAGTTTAAAAGCTTGCCAAGGAAGCTTTTAAACCTGTCACTTAGGATCTTGTTTCCCTTCATGGACAGATGCAAACCATCGTGCCAGTATAAACCTTCATCTCTCCAGGTGTAACCCCAGTCCCCAATGAAGCCAAAGCCCTGTGCTCTGTACCAGTTTTGCAACCATTCATTAAACTGCATGGTGTGTAGTACCCTAGATTCACTCCTGCCATGGACTGGCAGCACCTCTGAGAAGGTAACTGTGCTTGCTACCGCTCTGAGGCCCCTCCCCAACTCCACAATTTCATCCTGCACTGCACTGATCCCATGCCTAGCTAGGTCATTTGTCCCAAGGTGGACAATGATATCTAGTTCCCTCTCCTGTGATGCTGCTTCTGCAATCCTGAGGATTCACTTCTTGTCCCTCCTAGCTATGGCACCAGGCAGGCACCTTACTTTCCTCTCCTCTCCCTTCCCCAGGTCTACCCCTCTAACAATTGAGTCCCTATCAGAAGCTGTTTCCTTCCCCTGTGGTGTCCCTTGCCACCCTTCTGTGGGTCTCCCTTGTGGGTGTCCTCAGCATCTTTCTTGGTCTCCACTGAGGCTGCCATCATAGAAGAACCTTGCTCTGCCAGATTGGCATATGGTTTGTGTAGAGGTACAACTAGGGGGCTTCGCCTCTGTTCCACCACCCATACCTTCCCAGAACCCACTGTGGTCCACCTGCTTTTCATACTTGGCAGCCTGTGTGGCAGTGGTGCTCTTTGGGTGGGGGAGGTCTCCTTAGTCCTTGCCAGTTCAGCTTGGAGGTGGGCTACCTCCTCCCTCAGAGCTGACAGTTGCCTGTAAATAGGACAGCAATGCAGTTTCCAGAATGTCTCCCAGAAAACTGCTGCCCCACAGCCAGTGCATTGCACCACTCGCCACATGTCCCTCTCCCTTATAATATACAAAATGTAATATATATATTTTTTTCTTCCTTTGTGTGGTGTGTTCTTACCCTTTATACACTGTGCTGGGTTATTAAGAATATGACAGTTCTGCCCCAAGATCTGTTGAGTAAGTAATGTCAGAACCTTGACTATAAAGGAAACGCATACCGGGGTGGGGTGGGTGCGGGGAAGGTGGGTGGGTAGTCCACAACCACTGGTGACTGTTAGAAACAATCAAATACACCACTGTTCCACCACCCTGGTGATTACTGCCCTTTATAGTAATTCGGCTAATCTCCAGTAACTGATTTGTCAACTATTTAAAAGTAATTTGATGCAAACAGTTACAGAATACTAGTAGACAGTCCAGTTAGCCACAAAGGAAAATAAAATATGCAGTTATTTCAACCCTTCTGAAGTTGCTCACAAGATAAGTAGTTTTGAAAAACCCCTTCCTGATTTAAAAACAAAGTTAAACACAAAGCAAAACCAATGTAAGACTGTAAAGTAAGGAAAACTTCCCTCAGATGTAAGTAAGAGAGATCAGTTGCAGATTTCTAGTCCAATATAACATATCCCATGCAGCTTCTCAGTTGTTCCAAAGCATAGCCTGTTACACCACTTGAAGAGATGGGTTTCTGTCTGAAACAGGATCACACCAGTAGTTTATAGTAATTGATCAATGCTAGAATAGTCCTCCACCCAAAACAATTGGCTATGTTGCAAGGTCTCCCTGACTAGTGAAGACAATTTTCCCCACCTGAGGCTGTGTCTGACATCAAATTACAAACTGCAGCCTTTGCTATTCAAAGTACACAGCTACTACCAGTAAGTTATTTCTAACTATATTAATGTAATGTAAACTGTCACAATACTAGCAGACAGTCCAGATAGCCACAAAGGAAAATAAAATATGCAGTTATTTCAACCCTTCTGAAATTGTTCACAAGATAAGCAGTTTTGAAAACCCCCTTCCTGATTTAAAAATGAAATTAAACACAAAGCAATACCAATGTAAGACTGTAAAGTAAGGAAAACTTCCCTCAGATGTAAGTAAGAGAGAACAGCTGCAGATTTTTAGTCCAATATAGCATATCCCATGCAGCTTCCCAGATGTTTCAAAGCACTGCATGTTACACCACTTGAAGACATGGGATCAACAAGTACTGTGACTGTTGGCAGGTGCTGTATTTGTTGGGGCAGGATTCGGGGTCAGTGCTGTGACTGTTGGGGGCGATCAGTAAGTACTGTGAGTGTTTGTAGGTGCTGTATCTGTTGGTAGTGAGGTCAGGGTCAGTACTTTGACTGTTGTGGTGGGGATCAGTAAGTACTGTGACTGTTGGTAGGTGCCGTGTCTGTTGGGGCAGGGCTCGGTGTCAGTGCCGTTACTGTTGGGGTGGGGATCAGTGAGTACTGTGGCTGTTGCTATTTTCTGTATCTGTTGGGACAGTGCTCGGGGTCTGTGCCATGACTGTTGGGGTGGGGATCAGTAATAGCTGTGACTATTGGGGTGGGGATCAGTTAGTACCGTGACTGTTGGCAGGTGCTGCATCTGTTGGGAGTGAGGTCAGGGTCAGTAGTGTGACTGTTGGGGTGGGGATCAGTAAGTACTGTGAATGTTGGGGTGGGGATCAGTAAGTACTGTGACTGTTGGTAGGTGTTGTATCTGTTGGGAGTGAGGTTAGGGTCAGTACTGTGACTGGGTGGAGGTCATTAAGTGCTGTGACCATTGGTAGGTGCTGTATCTTTTGGGGCAAGGCTCATGGTCAGTGCCGTGGCTCCAGGAGTGGGGATCAGTAAGTACTGTGATTGTTAGGGTGGGGATCAGTAAGTACTGTGAATGGTGGGGTGGGGATCAGTAAGTACTGTGACTGTTGGGGTGGGGATCAGTAAGTACTGTGACAGTTGGGGTGGGGATCAGTAAGTACTGTGACGGTTGAGGTGGGGATCAGTAAGTACTGTGACTGTTGGGGTGGGGATCAGTAAGTACTGTGAATGTTGGGGTGGGGATTAGTAAGTACTGTGACTGTTGAGGTGGGGATCAGTAAGTACTGTGAATGTTGGGGTGGGGATCAGTAAGTACTGTGACTGTTGGTAGGTGTTGTATCTGTTGGGAGTGAGGTTAGGGTCAGTACTGTGACTGGGTGGAGGTCATTAAGTGCTGTGACCATTGGTAGGTGCTGTATCTTTTGGGGCAAGGCTCATGGTCAGTGCCGTGGCTCCAGGAGTGGGGATCAGTAAGTACTGTGATTGTTAGGGTGGGGATCAGTAAGTACTGTGAATGGTGGGGTGGGGATCAGTAAGTACTGTGACTGTTGGGGTGGGGATCAGTAAGTACTGTGACAGTTGGGGTGGGGATCAGTAAGTACTGTGACGGTTGAGGTGGGGATCAGTAAGTACTGTGACTGTTGGGGTGGGGATCAGTAAGTACTGTGACTGTTGGGGTGAGGACCAGTAAGTACTGTGACTGTTGGTAGATGCTGTATCTGTTGGGAGTGAGGTCAGGGTCAGAACCATGACTGTTGGGGTGGAGACCAGTAAGTACTGTGACTGTTGGTAGGTGCTGTGTCTGTTGGAAGTGAGGTCAGGGTCAGTGCCATGACTGTTGGGGTGGGGATCAGTAAGTACTGTGACTGTTGGGGTGGGGATCAGTAAGTACTGTGACTGTTGGTAGGTGCTGTATCTGTTGGGTCAGGGCTTGGGGTCAGTGCTGTGACTGTTGGTAAGTACTGTGACTGTTGGTAGGTGCAGTATCTGTTGGGAGTGAGGTCAGGGTCACAATTGTGACTGGTGGCGTGGGCAATCAGTAAGACTATGACTGTTGGTAGTTGCTGTATCTGTTGGGAATGAGGTCAGGGTCAGTAGTCTGACTATTGGGGAGGGGATCAGTAAGTACTGTGACTGTCGGTAGGTGCTCTATCTGTTGGGAGTGAGGTTAGGGTCAGTAGTGTGACTGGGAGGAGGTCAGTAAGTACAGTGACTATTGGTAGGTGCTGTATCTGTTGGGGCAGGGCTCATGGTCAGTGACGTGACTTCTGGAGTGCGGATCAGTAAGTACTGTGACTGTTGGGGTGGGGATCAGTAAGTACTGTGACTGTTGGTGTGCTGTATCTGTGGGAGTGAGGTCAGGGTCAATACTGTGACTGTTTCGGTGGGGATCAGTAAGTACTGTGACTGTTGGGGTGGGATCAGTAAGAACTGTGACTGTTGGGGTGGGGATCAGTAAGTACTATGACTGTTGGTAGGTGCTGTATCTGTCGGGAATGAGGTCAGGGTCACAACTATGACTGTTGGGGTGGGGCTCAGAAAGTACTGTGACTGTTGTTAGGTTCAGTATCTGTTGGGACTGAGGTCAGGGTCAGTACTGTGACTGTTGCTGTGGGGATCAGTAAGTACTGTGACTGTTGGGGTGGGGATCAGTAAGTACAGTGACTGTTGCTATTTTTTTATCTGTAGGGGCAGTGCGTGGGGTCTGTGCCATGACTGTTGGGGTGGGGACCAGTAATAACTGTGACTGTTGGGGTGGAGATCAGTAAGTACTTTGACTGTTGGCAGGTGCTGTATCTGTTGGGAGTGAGGTCAGGGTCAGTAGTGTGACTTTTAGGGTGGGGATCATAAAGTACTGTGACTGTTGGGGTGGGGATCAGTTAGTACTGTGACTGTTGGGGAGGGGATCAGTAAGTACTGTGACTGTTGTTAGGTGCTGTATCTATTGGGAGTGAGGTTAGGGTCAGTACTGTGACTCGGAGGAGGTCATTAAGTGCAGTGACTATTGGTAGGTGCTGTATCTTTTGGGACAAAGCTCATGGTCAGTGCCGTGGCTCCTGGAGTGGGGATCAGTAAGTACTGTGATTGTTAGGGTGGAGATCAGTAAGTACTGTGACTGTTGGGGTGTGGATCAGTAAGTACTGTGACTGTTGGGGTGGGGATCAGTATGTACTGTGACTGTTAGGGTGGGGATCAGTAAGTACTGTGACTGTTAGGGTGGGGATCAGTAAGTACTGTGAATGGGTGGAGGTCAGTAAGTACTGTGACTATTGGTAGGTGCTGAGACTGTTGGGGCAAGGCTCGTGGTCAGTGCCGTGACTCCTGGAGTGGGGATCACTAAGTACTGTGACCGTTGGGGTGGGGATCAGTAAGTACTGTGACTGTTGTGGTGGGGATCAGTAAGCACTGTGATTGTTGGGAAGGGGATCAGTAAGTACTGTGACTGTTGGGGTGGGTATCAGTAAGACTGTGACTGTTGGTAGGTGCTGTATCTGTTGGGAGTGAGGTCAGGGTCAGTACCATGACTGTTGGGGTGGGGATCAGTAAGTACACTAACTGTTGGGGTGGGGATCAGAAAGTACTGTGACTGTTGGTAGGTGCTGTATCTGTTGGGAGTCAGGTCAGGGTCAGTAGTGTGACTATTGGGAAGGGGATCAGTAAGTACTGTGACTGTTGAGGTGGGGATCAGTAAGTACTGTGACTGTTGGGGTGGGGATCAGTAAGTACTGTGACTGTTGGCAGGTGCTGCATCTGTTGGAGCAGGGCACGGGGTCAGTGCTGTGACTGCTAGTAAGTACTGTGACTGTTGGTAGGTGCAGTATCTGTTGGGAGTGAGGTCAGGGTCACAACTGTGACTGGTGGCGTGGGCAATCAGTAAGACTGTGACTGTTGGTAGTTGCTGTATCTGTTGGGAATGAGGTCTGGGTCAGTAGTGTGACTGTTGGGGAGGGGATCCGTAAGTACTGTGACTGTTGGGGTGGGGATCAGTAAGTACTGTGACTGTTGGGGTGGGGATCAGTAAGTACTGTGACTGTCGGTAGGTGCCGTATCTGTTGGGAGTGAGGTTAGGGTCAGTAGTGTGACTGTTGGGGTGGAGATCAGTAAGAACTGTGACTGTTGAGGTGGGGATCAGTAAGTACTGTGACTGTTGGTAGGTGCTGTATCTGTTGGGTCAGGGCTTGGGGTCAGTGCTGTGACTGATGGTAAGTACTGTGACTGTTGGTAGGTGCAGTATCTGTTGGGAGTGAGGTCAGGGTCACAATTGTGACTGGTGGAGTGGGCAATCAGTAAGACTATGACTGTTGTTAGTTGCTGTATCTGTTGGGAATGAGGTCAGGGTCAGTAGTCTGACTATTGGGGAGGGGATCAGTAAGTACTGTGACTGTCGGTAGGAGCTCTATCTGTTGGGAGTGAGGTTAGGGTCAGTAGTGTGACTGGGAGGAGGTCAGTAAGTACAGTGACAATTGGTAGGTGCTGTATCTGTTAGGGCAGGGCTCATGGTCAGTGACGTGACTTCTGGAGTGGGGATCAGTAAGTACTGTGACTGTTGGGGTGGGGATCAGTAAGTACTGTGACTGTTGCGATGGGGATCAGTAAGTACTGTGACTGTTTCAGTGGGGATCAGTAAGTACTGTGACTGTTGTGGTGTGGATCAGTAAGTACTGTGACTGTTAGGGTGGGGATCAGTAAGAACTGTGACTGTTGGGGTGGGGATCAGTAAGTACTATGACTGTTGGTAGGTGCTGTATCTGTCGGGAATGAGGTCAGGGTCACAACTATGACTGTTGGGGTGGGGCTCAGAAAGTACTGTGACTGTTGTTAGGTTCGGTATCTCTTGGGACTGAGGTCAGGGTCAGTACTGTGACTGTTGCTGTGGGGATCAGTAAGTACTGTGACTGTTGGGGTGGGGATCAGTAAGTACAGTGACTGTTGCTATTTTCTTTATCTGTAGGGGCAGTGCGTGGGGTCTGTGCCATGACTGTTGGGGTGGGGACCAGTAATAACTGTGACTGTTGGGGTGGAGATCAGTAAGTACTTTGACTGTTGGCAGGTGCTGTATCTGTTGGGAGTGAGGTCAGGGTCAGTAGTGTGACTTTTAGGGTGGGGATCAGAAAGTACTGTGACTGTTGGGGTGGGGATCAGTAAGTACTGTGACTGTTGGGAAGGGGATCAGTAAGTACTGTGACTGTTGGTAGGTGCTGTATCTATTGGGAGTGAGGTTAGAGTCAGTACTGTGACTCGGAGGAGATCATTAAGTGCAGTGACTATTGGTAGGTGCTGTATCTGTTGGGAATGAGGTCTGGGTCAGTAGTGAGACTGTTGGGGAGGGATCCGTAAGTACTGTGACTGTTGGGGTGGGGATCAGTAAGTACTGTGACTGTTGGGGTGGGGATCAGTAAGTACTGTGACTGTCGGTAGGTGCCGTATCTGTTGGGAGTGAGGTTAGGGTCAGTAGTGTGACTGGGAGGAGGTCAGTAAGAACTGTGACTGTTGGTAGGTGCTGTAACTTTTGGTGCAAAGATTGTGGTCAGTGCCATGGCTCCTGGAGTGGGGATCAGTAAGTACTGTGATTGTTAGGGTGGGGATCAGTAAGTACTGTGACTGTTGGGGTGGGGATCAGTAAGTACTGTGACTGTTGAGGTGGGGATCAATAAGTACTGTGACTGTTAGGGTGGGGATCAGTAAGTACTGTGAATGGGTGGAGGTCAGTAAGTAATGTGACTCTTGGTAGGTGCTGAGTCTGATGGGGCAAGGCTCGTGGTCAGTGCAGTGACTCCTGGAGTGGGGATCACTAAGTACTGTGAACGTTGGGGTGGGGATCAGTAAGTACTGTGACTGTTGCAGTGGGGATCAGTAAGTACTGTGATTGTTGAGGTGGGGATCAGTAAGTACTGTGACTGTTGCGGTGGGGATCAGTAAGTACTGTGACTGTTGGTAGGTGCTGTATCTGTTGAGAGTGAGGTTAGGGTCAGTAGTGTGACTGGGAGGAGGTCAGTAAGAACTGTGACTGTTGGTAGGTGCTGTATCTTTTGGGGCAGAGCTTGTGGTCAGTGCCGTGGCTCCTGGAGTGGGGATCAGTAAGTACTGTGATTGTTAGGGTGGGGATCAGTAAGTACTGTGACTGTTAGGATGGGGATCAGTAAGTACTGTGACTATTGGTAGGTGCTGAGTCTGATGGGGCAAGGCTCGTGGTCAGTGCTTGACTCCTGGAGTGGGGATCACTAAGTACTGTGACCGTTGGGGTGGGGATCAGTAAGTACTGTGACTGTTGCGGTGGGGATCAGTAAGTACTGTGATTGTTGAGGTGGGGATCAGTAAGTACTGTGACAGTTGCGGGGGGGATCAGTAACTACTGTGATTGTTGGGGTGGGGATCAGTAAATACTGTGACTGTTGGGGTGGGTATCAGTAAGACTGTGACTGTTGGAAGGTGCTGTATCTATTGAGATTGAGGTCAGGGTCAGTACCATGACTGTTGGGGTGGGGATCAGTAAGTACAGTGACTGTTGGGGTGGGGATCAGTAAGTATTGTGACTGTTGGAAGGTGCTGTATCTGTTGGTAGTGAGGTCAGGGTCAGTAGTGTGACTGTTGGGATGGGGATCAGTAAGTACTGTGACTGTTGGGGTGGGGATTAGTAAGTACTGTGACTGTTGGTAGGTGTTGTATCTGTTGGGGCAGGGCTCAGGGTCAGTGCTGTGACTGTTAGTAAGTACTGTGACTGTTGGTAGGTGCAGTATCTGTTGGGAGTGAGGTCAGGGTCACAACTGTGACTGGTGGCGTGGGCAATCAGTAAGACTGTGACTGTTGGTAGTTGCTGTATCTGTTGGGAATGAGGACAGGCTCAGTAGTGTGACTGTTGGGAAGGGGATCCGTAAGTACTGTGACTGTTGGGGTGGGGATCAGTAAGTACTGTGTCTGTTGGGGTGGGGATCAGTAAGTACTGTGACTGTCGGTACGTGCTGTATCTGTTGGGAGTGAGGTTAGGGTCAGTAGTGTGACTGGGAGGAGGTCAGTAAGAACTGTGACTGTTGGTAGGTGCTGTATCTTTTGGGGCAAAGCTTGTGGTCAGTGCCATGGCTCCTGGAGAGGGGATCACTAATTACTGTGATTGTTAGGGTGGGGATCAGTAAGTACTGTGACTGTTGGGGTGGGGATCAGTAAGTACTGTGACTGTTCGGGAGGGGATCAGTAAGTACTGTGAATGGGTGGAGGTCAGTAAGTACTGTGACAATTGGTAGGTGCTGAGTCTGATGGGGCAAGGCTCGTGGTCAGTGCCGTGACTCCTGGAGTGGGGATCACTAAGTACTGTGGCCGTTGGGGTGGGGATCAGTAAATACTGTGACTGTTGCAGTGGGGATCAGTAAGTACTGTGATTGTTGAGGTGGGGATCAGTAAGTACTGTGACAGTTGCGGTGGGGATCAGTAAGTACTGTGATTGTTGGGGTGGGGATCAGTAAGTACTGTGACTGTTGGTAGGTGCTGTATCTGTTGGGAGTGAGGTTAGGGTCAGTAGTGTGACTGGGAGGAGGTCAGTAAGAACTGTGACTGTTGGTAGGTGCTGTATCTTTTGGGGAAGAGCTTGTGGTCAGTGCCATGGTTCCTGGAGTGGGGATCAGTAAGTACTGTGGTTGTTAGGGTGGGGATCAGTAAGTACTGTGACTGCTGGGGTGGGGATCAGTAAGTACTGTGACTGTTGGGATGGGGATCGTAAGTACTGTGAATGGGTGGATGTCAGTAGTACTGTGACTATTGGTAGTGCTGAGTCTGATGGGGCAGGCTGGTGCTCAGTGCTTGACTCCTGGAGTGGGGATCACTAAGTACTGAGCCGTTGGGGTGGGGATCAGTAAGTACTGTGACTGGTGCGGTGGGGATCAGTAAGTACTGTGATTGTTGAGGTGGGGATCAGTGAAGTACTGTGACAGTTGGGAGTAGATCAGTAACTACTGTGATTGTTGGGGTGGGGATCAGTAAATACTGTGACTGTTGGGTGGGTATCAGTAAGACTGTGACTGTTGGTAGGTGCTGTATCTGTTGGGATTGAGGTCAGGGTCAGTACCATGACTGTTGGGGTGGGGAGCAGTAAGTACAGTGACTGTTGGGGTGGGGATCAGTAAGTATTGCGACTGTTGGTAGGTGCTGTATCTGTTGGTATTGAGGTCAGGGTCAGTAGTGTGACTGTTGGGATGGGGATAAGTAAGTACTGTGACTGTTGAGGTGGTGATCAGTAAGTACTGTGACTGTTGGGGTGGGGATTAGTAAGTACTGTGACTGTTGGTAGGTGTTGTATCTGTTGGGGCAGGGCACGGGGTCAGTGCTGTGACTGTTAGTAAGTACTGTATCTGTTGGGAGTGAGGTCAGGATCACAACTGTGACTGGTGGCGTGGGCAATCAGTAAGACTGTGACTGTTGGAAGTTGCTGTATCTGTTGGGAATGAGGTCAGGGTCAATAGTGTGACTGTTGGGAAGGGGGTCCGTACGTACTGGGACTGTTGGGGTGGGGATCAGTAAGTACTGTGACTGTAGGGGTGGGGCTCAGTAAGTACTGTGACTGTCGGTAGGTGCTGAATCTGTTGGGAGTGAGGTTAGGGTCAGAAGTGTGACTGGGAGGAGGTCATTAAGTACTTTGTCTGTTGGTAGGTGCTGTATCTGTTGGAGAAGGGCTTGTGATCAGTGCCGTGACTCCTAGAGAGGGGATCCGTAAGTACTGTGACTGTTGTGGTGGGGATCAGTAAGTACTTTGACTGTTGCGGAGGGGATCAGTAAGTACTGTGACTGTTGCGGTGGGGATCAGTAAGCACTGTGACTGTTGCGGTGGGGATCAGTAAGTACTGTTACTGTTGGGGTGGGGATCAGTAAGAACTGTGACTGTTGATAGGTTCTGTATCTGTTGGCACTGAGGTCAGGGTCAATACTGTGACTGTTGGGATGAGGATCAGTAAGAACTGTGACTGTTTGGGTGGGATCAGTAAGAACAGTGACTGTTGGGGTAGGGATCAGTAAGTACTGTGACTGTTGGTAGGTGCTGTATCTGTCGGGAATGAGGTCAGGGTCACAACTATGACTGTTGGGGTGGGGCTCAGTAAGTACTGTGACTGTTGTTAGGTTCGGTATCTGTTGGGACTGAGGTCAGGGTCAGTACTGTGACTGTTGGTGTCGGGATCAGTAAGTACTGTGATTGTTGAGGTGGGGATCAGTAAGTACTGTGACTGTGGCAGTGGGGATCAGTAAGTATTGTGATTGTTGAGGTGGGGATCAGTAAGTACTGTGACAGTTGTGGTGGGGATCAGTAACTACTGTGATTGTTGGGGTGGGGATCAGTAAGTACTGTGACTGTTGGGGTGGGTATCAGTAAGACTGTGACTGTTGGTAGGTGCTGTATCTGTTGGGATTGAGGTCAGGTTCAGTACCATGACTGTTGGGGTGGGGATCAGTAAGTACAGTGACTGTTGGGGAGGGGATCAATTAGTATTGTGACTGTTGGTAGGTGTTGTATCTGTTGGTAGTGAGGTCAGGGTCAGTAGTGTGACTGTTGGGATGGGGATCAGTAAGTACTGTGACTGTTGGGGTGGAGATCAGTAAGAACTGTGACTGTTGAGGTGGGGATCAGTAAGTAATGTGAATGTTGGGGTGAGGATTAGTAAGTACTGTGACTGTTGGTAGGTGTTGTATCTGTTGGGGCAGGGAACAAGGGTCAGTGCTGTGACTGTTAGTAGGTACTGTGACTGTTGGTAGGTGCAGTATCTGTTATGAGTGAGGTCAAGGATCACAACTGTGACTGGTGGCGTGGGCAATCAGTAAGACTGTGACTGCTGGAAGTTGCTGTATCTGTTGGGAATGAAGTCAGGGTCAAAAGTGTGACTGTTGGGGAGGGGGTCCGTAAGTACTGTGACTGTTGGGGTGGAGATCAGTAAGTACTGTGACTGTAGGCGTGGGGATCAGTAAGTACTGTGTCTGTCGGTAGGTGCTGAATCTATTGGGAGTGAGGTTAGGGTCAGTAGTGTGACTGGGAGGAGGTCATTAAGTACTTTGACTGTTGGTAGGTGCTGTATCTGTTGGGGCAGGGCTCGTTATCAGTGCCGTGACTCCTGGAGAGGGGATCAGTAAGTATTGTGATTGTTAGGGTGGGGATCAATAATTACTGTGACTGTTGGGGTGTGGATCAGTAAGTACTGTGACTGTTAGGGTGGGGATCAGTAAGTACTGTGACTGTTAGGGTGGGGATCAGTAAGTACTGTGAATGGGTGGAGGTCAGTAAGTACTGTGACTATTGGAAGGTGCTGAGACTGTTGGGGCAAGGCTCGTGGTCAGTGCCGTGACTCCTGGAGTGGGGATCACTAAGTACTGTGACCATTGGGGTGGGGATCAGTAAGTACTGTGACTGTTGCGGTGGGGATCAGTAAGCACTGTGATTGTTGGAGAGGGGATCAGTAAGTACTGTGACTGTTGGGGTGGGTATCAGTAAGACTGTGACTGTTGGTAGGTGCTGTATCTGTTGGGAGTGAGGTCAGGGTCTGTACCATGACTGTTCGGGTGGGGATCAGTAAGTACACTGACTATTGGGGTGGGGATCAGTAAGTACTGTGACTGTTGGCAGGTGCTGTATCTGTTGGGGCAGGGCACGGGGTCAGTGCTGTGACTGTTAGTAAGTACTGTGACTGTTGGTAGGTGCAGTATCTGTTGGGAGTGAGGTCAGGGTCACAACTGTGACTGGTGGCATGGGCAATCAGTAAGACTGTGACTGTTGGTAGTTGCTGTATCTGTTGGGAATGAGGTCAGGGTCAGTAGTGTGACTGTTGGGGAGGGGATCAGTAAGTACTGTGACTGTTGGGGTGGGGATCAGTAAGTACTGTGACTGTCGGTAGGTGCTGTATCTGTTGGGAGTGAGGTTAGGGTCAGTAGTGTGACTGGGAGGAGGTCAGTAAGAACTGTGACTGTTGGTAGGTGCTGTATCTTTTGGGGCAAAGCTTGTGGACAGTGCCGTGGCTCCTGGAGTGGGGATCAGTAAGTACTGTGATTGTTAGGGTGGGGATCAGTAAGTACTGTGACTGTTGGGGTGGGGATCAGTAAGTACTGTGACTGTTGGGGTGGGGATCAGTAAGTACTGTGACTGTCGGTAGGTGCTGTATCTGTTGGGAGTGAGGTTAGGGTCAGTAGTGTGACTGGGAGGAGGTCAGTAAGAACTGTGACTTTTGGTAGGTGCTGTATCTTTTAGGGCAAAGCTTGTGGTCAGTGCCGTGGCTCCTGGAGTGGGGATCAGTAAGTACTGTGATTGTTACGGTGGGGATCAGTAAGTACTGTGACTGTTGGGGTGGGGATCAGAAAGTACTGTGACTGTTGGGTTGGGGATCAATAAGTACTGTGACTGTTATGGAGGGGATCAGTAAGTACTGTGAATGGGTGGAGGTCAGTAAGTACTGTGACTATTGGTAGGTGCTGAGTCTATTGGGGCAAGGCTCGTGGTCAGTGCCGTGACTCCTGGAGTGGGGATCACTAAGTACTGTGACCGTTGGGGTGGGGATCAGTAAGTACTGTGACTGTTGTAGTGGGGATCAGTAAGTACTGTGATTGTTGAGGTGGGGATCAGTAAGTACTGTGACAGATGCGGGGGGGATCAGTAAGTATTGTGATTGTTGGGGTGGGGATCAGTAAGTAGTGTGACTGTTGCGGTGGGGATCAGTAAGTACTGTGACTGTTGGTATGTGCTGTATCTGTTGGGAGTGAAGTTAGGGTCAGTAATGTGACTGGGAGGAGGTCAGTAAGAACTGTGACTGTTGGTATGTGCTGTATCTTTTGGGGCAGAGCTTGTGGTCAGTGCCGTGGCTCCTTGAGTGGGGATCAGTAAGTACTGAGATTGTTAGGGTGGGGATCAGTAAGTACTGTGACTGTTGGGGTGGGGATCAGTAAGTACTGTGACTGTTGGGGTGGGGATCAGAAAGTACTGTGACTGTTAGGATGGGGATCAGTAAGTACTGTGAATGGGTGGCGGTCAGTAAGTACTGTGACTATTGGTAGGTGCTGAGTCTGATGGGGCAAGGCTCGTGGTCAGTGCTTGACTCCTGGAGTGGGGATCACTAAGTACTGTGACCATTGGGGTGGGGATCAGTAAGTACTGTGACTGTTGCGGTGGGGATCAGTAAGTACTGTGATTGTTGAGGTGGGGATCAGTAAGTACTGTGACAGTTGCGGGGGGGATCAGTAACTACTGTGATTGTTGTGGTGGGGATCAGTAAATACTGTGACTGTTGGGGTGGGTATCAGTAAGACTGTGACTGTTGGTAGGTGCTGTATCTGTTGGTAGTGAGGTCCGGGTCAGTAGTGTGACTGTTGGGATGGGGATCAGTAAGTATTGTGACTGTTGAGGTGGGAATCAGAAAGTACTGTGACTGTTGGGGTGGGGATTAGTAAGTACAGTGACTGTTGGAGTGGGGATCAGAAAGTATTGTGACTGTTGGTAGGTGCTGTATCTGTTGGTAGTGAGGTCAGGGTCAGTAGTGTGACTGTTGGGATGGGGATCAGTAAGTACTGTGACTGTTGAGGTGGGGATCAGTAAGTACTGTGACTGTTGGGGTGGGGATTAGTAAGTACAGTGACTGTTGGTAGGTGTTGTATCTGTTGGGGCAGGGCTAGGGGTCAGTGCTGTGACTGTTAGTAAGTACTGTGACTGTTGGTAGGTGCAGTATCTATTGGGAGTGAGGTCAGGGTCACAACTGTCACTGGTGGCATGGGCAATCAGTAATACTGTGACTGATGGAAGTTGCTGTATCTGTTGGGAATGAGGTCAGGGTCAATAGTGTGACTGTTGGGGAGAGGGTCCGTAAGTACTGGGACTGTTGGGGTGGGGATCAGAAAGTACTGTGACTGTAGGGGTGGGGCTCATTAAGTACTGTGACTGTCGGTAGGTGCTTAATCTGTTGGGAGTGAGGTTAAGGTCAGAAGTGTGACTGGGAGGAGGTCATTAAGTACTTTGACTGTTGGTAGGTGCTGTATCTGTTGGGGCAGGGCTCGTGATCAGTGCCGTGACTCCTGGAGAGGGGATTAGTGAGTACTGTGACTGTTGGGGTGTTGATCAGTAAGTACTTTGACTGTTGCGGAGAGGATCAGTAAGTACTGTGACTGTTGCGGTGGGGATCAGTAAGCACTGTGACAGTTATGGTGGGGATCAGTAAGTACTGTTACTGTTGGGGTGGGGATCAGTAAGAACTGTGACTGTTGGTAGGTTCTGTATCTGTTGGGAATGAGGTCAGGGTCACAACTATGACTGTTGGGGTGGGGCTCAGTAAGTACTGTGACTGTTGTTAGGTTCAGTATCTGTTGGGACTGAGGTCAGGGTCAGTACTGTGACTGTTGGTGTGGGGATCAGTAAGTACTGTGATTGTTGAGGTCAGGATAAGTAAGTACTGTGACCGTTGTGGTGGGGATCAGTAACTACTGTGATTGTTGGGGTGGGGATCAGTAAGTACAGTGACTGTTGGGAAGGGGATCAGTTAGTACTGTGACTGTTGGTAGGTGCTGTATCTGTTGGTGGTGAGGTCAGGGTCAGTAGTGTGACTGTTGGGATGGGGATCAGTAAGTACTGTGACTGTTGGGGTGGAGATCAGTAAGAACTGTGACTGTTGAGGTGGGGATCAGTAAGTACTGTGAATGTTGGAGTGGGGATTAGTAAGTACTGTGACTGTTGGTAGGTGTTGTATCTGTTGGGGCAGGGCTCGGGGTCAGTGCTGTGACTGTTATTAAGTACTGTGACTGTTGGTAGGTGCAGTATCTGTTGGGAGTGAGGTCAGGATCACAACTGTGACTGGTGGCGTGGGCAATCAGTAAGACTGTGACCATTGGAAGTTGCTGTGTCTGTTGGGAATGAAGTCCGGGTCAAAAGTGTGACTGTTGGGGAGGGGGTCCGTAAGTACTGTGACTGTTGTGGTGGGGATCAGTAAGTACTGTGACTGTAGGTGTGGGGATCAGTAAGTACTGTGACTGTAGGGATGGGGATCAGTAAGTACTGTGTCTGTTGGGGTGGGGATCAGTAAGTACTGTGAATGTTGGAGTGGGGATTAATAAGTACTGTGACTGTTGGTAGGTGTTGTATCTGTTGGGGCAGGGCTCGGGGTCAGTGCTGTGACTGTTATTAAGTACTGTGACTGTTGGTAGGTGCAGTATCTGTTGGGAGTGAGGTCAGGATTACAACTGTGACTGGTGGCGTGGGCAATCAGTAAGACTGTGACCATTGGAAGTTGCTGTATCTGTTGGGAATGAAGTCCGGGTCAAAAGTGTGACTGTTGGGGAGGGGGTCCGTAAGTACTGTGACTGTTGGGGTGGGGATCAGTAAGTACTGTGACTGTAGGGATGGGGATCAGTAAGTACTGTGTCTGTCGGTAGGTGCTGAATCTATAGGGAGTGAGGTTAGGGTCAGTAGTGTGACTGGTAGGAGGTCATTAAGTACTTTGACTGTTGGTAGGTGCTGTATCTGATGGGGCAGGGCTCGTGATCAGTGCCGTGACTCCTGGAGAGGGGATCAGTAAGTACTGTGACTGTTGGGGTGAGGATCAGTAAGTACTGTGACTGTTGCAGAGGGGATCAGTAAGTACTGTGACTGTTGCGGTTTTGATCTGTAAGCACTGTGACTGTTGCGGTGGGGATCAGTAAGTACTGTGACTGTTGGGGTGGGGATCAGTAAGTACTGTGACTGTCGGTAGGTGCTGCATCTGTCGGGAATGATGTCAGGGTAACAACTATGACTGTTGGGGTGGGGCTCAGTAAGTACTGTGACTGTTGGGGTGGGGATCAGTAAGAACTGTGACTGTTTGTGGGTTCTGTAACTGTTGGGACTGAGGTCAGGGTCAATACTGTGACTGTTGGGGTGAATATCAATAAGAACTGTGACTGTTGGGGTGGGATCAGTAAGAACTGTGACTGTTGGGGTGGAGATCAGTAAGTACTATGACTGTTGGTAGGTGCTGTATCTGTCGGGAATGAGGTCAGGGTCACAACTATGACTGTTGGGGTGGGGCTCAGTAAGTACTGTGACTGTTATTAGGTTTGGTATCTGTTGGGACTGAGGTCAGGGTCAGTACTGTGACTGTTGGTGTGGGGATCAGAAAGTACTGTGACTGTTGGGGTGGGGATCTGTAAGTACTGTGACTGTTGCTATTTTCTTTATCTGTAGTTGCAGTTCGCGAGTGCTGTTCCATGACTGTTGGGGTGGGGATCAGTCAATAACTGACTGTTGGGGTGGAGATAGTAAGTACTGTGACTGTTGGGGTGGGGATCAGTAAGTACTGTGACTGTTGGGGTGGGGATTATTAAGTACAGTGACTATTGGTAGGTGTGTATCTGTTGGGGCAGGGCTTCGTGGTCAGTGCCGTGGCTCCTGGAGTGGGGATCAGTAAGTACTGTGACTGTTAGGGTGCGGATCAGTAAGTACTGTGACTGTTAGGGTGGGGATCAGTAAGTACTGTGAATGGGTGGAGGTCAGTAAGTACTGTTACTATTGGTAGGTGCTGAGTCTGTTGGGGCAAGGCTCGTGGTCAGTGCCGTGACTCCTGGAGTGGGGATCACTAAGTACTATGACCATTGGGGTGGGGATCAGTAAGTACTGTGACTGTTGCGGTGGGGATCAGTAAGTACTGTGACTGTTGGGGTCGGTATCAGTAAAACTGTGACTGTTGGTAGGTGCTGTAACTGTTGGGAGTGAGGTCAGGGTCAGTACCATGACTGTTGGGGTGGGGATCAGTAAGTACACTGACTGTTGGGATGGGGATCAGTAAGTACTGTGACTGTTGGTAAAGTGCTGTATCTGTTGGGAGTGAGGTCAGGGTCAGTAGTGTGACTGTTGGGGTGGGGATCAGTAAGTACTGTGACTGTTGAGGTGGGGATCAGTAAGTTCTGTGACAGTTGGCTGGGGATCAGTAAGTACTGTGACTGTTGGTAGGTGCTGTATCTGTTGGGGCAGGGCTCGGGGTCAGTGCTGTGACTGTTAGTAAGTACTGTGACTGTTGGTAGGTGCAGTATCTTTTGGGAGTGAGGTCAGGGTCACAACTGTGACTGGTGGATTGTGCAATCAGTAAGACTGTGACTGTTGGTAGTTGCTGTATCTGTTGGGAATGAGGTCAGGGTTAGTAGTGTGACTGTTGGGGAGGGGTTCCGTAAGTACTTTGACTTTTGGGGTGGGGATCAGTAAGTACTGTGACTGTTGGGGTGGGGATCAGTAAGTACTGTGACTGTCGGTAGGTGCTGTATCTGTTGGGAGTGAGGTTAGGGTCAGTGGTGTGACTGGGAGGAGGTCAGTAAGAACTGTTACTGTTGGTAGGTTCTGTATCTTTTGGGGCAAAGCTTGTGCTCAGTGCCATGGCTCCTGGAGTGGGGATCAGTAAGTACTGTTATTGTTAGGGTGGGGATCAGTAAGTACTGTGACTGTTGGGGTGGGGATCAGTAAGTAGTGTGACTGTTGCAGTGGGGATCAGTAAGTACTGTGACTGTTAGGGTGGGGATCAGTTAGTACTGAGAATGGGTGAAGGTCAGTAAGTACTATGACTAATTGGTAGGTGCTGAGTCTGATGGGGCAAGGCTCGTGGTCAGTGCCGTGACTCCTGGAGTGGGGATCATTAAGTACTGTGACCGTTGGGGTGGGGATCAGTAAGTACTGTGACTGTTGCGGTGGGGATCAGTAAGTACTGTGATTGTTGGGGAGGGGATCAGTAAGTACTGTGACTGTTGGGGTGGGTATCAGTAGGACTGTGACTGTTGGTAGGTGCTGTATCTGTTGGGAGTGAGGTCAGGGTCAGTACCATGACTGTTGGGGTGGGGATCAGTAAGTACACTGACGTTTGGGGTGGGTATCAGTAAGTACTGTGACTGTTGGTAAGTGCTGTATCTGTTGTAAGTGAGGTCAGGGTCAGTAGTGTGACTGTTGGGTTGGGGATCAGTAAATACTGTGACTGTTGGGGTGGGGATCATTACGTACTGTGACTGTTGCGGAGGGTATCAGTAAGTACTGTGACTGTTGCGGTGGGGTTCAGTAAGCACTGTGACTGTTGCGGTGGGGATAAGTAAGTACTGTGACTGTTGGGGTGGGGATCAGTATGTACTGTGACTGTTGGTAGGTGCTGCATCTGTCGGGAATGAGGTCAGGGTCACAACTATGACTGTTGGGGTGGGGCTCAGTAAGTATTGTGACTGTTGTTAGGTTCTGTATCTGTTGGGACTGAGTTCAGGGTCAATACTGTGACTGTTGGGGTGAGGATCAGTAAGTACTGTTACTGTTGGGGTGGGGATCAGTAAGAACTGTGACTGATGTTATGTTCGGTATCTGTTGGGACTGAGGTCAGGGTTAGTACTGTGACTGTTGGTGTGGGGATCAGTAAGTACTGTGACTGTTGGGGTGGGGATCAGTAAGTACTGTGACTGTTGCTATTTTCTTTATCTGTAGTTGCAGTGCGTGAGGTCTGTGCCATGACTGTTGCGGTGGGGATCAGTAATAACTGTGACTGTTGGGGTGGAGATCACTAAGTACTGTGACAGTTGGCAGGTGCTGTATCTGTTGGGAGTGAGGTCAGGGTCAGTAGTGTGACTTTTAGGGTGGGGATCAGTAAGTAGTGTGACTGTTGGGGTGGGGATCAGTAAGTACTGTGACTGTTGGTAGGTGCTGTATCTACTGGGAGTGAGGTTAGGGTCAGTACTGTGACTGGGTGGAGGTCATTAAGTGCAGTGACTATTGGTAGGTGCTGTATCTTTTGGGACAAAGCTCGTGGTTAGTGCCGTGGCTCCTGGAGTGTGGATCAGTAAGTACTGTGATTGTTAGGGTGGGGATAAGTAAGTACTGTTACTGTTGGGGTGTGGATCAGTAGGTACTGTGACTGTTGGGGTGGGGATCAGTAAGTACTGTGACTGTTAGGGTGGGGATCAGTAAGTACTGTGAATATTTGGAGGTCAGTAAGTACTGTGACTATTGGTAGGTGCTGAGTCTGTTGGGGCAAGGCTCGTGGTCAGTGCCGAGACTCCTGGAGTGGGTATCACTAAGTACTGTGACTGTTGGGGTGGGGATCATTAGAACTGTGACTGTTGCGGTGGGTATCAGTAAGTACTGTGACTGTTGATGTGGGGATCAGTAAGTACTGTTACTGTTGGGGTGGGTATCAGTAGAACTGTGACTGTTGGTAGGTGCTGTATCTGTTGGGAGTGAGGTCAGGGTCAGTACCATGACTGTTGGGGTGAGTATCAGTAAGTACACTGACTGTTGGGGTTGGGATCAGTAAGTACTGTGACTGTTGGTAGGTGTTGTATCTGTTGGGAGTGAGGTCAGGGTCAGTAGTGTGACAGTTGGGGTGGGGATCAGTAAGTACTGTGACTGTTGAGGTGGGGATCACTAAGTACTGTGACTGTTGGGGTGGGGATCAGTAAGTACTGTGACTGTTGTTTGGTGCTGTATCTGTTGGGGCAGGGCTCGGGGTCAATGCTGTGACTGTTATTAAGTACTGTGATTGTTGGTAGGTGCAGTATCTGTTGGGAGTGAGGTCAGGGTCAGAACGGTGACTGGTGGCGTGGGCAATCAGTAAGACTGTGACTATTGGTAGTTGCTGTATCTGTTGGGAATGAGGTCAGGGTCAGTAGTGTGACTGTTGGGGACGGGTTCCGTAAGTACTGTGACTGTTGGAGTGGGGATCAGTAAGTACTGTGACTGTTGGGGTGGGGATCAGTAAGTACTGTGACTGTCGGTAGGTGCTGTATCTGTTGGGAGTGATGTTAGGGTCAGTAGTGTGACTGGGAGGAGGTCAGTAAGAACTGTGAGAGTTGGTAGGTGCTGTATCTTTTGGGGCAAAGCTTGTGGTCAGTGCCGTGGCTCCTGGAGTGGGGATCAGTAAGTTCTGAGAATGTTAGGGTGGGGATCAATAAGTACTGTGACTGTTAGGGTGGGGATCAGTAAGTACTGTGACTGTTGGGGTTGGGATCAGTAAGTACTGTGAATGGGTGCAGGTCAGTAAGTACTGTGACTATTTTTAGGTGCTGAGTCTGATGGGGCAAGGCTCGTGGTCAGTGCCGTGACTCCTGGAGTGGGGGATCACTAAGTACTGTGACCGTTGGGGTGGGGATCAGTAAGTACTGAGACTGTTGCTGTGGGATCAGTAAGTACTGTGATTGTTGAGGTGGGATCAGTAAGTACTGTGACAGTTGCGGTGGGGATCAGTAAGTACTGTGATTGTTGGGGTGGGGATCAGTAAGTACTGTGACTGTTGGTAGGTGCTGTATCTGTTGGGGTGAGGTTAGGTCAGTAGTGTGACTGGGAGGTCAGTAAGCACTGTGACTGTTGGTAGGTGCTGTATCTGATGGGGTGGAGGGGCTTGTGGTCAGTGCTTGACTCCTGGAGTGGGGATCACTAAGTACTGTGACCGTTGGGGTGGGGATCAGTAAGTACTATGACTGTTACGGTGGGGATCAGTAAGTACTGTGATTGTTGAGGTGGGGATCAGTAAGTACTGTGACAGTTGCGGGGGGGATCAGTAACTACTGTGATTGTTGGGGTGGGGATCAGTAAATACTGTGACTGTTGGGGTGGGTATCAGTAAGACTGTGACCGTTGGTAGGTGCTGTATCTATTGGGATTGAGGTCAGGGTCAGTTCCATGACTGTTGGGGTGGGGATCAGTAAGTACAGTGACTGTTGGGGTGGGGATCAGTAAGTATTGTGACTGTTGGTAGGTGCTGTATCTGTTGGTAGTGAGGTCAGGGTCAGTAGTGTAACTGTTGGGATGGGGATCAGTAAGTACTGTGACTGTTGGGGTGGGGATTAGTAAGTACTGTGACTGTTGGTGGGTGTGTACTGTGACTGTTGGTAGGTGTTGTATCTGTTGGGGCAGGGACGGGGTCAGTGCTGTGACTGTTAGGTAGGTGCAGTATCTGTTGGGAGTGAGGTCAGGGGTCACAACTGTGACTGGTGGCGTGGGCAATCAGTAAGACTGTGACTGTTGGTAGTTGCTGTATCTGTTGGGAATGAGGACAGGGTCAGTAGGGTGACTGTTGGGGAGGGGATCCGTAAGTACTGTGACTGTTGGGGTGGGGATCAGTAAGTACTGTGACTGTTGGGGTGGGGATCAGTAAGTACTGTGACTGTCGGTACGTGCAGTATCTGTTGGGAGTGAGGTTAGGGTCAGTAGTGTGACTGGGAGGAGGTCAGTAAGAACTGTGACTGTTGGTAGGTGCTGTATCTTTTGGGGCAAAGCTTGTGGTCAGTGCCGTGGCTCCTGGAGAGGGGATCAGTAATTACTGTGATTGTTAGGGTGGGGATCAGTAAGTTCTGTGACTGTTGGGTTGGGGATCAGTAAGTACTGTGACTGTTCGGGTGGGGATCAGTAAGTACTGTGAATGGGTGGAGGTCAGTAAGTACTGTGACAATTGGTAGGTGCTGAGTCTGATGGGGCAAGGCTCGTGGTCAGTGCGTGACTCCTGGAGTGGGGATCACTAATGTACTGTGCCGTTGGGGTGGGGATCAGTAAATACTGTGACTGTTGCAGTGGGGATCAATAAAGTACTGTGATTGTTGAGGTGGGGATCAGTAAGTACTGTGACAGTTGCGGTGCGGATCAGTATGTACTGTGATTGTTGGGGTGGGGATCAGTAAGTACTGTGACTGTTGCGGTGGGGATCAGTAAGTACTGTGACTGTTGGTTGGTGCTGTATCTGTTGGGAGAGAGGTTAGGGTCAGTAGTGTGACTGGGAGGAGGTCAGTAAGAACTGTGACTGTTGGTAGGTACTGTATCTTTTGGGGCAGAGCTTGTGGTGAGTGCCATGGCTCCTGGAGTGGGGATCAGTAAGTACTGTGATTGTTAGGGTGGGGATCAGTAAGTACTGTGACTGTTGGGGTGGGGATCAGTAAGTACTGTGACTGTTAGGATGGGGATCAGTAAGTACTGTGAATGGGTGGAGGTCAGTAAGTACTGTGACTATTGGTAGGTGCTGAGTCTGATGGGGCAAGGCTCGTGGTCAGTGCTTGACTCCTGGAGTGGGGATCACTAAGTACTGTGACTGTTGGGGTGGGGATCAGTAAGTACTGTGACTGTTGCGGTGGGAATCAGTAAGTACTGTGATTGTTGTGGTGGGGATCAGTAAGTACTGTGACAGTTGCGGGGGAGATCAGTAACTACTGTGATTGTTGGGGTGGGGATCAGTAAATACTGTGACTGTTGGGGTGGATATCAGTAAGACTGTGACTGTTGGTAGATGCTGTATCTGTTGGGATTGAGGTATGGGTCAGTACCATGACTGTTGGGGTGGGGATCAGTTAGTACAGTGACTGTTGGGGTGGGGATCAGTAAGTATTGTGACTGTTGGTAGGTGCTGTATCTGTTGGTATTGAGGTCAGGGTCAGTAGTGTGACTGTTGGGATGGGGATCAGTAAGTACTGTGACTGTTGAGGTGGTGATCAGTAAGTACTGTGACTGTTGGGGTGGGGATTAGTAAGTACTGTGACTGTTGGTAGGTGTTGTATCTGTTGGGGCAGGGCACGGGGTCAGTGCTGTGACTGTTAGTAAGTACTGTGACTGTTGGTAGGTGCAGTATCTGTTGGGAGTGAGGTCAGGATCACAACTGTGACTGGTGGCGTGGGCAATCAGTAAGACTGTGACTGTTGGAAGTTGCTGTATCTGTTGGGAATGAGGTCAGAGTCAATAGTGTGACTGTTGGGGAGGGGGTCCGTACGTACTGGGACTGTTGGGGTGGGGATCAGTAAGAACTGTGACTGTTAGGGTGGGATCAGTAAGAACTGTGACTGTTGGGCTGGGGATCAGTAAGTACTATGACTGTTGGTAGGTGCTGTATCTGTCGGGAATGAGGTCAGGTTCACAACAATGACTGTAGGGGTGGGGCTCAGTAAGTACTGTGACTGTTGTAATGTTCGGTATCTGTTGGGACTGAGGTCAGGGTTAGTACTGTGACTGTTGGTGTGGGGATCAGTAAGTACTGTGACTGTTGGGGTGGGGATCAGTAAGTACTGTGACTGTTGCTATTTTCTTTATCTGTAGTTGCAGTGCGTGAGGTCTGTGCCATGACTGTTGGGGTGGGGATCAGTAATAACTGTGACTGTTGGGCTGGAGATCACTAAGTACTGTGACTGTTGGCAGGTGCTGTATCTGTTGGGAGTGAGGTCAGGGTCAGTAGTGTGACTTTTAGGGTGGGGATCAGTAAGTAGTGTGACTGTTGGGGTGGGGATCAGTAAGTACTGTGACTGTTAGTAGGTGCTGTATCTATTGGGAGTGAGGTTAGGGTCAGTACTGTGACTGGGTGGAGGTCATTAAGTGCAGTGACTATTGGTAGGTGCTGTATCTTTTGGGGCAAAGCTCGTGGTTAGTGCCGTGGCTCCTGGAGTGTGGATCAGTAAGTTCTGTGATTGTTAGGTTGGGGATCAGTAAGTACTGTGACTGTTGGGGTGTGGATCAGTAAGTACTGTGACTGTTGGGGTGGGGATCAGTAAGTACTGTGACTGTTAGGGTGGGAATCAGCAAGTACTGTGAATGTTTGGAGGTCAGTAAGTACTGTGACTATTGGTAGGTGCAGAGTCTGTTGGGGCAAGGCTCGTGGTCAGTGCCGAGACTCCTGGAGTGGGGATCACTAAGTACTGTTACTGTTGGGGTGGGGATCATTAGAACTGTGACTGTTGCGGTGGGGATCAGTAAGTACTGTGACTGTTGATGTGGGGATCAGTAAGTACTGTGACAGTTGGGGTGGGGATCAGTAACCACTGTGATTGTTGGGGAGTGGATCAGTAAGTACTGTGACTGTTGGGGTGGGTATCAGTAAGACTGTGACTGTTGGTAGGTGCTGTATCTGTTGGGAGTGAGGTCAGGGTCAGTACCATGACTGTTGGGGTGGGGATCAGTAAGTACACTGACTGTTGGGGTTGGGATCAGTAAGTACTGTGACTGTTGGTAGGTGTTGTATCTGTTGGGAGTGAGGTCAGGGTCAGTAGTGTGACTGTTGGGGTGGGGATTAGTAAGTACTGTGACTGTTGAGGTGGGGATCAGTAAGTACTGTGACTGTTGGGGTGGGGATCAGTAAGTAATGTGACTGTTGGTAGGTGCTGTATCTGTTGGGGCAGGGCTCGGGGTCAGTGCTGTGACTGTTAGTAAGTACTGTGATTGTTGGTAGGTGCAGTATCTGTTGGGAGTGAGGTCAGGGTCTCAACGGTGACTGGTGGTGTGGGCAATCAGTAAGACTGTGACTGTTGGTAGTTGCTGTATCTGTTGGGAATGAGGTCAGGGTCAGTAGTGTGACTGTTGGGGAGGGGTTCCGTAAGTACTGTGACTGTTGGAGTGGGGATCAGTAAGAACTGTGACTGTTGGGGTGGGGATCAGTAAGTAGTGTGACTGTCGGTAGGTGCTGTATCTGTTGGGAGTGAGTTTAGGGTCAGTAGTGTGACTGGGAGGAGGTCAGTAAGAAATGTGACAGTTGGTAGGTGCTGTATCTTTTGGGGCAAAGCTTGTGGTCAGTGCCGTGGCTCCTGGAGTGGGGATCAGTAAGTTCTGTGATTATTATGGTGGGGATCAGTAAGTACTGTGACTGTTAAGGTGGGGATCAGTAAGTACTGTGACTGTAGGGGTTGGGATCAGTAAGTACTGTGACTGTTAGGGTGGGGATCAGTAAGTACTGTGAATGGGTGGAGGTCAGTAAGTACTGTGACTATTGGTAGGTGCTGAGTCTGATGGGGCAAGGCTCGTAGTCAGTGCCGTGACTCCTGGAGTGGGGGATCACTAAGTACTGTGACCGTTGGGGTGGGGATCAGTAAGTACTGTGACTGTTGCGGTGGGGATAAGTAAGTACTGTGATTGTTGAGGTGGGGATCAGTAAGTACTGTGACAGTTGAGGTGGGGATCAGTAAGTACTGTGATTGTTGGGGTGGGGATCAGTAAGTACTGTGACTGTTGGGGTGGGTATCAGAAAGACTGTGACTGTTGGTAGGTGCTGTATCTGTTGGGATTGAGGTCAGGGTCAGTACCATGACTGTTGGGGTGGGGATCAGAAAGTACAGTGACTGTTGGGGTGGGGTTCAGTAAGTTTTTGTGACTGTTGGTAGGTGCTGTATATGTTGGTAGTGAGGTCAGGCTCAGTAGTGTGACTGTTGGGGTGGGGATCAGTAAGTACTGTGACTGTTCGGATGGGGATTAGTTAGTACTGTGACTGTTGGTAGATGTTGTATCTGTTGGGGCAGGGCTCGGGGTCAGTGCTGTGACTGTTAGTAAGTACTGTGACTGTTGGTAGGTGTAGTATCTGTTGGGAGTGAGGTCAGGGTCACAACTGTGACTGGTGGCGTGGGCAATCAGTAAGACTGTGACTGTTGGTAGATGCTGTATCTGTTGGGAATGAGGTCAGGGTCAGTAGTGTGACTGATGGGGAGGGGCTCCGTAAGTACTGTGACTGTTGGGGTGGGGATCAGTAAGTACTGTGACTATTGGGGTGGGGATCAGTAAGTACTGTGACTGTCGGTAGGTGCTGTATCTGTTGGGAGTGAGGTTAGGGTCAGTAGTGTTACTGGGAGTAGGTCAGTAAGAACTGTGACTGTTGGTAGGTGCTGTATCTTTTGGGGCAAAGCTTGTGGTCAGTGCCGTGGCTCCTGGAGTGGGGATCAGTAAGTACTGTGATTGTTAGGGTGGGGATCAGTAAGCACTGTGACTGTTGGGGTGGGGATCAGTAAGTACTGTGACTGTTGGGGTGTGGATCAATAAGTACTGTGACTGTTAGGGGGGATCAGTAAGTACTGTGAATGGGTGGAGGTCATTAAGTACTGTGACTCTTGGTAGGTGCTGAGTCTGATGGGGCAAGGCTCGTGGTTAGTGCGTGACTCCTGGAGTGGGGATCACTAAGTACTGTGAACGTTGGGGTGGGGATCAGTAAGTACTGTGACTGTTGCATTGGGAATCAGTAAGTACTGTGATTGTTGAGGAGGGGGGATCAGTAAGTACTGTGACAGTTGCGGTGGGGATCAGTAAGTACTGTGATTGTTGGGGTGGGGATCAGTAAGTACTGTGACTGTTGCGGTGGGGATTAGTAAGTACTGTGACTGTTGGTAGGGGCTGTATCTGTTGAGAGTGAGGTTACGGTCAGTAGTGTGACCAGGAGGAGGACAGTAAGAACTGTGACTGTTGGTAGGTGCTGTATCTTTGGGGCAGAGCTTGTGGTCAGTTCCGTGGCTCCTGGAGCGTGGATCAGTAAGTACTGTGATTGTTAGGGTGGGGATCAGTAAGTACTGTGACTGTTGGGGTGGGGATCAGTAAGTACTGTGAGTATTTGTAGGTGCTGAGTCTGATGGGGCAAGGCTCGGGGTCAGTGCTTGACTCCTGGAGTGGGGATCACTAAGTACTGTGACCGTTGGGGTGGGTATCAGTAAGTACTGTAACTGTTGCGGTGGGGATCAGTAAGTACTGTGATTGTTGAGGTGGGGATCAGTAAGTACTGTGACAGTTGCGGGGGAGATCAGTAACTACTGTGATTGTTGGGGTGAGGATCAGTAAATACTGTGACTGTTGTGGTGGGTATCAGTAAGACTGTGACTGTTGGTAGGTGCTGTATCTGTTGGGATTGAGGTCAGGGTCAGTACCATGACTGTTGGGGTGGGGATCAGTAAGTACAGTGACTGGTGGGGTGGGGATCAGTAAGTATTGTGACTGTTGGTAGGTGCTGTATCTGTTGGTATTGAGGTCAGGGTCAGTAGTGTGACTGTTGGGATGGGGATCAGTAAGTACTGTGACTGTTGAGGTGGTGATCAGTAAGTACTGTGACTGTTGGGGTCGGGATTAGTAAGTACTGTGACTGTTGGTAGGTGTTGTATCTGTTGGGGCAGGGCACGGGGTCAGTGCTGTGACTGTTAGTAAGTACTGTGACTGTTGGTAGGTGCAGTATCTGTTGGGAGTGAGGTCAGTATCACAACTGTGACTGGTGGCGTGGGCAATCAGTAAGACTGTGACTGTTGGAAGTTGCTGTATCTGTTGGGAATGAGGTCAGAGTCAATAGTGTGACTGTTGGGGAGGGGGTCCGTACGTACTGGGACTGTTGGGGTGGGGATCAGTAAGAACTGTGACTGTTAGGGTGGGATCAGTAAGAACTGTGACTGTTGGGCTGGGGATCAGTAAGTACTATGACTGTTGGTAGGTGCTGTATCTGTCGGGAATGAGGTCAGGTTCACAACAATGACTGTAGGGGTGGGGCTCAGTAAGTACTGTGACTGTTGTAATGTTCGGTATCTGTTGGGACTGAGGTCAGGGTTAGTACTGTGACTGTTGGTGTGGGGATCAGTAAGTACTGTGACTGTTGGGGTGGGGATCAGTAAGTACTGTGACTGTTGCTATTTTCTTTATCTGTAGTTGCAGTGCGTGAGGTCTGTGCCATGACTGTTGGGGTGGGGATAAGTAATAACTGTGACTGTTGGGGTGGAGATCACTAAGTACTGTGACTGTTGGCAGGTGCTGTATCTGTTGGGAGTGAGGTCAGGGTCAGTGAGTGTGACTTTTAGGGTGGGGATCAGTAAGTAGTGTGACTGTTGGGGTGGGGATCAGTAGTACTGTGAACTGTTGGTAGGTGCTGTATCTATTGGGGAGTGAGGTTAGGGTCAGTACTGTGACTGGGTGGAGGTCATTAAGTGCAGTGACTATTGGTAGGTGCTGTATCTTTTGAGACAAAGCTACGTGGTTAGTGCAGTGGCTCCTGGAGTGTGGATCAGTAAGTACTGTGATTGTTAGGGTTGGGGATCAGTAAGTACTGTGACTGTTGGGGTGTGGATCAGTAAGTACTGTGACTGTTGGGGTGGGGATCAGTAGAAGTACTGTGACTGTTAGGGTTGAAATCAGCAAGTACTGTAGAATGTTTGGAGGTCAGTAAGTACTGTGACTATTGGTAGGTGCAGAGTCTGTTGGGGCAAGGCTGTGGTCAGTGCGAGACTCCTGGAGTAGGGATCACTAAGTACTGTGACTGTTGGGGTGGGGATCATTAGAACTGTGACTGTTGCGGTGGGATCAGTAAGTACTGTGACTGTTGATGTGGGGATCAGTAAGTACTGTGAGACAGTTGGGGTGGGGATCAGTAACCACTGTGATTGTTGGGGAGGGATCAGTAAGTACTGTGACTGTTGGGGTGGGTATCAGTAAGACTGTGACTGTTGGTAGGTGCTGTATCTGTTGGGAGTGAGGTCAGGGTCAGTACCATGACTGTTGGGGAATTGAGGGATCAAGTAAGTACACTGACTGTTGGGGTTGGGATCAGTAAGTACTGTGACTGTTGGTGGGTGTTGTATCTGTTGGGAGTGAGGTCAGGGTCAGTAGTGTGACTGTTGGGGTGGGGATTAATGAAGTACTGTGACTGTTGAGTGGGGATCAGTAAGTACTGTGACTGTTGGGGTGGGGAGAAAGTGCTGTTGGTAGGTGCTGTATCTGTGGGGGCAGGGGCTCGGGGTCAGTGCTGTGACTGTTAGTAAGTACTGTGATTGTTGGTAGGTGCAGTATCTGTTGGGAGTGAGGTCAGGGTCACAACGGTGACTGGTGGTGTGGGCAATCAGTAAGACTGTGACTTTTGGTAGTTGCTGTATCTGTTGGGAATGAGGTCAGGGTCAGTAGTGTGACTGTTGGGAAGGGGTTCCGTAAGTACTGTGACTGTTGGAGTGGGGATCAGTAAGAACTGTGACTGTTGGGGTGGGGATCAGTAAGTAGTGTGACTGTCGGTAGGTGCTGTATCTGTTGGGAGTGAGGTTAGGGTCAGTAGTGTGACTGGGAGGAGGTCAGTAAGAAATGTGACAGTTGGTAGGTGCTGTATCTTTTGGGGCAAAGCTTGTGGTCAGTGCCGTGGCTCCTGGAGTGGGGATCAGTAAGTTCTGTGATTGTTAGGGTGGGGATCAGTAAGTACTGTGACTGTTAGGGTGGGGATCAGTAAGTACTGTGACTGTAGGGGTTGGGATCAGTAAGTACTGTGACTGTTGGTAGGTGCTGTATCTGTTGGGATTGAGGTCAGGGTCAGTACCATGACTGTTGGCGTGGGGATCAGTAAGTGCAGTGACTTTTGGAGTCTGGATCAGTAAGTATTGTGACTGTTGGTAGGTGCTGTATTTGTTGGTAGTGAGGTCAGGGTCAGTAGTGTGACTGTTGGGATGGGGATCAGTAAGTACTGTGACTGTTGAGGTGGGGATCAGTAAGTACTGTGACTGTTGGGGTGGGGATTAGTAAGCACTGTGACTGTTGGTTGGTGTTATATCTGTTGGGGCAGGGCTCGGGGTCAGTGCTGGGACTGTTATTAAGTACTGTGACTGTTGGTAGATGCAGTATCTGTTGGGAGTGAGGTCAGGATCACAACTGTGACTGGTGGCGTGGGCAATCAGTAAGACTGTGACTGTTGGAAGTTGCTGTATCTGTTGGGAATGAGGTCAGGGTCAATAAGTGTGACTGTTGGGAAGAGGTCCGTGCACTGGGACTGTTGGGGTGGGGATCAGTAAGTACTGTGACTGTAGGGGTGGGGGCTCTGTAAGTACTGTGACAGTGGGTAGGTGCTGAATCTGTTGGGAGTGAGGTTAGGGTCAGAAGTGTGACAGGGAGGAGGTCATTAAGTACTTTGTCTGTTGGTAGGTGCTGTATCTGTTGGGGCAGGGCTCGTGATCAGTGCCGTGACTCCTGGAGAGGGGATCAGTAAGTACTGTGTCTGTTGGGGTGGGGATCAATAAGTACTTTGACTGTTGCGGATGGGATCAGTAAGTACTGTGACTGTTGCAGTGGGGATCAGTAAGCACTGTGACTGTTGCGGTGGGGATCAGTAAGTACTGTTACTGTTGGGGTGGGGATCAGTAAGAACTGTGACTGTTGGTAGGTTCTGTTTCTGTTGGCTCTGAGGTCAGGGTCAATTCTGTGACTGTTGGGGTGAGGATCAGTAAGTACTGTTACTGTTGGGGTGGGGATCAGTGAGAACTGTGACTGTTGGTATGTTCTGTATCTGTTGGGACTGAGGTCAGGGTCAATACTGTGACTGTTGGGTGAGGATCAGTAAGAACTGCGACTGTTAGGGTGGGATCAGTAAGAACTGTGACTGTTGAGGTGGGGATCAGTAAATGTACTATGACTGTTGGTAGGTGCTGTATCTGTCGGGAATGAGGTCAGGGTCACAACAATGACTGTTGGGGTGGGGCTCAGTAAGTACTGTGACTGTTGTTATGTTCAGTATCTGTTGGGACTGAGGTTAGGGTTAGTACTGTGACTGTTGGTGTGGGGATCAGTAAGTACTGTGACTGTTGGGGTGGGGATCAGTAAGTACAGTGACTGTTGGGGTGGGGATCAGAAAGTATTGTGACTGTTGTTAGGTGCTGTATCTGTTGGTAGTGAGGTCAGGGTCAGTAGTGTGACTGTTGGGATGGGGATCTGTAAGTACTGTGACTGTTGAGGTGGGGATCAGTAAGTACTGTGACTGTTGGGGTGGGGATTAGTAAGTACTGTGACTGTTGGTAGGTGTTGTATCTGTTGGGGCAGGGCTTTGGGTCAGTGCTGTGACTGTTAGTAAGTACTGTGACGGTTGGTAGGTGCAGTATCTGTTGGGAGTGAGGTCAGGGTCACAACTGTGACTGGTGGCGTGGGCAATCAGTAATACTGTGACTGTGGGAAGTTGCTGTATCTGTTGGGAATAAGGTCCAGGGTCAATAGTGTGACTGTGGGGAGGGATCCGTAAAGTACTGTGACTGTTGGGCTGGGGATCAGTGGTACTGTGACTGTTGGGGTGGGGATCAGTAAGTACTGTGACTGTCGCTGGTGCTGAATCTGTTGGGAGTGAGGTTAGGGTCAGTAGTGACACTGGAGGAGGTCAGTAAAATTGTGACTGTTGGTGGGTGCTGTATCTTTTGGGGCCAAAGCTTGTGGTCAGTGCCGTAGCTCCTGTGAGTGGGGATCAGTAAGTACTGTGATTGTTAGGGTGGGGATCAGTAAGTACTGTGACTGTTGGGAATGGGGATCAGTAATATGACTGTTGGGGTGGGGATCAATAAGTTCTGTGACTGTTAGGGGTGGGGATCAGTAAGTACTGAAGATGGGTGGAGGTCAGTAAGTACTGTGAACTATTGGTAGGTGCTGAGTCTGATGGGGCCAAGACTGGGTGCTCAGTGCCGTGACTCCCTGGGTGGGGATCACTGGGTACTGTGGCCGTTGGGGTGGGGATCAGTAGTAGTGTGACTGTTGCAGTGAGGATCAGTAAGTACTGTGATTGTTGAGGTGAGGATCAGTAAGTACTGTGACAGTTGTGGTGAGATCAGTAAGTACTGTGATTGTTGGGGTGGGATCAGTAAGTACTGTGACTGTTGGGTGGGGATCAGTAAGTACTGTGACTTGGTAGGTGCTGTATCTGTTGGGAGTGAGGTTAGGGTTAGTAGTGTGACTGGGAGGAGGTCAGTAAGAACTGTGACTGTTGGTAGGTGCTGTATCTTTTGGGGCAGAGCTTGTGGTCAGTGCCATGGCTCCTGGAGTTTGGATCAGTAAGTACTGGGATTGTTAGGGTGGGGATCAGTAAGTACTGTTACTGTTGGGGTGGGGATCAGTAAGTACTGTGACTGTTGGGGTGGGGATCAGTAAGTACTGTGAATGGGTGGAGGTCAGTAAGTACTGTGACTATTGTTAGGTGCTGAGTCTGATGGGGCAAGGCTCGTGGTCAGTGCTTGACTCCTGGTGGGGGATCACTAAGTACTGTGACCGTTGGTGTGGGGATCAGTAAGTACTGTGACTGTTGCGGTGGGGATCAGTAAGTACTGACTGAGTGTTGAGGGGCTCAGTAAGTACTGTGACAGTTGGAGGGGATCAGTAACTACTGTGATTGTTGGGTGGGGATCAGTAAATACTGTGACTGTTGGGTTGGGTATCAGTAAGACTGTGACTGTGGTAGGTGCTGTATCTTTGGGCAAAGCTTGTGGTCAGTGCCGTGGCTCCTGGAGTGGGATCAGTAAGTACTGTGTGACTGTTAGGGTGGGGATCAGTAGTACTGTGACTGTTGGGGTGTGGATCAACAAGTACTGTGACTGTTAGGGATCAGTAAGTACTACTGTGAATGGGTGGAGGTCATTAAGTTACTGTGACTCTTGGTGAGTGCTGAGTCTGAAGGGGCAAGGCTCGTGGTTAGTGCCGGACTCCGGAGTGGGGACTACTGCTACCGTGAAGTGGGGTGGGACTGCAAGTACTGTGACTGTCGGTAGGTGCTGGAATCTGTTGGGAGTGAGGTTAGGGTCAGTAGTGACACTGGGAGGAGGTCAGTAAAATTGTGACTGTTGGTAGGTGCTGTATCTTTTGGGGCAAAGCTTGTGGTCAGTGCCGTAGCTCCTGTGAGTGGGGATCCAGTAGAGTACTGTGATTGTTAGGGTGGGGATCAGTAAGTACTGTGACTGTTGGGAATGGGGATCAGTAAGTACTGTGACTGTTGGGGTGGGGATCAATAAGTTCTGTGACTGTTAGGGGTGGGGATCAGTAAGTACTGTGAATGGGTGGAGGTCAGTAAGTACTGTGACTATTGGTAGGTGCTGAGTCTGATGGGGCAAGACTCGTGCTCAGTGCCGTGACTCCTGGAGTGGGGATCACTAAGTACTGTGACCGTTGGGGTGGGGATCAGTAAGTAGTGTGACTGTTGCAGTGAGGATCAGTAAGTACTGTGATTGTTGAGGTGGGGATCAGTAAGTACTGTGACAGTTGTGGTGGGGATCAGTAAGTACTGTGATTGTTGGGGTGGGGATCAGTAAGTACTGTGACTGTTGCGGTGGGGATCAGTAAGTACTGTGACTTGGTAGGTGCTGTATCTGTTGGGAGTGAGGTTAGGGTTAGTAGTGTGACTGGGAGGAGGTCAGTAAGAACTGTGACTGTTGGTAGGTGCTGTATCTTTTGGGGCAGAGCTTGTGGTCAGTGCCATGGCTCCTGGAGTTTGGATCAGTAAGTACTGTGATTGTTAGGGTGGGGATCAGTAAGTACTGTTACTGTTGGGGTGGGGATCAGTAAGTACTGTGACTGTTGGGGTGGGGATCAGTAAGTACTGTGAATGGGTGGAGGTCAGTAAGTACTGTGACTATTGTTAGGTGCTGAGTCTGATGGGGCAAGGCTCGTGGTCAGTGCTTGACTCCTGGAGTGGGGATCACTAAGTACTGTGACCGTTGGTGTGGGGATCAGTAAGTACTGTGACTGTTGCGGTGGGGATCAGTAAGTACTGTGATTGTTGAGGGGGGGCTCAGTAAGTACTGTGACAGTTGCGGGGGATCAGTAACTACTGTGATTGTTGGGGTGGGGATCAGTAAATACTGTGACTGTTGGGTTGGGTATCAGTAAGACTGTGACTGTTGGTAGGTGCTGTATCTGTTGGGATTGAGGTCAGGGTCAGTACCATGACTGTTGGGTGAGGATCAGTCAGTACAGTGACTGTTGGGGTGGGGATCAGTAAGTATTGTGACAGTTGGTAGGTGCTGTATCTGTTGGTAGTTAGGTCAGGGTCAGTAGTGTGACTGTTGGGATGGGGATCAGTAAGTACTGTGACTGTTGAGGTGGGGATCAGTAAGTACTGTGACTGTTGGGGTGGGAATTAGTAAGTACTGTGACTGTTGGTAGGTGTTGTATCTGTTGGGGCAGGGCTCGGGGTCAGTGCTGTGACTGTTAGTAAGTACTGTGACTGTTGGTAGGTGCAGTATCTGTTGGGAGTGAGGTCAGGGTCACAACGGTGACTGGCGGTGTGGGCAATCAGTAAGACTGTGACTGTTGGTAGTTGCTGTATCTGTTGGGAATGAGGTCAGGGTCAGTAGTGTGACTGTTGGGGAGGGGCTCCGTAAGTACTGTGACTGTTGGGGTGGGGATCAGTAAGTACTGTGACTATTGGGGTGGGGATCAGTAAGTACTGTGACTGTGGGTGGGTGCTGTATCTGTTGGGAGTGAGGTTAGGGTCAGTAGTGTTACTGGGGTAGGTCAGGAGAACTGTGACTGTTGGTAGGTGCTGTATCTTTTGGGGCAAAGCTTGTGGTCAGTGCCGTGGCTCCTGGAGTGGGGATCAGTAAGTACTGTGATTGTTAGGGTGGGGATCAGTAAGCACTGTGACTGTTGGGGTGGGGATCAGTAAGTACTGTGACTGTTGGGGTGTGGATCAATAAGTACTGTGACTGTTAGGGGGGATCAGTAAGTACTGTGAATGGGTGGAGGTCATTAAGTACTGTGACTCTTGGTAGGTGCTGAGTCTGATGGGGCAAGGCTCGTGGTTAGTGCCGTGACTCCTGGAGTGGGGATCACTAAGTACTGTGAACGTTGGGGTGGGGATCAGTAAGTACTGTGACTGTTGCAGTGGGAATCAGTAAGTACTGTGATTGTTGAGGAGGGGATCAGTAAGTACTGTGACAGTTGCGGTGGGGATCAGTAAGTACTGTGATTGTTGGGGTGGGGATCAGTAAGTACTGTGACTGTTGCGGTGGGGATTAGTAAGTACTGTGACTGTTGGTAGGGGCTGTATCTGTTGAGAGTGAGGTTACGGTCAGTAGTGTGACCAGGAGGAGGTCAGTAAGAACTGTGACTGTTGGTGAGGTGCTGTATCTTTTGGGGCAGAGCTTGTGGTCAGTTCCGTGGCTCCTGGGCGTGGATCAGTAAGTACTGTGATTGTTAGGGTGGGGATCAGTAAGTACTGTGACTGTTGGGGTGGGGATCAGTAAGTACTGTGACTGTTGGTGGGTGCTGAGTCTGATGGGGCAAGGCTCGGGGTCAGTGCTTGACTCCTGGAGTGGGATCACTAAGTACTGTGACCGTTGGGGTGGGTATCAGTAAGTACTGTAACTGTTGCGGTGGGGATCAGTAAGTACTGTGATTGTTGAGGTGGGGATCAGTAAGTACTGTGAGAGTTGCGGAGATCAGTAACTACTGTGATTGTTGGGGTGAGGATCAGTAAATACTGTGACTGTTGTGGTGGGTATCAGTAAGACTGTGACTGTTGGTAGGTGCTGTATCTGTTGGGATTGAGGTCAGGGTCAGTACCATGACTGTTGGGGTGGGGATCAGTAAGTACAGTGACTGGTGGGGTGGGGATCAGTAGGTATTGTGACTGTTGGTAGGTGCTGTATCTGTTGGTATTGAGGTCAGGGTCAGTGGTGTGACTGTTGGGATGGGGATCAGTAAGTACTGTGAGCTGTTGAGGGTGGTGATCAGTAAGTACTGTGACTGTTGGGGTCGGGATTAGTAAGTACTGTGACTGTTGGTAGGTGTTGTATCTGTTGGGGCAGGGCACGGGGTCAGTGCTGTGACTGTTAGTAAGTACTGTGACTGTTGGTAGGTGCAGTATCTGTTGGGAGTGAGGTCAGTATCACAACTGTGACTGGTGGCGTGGGCAATCATAAGACTGTGACTGTTGGAAGTTGCTGTATCTGTTGGGAATGAGGTCAGAGTCAATAGTGTGACTGTTGGGGAGGGTCCGTCACGTACTGGGACTGTTGGGGTGGGGATCAGTAAGAACTGTGACTGTTAGGGTGGGATCAGTAAGAACTGTGACTGTTGGGCTGGAGGATCAGTAAGTACTGGGACTGTTGGTAGGTGCTGTATCTCTATGGGAATGAGGTCAGGTTCACAACAATGACTGTGGGGTGGGGCTCAGTAAGTACTGTGACTGTTGTAATGTTTAGGTATCTGTTGGGACTGAGGTCAGGGTTAGTACTGTGACTGTTGGTGTGGGGATCAGTAAGTACTGTGACTGTTGGGGTGGGGATCAGTAAGTACTGTGACTGTTGCTATTTTCTTTATCTGTAGTTGCAGTGCGTGAGGTCTGTGCCATGACTGTTGGGGTGGGGATCAGTAATAACTGTGACTGTTGGGCTGGAGATCACTAAGTACTGTGACTGTTGGCAGGTGCTGTATCTGTTGGGAGTGAGGGTCAGGGTCAGTAGTGTGACTTTTAGGGTGGGGATCAGTAAGTAGTGTGACTGTTGGGGTGGGGATCAGTAAGTACTGTGACTGTTGGTAGGTGCTGTATCTATTGGGAGTGAGGTTAGGGTCAGTATTGTGACTGGGTGGAGGTCATTAAGTGCAGTGACTATTGGTAGGTGCTGTATCTTTTGGGGCAAAGCTCGTGGTTAGTGCCGTGGCTCCTGGAGTGTGGATCAGTAAGTTCTGTGATTGTTAGGTTGGGGATCAGTAAGTACTGTGACTGTTGGGGTGTGGATCAGTAAGTACTGTGACTGTTGGGGTGGGGATCAGTAAGTACTGTGACTGTTAGGGTGGAAATCAGCAAGTACTGTGAATGTTTGGAGGTCAGTAAGTACTGTGACTGTTGGTAGGTGCTGAGTCTGTTGGGGCAAGGCTCGTGGTCAGTGCCCGAGACTCCTGGAGTGGGGATCACTAAGTACTGTGACTGTTGGGGTGGGGATCATTAGAACTGTGACTGTTGCGGTGGGGATCAGTAAGTACTGTGACTGTTGATGTGGGGATCAGTAAGTACTGTGACAGTTGGGGTGGGGATCAGTAACCACTGTGATTGTTGGGGAGGGGATCAGTAAGTACTGTGACTGTTGGGGTGGGTATCAGTAAGACTGTGACTGTTGGTAGGTGCTGTATCTGTTGGGAGTGAGGTCAGGGTCAGTACCATGACTGTTGGGGTGGGGATCAGTAAGTACACTGACTGTTGGGGTTGGGATCAGTAAGTACTGTGACTGTTGGTAGGTGTTGTATCTGTTGGGAGTGAGGTCAGGGTCAGTAGTGTGACTGTTGGGGTGGGGATTAGTAAGTACTGTGACTGTTGAGGTGGGGATCAGTAAGTACTGTGACTGTTGGGGTGGGGATCAGTAAGTAATGTGACTGTTGGTAGGTGCTGTATCTGTTGGGGCAGGGCTCGGGGTCAGTGCTGTGACTGTTAGTAAGTACTGTGATTGTTGGTAGGTGCAGTATCTGTTGGGAGTGAGGTCAGGGTCACAACAGTGACTGGTGGTGTGGGCAATCAGTAAGACTGTGACTTTTGGTAGTTGCTGTATCTGTTGGGAATGAGGTCAGGGTCAGTAGTGTGACTGTTGGGAAGGGGTTCCGTAAGTACTGTGACTGTTGAGGTGGGGATCAGTAAGAACTGTGACTGTTGGGGTGGGATCAGTAAGTAGTGTGACTGTCGGTGGGTGCTGTATCTGTTGGGGTAGGGTTAGGGTCAGTAGTGTGACTGGGAGGAGGTCAGTAAGAAATGTGACAGTTGGTAGGTGCTGTATCTTTTGGGGCAAAGCTTGTGGTCAGTGCCGTGGCTCCTGGAGTGGGGATCAGTAAGTTCTGTGATTGTTAGGGTGGGGATCAGTAAGTACTGTGACTGTTAGGGTGGGGATCAGTAAGTACTGTGACTGTAGGGGTTGGGATCAGTAAGTACTGTGACTGTTGGTAGGTGCTGTATCTGTTGGGACTGAGGTCAGGGTCAGTAGCATGACTGTTGGCGTGGGGATCAGTAAGTGCAGTGACTTTTGGAGTCTGGATCAGTAAGTATTGTGACTGTTGGTAGGTGCTGTATTTGTTGGTAGTGAGGTCAGGGTCAGTAGTGTGACTGTTGGGATGGGGATCAGTAAGTACTGTGACTGTTGAGGTTGAGGATCAGTAAGTACTGTGACTGTTGGGTGGGGATTAGTAAGCACTGTGACTGTTGGTTGGTGTTATATCTGTTGGGGCAGGGCTCGGGGTCAGTGCTGTGACTGTTATTAAGTACTGTGACTGTTGGTAGATGCAGTATCTGTTGGGAGTGAGGTCAGGATCACAACTGTGACTGGTGGCGTGGGCAATCAGTAAGACTGTGACTGTTGGAAGTTGCTGTATCTGTTGGGAATGAGGTCAGGGTCAATAGTGTGACTGTTGGGGAGGGGGTCCGTACGTACTGGGACTGTTGGGGTGGGGATCAGTAAGTACTGTGACTGTAGGGGTGGGGCTCTGTAAGTACTGTGACAGTGGGTAGGTGCTGAATCTGTTGGGAGTGAGGTTAGGGTCAGAAGTGTGACAGGGAGGAGGTCATTAAGTACTTTGTCTGTTGGTAGGTGCTGTATCTGTTGGGGCAGGGCTCGTGATCAGTGCCGTGACTCCTGGAGAGGGGATCAGTAAGTACTGTGTCTGTTGGGGTGGGGATCAATAAGTACTTTGACTGTTGCGGATGGGATCAGTAAGTACTGTGACTGTTGCAGTGGGGATCAGTAAGCACTGTGACTGTTGCGGTGGGGATCAGTAAGTACTGTTACTGTTGGGGTGGGGATCAGTAAGAACTGTGACTGTTGGTAGGTTCTGTATCTGTTGGGACTGAGGTCAGGGTCAATACTGTGACTGTTGGGTGAGGATCAGTAAGAACTGCGACTGTTAGGGTGGGATCAGTAAGAACTGTGACTGTTGGGGTGGGGATCAGTAAGTACTATGACTGTTGGTAGGTGCTGTATCTGTCGGGAATGAGGTCAGGGTCACAACAATGACTGTTGGGGTGGGGCTCAGTAAGTACTGTGACTGTTGTTATGTTCAGTATCTGTTGGGACTGAGGTTAGGGTTAGTACTGTGACTGTTGGTGTGGGGATCAGTAAGTACTGTGACTGTTGGGGTGGGGATCAGTAAGTACAGTGACTGTTGGGGTGGGGATCAGAAATATTGTGACTGTTGTTGGGTGCTGTTCTGTTGGTAGTGAGGTCAGGGTCAGTAGTGTGACTGTTGGATGGGGATCTACAAGTACTGTGACTGTTGGGGTGGGGATCAGTAAGTACTGTGACTGTTGGGGTGGGGATTAGTAAGTACTGTGACTGTTGGTAGGTGTTGTATCTGTTGGGGCAGGGCTTTGGGTCAGTGCTGTGACTGTTAGTAAGTACTGTGACGGTTGGTAGGTGCAGTATCTGTTGGGAGTGAGGTCAGGGTCACAACTGTGACTGGTGGCGTGGGCAATCAGTAATACTGTGACTGTGGGAAGTTGCTGTATCTGTTGGGAATAAGGTCAGGGTCAATAGTGTGACTGTGGGGAAGGGGATCCGTAAGTACTGTGACTGTTGGGCTGGGGATCAGTAAGTACTGTGACTGTTGGGGTGGGGATCAGTAAGTACTGTGACTGTCGCTAGGTGCTGAATCTGTTGGGAGTGAGGTTAGGGTCAGTAGTGACACTGGGAGGAGGTCAGTAAGAATTGTGACTGTTGGTAGGTGCTGTATCTTTTGGGGCAAAGCTTGTGGTCAGTGCCGTGGCTCCTGTAGTGGGGATCAGTAAGTACTGTGATTGTTAGGGTGGGGATCAGTAAGTACTGTGACTGTTGGGAAGTGGGGATCAGTAAGTACTGTGACTGTTGGGGTGGGGATCAATAAGTTCTGTGACTGTTAGGGGTGGGGATCAGTAAGTACTGTGAATGGGTGGAGAGTCAGTAAGTACTGTGAACTATTGGTAGGTGCTGAGATCTGATGGAGCCAAGACTGGGTGCTCAGTGCCGTGACTCCCTGGGTGGGGATCACTGGGTACTGTGACCGTTGGGGTGGGGATCAGTAAGTACTGTGACTGTTGCAGTGAGGATCAGTAAGTACTGTGATTGTTGAGGTGGGGATCAGTAAGTACTGTGACAGTTGTGGTGGGGATCAGTAAGTACTGTGATTGTTGGGGTGGGGATCAGTAAGTACTGTGACTGTTGGGGTGGGGATCAGTAATTACTGTGACTTGGTAGGTGCTGTATCTGTTGGGAGTGAGGTTAGGGTTAGTAGTGTGACTGGGAGGAGGTCAGTAAGAACTGTGACTGTTGGTAGGTGCTGTATCTTTTGGGGCAGAGCTTGTGGTCAGTGCCATGGCTCCTGGAGTTTGGATCAGTAAGTACTGTGATTGTTAGGGTGGGGATCAGTAAGTACTGTTACTGTTGGGGTGGGGATCAGTAAGTACTGTGACTGTTGGATGGGGATCAGTAAGTACTGTGAATGGGTGGAGGTCAGTAAGTACTGTGACTATTGGTGGGTGCTGAGTCTGATGGGGCAAGGCTGGTGGTCAGTGCTTGACTCCTGGGTGGGGATCACTAAGTACTGTGACCGTTGGTGTGGGGATCAGTAAGTACTGGTGACTGTTCTGGTGGGGGGATCAGTAAGTACTGTGATTGTTGAGGGGGGGCTCAGTAAGTACTGTGACAGTTGCGGGGGGGATCAGTAACTACTGTGATTGTTGGGGTGGGGATCAGTAAATACTGTGACTGTTGGGTTGGGTATCAGTAAGACTGTGACTGTTGGTAGGTGCTGTATCTGTTGGGATTGAGGTCAGGGTCAGTACCATGACTGTTGGGGTGGGGATCAGTCAGTACAGTGACTGTTGGGGTGGGGATCAGTAAGTATTGTGACAGTTGGTAGGTGCTGTATCTGTTGGTAGTTAGGTCAGGGTCAGTAGTGTGACTGTTGGGATGGGGATCAGTAAGTACTGTGACTGTTGAGGTGGGGATCAGTAAGTACTGTGACTGTTGGGGTGGGAATTAGTAAGTACTGTGACTGTTGGTAGGTGTTGTATCTGTTGGGGCAGGGCTAGGGGTCAGTGCTGTGACTGTTAGTAAGTACTGTGACTGTTGGTAGGTGCATTATCTGTTGGGAGTGAGGTCAGGATCACAACTGTGACTGGTGGCGTGGGGAATCAGTAAGACTGTGACTGTTGGAAGTTGCTGTATCTGTTGGGAATGAGGTCAGGGTCAATAGTGTGACTGTTGGGAAGGGGGTCCGTACGTACTGGGACTGTTGGGGTGGGGATCAGAAAGTACTGTGACTGTAGGGGTGGGGCTCAGTAAGTACTGTGACTGTCGGTAGGTGCTGAATCTGTTGGGAGTGAGGTTAAGGTCAGAAGTGTGACTGGGAGAAGGTCATTAAGTACTTTGACTGTTGGTAGGTGCTGTATCTGTTGGGGCAGGGCTCGTGATCAGTGCCGTGACTCCTGGAGAGGGATCAGTGAGTACTGTGACTGTTGGGGTGGGGATCAGTAAGTACTTTGACTGTTGCGGAGGGGATCAGTAAGTACTGTGACTGTTGCGGTGGGGATCAGTAAGTACTGTGACTGTTGCGGTGGGGATCAGTAAGTACTGTTACTGTTGGGGTGTGGATCAGTAAGAACTGTGACTGTTGGTAGGTTCTTTATCTGTTGGGACTGAGGTCAGGGTCAATACTGTGACTGTTGGGGTGAGAATCAGTTAGAACTGTGACTGTTTGGGTGGGATCAGTAAGAACTGTGACTGTTGGGGTGGGGATCAGTAAGTACTGTGACTGTTGGTAGGTGCTGTATCTGTCGGGAATGAGGTCAGGGTCACAACTATGACTGTTGGGGTGGGGCTCAGTAAGTACTGTGACTGTTGTTAGGTTCGGTATCTGTTGGGACTGAGGTCAGGGTCAGTACTGTGACTGTTGGTGTCGGGATCAGTAAGTACTGTGATTGTTGAGGTGGGGATCAGTAAGTACTGTGACTGTGGCAGTGGGGATCGGTAGTAGCTGATTGTTTAAGTGGGAATCAGTAAGTACTGTGACAGTTGTGGTGGGGATCAGTAACTACTGTGATTGTTGGGGTGGGGATCAGTAAGTACTGTGACTGTTGGGGTGGGTATCAGTAAGACTGTGACTGTTGGTAGGTGCTGTATCTGTTGGGATTGAGGTCAGGTTCAGTACCATGACTGTTGGGGTGGGGATCAGTAAGTACAGTGACTGTTGGGGAGGGGATCAATTAGTATTGTGACTGTTGGTAGGTGTTGTATCTGTTGGTAGTGAGGTCAGGGTCAGTAGTGTGACTGTTGGGATGGGGATCAGTAAGTACTGTGACTGTTGGGGTGGAGATCAGTAAGAACTGTGACTGTTGAGGTGGGGATCAGTAAGTAATGTGAATGTTGGGGTGAGGATTAGTAAGTACTGTGACTGTTGGTAGGTGTTGTATCTGTTGGGGCAGGGCTCGGGGTCAGTGCTGTGACTGTTAGTAAGTACTGTGACTGTTGGTAGGTGCAGTATCTGTTATGAGTGAGGTCAGGATCACAACTGTGACTGGTGGCGTGGGCAATCAGTAAGACTGTGACTGCTGGAAGTTGCTGTATCTGTTGGGAATGAAGTCAGGGTCAAAAGTGTGACTGTTGGGGAGGGGGTCCGTAAGTACTGTGACTGTTGGGGTGGAGATCAGTAAGTACTGTGACTGTAGGCGTGGGGATCAGTAAGTACTGTGTCTGTCGGTAGGTGCTGAATCTATTGGGAGTGAGGTTAGGGTCAGTAGTGTGACTGGGAGGAGGTCATTAAGTACTTTGACTGTTGGTAGGTGCTGTATCTGTTGGGGCAGGGCTCGTGATCAGTGCCGTGACTCCTGGAGAAGGGATCAGTAAGTACTGTGACTGTTGGGGTGGGGATCAGTAAGTACTGTGACTGTTGCGGAGAGGATCAGTAAGTAGTGAGACTGTTGCGGTTGGGATCTGTAAGCACTGTGACTGTTGCGGTGGGGATCAGTAAGTACTGTGACTGGTGGGGTGGGGATCAGAAAGTTATGTGACTTTTGGTAGGTGCTGCATGTGTCGGGAATGAGGTCAGGGTAACAACTATGACTGTTGGGGTGGGGCTCAGTAAGTACTGTGACTGTTTATAGGTTCTGCATCTGTTGGGACTGAAGTCAGGGTCAATACTGTGACTTTTGGGGTGAGGATCAGTAAGTACTGTTACTGTTGGGGTGGGGATCAGTAAGAACTGTGACTGTTGGTAGGTTCTGTATCTGTTGGGACTGAGGTCAGGGTCTAAACTGTGACTGTTGGGGTGAGGATCAGTAAGAACTGTGACTGTTGGGGTGGGATCAGTAAGAACTGTGACTGTTGGGGTGGGGATCAGTAAGTACTATGACTGTTGGTAGGTGCTGTATCTGTCGGGAATGAGGTCAGGGTCACAACTATGACTGGTGGGGTGGGGCTCAGTAAGTACTGTGACTGTTGTTAGGTTCGGTATCTGTTGGGACTGAGGTCAGGGTCAGTACTGTGACTGTTGGTGTGGGGATCAGTTAGTACTGTGACTGACAGGAGAGGTCCCAGAAGACTGGAGAAAGGCTCATGTGATCCCACTCCACAAGAGTGGTAGCAGGGAGGAGGCGGGGAACTACAGACCAGTCAGTCTTACCTCAGTAGTGGGCAAGATTATGGAGGCACTCCTTAAGGAAAGGATAGTGCAACACCTGGAATCCATAGGGGCACAGGATCCAAGACAGCATGGGTTTACAAAAGGAAGGTCCTGTCAAACTAATCTCATAGATTTCTTTGACTGGGTAACCAGAGTGGTGGACCAAGGGGAGCAGTTGATGCCGCCTACCCTTGACTTCAGCAAAGCTGGACACTGTTCCATTACAGAAGATTGATAAATAAGCCAGGGCAGGCTCGGGGGTCAGAAGTTGGTCAACTGGGTGCAAACTGGTTGACTGGCAGAAAACAGAGAGTGGTGGTAAATGGTACACAGTCAGAAGAGATGCAAGTCACAAGATGGGAGTACCTCAGGGATCAGTCCCTGGGGCCAGTCCTATTCAACATCTTCATTAGTGACCTCACATGAATGGACTAGAGGGTAAAGGAGCTTGTCTGTTTGCAGATTGACACCAAGATCTGCAACAGAGTAGATGATCCAGATGGGGTGGGCTGGAATGAGAAGAGATCTGGATAAACCTAGCAGAATGGTCAGAAGAGTGGCAACTGGGATTTAATGCAAAGAAGTGCAAAATCATGCACATAGGGAAGAGAAACCCTGGGCCACCTATAGGCTGGGAGGGTTGCTAGCAGTCACAAAGGAAGAAAGAGACTTGGGCATCATCATCACTGATGACCAAAATCATCAAACAGACCTCTAAGAGCAGTAGGTGAGGCTGGGGTGTTGGGTGTATTAGTAGGGGTATCACAAGTCGTAAGAGGGGTAATAATCCTCTGTACAAGACGTTGGTTGGGCCCCATCTGAATGCTAACTGCGGCAGCATGGATGCCACACTGCTCGGCGACATTAACCAAATTGAGGCAGTCCAGAGAAGTGCACCAAAATGGTGCAGGGACTGCATCATAAGACACATAAGGACAGATTAACGGAGCTCAATATGTATACCTTGAGCAAAGAAGGAGGGAGGGAGGTGATATGTCAGGACATTTAAACACCTTAAGGGCATAAACAAGGTGAAAGAGTCACATATGTTTAAATATAAAAAATAGCCAGGACAAGAGGACACAGCATGAGATTGAGAGGGAGGCCGATTAAGAGGGAATGTGAGGAAATTCTTTTTCAGAAAGGGTGGTGGTGCATGGAATGAGCTTACCACAAGAAGTGAGTGGCTATGAATACAGTGCAGGGCTTCAAACAGGCATGGGATAGGTATAAGGGAGCAATACAAATGACTATGAATAGATAGGTCACTGACAGAGCAAAGGCCGATGGTACATTTATAAGGTAGAAAAAGAAATGGGCAGACTGGATGGGCCTTGCGGTCCTTATCTGCCGTCAACTTCTATGTTTCTATGTTTCTACTGTTGGGGTGGGGATCTGTAAGTACTGAGACTGTTGCTATTTTCTTTATCTGTAGATGCAGTGCGCGAGGTCTGTGCCATGACTGTTGGGGTGGGGATCAGTAATAACTGCGACTGTTGGGGTGGAGATCAGTAAGTACTGTGACTGTTGGCAGGTGCTGTATCTGTTGGGAGTGAGGTCAGGGTCAGTAGTATGACTTTTAGGGTGGGGATCAGTAAGTACTGTGACTGTTGGGGTTGGGATCAGTAAGTACTGAAACTGTTGGTAGGTGCTGTATCTTTTGGGAGTGAGGTTAGGGTCAATGCTGCGACTGAATGGAGTTCATTACGTGCAGTGACTATTGGTAGAGTGCTGTATCTTTGAGGCAAAGCTCGACATCAGCGCCGTGGCTCCTGGGTAGGGATCAGCAAGTACTGTGATTGTTAGGATGGGATCAGTAAGTACTGGCGACTGTTGGGGTGTGGATCAGTAAGTGATACTATGACTGTTGGGGTGGGGATCCAGTAAGTGTACTGTGACTGTTGGGGTGGGGATCAGTAAATTACTGTGACTGTTAGAACTTGGGGATCAGTAAGTACTGTGAATGGGTGGAGGTCAGTGAAGTACTGGTACTATTGGTAGGTGTGCTGAGGTCTGTTTGAGACAGGGCTCGTGGTCCATGCCGTGACTCCTGGGTGAGGATCTTAAAGTACTATGACCGTTGGGTCGGGGATCAGTAAGTGCTGTGACTGTTGGAGGTGGGGATCAGTAAGTACTGTGACTGTTGGAGATGGGGTATCTGATAAGACTGTGACTGTTGGTAGGTGCTGTATCTGTTGGGAGTGAGGTCAGGGTCAGTACCATGACTGTGGGGTTGGGATCAGTAAGTACAGTGACTGTTGGTAGGTGCTGTATCTTTTGGAAGTGATGTCAGGATAAGTAGTGTGACTGTTAGGGTGGGGATCAGTAAGTACTGTGACTGTTGGGGTGGGAATCAGTAAGTACTGTGACTGTTGAGGTGGGGATCAGTAAGTACTGTGACTGTTGGGGTGGGGATCAGTAAGTACTGTGACTGTTGGTAGGTGCTGTATCTGTTGGGGCAGGGGCTCGCATTCAGTGCTGTGACTGTTAGTAAGTACTGTGACTGTTGGTAGGTGCAGTATCTGTTGTGAGTGAGGTCAGGGTAACAACTGTGACTGGTTGCGTGGGCAATCAGTAAGACTGTGACTGTTGGAAGTTGCTGTTTCTGTTGGGAATGAGGTCAGGGTCTGTAGTGTGACTGTTGGGCAGGGGATCCGTAAGTACTGTGAGTGTTGGGGTGGGGATCAGTAAGTACTGTGACTGTTGGTAGGTGCTGTATCTGTCGGGGTTGAGGTTAGGGTCAGTAGTGTAACTGGGTGGAGGTCAATAAGTACTGTGACTATTGGTAGGTGCTGCATCTGTTGGGGCAGGGGCTCGTGGTCAATACAGTGACTGATGGTGGGGATCAGTAAGTACTGTGACTGTTGGACTGGGGATCAGTAAGTACTGTGACTATTGGTAGGTGCTGTATCTTTATGGGCAGGGCTTCGTGGTCAGTGCCGTGACTGTTTCGATGGGATCAGTAAGTACTGTGACTGTTGGGGTGGGGATCAGTAAGTATGGCAGTGTGGTAGGTGTGCTGTATCTGTTGGGGAGTGAGGTCAGGTCAGTACCATGACTGTGGGGTTGGGATCAGTAAGTACAGTGACTGTTGGTAGGTGCTGTATCTTTTGGAAGTGATGTCAGGATAAGTAGTGTGACTGTTAGGGTGGGGATCAGTAAGTACTGTGACTGTTGGGGTGGGAATCAGTAAGTACTGTGACTGTTGAGGTGGGGATCAGTAAGTACTGTGACTGTTGGGGTGGGGATCAGTAAGTACTGTGACTGTTGGTAGGTGCTGTATCTGTTGGGGCAGGGCTCGCGTTCAGTGCTGTGACTGTTAGTAAGTACTGTGACTGTTGGTAGGTGCAGTATCTGTTGTGAGTGAGGTCAGGGTAACAACTGTGACTGGTTGCGTGGGAAATCAGTAAGACTGTGACTGTTGGAAGTTGCTGTATCTGTTGGGACTGGGGTCAGGGTCAGTACTATGACTGTTGGGGTGGGGATCAATAAGTACTGTGACTGTTGGGGTGGGTATCAGTAAGACTGTGACTGTTGGTAGGTGCTGTATCTGTTGGGAGTGAGGTCAGGGTCAGTACCATGACTGTTGGGGTGGGGATCAGTAAGTACACTGACTGTTGGGGTGGGATCAGTAAGTACTGTGACTGTTGGTAGGTGTTGTATCTGTTGGGAGTGAGGTCAGGGTCAGTAGTGTGACTGTTGGGGTGGGGATCAGTAAGTACTGTGACTGTTGAGGTGGGGATCAGTAAGTACTGTGACTGTTGGGGTGGGGATCAGTAAGTACTGTGACTGTTGGTAGGTGCTGTATCTGTTGGGGCAGGGCTCGGGGTCAGTGCTGTGACTGTTAGTAAGTACTGTGATTGTTGGTAGGTGCAGTATCTGTTGGGAGTGAGGTCAGGGTCACAACGGTGACTGGCGGTGTGGGCAATCAGTAAGACTGTGACTGTTGGTAGTTGCTGTATCTGTTGGGAATGAGGTCAGGGTCAGTAGTGTGACTGTTGGGGAGGGGTTCCGTAAGTACTGTGACTGTTGGGGTGGGGATCAGTAAGTACTGTGACTGTTGGGGTGGGGATCAGTAAGTACTGTGACTGTCGGTAGGTGCTGTATCTGTTGGGAGTGAGGTTAGGGTCAGTAGTGTGACTGGGAGGAGGTCAGTAAGAACTGTGACTGTTGGTAGGTGCTGTATCTTTTGGGGCAAAGCTTGTGGTCAGTGCCGTGGCTCCTGGAGTGGGGATCAGTAAGTACTGTGATTGTTAGGGTGGGGATCAGTAAGTACTGTGACTGTTGGGGTGGGGATCAGTAAGTACTGTGACTGTTGGGGTGGGGATCAGTAAGTACTGTGACTGTTAGGGTGGGGATCAGTAAGTACTGTGAATGGGTGGAGGTCAGTAAGTACTGTGACTATTGGTAGGTGCTGAGTCTGATGGGGCAAGGCTCGTGGTCAGTGCCGTGACTCCTGGAGTGGGGATCACTAAGTACTGTGACCGTTGGGGTGGGGATCAGTAAGTACTGTGACTGTTGCGGTGGGGATCAGTAAGTACTGTGATTGTTGAGGTGGGGATCAGTAAGTACTGTGACAGTTGCGGTGGGGATCAGTAAGTACTGTGATTGTTGGGGTGGGGATCAGTAAGTACTGTGACTGTTTGGGTGGGTATCAGTAAGACTGTGACTGTTGGTAGGTGCTGTATCTGTTGGGATTGAGGTCAGGGTCAGTACCATGACTGTTGGGGTGGGGATCAGTAAGTACAGTGACTGTTGGGGTGGGGATCAGTAAGTATTGTGACTGTTGGTAGGTGCTGTATACTGTGTGTATGAGGTCAGGTGTCAGTAGTGTGACTGTTGGGGTGGGGATCAGTAAGTACTGTGACTGTTGGGGTGGAGATCAGTAAGTACTGTGACTGTTGAGGTGGGGATCAGTAAGTACTGTGACTGTTGGGGTGGGGATTAGTAAGTACTGTGACTGTTGGTAGGTGTTGTATCTGTTGGGGCAGGGCTAGGGGTCAGTGCTGTGACTGTTAGTAAGTACTGTGACTGTTGGTAGGTGCAGTATCTGTTGGGAGTGAGGTCAGGGTCACAACTGTGACTGGTGGCGTGGGCAATCAGTAAGACTGTGACTGTTGGAAGTTGCTGTTTCTGTTGGGAATGAGGTCAGGGTCAATAGTGTGACTGTTGGGAAGGGGTCCGTAAGTACTGTGATTGTTGGGTGGGGATCAGTAAGTACTGTGACTGTAGGGGTGGGGATCAGTAAGTACTGTGACTGTCGGTAGGTGCTGAATCTGTTGGGAGTGAGGTTAGGGTCAGTAGTGTGACTGGGAGGAGGTCATTAAGTACTTTGACTGTTGGTAGGTGCTGTATCTGTTGGGGCAGGGCTTGTGATCAGTGCCGTGACTCCTGGAGAGGGGATCACTAAGTACTGTGACCGTTGGGGTGGGGATCAGTATGTCCTGTGATTGTTATGGTGGGGATTAGTAAGTACTGTGACTGTTGGGGTGGGGATCACTAAGTACTGTGACTGTTGGGGTGGGGATCAGTAAGTACTGTGACTGTTGGAGTGGGGATCAGTAAGTGTTGTGACTGTTGCTAGGTGCTGTATCTGTTGAGAGTGAGGTTAGGGTCAGGACTGTGACTGGGAGGAGGTCAGTAAATACTGTGACTATTGGTAGGTGCTGTATCTGTTGGGTCAGGGCTCATGGTCAGTCCTGTGACTCCTGGAGTGGGAATCAGTAAGTACTGTGACTGTTGGTGAGGGGATCAATAAGTACTGAGACTGTTGGTAGGTTCTGTATCTGTTGGGAGTGAGGTTAGGGTCAGTAGTGTAACTGGGTGGAGGTCAATAAGTCTGTGACTATTGGTAGGCACTGTATCTTTTGGAGGCAGGCTAGTGGTCAGTGCTGTGACTGTTTTGGTGGGGATCAGTAAGTACTGTGACTGTTGGGGTGGGGATCAGTAAGTACTGAGACTGTTGGTGAGTGCTGTATCTGTTTGGGTGTGAGGTCAGGTCACAACTGTGACTGTTGAGGTGGGGATCAGTAAGTACTGTGACTGTAGGTAGGTGCTGTGACTGTTGGGGCAGGGCTGGGGTCAGTGCCGTTACTGTTGTGGTGAGGATCAGTAAGTACTGTGACTGTTGGGGTGGGGATCAGTAAGTACTGTGACTGTTTGTAGATTCTGTATCTGTTGGGCCTGAGGTCAGGGTCAGTACTGTGACTGTTGTGGTGTGGATCAGTAAGTACTGTGACTGTTGGGGTGGGGATCAGTAAGTGCTGTTACTGTTGGTAGGTGCTCTGTCTGTTGGGACTGAGGTCAGGGTCAGTACTGTGACTGTTGGGTGGGGATAAGTAAGTACTGTGACTGTTGGGATGGGGATCAGTAAGTACTGTGACTGGGTGGAGGTCAGTAAGTCTGTGACTATTGGTAGGCACTGTTTCTTTTGGGGCAGAGCTCGTGGTCAGTGCCGTGACTGTTGCGGTGGGGATCAGTAAGTACTGTGACTGTTGGGGTGGGGATCAGTAAGTATTGTGACTGTTGGTAGGTGCTGTATCTGTTGGTAGTGAGGTCAGGGTCAGTAGTGTGACTGTTGGGGTGGGGATCAGTAAGTACCCTGACTGTTGGGGTGGAGTTCAGTAAGTACTGTGACTTTTGAGGTGGGGATCAGTAAGTACTGTGACTGTTGCGGTGGGGATCAGTAAGTACTGTAATTGTTGGGGTGGGGATCAGTAAGTACTGTGACTGTTGGGGTGCGTATCAGTAAGACTGTGACTGTTGGTAGGTGCTGTATCTGTTGGGATTGAGTTCAGGGTCAGTACCATCTCTGTTGGGGTGGGGATCAGTAAGTATTGTGACTGTTGGTACGTGCTGTATCTGTTGGTAGTGAGGTCAGGGTCAGTTGTGTGAGTATTGGGCTGGGGATCAGTAAGTACTGTGACTGTTTTGGTGGAGATCACTAAGTATTGTGACTGTTGAGGTGCGGATCAGTAAGTACTGTGACTGTTGGGGTGGGGATCAGTAAGTACTGTGACTGTTGGGGTGGGGAATAGTAAGTACTTTGACTGTTGGTAGGTGCTGTATCTGTTGGGGCAGGGCTCGGGGTCAGTGCTGTGACTGTTAGTAAGTACTGTGACTGTTGGTAGGTGCAGTATCTGTTGGGAGTGAGGAAAGGGTCACAACTGTGACTGGTGGCGTGGGCAATCAGTAAGACTGTGACTGTTGGAAGTTACTCTATCTGTTGGGAATGAGGTCAGGGTCAATAGTGTGACTGTTGAGGAGGGGGTCCGTAAGTACTGTGACTGTTGGGATGGGGATCAGTAAGTACTGCGACTGTAGGGGTGGGGATCAGTAAGAACTGTGACTGTTGGTAGGTGCTGAATCTGTTGGGAGTGAGGTTAGGGTCAGTAGTGTGATTGGGAGGAGGTCATTAAGTACTTTGACTGTTGGTAGGTGCTGTATCTGTTCGGGTAGGGCTCGTGATCAGTGCCGTGACTCCTGAAGAGGGGATCAGTAAGTACTGTGATCGTTGGGTGGGGATCAGTAAGTACTGTGACTGTTGGGTGGGGATCAGTAAGTACTGTGACTGTGGGGTTGGGATCAGTAAGTACTGTGACTGTTGGGGTGCGGTATCTGTAAGGACTGAGACTGTTGGTAGAGTTCTGATCTGTTGGGCGTGGGGATCAGTAAGTGCAGTGACTGTTGGAGTCTGGATCAGTAAGTATTGTGACTGTTGGTGAGGTGCTGTATTTGTTGGTTGTGAGGTCAGGGTCAGTAGTGTGACTATTGGGGTAGGATCAGTAAGTACTGTGACTGTTGAGGTGCGGATCAGTAAGTACTGTGACTGTTGGAGTGGGGATTAGTAATTACTGTGAATGTTGGTAGGTGTTGTATCTGTTGGGGCAGGGCTCGTGGTCAGTGCTGTGACTGTTAGTAAGTACTGTGACTGCTGGTAGGTGCAGTATCTGTTGGGAGTGAGGTCAGGGTCACAACTGTGACTAGTGGCGTGGGCAATCAGTAAGACTGTGACTGTTGGAAGTTGCTCTATCTGTTGGGAATGAGGTCAGGGTCAATAGTGTGACTGTTGGGGAGGGGGTCCGTAAGTAATGTGACTGTTGGGATGGGGATCAGTAAGTACTGTGACTGTAGGGGTGGGGTTCAGTAAGAACTGTGACTGTCGGTAGGTGCTGAATCTGTTGGGAGTGAGGTTAGGGTCAGTAGTGTGTATGGGAGGAGGTCATTAAGTACTTTGACTGTTGGTAGGTACTGTATCTGTTGGGGCAGGGCTCGTGATCAGTGCCGTGACTCCTGTTGAGGGGATCAGTAAGTACTGTGACCGTTGGGATGGGGATCAGTAAGTACTGTGACTGTTGCGGAGGGGATCAGTAAGTACTGTGACTGTTTCGGTGGGGATCAGTAAGCACTGTGACTGTTGCGGTGGGGATCAGTAAGTACTGTGACTGTTGGGGTGGGGATCAGTAAGAACTGTGACTGTTGGTAGGTTCTGTATCTGTTGGGACTGAGGTCAGGGTCAATACTGTGACTGTTGGGGTGAGGATCAGTAAGAACTGTGACTGTTGGGGTGGGATCAGTAAGAACTGTGACTGTTGGGGTGGGGATCAGTAAGTACTATGACTGTTGATAGGTGCTGTATCTGTCGGGAATGAGGTCAGGGTCATAACTATGACTGTTGGGGTGGGGCTCAGTAAGTACTGTGACTGTTGTCAGGATCGGTATCTGTTGGGACTGAGGTCAGGGTCAGTACTGTGACTGTTGGTGTGGGGATCAGTAAGTACTGTGACTGTTGGGGTGGGGATCAGTAAGTACTGTGACTGTTGCTATTTTCTTTATCTGTAGTTGCAGTGCGCGAGGTCTGTGGCATGACAGTTGGGGTGGGGATCAGTAATAACTGCGACTGTTGGGGTGGACATCAGTAAGTACTGTGACTGTTGGCAGGTACTGTATCTGTTGGGAGTGAGGTCATGGTCAGTAATGTGACGTTTAGGGTTGGGATCAGTAACTACTGTGACTGTTGGGGTGGAGATCAGTAAGTACTGTGACTGTTGGTAGGTGCTGTATCTATTGGGAGTGAGGTTAGCGTCAGTACTGTGACTGGGTGGAGGTCATTAAGTGCAGTGACTATTGGTAGGTGCTGTATCATTTGGGACAAAGCTCGTGGTCAGTGCCGTGGCTCCTGGAGTGGGGATCAGTAAGTACTGTGATTGTTAGGGTGGGGATCAGTAAGTACTGTGACTGCTGGGATGTGGATCAGTAAGTAGTTTGACTGTTGGGGTGAGGATCAGTAAGTACTGTGACTGTTAGGGTGGGGATCAGTATGTACTGTGACTGTTAGGGTGGGGATCAGTAAGTACTGTGACTGTTGCGGTTGGGATCAGTAAGTACTGTGTCTGTTGAGGTGGGGTTCAGTAAGTACTGTGACAGTTGGGGTGGGGATTAGTAAGCACTGTGATTATTGGGGATGGGATCAGTAAGTACTGTGGCTGTTGGGGTGGGTATCAGTAAGTCTGTGACTGTTGGTAGGTGCTGTATCTGTTGGAAGTGAGGTCAGGGTCAGTACCATGACTGTTGGGGTGGGGATCACTAAGTACACTGACTGCTGGGGTGGGCATCAGTAAGTACTGTGACTGCTGGTAGGTGCTGTATCTGTTGGGAGTGAGGTCAGGGTCAGTAGTGTGACTGTTGGGGTGGGGATCAGTAAGTACTGTGACTGTTGGGGTGGGGATCAGTAAGTACTGTGACTGTTGGAGTGGGGATCAGTAAGTACTGTGACTGTTTGTAGGTGTTGTATCTGTTGGGGCAGGGCTTGGGGACAGTGCTTTGACTGTTAGTAAGTACTGTGACTGTTGGTAGGTGCAGTATCTGTTGGGAGTGAGGTCAGGATCACAACTGTGACTGGTGGCATGGGCAATCAGTAAGACTGTGACTGTTGGTAGTTGCTGTATCTGTTGGGAATGAGGTCAGGGTCAGTAGTGTGACTGTTGGGGAGGGGATCCGTAAGTACTGTGAATGTTGGGGTGGGGATCAGTAAGTAGTGTGACTGTTGGGGTGGGGATCAGTAAGTACTGTGACTGTTGGTAGGTGCTGTATCTATCGGGAATGAGGTCAGGGTCATAACTATAACTGTTGGGGTGGGGTTCAGTAAGTACTGTGACTGTTGGTAGCTGCTGTATCTGTTGGGAGTCATGTCAGTGTCAGTAGTGTGACTGTTGGGGTGGGGATCAGTAAGTACTGTGACTTTTGAGGTGGGGATCAGTAAGTACTGTGACTGTTGGGGTGGGGATCAGTAAGTACTGTGACTGTTGGTAGGTGCTGTATCTGTTGGGGCAGGGCTCAGGGTCAGTGCTGTGACTGTTAGTAAGTACTGTGACTGTTGGTAGGTGCAGTATCTATTGGGAATGAGGTCAGGGTCAATAGTTTGACTGTTGGGAAGGGGGTCCATAAGTACTGTGACTGTTGGGGTGGGGATCAGTAAGTACTGTGACTGTAGGGGTGGGGATCAGTAAGTACCGTGACTGTCGGTAGGTGCTGAATCTGTTGGGAGTGAGGTTAGGATCAGTAGTGTGACTGGGAGGAGGTCATTAAGTACTTTGACTGATGGTAGGTGATGAATCTGTTGGGACAGGGCTCGTGATCAGTGCCGTGACTCCTGGAGAGTGGATCAGTAAGTACTGTGACTGTTGCGGTGGGGATCGGCAAGTACTGTGACTGTTGCGGTGGGGATCAGTAAGCTCTGTGAGTGTTGTGGTGGGGATCAGTAAGTACTGTGCATGTTGGTTGGGGATCAGTAAGTACTGTGACTGTTAGGTTCTGTATCTGTTGGGACTGAGGTCAGGGTCAATACTGTGACTGTTGGGGTGAGGATCAGTAAGTACTGTTACTGTTGGGGTGGGGATCAGTAAGAACTGTGACTGTTGGTAGATGCTTTATCGCTTGGGACTGAGGTCAGGGTCAGTACTGTGAATGTTGGGGTGGGGATCAGTAAGTTCTGTGACTGTTATGGTGTGAATTAGTAAGTACTGTGACTGTTGGGGTGGGGATTAGTAAGTACTGTGACTGTTGGGGTGGGTATCAGTAAGTACTGCGACTGTTGGGGTGGGGATCAGTAAGTGTTGTGACTGTTGGTAGGTGATGTATCTGTTGGGAGTGAGGTTAGGGTCAGGACTGTGACTGGGTGTAGGTCAGTAAATACTGTGACTATTGGTAGGTGCTGTATCTGTTGGGGCAGGGCTCATGGTCAGTCCTGTGACTCCTGGAGTGGGAATCAGTAAGTACTGTGACTGTTGCGAAAGGGGATCAGTAAGTATTGTGAGTGTTGGGGTGGGGATCAGTAAGTACTGTGACTGTTGGTAGGTGCTGTATCTGTCGGGGGTGAGGTTAGGGTCAGTAGTGTAACTGGGTGGAGGTCAATAAGTCTGTGACTATTGGTAGGCGCTGTACCTTTTGGGGCAGAGCTCGTGGTCAGTGCTGTGACTGTTGCGGTGGGGATCAGTAAGTACTGTGACTGTTGCGGTTGGGAACAGTAATTACTGAGACTGTTGGTAGGTGCTGTATCTGTTGGGAGTGAGGTCAGGGTCACAACTGTGACTGTTGTGGTGGGGATCAGTAAGTACTGTGACTGTAGGTAGGTGCTGTGACTTTTGGGGCAGGGCTCAGGGTCAGTGCCGTTACTGTTGGTGTGAGGATAAGTAAGTACTGTGACTGTTGGGGTGAGGATCAGTAAGTACTGTGACTGTTTGTAGATTCTGTATCTGTTGGGCCTGAGGTCAGGTTCAGTACTGTGACTGTTGGGGTGGGGAACAGTAAGTACTGTGACTGTTGGGGTGGGGATCAGTAAGTGCTGTTACTGTTGGTAGGTGCTCTGTCTGTTGGGACTGAGGTCAGGGTCAGTACTGTGACTGTTGGGGTGGGGATCAGTAAGTACTGTGACTGTTGGGGTGGGGATCAGTAAGTACTGTGACTGTTGGGGTGGAGATCAGTAAGTGTTGTGACTGTTGATTGGTGCTGTATCTTTTGGGAGTGAGGTTAGGGTCAGGACTGTGACTGGGGTGGAGGTCAGTAAATACTGTGACTATTGGTAGGTGCTGCATCTGTTGGGGCAGGGCTCATGGTCAGTCCTGTGACTCCTGGAGTGGGAATCAGTAAGTACTGTGACTGTTGGGAGGATCAGTAAGTACTGGACTGTTGGTAGGTGCTGTATCTGTTGGGAGTGAGGTTAGGGTCAGTAGTGTAACTGGGTGGAGGTCAATAAGTCTGTGACTATTGGTAGGCACTGTATCTTTTAGGGCAGAGCTCGTGGTCAGTGCTGTGACCGTTGCGGTGGGGATCAGTAAGTACTGTGACTGTTGGGGTGGGGATCAGTAAGTACTGAGACTGTTGGTAGGTGCTGTATCTGTTGGGTGTGAGGTCAGGGTCACAACTGTGACTGTTGGGGTGGGGATCAGTTAGTACTGTGACTGTAGGTAGGTGCTGTGACTGTTGGGGCATGGCTCGGGGTCAGTGCCGTTACTGTTGGGGTGAGGATCAGTAAGTACTGTGACTGTTGGGGTGGGGATCAGTAAGTACTGTGACTGTTTGTAGATTCTGTATCTGTTGGGCCTGAGATCAGGGTCAGTACTGTGACTGTTGGGGTGGGGATCAGTAAGTACTGTGACTGTTGGGGTGGGGATCAGTAAGTGCTGTTACTGTTGGTAGGTGCTCTGTCTGTTGGGACTGAGGTCAGGGTCAGTACTGTGACTGTTGGGGTGGGGATCAGTAAGTACTGTGACTGTTGGGGTGGGGATCAGTAAGTACTGTGACAGGGTGGAGGTCAGTAAGTCTGTGACTATTGGTAGGCACTGTATCTTTTTGGGGCAGAGCTCGTGGTCAGTGCCGTGACTGTTGCGGTGGGGATCAGTAAGTACTGTGACTGTTGGGGTGGGGATCAGTAAGTATTGTGACTGTTGGTAGGTGCTGTATCTGTTGGTAGTGAGGTCAGGGTCAGTAGTGTGACTGTTGGGGTGGGGATCAGTAAGTACTGTGACTGTTGGAGTGGAGATCAGTAAGTACTGTGACTGTTGAGGTGGGGATCAGTAAGTACTGTGACTTTTGGGGTGGGGAATAGTAAGTACTGTGACTGTAGGTAGGTGCTGTATCTGAGAGGGCTGGGCTCGGGGTCAGTGTTGTAACTGTTAGTAAGTACTGTGACTGTTGGTAGGTGCAGTATCTATTGGGAGTGAGGTCAGGATCACAACTGTGACTGGTGGCGTGGGCATTCAGTAAGACTGTGACTGTTGGAAGATGCTCTATCTGTTGGGAATGAGGTCAGGGTCAATAGTGTGACTGTTGGGGAGGGGGTCCGTAAGTACTTTGACTTTTGGGATGGGGATCAGTAAGTACTGTGACTGAAGGGGTGGGGATCAGTAAGAACTGTGACTGTCGGTAGGTGCTGAATCTGTTGGGAGTGAGGTTAGAGTCAGTAGTGTGACTGGGAGGAGGTCATTAAGTACTGTGACTATTGATAGTTGCTGAGTCTGTTGGGGCATGGCTCGTGGTCAGAGCCGTGACTCCTGGAGTGGGGATCACTAAGTACTGTGATCGTTGGGGTGGGGATCAGTAAGTACTGTGACTGGTGCGGTTGGGATCAGTAAGTACTGTGTCTGTTGAGGTGGGGATCAGTAAGTACTGTGACAGTTGGGGTGGGGATCAGTAAGCACTGTGATTATTGGGGATGGGATCAATAAGTACTGTGGCTGTTGGGGTAGGTATCAGTAAGACTGTGACTGTTGGTAGGTGCTGTATCTGTTGGTAGTGAGGTCAGGGTCAGTACCATGACTGTTGGGGTGGGGATCACTAAGTACACTGACTGCTGGGGTGGGGATCAGTAAGTACTGTGACTGTTGGTAGGTGCTGTATCTGTTGGGAGTGAGGTCAGGGTCAGTAGTGTGACTGTTGGGGTGGGGATCAGTAAGTACTGTGACTGTTGGGGTGGGGATCAGTAAGTACTGTGACTGTTGGAGTGGGGATCAGTAAGTACTGTGACTGTTTGTAGGTGCTGTATCTGTTGGGGCAGGGCTTGGGGACAGTGCTTTGACTGTTAGTAAGTACTGTGACTGTTGGTAGGTGCAGTATCTGTTGGGAGTGAGGTCAGGATCACAACTGTGACTGGTGGCGTGGGCAATCAGTAAGACTGTGACTGTTGGTAGTTGCTGTATCTGTTGGGAATGAGGTCAGGGTCAGTAGTGTGACTGTTGGGGAGGGGATCCGTAAGTACTGTGAATGTTGGGGTGGGGATCAGTAAGTAGTGTGACTGTTGGGGTGGGGATCAGTAAGTACTGTGACTGTTGGTAGGTGCTGTATCTATCGGGAATGAGGTCAGGGTCATAACTATAACTGTTGGGGTGGGGTTCAGTAAGTACTGTGACTGTTGGTAGCTGCTGTATCTGTTGGGAGTCATGTCAGTGTCAGTAGTGTGACTGTTGGGGTGGGGATCAGTAAGTACTGTGACTTTTGAGGTGGGGATCAGTAAGTACTGTGACTGTTGGGGTGGGGATCAGTAAGTCCTGTGACTGTTGATAGGTGCTGTATCTGTTGGGGAGGGCTCAGGGGTCAGTGCTGTGACTGTTAGTAAGTACTGTGACTGTTGGTAGGTGCAGTATCTATTGGGAATGAGGTCAGGGTCAATAGTGTGACTGTTGGGAGGGGTCCATAAGTACTGTGACTGTTGGGGTGGGGATCAGTAAGTACTGTGACTGTAGGGGTGGGGATCAGTAAGTACCGTGACTGTCGGTAGGTGCTGAATCTGTTGGGAGTGAGGTTAGGATCAGTAGTGTGACTGGGAGGAGGTCATTAAGTACTTTGACTGATGGTAGGTGATGAATCTGTTGGGACAGGGCTCGTGATCAGTGCCGTGACTCCTGGAGAGGGGATCAGTAAGTACTGTGACTGTTGCGGTGGGGATCGGCTAGTACTGTGACTGTTGCGGTGGGGATCAGTAAGTACTGTGCTTGTTGTGGTGGGGATCAGTAAGTACTGTGACTGTTAGGTTCTGTATCTGTTGGGACTGAGGTCAGGGTAATACTGTGACTGTTGGGGTGAGGATCAGTAAGTACTGTTACTGTTGGGGTGAGGATCAGTAAGTACTGTTACTGTTGGGGTGGGGATCAGTAAGAACTGTGACTGTTGGTAGATGCTTTATCGCTTGGGACTGAGGTCAGGGTCAGTACTGTGAATGTTGGGGTGGGGATCAGTAAGTTCTGTGACTGTTATGGTGTGAATTAGTAAGTACTGTGACTGTTGGGGTGTGGATCAGTAAGTACTGTGACTGTTGGGGTGGGGATCAGTAAGTACTAAGACTGTTGGGGTGGGGATCAGTAAGTGTTGTGACTGTTAGTCGGTGCTGTATCTGTTGGGAGTGAGGTTAGGGTCACGACTGTGACTGGGTGTAGGTCAGTAAATACTGTGACTATTGGTAAGTGCTGTATCTGTTGGGGCAGGGCTCATGGTCAGTCCTGTGACTCCTGGAGTGGGAATCAGTAAGTACTGCGACTGTTGGTAGGTGCTGTATCTGTTGAGTGTGAGGTCAGGGTCACAACTGTGACTGTTGGGGTGGGGATCAGTAAGTACTGTGACTATAGGTAGGTGCTGTGACTTTTGGGGCAGGGCTCAGGGTCAGTGCCGTTACTGTTGGTGTGAGGATCAGTAAGTACTGTGACTGTTGGGGTGAGGATCAGTAAGTACTGTGACTGTTTGTAGATTCTGTATCTGTTGGGCCTGAGGTCAGGGTCAGTACTGTGACTGTTGGGTGGGGAACAGTAAGTACTGTGACCTGTTGGGGTGGGGATCAGTAGGTGCTGTTACTGTTGGTAGGTGCTCTTTCCGTTGGGACTGAGGTCAGGGTCTGTACTGTGACTGTTGGGGTGGGGATCTGTAAGTACTGTGACTGTTGGGGTGGGGATCAGTAAGTACTGTGACTGAGTGGAGGTCAGTACGTCTGTGACTATTGGTAGGCACTGTATCTTTTGGGGCAGAGCTCGTGGTCAGTGCCATGACTGTTCTGCAGTGGGGATCAGTAAGTACTGTGACTGTTGGGGTGGGGATCAGTTAAGTATTGTGACTGTTGGTAGGTGCTGTATCTGTTGGTAGTGAGGTCAGGGTCAGTAGTGTGACTGTTGGGGTTGGGATCAGTAAGTACTGTGACTGTTGGGATGGGGATCAGTAAGTACTGTGACTGTTGAGGTGGGGATCAGTAAGTACTGTTACTGTTGGGGTGGATCAGTAAGTACTGTGACTATTGGTAGGTGCTGTATCTATTGGGGCAGGGCTCGGGGTCAGTGCTGTGACTGTTAGTAAGTACTGTGACTGTTGGTAGGTGCAGTATCTGTTGGGAGTGAGGTCAGGGTCACAAGTGTGACTTGCGGTTTGGGCAATCAGTAAGACTGTGACTGTTGGAAGTTGCTGTATCTGTTGGAAATGAGGTCAGGGTCAATAGTGTGACTGTTGGGGTTGGGATCAGTAAGTACTGTGACTGTTGGGGTGGGGATCAGAAAGTACTGTGACTGGAGGGTGGGGATCAGTAAGTACTGTGACTAGTCGGTGGGTGCTGAATCTGTTGGAGTGAGGTTAGGGTCAGTAGTGTGACTGGGAGGAGGTCATTAAGTACTTTGACTGTTGGTAGGTGTTGTATCTGTTGGGGCAGGGCTAGTGATCAGTGCCGTGACTCCTGGAGAGGGATCAGTAAGTACTGTGACCGTTGGGATGAGGGATCAGTAAGTACTGGGACTGTTCAGGAGGGATCAGTAAGTACTGTGACTGTTGCGGTGGGGATCAGTAAGCACGGTGACTGTTGCGGTGGGGATCAGTAAGTATTGTGACTTTTGGGGAGGGGACCAGTAAGAACTGTGACTGTTGGTAGGTTCTGTATCTGTTGGGACTGAAGTCAGGGTCAATACTGTGACTGTTGGGGTTAGGATCAGTAAGAACTGTGACTGTTGGGGTGGGATCAGTAAGAACTGAGAATGTTGGGGGTGGGGATCAGTAAGTACTATGACTGTTGGTAGGTGCTGTATCTGTCGGGAATGAGGTCAGGGTCATAACTATGACTGTTGGGCTGGGGCTCAGTAAGTACTGTGACTGTTAGGTTCGGTATCTGCTGGGACTGAGGTCAGGGTCAGTACGGTGACTGTTGGTGTGGGGATCAGTAAGTACTGTGACTGTTGGGGTGGGGATCAGTAAGTACTGTGACTGTTGCTATTTTCTTTATCTGTAGTTGCAGTGCGCGAGGTCTGTGGCATGACTGTTGGGGTGGGGATCAGTAATAACTGCGACTGTTGGGGTTCAGATCAGTAAGTACTGTGACTGTTGGCAGGTGCTGTATCTGTTGGGAGTGAGGTCAGGGTCAGTAGTGTGACTTTTAGGGTGGGGATCAGTAAGTACTGTGACTGTTGGGGTGGAGATCAGTAAGTACTGTGACTATTGGTAGGTGCTGTATCTTTTATGGCAAAGCTCGTGGTCAGTGCTGTGGCTCCTGGAGTGGGGATCAGTAAGTACTGTGATTGTTACGTGGGGATCAGTAAGTACTGTGACTGTTGGGGTGTGGATCAGTAAGTACTGTGACTGTTGGGGTGGGGATCAGTAAGTACTCTGACTGTTAGGGTGGGGATCAGTAAGTACTGTGAATGGGTGGAGGTCAGTAAGTACTGTGACTATTGGTAGTTGCTGAGTCTGTTGGGTCAAGGCTCGTGGTCAGTGCCGTGACTCCTGGAGTGGGGATCACTAAGTACTGTGACCTTTGGGGTGGGGATCAGTAAGTACTGTGACTGTTGCGGTTGGGATCAGTAAGTACTGTGACTGTTGGGGTGGGGATCAGTAAGTGTTGTGACTGTTGTTTGAAGTGCTGTATCTTTTGGGGAGTGAGGTTAGGGTCAGTACTGTGTGGGGTGGAGGTCAGTAAATACTGTGACTATTGGTAAGTGCTGCATCTGTTGGGGCAGGGCTCATGGTCAGTCCTGTGACTCCTGGAGTGGGAATCAGTAAGTACTGTGACTGTTGGGGAGGGGATCAGTAAGCACTGCGACTGTTGGTAGGTGCTGTATCTGTTGGGAGTGAGGTTAGGGTCAGTAGTGTAACTGTGTGGAGGTCAATAAGTCTGTGACTATTGGTAGGCACTGTATCTTTTGGGGCAGAGCTCGTGGTCAATGCTGTGACAGTTGCGGTGGGGATCAGTAAGTACTGTGACTGTTGGGGTGGGGATCAGTAAGTACTGAGACTGTTGCTTGGTGCTGTATCTGTTGGGTGTGAGGTCAGGGTCACAACTGTGACTGTTGGGGTGGGGATCAGTAAGTACTGTGACTGTAGGTAGGTGCTGTGACTGTTGCGGCATGGCTCGGGGTCAGTGCCGTTACTGTTGGGGTGAGGATCAGTAAGTACTGTGACTGTTGGGGTGGGGATCAGTAAGTACTGTGACTGTTTGTAGATTCTGTATCTGTTGGGCCTGAGATCAGGGTCAGTACTGTGACTGTTGGGGTGGGGATCAGTAAGTACTGTGACTGTTGTGGTGGGGATCAGTAAGTGCTGTTACTGTTGGTAGGTGCTCTGTCTGTTGGGACTGAGGTCAGGGTCAGTACTGTGACTGTTGGCGTGGGCATCAGTAAGTACTGTGACTGTTGGGGTGGAGATCAGTAAGTACTGTGACAGGGTGGAGGTCAGTAAGTCTGTGACTATTGGTAGGCACTGTATCTTTTGGGGCAGAGCTCGTGGTCAGTGCCGTGACTGTTGCTGTGGGGATCAGTAAGTACTGTGACTGTTGGGGTGGGGTTCAGTAAGTATTGTGACTGTTGGTAGGTGCTGTATCTGTTGGTAGTGAGGTCAGGGTCAGTAGTGTGACTGTTGGGGTGGGGATCAGTAAGTACAGTGACTGTTGGAGTGGAGATCAGTAAGTACTGTGACTGTTGAGGTGGGGATCAGTAAGTACTGTGACTGTTGGGGTGGGGAATAGTAAGTACTGTGACTGTTGGTAGGTGCTGTATCTGTGGGGGCTGGGCTCGGGGTCAGTGTTGTAACTGTTAGTAAGTACTGTGACTGTTGGTAGGTGCAGTATCTGTTGGGAGTGAGGTCAGGATCACAACTGTGACTGGTGGCGTTGGCATTCAGTAAGACTGTGACTGTTGGAAGATGCTCTATCTGTTGGGAATGAGGTCAGGGTCAATAGTGTGACTGTTGGGAAGGGGGTCAGTAAGTACTGTGACTGTTGGGATGGGGATCAGTAAGTACTGCGACTGTAGGGGTGGGGATCAGTATGAACTGTGACTGTCGGTGGGTGCTGAATCTGTTGGGAGTGAGGTTAGAGTCAGTGAGTGTGACTGGGAGGAGGTCATTAACTACTTTGACTGTTGGTAGTTGCTGTATCTGTTGGGACATGGGCTCGTGATCAGTGCCGTGACTCCTGGAGAGGATCAGTAAGTACTGTGACCGTTGGGATGGGGATCAGTAAGTACTGTGACTGTTGCGGTGGGGATCAGTAAGCACTGTGACTGTTGCGGTGGGGATCAGTAAGTATTGTGACTTTTGGGGTGGGGATCAGTAAGAACTGTGACTGTTGGTAGGTTCTGTATCTGTTGGGACTGAGGTCAGGGTCAATTCTGTGACTGTTGGGGTGAGGATCAGTAAGAACTGTGACTGTTTGGGTGGGGATCAGTAAGTACTAAGACTGTTGGGGTGGGGATCAGTAAGTGTTGTGACTGTTGGTCGGTGCTGTATCTGTTGGGAGTGAGGTTAGGGTCACGACTGTGACTGGGTGTAGGTCAGTAAATACTGTGACTATTGGTAAGTGCTGTATCTGTTGGGGCAGGGCTCATGGTCAGTCCTGTGACTCCTGGAGTGGGAATCAGTAAGTACTGCGACTGTTGGTAGGTGCTGTATCTGTTGAGTGTGAGGTCAGGGTCACAACTGTGACTGTTGGGGTGGGGATCAGTAAGTACTGTGACTATAGGTAGGTGCTGTGACTTTTGGGGCAGGGCTCAGGGTCAGTGCCGTTACTGTTGGTGTGAGGATCAGTAAGTACTGTGACTGTTGGGGTGAGGATCAGTAAGTACTGTGACTGTTTGTAGATTCTGTATCTGTTGGGCCTGAGGTCAGGGGTCAGTACTGTGACTGTTGGGGTGGGGAACAGTAAGTACTGTGACTGTTGGGGTGGGGATCAGTAAGTGCTGTTACTGTTGGTAGGTGCTCTTTCTGTTGGGACTGAGGTCAGGGTCTGTACTGTGACTGTTGGGGTGGGGATCTGTAAGTACTGTGACTGTTGGGGTGGGGATCAGTAAGTACTGTGACTGAGTGGAGGTCAGTACGTCTGTGACTATTGGTAGGTACTGTATCTTTTGGGGCAGAGCTCGTGGTCAGTGCCATGACTGTTGCGGTGGGGATCAGTAAGTACTGTGACTGTTGGGGTGGGGATCAGTAAGTATTGTGACTGTTGGTAGGTGCTGTATCTGTTGGTAGTGAGGTCAGGGTCAGTAGTGTGACTGTTGGGGTGGGGATCAGTAAGTACTGTGACTGTTGGGATGGGGATCAGTAAGTACTGTGACTGTTGAGGTGGGGATCAGTAAGTACTGTTACTGTTGGGGTGGGGATCAGTAAGTACTGTGACTATTGGTAGGTGCTGTATCTATTGGGGCAGGGCTCGGGGTCAGTGCTGTGACTGTTAGTAAGTACTGTGACTGTTGGTAGGTGCAGTATCTGTTGGGAGTGAGGTCAGGGTCACAAGTGTGACTTGCGGTTTGGGCAATCAGTAAGACTGTGACTGTTGGAAGTTGCTGTATCTGTTGGGAATGAGGTCAGGGTCAATAGTGTGACTGTTGGGGAGGGGCTCCATAAGTACTGTGACTGTTGGGGTGGGGATCAGAAAGTACTGTGACTGGAGGGGTGGGGATCAGTAAGTACTGTGACTGTCGGTAGGTGCTGAATCTGTTGAGAGTAAGGTTAGGGTCAGTAGTGTGACTGGGAGGAGGTCATTAAGTACTTTGACTGTTGGTAGGTGTTGTATCTGTTGGGGCAGGGCTAGTGATCAGTGCCGTGACTCCTGGAGAGGGGATCAGTAAGTACTGTGACCGTTGGGATGGGGATCAGTAAGTACTGGGACTGTTGCGGAGGGGATCAGTAAGTACTGTGACTGTTGCGGTGGGGATCAGTAAAGCCCGGTGACTATTTCGGTGGGGATCAGTAAGTATTGTGACTTTGGGGAGGGACCAGTAAGAACTGTGACTGTTGGTAGGTTCTGTATCTGTTGGGACTGAGTCAGGGTCAATACTGTGACTGTTGGGGTTAGGATCAGTAAGAACTGTGACTGTTGGGTGGGATCAGTAAGAACTGAGAATGTTGGGGGTGGGGATCAGTAAGTACTATGACTGTTGGTAGGTGCTGTATCTATCGGGAATGAGGTCAGGGTCATAACTATGACTGTTGGGCTGGGGCTCAGTAAGTACTGTGACTGTTGGTTCGGTATCTGCTGGGACTGGAGGTCAGGGTCAATCACGGTGACTGTTGGTGTGGGGATCAGTAAGTGCACTGTGACTGTTGGGGTGGGGATCAGTAAGTACTGTGACTGTTGCTATTTTCTTTATCTGTAGTTGCAGTCTTGAGGTCTGTGGCATGACTGTTGGGGTGGGGATCAGTAATAACTGCGACTGTTGGGTTCAGATCAGTAAGTACTGTGACTGTAGGCAGGTGCTGTATCTGTTGGGAGTGAGGTCAGGGTCAGTAGTGTGACTTTTAGGGTGGGGATCAGTAAGTACTGTGACTGTTGGGGTGGAGATCAGTAAGTACTGTGACTATTGGTAGGTGCTGTATCTTTTGGGGCAAAGCTCATGGTCAGTGCTGCGGCTCCTGGAGTGGGGATCAGTAAGTACTGTGATTGTTACGTGGGGATCAGTAAGTACTGTGACTGTTGGGGTGTGGATCAGTAAGTACTGTGACTGTTGGGGTGGGGATCAGTAAGTACTCTGACTGTTAGGGTGGGGATCAGTAAGTACTGTGAATGGGTGGAGGTCAGTAAGTACTGTGACTATTGGTAGTTGCTGAGTCTGTTGGGTCAAGGCTCGTGGTCAGTGCCGTGACTCCTGGAGTGGGGATCACTAAGTACTGTGACCTTTGGGGTGGGGATCAGTAAGTACTGTGACTGTTGGGGTGGGGATCAGTAAGTGTTGTGACTGTTGTTTAGTGCTGTATCTTTTGGGAGTGAGGTTAGGGTCAGTACTGTGACGGGGTGGAGGTCAGTAAATACTGTGACTATTGGTAGGTGCTGCATCTGTTGGGGCAGGGCTCATGGTCAGTCCTGTGACTCCTGGAGTGGGAATCAGTAAGTACTGTGACTGTTGGGGAGGGGATCAGTAAGCACTGCGACTGTTGGTAGGTGCTGTATCTGTTGGGAGTGAGGTTAGGGTCAGTAGTGTAACTGTGTGGAGGTCAATAAGTCTGTGACTATTGGTAGGCACTGTATCTTTAGAGGCAGGCTAGTGGTCAATGCTGTGACAGTTGAGGTGAGGATCAGTAAGTACTGTGACTGTTGGGGTGGGGATCAGTAAGTACTGAGACTGTTGCTTAGTGCTGTATCTGTTGGGTGTGAGGTCAGGTCACAACTGTGACTGTTGGGGTGGGGATCAGTAAGTACTGTGACTGTAGGTAGGTGCTGTGACTGTTGCGGCATGGCTCGGGGTCAGTGCCGTTACTGTTGGGGTGAGGATCAGTAAGTACTGTGACTGTTGGGGTGGGGATCAGTAAGTACTGTGACTGTTTGTAGATTCTGTATCTGTTGGGCCTGAGATCAGGGTCAGTACTGTGACTGTTGGGGTGGGGATCAGTAAGTACTGTGACTGTTGGGGTGGGGATCAGTAAGTGCTGTTACTGTTGGTAGGTGCTCTGTCTGTTGGGACTGAGGTCAGGGTCAGTACTGTGACTGTTGGCGTGGGCATCAGTAAGTACTGTGACTGTTGGGGTGGAGATCAGTAAGTACTGTGACAGGGTGGAGGTCAGTAAGTCTGTGACTATTGGTAGGCACTGTATCTTTTAGGGCAGAGCTTCGTGGTCAGTGCCGTGACTGTTGCTGTGGGGATCAGTAAGTACTGTGACTGTTGGGGTGGGGATCAGTAAGTATTGTGACTGTTGGTGAGGTGCTGTATCTGTTGGTAGTGAGGTCAGGGTCAGTAGTGTGACTGTTGGGGTGGGGATCAGTAAGTACAGTGACTGTTGGAGTGGAGATCAGTAAGTACTGTGACTGTTGAGGTGGGGATCAGTAAGTACTGTGACTGTTGGGGTGGGAATAGTAAGTACTGTGACTGTTGGTAGGTGCTGTATCTGTGGGGGCTGGGCTCGGGGTCAGTGTTGTAACTGTTAGTAAGTACTGTGACTGTTGGTAGGTGCAGTATCTGTTGGGAGTGAGGTCAGGATCACAACTGTGACTGGTGGCGTTGGCATTCAGTAAGACTGTGACTGTTGGAAGATGCTCTATCTGTTGGGAATGAGGTCAGGGTCAATAGTGTGACTGTTGGGAGGGGTCAGTAAGTACTGTGACTGTTGGGATGGGGATCAGTAAGTACTGCGACTGTAGGGTGGGGATCAGTAAGAACTGTGACTGTCGGTGGGTGCTGAATCTGTTGGGAGTGAGGTTAGAGTCAGTAGTGTGACTGGGAGGAGGTCATTAACTACTTTGACTGTTGGTAGTTGCTGTATCTGTTGGGGCGCAGGGCTCGTGATCAGTGCAGTGACTCCTGGAGAGGGGATCAGTAAGTACTGTGACCGTTGGGATGGGGATCAGTAAGTACTGTGACTGTTGCGGTGGGGATCAGTAAGCACTGTGACTGTTGCGGTGGGGATCAGTAAGTATTGTGACTTTTGGGGTGGGGATCAGTAAGAACTGTGACTGTTGGTAGGTTCTGTATCTGTTGGGACTGAGGTCAGGGTCAATTCTGTGACTGTTGGGGTGAGGATCAGTAAGAACTGTGACTGTTTGGGTGGGATCAGTAAGAACTGTGACTGTTGGGGTGAGGATCAGTAAGTACTATGACTGTTGGTGAGGTGCTGTATCTGTCGGAAATGAGGTCAGGATCATAACTATGACTGTTGGGGTGGGGGCTCAGTAAGTACTGTGACTGTTGGTAGGTGCTGTATCTATTGAGAGTGAGGTTAGGGTCAGTACTGTGACTGGGTGGAGGTCATTAAGTGCGGTGACTATTGGTAGGTGCTGTATCTTTTGGGGCAAAGCTTGTGGTCACTGCCGTGGCTCCTGGAGTGGGGATTAGTAAGTACTGTGATTGTTAGGGAGGGGTTCAGTAAGTACTGTGACTGTTGGGGTGTGGATCAGTAAGTACTGTGACTGTTGGGGTGGGGATCAGTAAGTACTCTGACTGTTAGGGTGGGGATCAGTAAGTACTGTGACTATTAGGGTGGGGATCAGTAAGTACTGTGAATGGGTGGAGGTCAGTAAATACTGTGACTATTGGTAGTTGTTGAGTCTGTTGGGGCAAGGCTCGTGGTCAGTGCCGTGACTCCTGGAGTGGGGATCACTAAGTACTGTGACCGTTGGGGTGGGGATCAGTAAGTACTGTGACTGTTGCGGTTGGGATCAGTAAGTACTGTGACTGTTGAGGTGGGGATCAGTAAGTACTGTGACAGTTGGGGTGGGGATCAGTAAGCACTGTGAATGGGTGGAGGTCAGTAAATACTGTGACTATTGGTAGTTGTTGAGTCTGTTGGGGCAAGGCTCGTGGTCAGTGCCGTGACTCCTGGAGTGGGGATCACTAAGTACTGTGACCGTTGGGGTGGGGATCAGTAAGTACTGTGACTGTTGGGAAGGGGATCTGTAAGTACTGTGACTGTTGGGGTGGGTATCAGTAAGACTGTGGCTGTTGGTAGGTGCTGTATCTGTTGGGAGTGAGGTCAGGATCACAACTGTGACTGGTGGCGTGGGCAATCAGTAAGACTGTGACTGTTGGTAGTTGCTGTATGTGTTGGGAATGAGGTCAGGGTCAGTAGTGTGACTGTTGGGGAGGATCTGTAAGTACTGTGACTGTTGGGGTGGGGATCAGTAAGTACTGTGACTGTTGGGGTGTGGATCAGTAAGAACTGTGACTGTTGGTAGGTGCTGTATCTGTCGGGAATGAGATCAGGGTCATAACTATGACTGTTGGGATGGGGTTCAGTAAGTACTGTGACTGTTGGTAGCTGCTGTATCTGTTGGGAGTGATGTCAGTGTCAGTAGTTTGTCTATTGGGGTGGGGATCAGTAAGAACTGTGACTGTTGAGGTGGGGATCAGTAAGTACTGTCACTGTTGGGGAGGGGATCAGTAAGTACACTAACTGCTGGGGTGGGGTTCAATAAGTACTGTGACTGTTGGTAGGTGCAGTATCTGTTGGGAGTGAGGTCAGGGTCAGTAGTGTGACTGTTGGGGTTGGGATCAGTAAGTACTGTGACTGTTGGGGTGGGGATCAGTAAGTACTGTGACTGTTGGGGTGGGGATCAGTAGAAGTACTGTGACTGTTTGTAGGTGCTGTATCTGTTGGGGCAGGGCTGGGGTCAGTGCTTTGACTGTTAGTAAAGTACTCTGACTGTTGGTAGGTGCAGTATCTGTTGGGAGTGAGGTCAGGATCACAACTGTGACTGGTGGCGTGGGCAATCAGTAAGACTGTGACTGTTGGAAGTTGCTGTATCTGTTGGGAATGAGGTCAGGGTCAATAGTGTGACTGTGGGGAGGGTCCATAAGTACTGTGACTGTTGGGTTGGGGATCAGTAAGTACTGTGACTGTTGAGGTGGGGATCAGTAAGTACTGTGACTGTTTGGGTGGGGATCAGTAAGTACTGTGACTGTTGGTAGGTGCTGTATCTGTTGGGGCAGGGCTCGGGGTCAGTGCTGTGACTGTTAGTAAGTACTGTGACTGTTGGTAGGTGCAGTATCTGTTGGGAGTGAGGTCAGGGTCACAACAGTGACTTGTGGTGAGGGCAATCAGTAAGACTGTGACTTTTGGAAGTTGCTGTATCTGTTGGGAATGAGGTCAGGGTTAATAGTGTGACTGTTGGGGAGGGAGTCCATAAGTACTGAGACTGTTGGGGTGGGGATCGGAGTAAGTACTGTGACTGTAGGGGTGGGGATCAGTAAGTACTGTGACTGTCGGTAGGAGCTGAATCTGTTGGGAGTGAGGTTAGGGTCATGTGGTGTGACTGGGAGGAGGTCATTAAGTACTTTGACTGATGGTAGGTGCTGAATCTGTTTGGACAGGGCTCGTGATCAGTGCCGTGACTCCTGGAGAGGGATTAGTAAGTACTGTGACTGTTGCGGTGGGGCTCTGCAAGTACTGTGACTGTTGGGAGTAGGGATCAGTAAGCACTGTGACTGTTGCGGTGGGGATCAGTAAGTACTGTGCATGTTGGGGTGGGGATCAGTAAGTACTGTGACTGTTGTTAGGTTCTGTATCTGTTGGGACTGAGGTCAGGGTCAATACTGTGACTGTTGGGGTGAGGATCAGTGAGTACTGTTACTGTTGGGGTGGGGATCAGTAGAACTGTGACTGTTGGAAGGTGCTGTATCTGTTGGTAGTGAGGTCAGGGTCAGTAGTGTGACTGTTGGGATGGGGATCAGTAAGTACTGTGACTGTTGGGGTGGGGATTAGTAAGTACTGTGACTGTTGGTAGGTGTTGTATCTGTTGGGGCAGGGCTCAGGGTCAGTGCTGTGACTGTTAGTAAGTACTGTGACTGTTGGTAGGTGCAGTATCTGTTGGGAGTGAGGTCAGGGTCACAACTGTGACTGGTGGCGTGGGCAATCAGTAAGACTGTGACTGTTGGTAGTTGCTGTATCTGTTGGGAATGAGGACAGGCTCAGTAGTGTGACTGTTGGGAAGGGGATCCGTAAGTACTGTGACTGTTGGGGTGGGGATCAGTAAGTACTGTGTCTGTTGGGGTGGGGATCAGTAAGTACTGTGACTGTCGGTACGTGCTGTATCTGTTGGGAGTGAGGTTAGGGTCAGTAGTGTGACTGGGAGGAGGTCAGTAGAACTGTGACTGTTGGTAGGTGCTGTATCTTTGGGGCAAAGCTTGTGTCAGTGCCATGGCTCCTGGAGGGATCACTAAGTACTGTGATTGTTAGGGTGGGGATCAGTAAGTACTGTGACTGTTGGGGTGGGGATCAGTAAGTACTGTGACTGTTGCGGAGGGATCAGTAAGTACTGTGAATGGGTGGAGGTCAGTAAGTACTGTGACTATTGGTAGGTGCTGAGTCTGATGGGGCAAGGCTCGTGGTCAGTGCCGTGACTCCTGGAGTGGGGATCACTAAGTACTGTGGCCGTTGGGGTGGGGATCAGTAAATACTGTGACTGTTGCAGTGGGGATCAGTAAGTACTGTGATTGTTGGGTGGGATCTAGTATCTGTGACAGTTGAGGTGAGGATCAATAGTACTGTGATTGTTGGGGTGGGGATCAGTAAGTACTGTGACTGTTGGTAGGTGCTGTATCTGTTGGGAGTGAGGTTAGGGTCAGTAGTGTGACTGGGAGGAGGTCAGTAAGAACTGTGACTGTTGGTAGGTGCTGTATCTTTTGGGGAAGAGCTTGTGGTCAGTGCCATGGCTCCTGGAGTGGGGATCAGTAAGTACTGTGGTTGTTAGGGTGGGGATCAGTAAGTACTGTGACTGCTGGGGTGGGGATCAGTAAGTACTGTGACTGTTAGGATGGGGATCAGTAAGTACTGTGAATGGGTGGATGTCAGTAAGTACTGTGACTATTGGTAGGTGCTGAGTCTGATGGGGCAAGGCTGCGTGCTCAGTGCTTGACTCCTGGAGTGGGGATCACTAAGTACTGTGACCGTTGGGGTGGGGATCAGTAAGTACTGTGACTGTTGCGGTGGGGATCAGTAAGTACTGAGACTGTTGAGGTGGGGATCAGTAAGTACTGTGACAGTTGGGGTGGGATCAGTAAGCACTGTGATTATTGGGGAGGGATCAGTAAATACTGTGACTGTTGGGGTGGGTATCAGTAAGACTGTGGCTGTTGGTAGGTGCTGTATCTGTTGGGAGTGAGGTCAGGATCACAACTGTGACTGGTGGCGTGGGCAATCAGTAAGACTGTGACTGTTGGTAGTTGCTGTATGTGTTGGGAATGAGGTCAGGGTCAGTAGTGTGACTGTTGGGGAGGGGATCTGTAAGTACTGTGACTGTTGGGGTGGGGATCAGTAAGTACTGTGACTGTTGGGGTGTGGATCAGTAAGAACTGTGACTGTTGGTAGGTGCTGTATCTGTCGGGGAATGAGATCAGGGTCATAACTATGACTGTTGGGATGGGGTTCAGTAAGTACTGTGACTGTTGGTAGCTGCTGTATCTGTTGGGAGTGATGTCAGTGTCAGTAGTTTGTCTATTAGGGTGGGGATCAGTAGAACTGTGACTGTTGAGGTGGGGATCAGTAAGTACTGTCACTGTTGGGAGGGATCAGTAAGTACACTAACTGCTGGGGTGGGGTTCAATAAGTACTGTGACTGTTGGTAGGTGCAGTATCTGTTGGGAGTGAGGTCAGGGTCAGTAGTGTGACTGTTGGGGTTGGGATCAGTAAGTACTGTGACTGTTGGGGTGGGGATCAGTAAGTACTGTGACTGTTGGGGTGGGGATCAGTAAGTACTGTGACTGTTTGTAGGTGCTGTATCTGTTGGGGCAGGGCTCGGGGTCAGTGCTTTGACTGTTAGTAAGTACTCTGACTGTTGGTAGGTGCAGTATCTGTTGGGAGTGAGGTCAGGATCACAACTGTGACTGGTGGCGTGGGCAATCAGTAAGACTGTGACTGTTGGAAGTTGCTGTATCTGTTGGGAATGAGGTCAGGGTCAATAGTGTGACTGTTGGGAAGGGGGTCCATAAGTACTGTGACTGTTGGGTTGGGGATCAGTAAGTACTGTGACTGTTGAGGTGGGGATCAGTAAGTACTGTGACTGTTTGGGTGGGGATCAGTAAGTACTGTGACTGTTGGTAGGTGCTGTATCTGTTGGGGCAGGGCTCGGGGTCAGTGCTGTGACTGTTAGTAAGTACTGTGACTGTTGGTAGGTGCAGTATCTGTTGGGAGTGAGGTCAGGGTCACAACAGTGACTTGTGGTGTGGGCAATCAGTAAGACTGTGACTTTTGGAAGTTGCTGTATCTGTTGGGAATGAGGTCAGGGTTAATAGTGTGACTGTTGGGGAGGGAGTCCATAAGTACTGAGACTGTTGGGGTGGGGATCGGTAAGTACTGTGACTGTAGGGGTGGGGATCAGTAAGTACTGTGACTGTCGGTAGGAGCTGAATCTGTTGGGAGTGAGGTTAGGGTCAGTAGTGTGACTGGGAGGAGGTCATTAAGTACTTTGACTGATGGTAGGTGCTGAATCTGTTTGGACAGGGCTCGTGATCAGTGCCGTGACTCCTGGAGAGGGGATTAGTAAGTACTGTGACTGTTGCGGTGGGGCTCTGCAAGTACTGTGACTGTTGCGGTGGGGATCAGTAAGCACTGTGACTGTTGCGGGTGGGGATCAGTAAGTACTGTGCATGTTGGGTGAGGGATCAGTAAGTACTTGACTGTTGTTAGGTTCTGTATCTGTTGGGACTGAGGTCAGGTCAATACTGTGACTGTTGGGGTGAGGATCAGTGAGTACTGTTACTGTTGGGGTGGGGATCAGTAAGAACTGTGACTGTTGGTAGGTGCTTTATCGCTTGGGACTGAGGTCAGGGTCAGTACTGTGACTGTTGGGGTGGGGATCAGTAAGTACTGTGACTGTTGGGGTGGGTATCAGTAAGTACTGTGACTGTTGGTAGGTGCTGTATCTGTTGGGAGTGAGGTCAGGATCACAACTGTGACTGGTGGCGTGGGCAATCAGTAAGACTGTGACTGTTGGTAGTTGCTGTATGTGTTGGGAATGAGGTCAGGGTCAGTGTGTGACTGTTGGGGAGAGATCTGTAAGTACTGTGACTGTTGGGGTGGGGATCAGTAAGTACTGTGACTGTTGGGGTGGGGTTCAGTAAGTACTGTGACTGTTGGTAGGTGCTGTATCTGTCGGGAATGAGATCAGGGTCATAACTATGACTGTTGGGGGTGGGGTTCAGTAAGTACTGTGACTGTTGGTAGCTGCTGTATCTGTTGGAGTGATGTCAGTGTCAGTAGTTTGTCTATTGGGGTGGGGATCAGTAAGAACTGTGACTGTTGAGGTGGGGATCAGTAAGTACTGTCACTGTTGGGGTGGGGATCAGTAAGTACACTAACTGCTGGGGTGCGGTTCAATAAGTACTGTGACTGTTGGTAGGTGCAGTATCTGTTGGGAGTGAGGTCAGGGTCAGTAGTGTGACTGTTGGGGTTGGGATCAGTCAGTACAGTGACTGTTGGGGTGGGGATCAGTAAGTACTGTGACTGTTGGGGTGGGGATCAGTAAGTACTGTGACTGTTGCGGTTGGGATCAGTAAGTACTGTGACTGTTGAGGTGGGGATCAGTAAGTACTGTGACAGTTGGGGTGGGGATCAGTAAGCACTGTGATTATTGGGGAGGGGATCAGTAAATACTGTGACTGTTGGGGTGGGTATCAGTAAGACTGTGGCTGTTGGTAGGTGCTGTATCTGTTGGGAGTGAGGTCAGGATCACAACTGTGACTGGTGGCGTGGGCAATCAGTAAGACTGTGACTGTTGGTAGTTGCTGTATGTGTTGGGAATGAGGTCAGGGTCAGTAGTGTGACTGTTGGGGAGGGGATCTGTAAGTACTGTGACTGTTGGGGTGGGGATCAGTAAGTACTGTGACTGTTGGGGTGTGGATCAGTAAGAACTGTGACTGTTGGTAGGTGCTGTATCTGTCGGGAATGAGATCAGGGTCATAACTATGACTGTTGGGATGGGGTTCAGTAAGTACTGTGACTGTTGGTAGCTGCTGTATCTGTTGGGAGTGATGTCAGTGTCAGTAGTTTGTCTATTGGGGTGGGGATCAGTAAGAACTGTGACTGTTGAGGTGGGGATCAGTAAGTACTGTCACTGTTGGGGAGGGGATCAGTAAGTACACTAACTGCTGGGGTGGGGTTCAATAAGTACTGTGACTGTTGGTAGGTGCAGTATCTGTTGGGAGTGAGGTCAGGGTCAGTAGTGTGACTGTTGGGGTTGGGATCAGTAAGTACTGTGACTGTTGGGGTGGGGATCAGTAAGTACTGTGACTGTTGGGGTGGGGATCAGTAGAAGTACTGTGACTGTTTGTAGGTGCTGTATCTGTTGGGGGCAGGGCTGGGGTCAGTGCTTTGACTGTTAGTAAGTACTCTGACTGTTGGTAGGTGCAGTATCTGTTGGGAGTGAGGTCAGGATCACAACTGTGACTGGTGGCGTGGGCAATCAGTAAGACTGTGACTGTTGGAAGTTGCTGTATCTGTTGGGAATGAGGTCAGGGTCAATAGTGTGACTGTTGGGGAGGGGGTCCATAAGTACTGTGACTGTTGGGTTGGGGATCAGTAAGTACTGTGACTGTTGAGGTGGGGATCAGTAAGTACTGTGACTGTTTGGGTGGGGATCAGTAAGTACTGTGACTGTTGGTAGGTGCTGTATCTGTTGGGGCAGGGCTCGGGGTCAGTGCTGTGACTGTTAGTAAGTACTGTGACTGTTGGTAGGTGCAGTATCTGGTGGGGAGTGAGGTCAGGGTCACAACAGTGACTTGTGGTGAGGGCAATCAGTAAGACTGTGACTTTTGGAAGTTGCTGTATCTGTTGGGAATGAGGTCAGGGTTAATAGTGTGACTGTTGGGGAGGGAGTCCATAAGTACTGAGACTGTTGGGGTGGGGATCGGTAAGTACTGTGACTGTAGGGGTGGGGATCAGTAAGTACTGTGACTGTCGGTAGGAGCTGAATCTGTTGGGAGTGAGGTTAGGGTCAGTAGTGTGACTGGGAGGAGGTCATTAAGTACTTTGACTGATGGTAGGTGCTGAATCTGTTTGGACAGGGCTCGTGATCAGTGCCGTGACTCCTGGAGAGGGGATTAGTAAGTACTGTGACTGTTGCGGTGGGGCTCTGCAAGTACTGTGACTGTTGCGGTGGGGATCAGTAAGCACTGTGACTGTTGCGGTGGGGATCAGTAAGTACTGTGCATGTTGGGGTGGGGATCAGTAAGTACTGTGACTGTTGTTAGGTTCTGTATCTGTTGGGACTGAGGTCAGGGTCAATACTGTGACTGTTGGGGTGAGGATCAGTGAGTACTGTTACTGTTGGGGTGGGGATCAGTAGAACTGTGACTGTTGGTAGGTGCTTTATCTTGGGACTGAGGTCAGGGTCAGTACTGTGACTGTTGGGGTGGGGATCAGTAAGTACTGTGACTGTTGGGGTGGGTATCAGTAAGTACTGTGACTGTTGGTAGGTGCTGTATCTGTTGGGAGTGAGGTCAGGATCACAACTGTGACTGGTGGCGTGGGCAATCAGTAAGACTGTGACTGTTGGTAGTTGCTGTATGTGTTGGGAATGAGGTCAGGGTCAGTAGTGTGACTGTTGGGGGGGGATCTGTAAGTACTGTGACTGTTGGGGTGGGGATCAGTAAGTACTGTGACTGTTGGGGTGGGGTTCAGTAAGTACTGTGACTGTTGGTAGGTGCTGTATCTGTCGGGAATGAGATCAGGGTCATAACTATGACTGTTGGGGTGGGGTTCAGTAAGTACTGTGACTGTTGGTAGCTGCTGTATCTGTTGGGAGTGATGTCAGTGTCAGTAGTTTGTCTATTGGGGTGGGGATCAGTAAGAACTGTGACTGTTGAGGTGGGGATCAGTAAAGTACTGTCACTGTTGGGGTGGGGATCAGTAAGTACACTAACTGCTGGGGTGCGGTTCAATTAAGTACTGTGACTGTTGGTAGGTGCAGTATCTGTTGGGAGTGAGGTCAGGGTCAGTAGTGTGACTGTTGGGGTTGGGATCAGTCAGTACAGTGACTGTTGGGGTGGGGATCAGTAAGTACTGTGACTGTTGGGGTGGGGATCAGTAAGTACTGTGACTGTTTGTATGTGCTGTATCTGTTGGGGCAGGGCTCGGGGTCAGTGCTTTGACTGTTAGTAAGTACTCTGACTGTTGGTAGGTGCAGTATCTGTTGGGAGTGAGGTCAGGATCACAACTGTGACTGGTGGTGTGGGCAATCAGTAAGACTGTGACTGTTGGAAGTTGCTGTATCTGTTGGGAATGAGGTCAGGGTCAATAGTGTGACTGTTGGGAAGGGGGTCCATAAGTACTGTGACTGTTGGGTTGGGGATCAGTAAGTACTGTGACTGTTGAGGTGGGGATCAGTAAGTACTGTGACTGTTTGGGTGGGGATCAGTAAGTACTGTGACTGTTGGTAGTGCTGTATCTGTTGGGGCGGGGTTTGGGGTCAGTGCTGTGACTGTTAGTAAGTACTGTGACTGTTGGTAGGTTGCAGTATCTGTTGGGAGTGAGGTCAGGGTCACAACAGTGACTTGTGGTGGGGGCAATCAGTAAGACTGTGACTTTTGGAAGTTGCTGTATCTGTTGGGAATGAGGTCAGAGTCAATAGTGTGACTGGGTGGAGGTCAGTAAGTACTGTGACTATTGGTAGGTGCCGAGTCTGATGGGGCAAGGCTCGTGGTCAGTGCCGACAGTCCTAGAGTGGGGATCACTAAGTAATGTGACCGTTGGGGTGGGGATCAGTAAGTACTGTGACTGTTGCAGTGGGGATCAGTAAGTACTGATTGTTGGTAGGGATCAGTAATTACTGCTGACAGTTGCGGTGAGGATCAGTATGTACTGTGATTGTTGGGGTGAGGGATCAGTAAGTACTGTGACTGTTGGGGTGGTTATCAGTAAGACTGTGACTGTTGGTAGGTGCTGTATCTGTTGGGATTGAGGTCAGGGTCAGTACCATGACTGTTGAGGGGGGGATCAGTAAGTACAATGACTGTTGGGTTGGGGATCAGTGAGTATTGTGACTGTTGGTAGGTGCTGTATCTGTTGGTAGTGATGTCAGGGTCACAACAGTGACTGGTGGCGTGGGCAATCAGTAAGACTGTGACTGTTGTAAGCTGATGACTGTTGGGGTGAGGATCAGTTAGTACTGTGACCATGTGGGGAGGATCAGTAAGTACTGTGACTGATGGGTGAGTGCTAGTAACTATTGGGAGTGAAGTTAGGGTCAGTAGTGTGACTAGGAGCAGGTCATTAAGTACTTTGACTGTTGGTAGGTGCTGTATCTGTTGGGGCAGGGCTTGTGATCAGTGCAGTGACTCCTGGAGAGGGGATCAGTAAGTACTGTGACCGTTGCGGTGGGGATCAGTAAGTACTGTGATTGTTGCGTGGGGATCAGTAAGTACTGTGACTGTTGCGGTGGGGATCAGTAGGTACTGTGACTGTTGTGGTGTGGATCAGTAAGTACTGTGACTGTTAGGGTTGGGATCAGTAAGTACTGTGACTGTTAGGGTGGGGATCAGTAAGTACTGTGAATGGGTGGAGGTCAGTAAGTACTGTGACTATTGGTAGGTGCTGAGCCTGTTGGGCCAAGGCTCGTGGTCAGTGCCGTGACTCCTGCAGTGGGGATCACTAAGTACTGTGACCGTTGGGGTGGGGTTCAGTAAGTACTGTGACTGTTGCGGTGGGGATCAGTAAGTACTGTGACTGTTGAGGTGGGGATCAGTAAGTACTGTGACTGTTGGGGTGGGTATCAGTAGGACTGTGACTGTAGGTAGGTGCTGTATCTGTTGGGAGTGAGGTCACGGTCAGTACCATGACTGTTGGGGTGGGTATCAGTAAGTACACTGACTGTTGGGGTGGGGATCAGTAAGTACTGTGACTGTTGGTAGGTGCTGTATCTGTTGGGAGTGAGGTCAGGGTCAGTAGTGTGACTGTTGGGGTGGGGATCAGTAATTACTGTGACTGTTGAGGTGGGGATCAGTAAGTACTGTGACTGTTGGGGTGGGGATCAGTAAGTACTGTGACTGTTGGTAGGTGCTGTATCTGTTGGGGCAGGGCTCGGGGTCAGTGCTGTGACTGTTAGTAAGTACTGTGACTGTTGGTAGATGCAGTATCTGTTGGGAGTGAGGTCTGGGTCACAGCTGTGACTGGTGGCGTGGGCAATCAGTAAGACTGTGACTGTTGGTATTTGCTGTATCTGTTGGGAATGATGTCAGGGTCAGTAGTGTGACTGTTGGGGCTAGGTTCCGTAAGTACTGCAACTGTTGGAGTGGGGATCAGTAAGTACTGTGACTGTTGGGGTGGGGATTAGTAAGTACTGCTTGTGACTGTTGGTAGGTGCTGTATCTGTGGGAGTGAGGATCAGTAAGTACTGTGATTGTTAGGTTGGGGATCAGTAAGTACTCTGACTGTTGGGGTGGGGATCAGTAAGTACTGTGACTGTTGGGGTGGGGATCAGTAAGTACTGTGACTGTTATCGTGGGGATCAGTAAGTACTGTGAATGGGTGGAGGTCAGAAAGTACTGTGACTAATGGTAGGTGCTGAGTCTGATGGGGCAAGGCTCGTGGTCAGTGCCGTGACTCCTGGAGTGGGGATCACTAAGTACTGTGACCGTTGGGGTGGGGATCAGTGAGTAATGTGACTGTTGCGGTGGGGATCAGTAAGTACTGTGATTGTTGAGGTGGGGATCAGTAAGTACTGTGACAGTTGCGGTGGGGATCAAAAAGTACTGTGATTGTTGGGGTGGGGACCAGAAAGTACTGTGACTGTTGGGGTGGGTATCAGTAAGACTGTGACTGTTGGTAGGTGCTGTATCTGTTGGGATTGAGGTCAGGGTCAGTACCACGACTGTTGGGGTGGGGATCAGTATGAACATTGACTGTTGGGTTGGGGATCAGTAAGTATTGTGACTGTTGGTAGGTGCTGTATCTGTTGGTAGTGAGGTCAGGGTCAGTAGTGTGACTGTTGGGATGGGGATCAGTAAGTACTGTAACTGTTGGGGTGGGGATTAGTAAGTACTGTGACTGTTGAGGTGGGGATCAGTAAGTACTGTGACTGTTGGAAGTTGTATCTGTTGGGGCAGGGCTCGGTGTCTGTGCTGTGACTGTTAGTAAGTACTGTGACTGTTGGTAGGTGCAGTATCTGTTGGGAGTGAGGTCAGGGTCACAACTGTGACTGGTGGCGTGGGCAATCAGTAAGACTGTGACTTTTGGAAGTTGCTGTATCTGTTGGGAATGAGGTCAGGGTCAATAGTGTGACTGTTGGGGAGGGGGTCCGTAAGTACTGTGACTGTTGGGGTGGGGATCAGTAAGTACTGTGACTGTAGGGGTGGGGATCAGTCAGTACTGTGACTGTTGGTAGGTGCTGAATCTGTTGGGAGTGAGGTTAGGGTCAGTAGTGTGATTGGGAGGAGGTCATTAAGTACTTTGACTGTTGGTGGGTGCTCTATCTGTTGGGGCAGGGCTGGTGATCAGTGCCGTGACTCCTGGAGAGGGATCAATGAGAGTACTGTGACCGTTGGGGTGGGGATCAGTAAGTACTGTGACTGTTTGGAGGGAATCGTAAGTACTGTGAGACTGTTGCGGTGGGGATCAGTAAGCACTGTGACTGTTGCGGTGGGGATCAGTAAGTACTGTGACTTTTAGGGGTGAGGAACAGTAAGTACTGTGACTGTTGGTAGGTGCTGCATCTGTCGGGAATGAGGTCAGGGTCACAACTATGACTGTTGGGGTGGGGCTCAGTAAGTACTGTGACTGTTGTAAGGTTCTGTATCTGTTGGGACTGAGGTCAGGGTCAAAACTGTGACTGTTGGGGTGAGGATCAGTAAGTACTGTTACTGTTGGGGTGGGGATCAGTAAGAACTGTGACTGTTGGTAGGTTCTGTATCTGTTGTGACTGAGGTCAGGGTCAATACTGTGACTGTTAGGGTGAGGATCAGTAAGAACAGTGACTCTTGGGGTGGGATCAGTAAGAACTGTGACTGTTGGGGTGGAGATCAGTAAATTCAATGACTGTTGGTAGGTGCTGTATTTGTCGGGAATGAGGACAGGGTCATAACTATGACTGTTGGGGTGGGGCTCAGTAAGTACTGTGACTGTTGTTAGGTTCGGTATCTGTAGGGACTGAGGTCAGGATCAGTACTGTGACTGTTGGTGTGGGGATCAGTAAGTACTCTGACTGTTGGGGTGGGGATCAGTAAGTACTGTGAATGTTGCTATTTTCTTTATCTATAGTTGCAGTGCGCGAGGTCTGTGCCATGACTGTTGGGGTGGGGATCAGTAATAACTGCGACTGTTGGGGTGGAGATCACTAAGTACGGTGACTGTTGGCAGGTGCTGTATCTGTTGGGAGTGAGGTCAGGGTCAGTAGTGTGACTTTTAGAGTGGGGATCAGTAAGTACTGTGACTGTTGGGGTGGGTATCAGTAAGTACTGTGAATATTTGGGTGGGGATCAGTAAGTACTGTGACTGTTGGTAGGTGCTGTATCTATTGTGAGTGAGGTTAGTGTCAGTACTGTGACTGGGTGGAGGTCATTAAGTGCAGTGACTATTGGTAGGTGCTGTATCTTTAGGGGAAAAGCTCGTGGTCAGTGCCGTGGCTCCTGGAGTGGGGATCAGTAAGTACTGTGATTGTTAGGGTGGGGATCAGTAAGTACTGTGACTGTTGGGGTGTGGATCAGTAAATACTGTGACTGTTGGGGTGGGGATCAGTAAGTACTGTGACTGTTAGGGTGGGGATCAGTAAGTACTGTGACTGTTAGGGTGGGGATCAGTAAGTACTGTGGAGGTCAGTAAGTACTGTTACTATTGGTAGGTGCTGAGTCTGTTGGGTCAAGGCTCGTGGTCAGTGCCGTGACTCCTGGAGTGGGGATCACTAAGTACTGTGACCGTTGGGGTGGGGATCAGTAATTACTGTGACTGTTGCGGTTGGGATCAGTAAGTACTGTGACTGCTGAGGTGGGGATCAGTAAGTACTGTGACTGTTGAGGTGGGGATCAGTAAGTACTGTGACTGTTGGGGTGGGTATCTGTAAGTACTGTGACTGTTGGGAGGTGCTGTATCTGTTGGGGCAGGGCTCGGGGTCGGTGCTGTGACTGGTAGTAAGTACTGTGACTGTTGGTATGAGCCGTATCTGTTGGGAGTGAGGTCAGGGTCACAACTGTGTTTGGTGGCGTGGGCAATCAGTAAGACTGTGACTGTTGGTAGTTGCTGTATCTGATGGGAATGAGGTCAGGGTCTGTAGTGTGACTATTGGGGAGGGGTTCCGTAAGTACTGTAACTGTTGGGGTGGGGATCATTAAGTACTGTGTCTGTTGGGGTGGGGATCAGTAAGTACTGTGACTGTCGGTAGGTGCTGTATCTGTTGGGAGTGAGGTTAGGGTCAGTAGTGTGACTGGGAGGAGGTCAGTAAGAACTGTGACTGTTGGTAGGTGCTGTATCTTTTGGGGCAAAGCTTGTGGTCAGTGCCGTGGCTCCTGGATTGGGGATCAGTAAGTACTGTGATTGTTAGGGTGGGGATCAGTAAGTACTGTATCTGTTGGGGTGGGGATAAGTAAGTACTGTGACTGTTGGGGTGGGGATCAGTAAGTACTGTGACTGTTAGGGTGGGGATCAGTAAGTACTGTGAATGGGTGGAGGTCAGTAAGTACTGTGACTGTTTGTTGGTGCTGAGTCTGATGGGGCAAGGCTCGTGGTCAGTGCTGTGATTCCTGGAGTGGGGATGTCTAAGTTCTGTGACTATTGGGGTGAGGATCAGTAAGTACTGTGACTGTTGCGGTGGGGATCATTAAGTACTGTGATTGTTGAGGTGGGGATCAGTAAGTACTGTGACAGTTGCGATGGGGATCAGTAAGTGCTGTGATTGTTGGGGTGGGGATCAATAAGTACTGTGACTGTTGGTAGGTGCTGTATCTGTTGGGAGTGAGGTTAGGGTCAGTAGTGTGACTGGGAGGAGGTCAATAGGAACTGTGACTGTTGGTAGGTGCTGTATCTTTTGGGGAAAAGCTTGTGGTCAGTGCCATAGCCCCTGGAGTGGGGATCAGTAAGTACTGTGATTGTTACGGTGGGGATCAGTAAGTACTGTGACTGTTGGGGTGGGGATCAGTAAGTACTGTGACTGTTGGGGTGGGGATCAGTAAGTACTGTGACTGTTAGGGTGGGGATCAGTAAGTACTGTGAATGGGTTGATGACAGTGAAGTACTGTGACTATTGGTAGTGCTGAGTCTGATGGGGCAAGGCTGGTGGTCAGTGCCGTGACTCCTGGAGTGGGGATAACTAAGTACTGTGCCCGTTGGGGTGGGGACAGTAAGTACTGTGACTGTTGCAGTGGGGATCAGTAAGTACTGTGATTGTTGAGGTGGGGATCAGTAAGTACTGTGACAGTTGCGGTGGGGATCAGTAAGTGCTGTGATTGTTGGGGTGGGGATCAATAAGTACTGTGACTGTTGGTAGGTGCTGTATCTGTTGGGAGTGAGGTTAGGGTCAGTAGTGTGACTGGGAGGAGGTCAATAGGAACTGTGACTGTTGGTAGGTGCTGTATCTTTTGGGGAAAAGCTTGTGGTCAGTGCCATAGCCCCTGGAGTGGGGATCAGTAAGTACTGTGATTGTTACGGTGGGGATCAGTAAGTACTGTGACTGTTGGGGTGGGGATCAGTAAGTACTGTGACTGTTGGGGTGGGGATCAGTAAGTACTGTGACTGTTAGGGTGGGGATCAGTAAGTACTGTGAATGGGTTGATGTCAGTAAGTACTGTGACTATTGGTAGGTGCTGAGTCTGATGGGGCAAGGCTAGCGGTCAGTGCCGTGACTCCTGGATTAGGGATAACTAAGTACTGTGACCGTTGGGGTGGGGACCAGTAAGTACTGTGACTGTGCGGTGGGGATCAGTAAGTACTGTGATTGTTGAGGTGGGGATCAGTAAGTACTGTGACAGTTGGTAGGTGCTGTAACTGTTGGGATTGAGGTCAGGGTCAGTACCATGACTGTTGGGGTGGAGATCAGTAAGTACAGTGACTGTTGGGGTGGGGATCAGTAAGTATTGTGACTGTTGGTAGGTGCTGTATCTGTTGGTAGTGAGGTCAGGGTCAGTAGTATGACTGTTGGGGTGGGGATCAGTAAGTACTGTGACTGTTGGGGTGGATATCAGTAAGTACTGTGACTGTTGAGGTGAGGATCTGTAAGTACTGTGACTGTTTTGGTGGAGATCAGTAAGTACTGTGACTGTTGAGGTTGGGATCAGTAAGTACTGTGACTGTTGGAGTGGCGATTAGTAAGTACTGTGACTGTTGGTAGGTGTTGTATCTGTTGGGGCAGGGCTAGGGGTCAGTGCTGTGACTGTTGGTAGGTGCAGTATCTTTTGGGAGTGAGGAAAGGGTCACAACTGTGACTGGTGGCGTGGGCAATCAGTAAGACTGTGACTGTTGGAAGTTGCTGTATCTGTTGGGAATGAGGTCAGGGTCAATAGTGTGGCTGTTGGGGAGGGTCCGTAAGTACTGTGATTGTTGGGGAGGATCAGTAAGTACTGTGACTGTAGGGTGGGATCAGTAAGAACTGTGACTGTCGGTGAGGTGCTGAATCTGTTGGGAGTGAGGTTAGGGACAGTAGTGTGACTGGGAGGAGGTCATAGTACTTTGACTGTTGGTAGGTGCTGTATCTGTTGGGGCAGGGCTCGTGATCAGTGCAGTGACTCCTGGAGAGGGGATCAGTAAGTATTGTGACCGTTGGGGAGGGGATCAGTAAGTACTGTGACTGTTGTGGAGGGGATCAGTATGTACTGTGACTGTTGCGGTGGGGATCAGTAAGTTCTGAGACTGTTGGGGTGGGGATCAGTAAGAACTGTGACTGTTGGTAGGTGCTGTATCTGTTGGGGCAGGGCTCGGGGTCGGTGCTGTGACTGTTAGTAAGTACTGTGACTGTTGGTAGGTGCCGTATCTGTTCGGAGTGAGGTCAGGGTCACAACTGTGATTGGTGGCGTGGGCAATCAGTAAGACTGTGACTGTTGGTAGTTGCTGTATCTGTTGGGAATGAGGTCGGGGTCTGTAGTGTGACTATTGGGGAGGGGTTCCTTAAGTACTGTAACTGTTGGGTTCGGGATCATTAAGTACTGTGTCTATTGGGGTGGGGATCAGTAAGTACTGTGACTGTCGCTAGGTGCTGAATCTGTTGGGAGTGAGGTTAGGGTCAGTAGTGACACTGGGAGGAGGTCAGTAAGAATTGTGACTGTTGGTAGGTGCTGTATCTTTTGGGGCAAAGCTTGTGGTCAGTGCCGTGGCTCCTGTAGTGGGGATCAGTAAGTACTGTGATTGTTAGGGTGGGGATCAGTAAGTACTGTGACTGTTGGGGTGGGGATCAGTAAGTACTGTGACTGTTGGGGTGGGGATCAATAAGTTCTGTGACTGTTAGGGTGGGGATCAGTAAGTACTGTGAATGGGTGGAGGTCAGTAAGTACTGTGACTATTGGTAGGTGCTGAGTCTGATGGGGCAAGACTCGTGCTCAGTGCCGTGACTCCTGGAGTGGGGATCACTAAGTACTGTGACCGTTGGGGTGAGGATCAGTAAGTACTGTGACTGTTGCAGTGAGGATCAGTAAGTACTGTGATTGTTGAGGTGGGGATCAGTAAGTACTGTGACAGTTGTGGTGGGGATCAGTAAGTACTGTGATTGTTGGGGTGGGGATCAGTAAGTACTGTGACTGTTGCGGTGGGGATCAGTAAGTACTGTGACTGTTGGTAGGTGCTGTATCTGTTGGGAGTGAGGTTAGGGTCAGTAGTGTGACTGGGAGGAGGTCAATAAGAACTGTGACTGTTGGTAGGTGCTGTATCTTTTGGGGAAAGCTTGTGGTCAGTGCTGTAGCCCTTGGAGTGGGGATCAGTAATTACTGTGATTGTTACAGTGGGGATCAGTAAGTACTGTGACTGTTGGGGTGGGGATCAGTATGTACTGTGACTTTTGGGCTCGGGATCAGTAAGTACTGTGACTGTTAGGGTGGGGATCAGTAAGTACTGTGAATGGGTTGAGGTCAGAAGTACTGTGACTATTGGTAGGTGCTGAGTCTGATAGGGCAAGGCTAGTGGTCAGTGCCGTGACTCCTGGATTGGGGATCACTAAGTACTGTGACCGTTGGGGTGGGGATCAGTAAGTATTGTGACTGTTGCGGTGGGGATCAGTAAGTACTGTGACTGTTGAGGTGGGGATCAGTAAGTACTGTGACAGTTGCGGTGGGGATCAGTAAGTACTGTGATTGTTGGGGTGGGGATCAGTAAGTACTGTGACTGTTGGGGTGGGTATCAGTAAGACTGTGACTGTTGGTAGGTGCTGTAACTGTTGGGATTGAGGTCAGGTTCAGTACCATGACTGTTGGGTGGGGATCAGTAAGTACAGTGACTGTTGGGGTGGGGATCAGTAAGTATTGTGACTGTTGGTAGGTGCTGTATCTGTTGGTAGTGAGGTCAGGGTCAGTAGTGTGACTGTTGGGGTGGGGATCAGTAAGTACTGTGACTGTTGGGTGGGGATCAGTAAGTACTGTGACTGTTGAGGTGGGGATCAGTAAGTACTGTGACTGTTGGGGTGGGGATTAGTAAGTACTGTGACTGTTGGTAGGTGTTGTATCTGTTGGGGCAGGGCTCGGGGTCAGTGCTGTGACTGTTAGTAAGTACTGTGACTGTTGGTAGGTGCAGTATCTGTTGGGAGTTAGGTCAGGGTCACAACTGTGACTGGTGGCGTGGGCAATCTGTAAGACTTTGACTGTTGGAAGTTGCTGTATCTGTTGAGAATGAGGTCAGGGTCAATAGTGTGGCTGTTGGGGAGCGGGTCCGTAAGTACTGTGATTGTTGGGTGGGGATCAGTAAGTACTGTGACTGTAGGGGTGGGGATCAGTAAGTACTGTGACAGTCGGTAGGTGCTGAATCTGTTGGGAGTGAGGTTAGGGTCAGTAGTGTGAGTGGGAGGAGGTCATTAAGTACTTGTGACTGTTGGTAGGTGCTGTATCTGTTGGGGCAGGCTTCGTGATCAGTGCCGTGACTCCTGGAGAGGATCAGTAAGTACTGTGACCGTTGGGATGGGGATCAGTAAGTACTGTGACTGTTGTGGAGGGATCAGTAAGTACTGTGACTGTTGTGGAGAGGATCTGAGTAAGTACTGTGACTGTTGCGGTGGGGATCAGTAAGTTCTGAGACTGTTGGGGTGGGATCAGTAAGAACTGTGACTGTTGGTAGGTTCTGTATCTGTTGGGACTGAGGTCAGGGTCAATACTGTGACTGTTGGGGTGAGGATCAGTAAGAACTGTGACTGTTGGGTGGGATCAGTAAGAACTGTCACTGTTGGGGGTGAGGATCAGTAAGTACTATGACTGTTGATAGGTGCTGTATCTATGGGGAATGAGGTCAGGGTCATAACTATGACTGTTGGGTGGGAACTCAGTAAAGTACTGTGACTGTTGTCAGGATACGGTATCTACTGTGTTAGGTTGAGGTCAGGAGTCAGTACTGTGACTGCTGGTGTGGGGATCAGTAAGTACTGTGACTGTTGGGGTGGGGATCAGTAAGTACTGTGACTGTTGCTAATTTCTTTATCTGTAAGTTGCAGTCTTGAGGTCTGTGCCATGACTGTTGGGGTGGGGATCAGTAATAACTGCGACTGTTGGGGTGGAGATCAGTAAGTACTGTGACTGTTGGCAGGTGCTGTATCTGTTGGGAGTGAGGTCGGGGTCAGTAGTGTGACTTTTAGGCTGTGGATCAGTAAGTACTGTGACTGTTGAGGTGGGGATCAGTAAGTACTGTGACTGTTGGTAGGTGCTGTATCTATTGGGAGTGAGGTTAGGGTCAGTACTGTGACTGGGTGGAGCTCATTAAGTGCAGAGACTATTGGTAGGTGCTGTATCTTTTGAGGCAAAGCTCGTGGTCAGTGCCTTGCTTCCTGGAATGGGGATCAGTAAGTACTGTGATTGTTAGGGTGGGGATCAGTAAGTACTGTGACTGTTGGGGTGTGGATCAGTAAGTACTGTGACTGTTGGGTTGGGGATCAGTAAGTACTGTGACTGTTAGGGTGGGGATCAGTAAGTACTGTGACTGTTAGGGTGGGGATCAGTAAGTACTGTGAATGGGTGGAGGTCAGTAAGTACTGTGACTATTGGTAGGTGCTGAGTGTGTTGGGGCAAGGCTCGTGGTCAGTGCCGTGACTCCTAGGTGGGGATCCTGAAAGTACTGTGACCGTTGTAGTGGGGATCAGTAAGTACTGTGACTGTTGCAGTTGGGATCAGTAAGTACTGTGACTGTGAGGGTGGGGATCAGTAAGTACTGTGACAGTTGGGGTGGGGATCAGAATGCACTGTGATTGTTGAGGAGGGGATCAGTATGTACTGTGACTGTTGGGGTGGGTATTAGTAAGACTGTGACTGTTGGTAGGTGCTGTATCTGTTGGGAGTGAGGTCAGGGTCAGTACCATGACTGTTGGGGTGGGGATCAGTAAGTACTGTGACTACTGGTAGGTGCTGTATCTTTTACGGCAGGGCTCGTGGTCAGTGCCATGACTGTTGCGGTGGGGATCAGTAAGTACTGTGTCAGTTGTGGTGGGGATCAGTAAGTACTGTGACTGTTAGTAGGTGCTGTTTCTTCTGGGGCAGGCTCGGGGTCAGTGCCGTGACTGTAGGGGTGGGGATCATTAGTACTGTCACTGCTGGTAGGTGCTGTATGTGTTTCAGGTGAGGACAGGGTCAGTACTGTGACTGTGGAGTTGGGGGTCAGGGTAAGCATTATAACTTTTGATAGTGGGGGTTGGAGTACATGCTATGACTCTTGGTAAGTGCTGTATCTGTTGGAAGTGATGTCACAGTCAGTACTGTGCCTGCTGTGGTGGAGATCAGTAAGTACTGTGACTCTTGGTAGGACTGTATCTGTAGGGGCAGGGCTCGGGTTCAGTGGCGTGACTGTTGGGCAGGGATCAGTAAGTACTGTGAGTGTTGGGTTGGGAATCAATAAGTACTGTGACTGTTGGTAGGTGCTGCATCTGTTGGGAGTCAGGTTAGTGTCACAATTGTCACTGTTGGGGCAGTGCTCGGGGTCTGTGCCATAACTGTTGGGGTGGGGATCAGTAAGAACTGTGACAGTTGGTGGGTGCTGTATCTGTTGGGAGTGAGGTCAGGGTCAGAACTGTGACTGTTGGGTTGGGGAATTAGTATGTACTGTGACTGTTGGTATGTACTGCATCTGTTGTAGCAGGGCTTGGGGTCTTTGGCGTGACTTTTGGGGTCTGTATCAGTAAGTACTGTGATTGTTAGTAGGTGCTGTATCCGTTGGGAGTGAGGTCAGGGTCACAACTGTGACTATTGGGGTAGGGATCAGGAACTACTGTGAAAGTTGGGGTGGGGATCAGTAAGTATTGTGAGTGTTGGGGTGGGGATCATTAAGTGCTGTGACTGTTGGAAGGTGCTGTATCTGTTGGAAGTGATGTCAGGATCATTAGTGTGACTGTTGGTGTGGTGATCAGTAAGTACTGTGACTGTTGAGGTGGGGATCAGTAAGTACTGTGACTGTTGGGGTGGGGATCAGTAAGTACTGTGACTGTTGGTAGGTGCTGTATCTGTTGGGGCAGGGCTCGCGGTCAGTGCTGTGACTGTTAGTAAGTACTGTGACTGTTGGTAGGTGCAGTATCTGTTGTGAGTGAGGTCAGGGTCACAACTGTGACTGGGAGGAGGTCAGTAAGTTCTGTGACTATTGTTAGGTGCTGTATCTTTTGGGGCAGGGCTCGTGGTCAGTGCCGTGACTTTTGCGGTTGGGATCAGTAAGTATTGTGACTGTTGGGGTGGGGATCAGTAAGTACTGTGACTGTTTGTAGGTGCTGTATCTGTCGGGGGTGAGGTTAGGGTCAGTAGTGTAACTGGGTTGAGGTCAATAAGTACTGTGACTATTGGTAGGTGCTGCATCTTTTGGGGCAGGGCTCATGGTCAGTGCCGTGACTGTTGCGATGGGGATCAGTAAGTACTGTGACTGTTGGAGTGGGGATCAGTAAGTACAGTGACTATTGGTAGGAGCTGTATCTTTTGGGGCAGGTCTCGTGGTCAGTGCCGTGACACTTGCAGGAGGGATCAGTAAGTACAGTGACTGTTGGTAGGTGCTGTATCTGTTGGGAGTGAGGTCAGGGTCAGTACCATGACTGTTGGGGTGGAGGATCAGTAAGTACTGTGACTGTTGGTGAGGATCAGTAAGTACTGTGACTGTTGGGGTGGGGATCAGTAAGTACTGTGACTGTTGGTGGTGCTGTATCTGTTGGGGCAGGGCCTGGGTCAGTGCTGTGACTGTTAGTAAGTCCTGTGACTGTTGGTAGCTCAGTATCTGTTGTGAGTGAGGTCAGGGTCACAACTGTGACTGATGGCGTGGGCAATCAGTAAGACTGTGACTGTTGGAAGTTGCTGTTTCTGTTGGGAATGACGTCAGGGTCTGTAGTGTGACTGTTGTGGAGGAGATCCGTAAGTACTGTGACTGTTGGGATGGGGATCAGTAAGTACTGTGACTGTCAGTAGGTGCTGTATCTGTTCGGAATGAGGTTAGGGTCAGTAGTGTGACTCGGAGGAGGTCAGTAAGTATTGTGACTGTTGGTAGCTGCTGTATCTGTTGGGGCAGGGCTCGTGGTCAGTGCCGTGACTCCTGGAGTAGGATCAGTAAGTACTGTGTCTGTTGGGGTGGGGATCAGTAAGTACTGTGAATGTTGGGGTGGGGATCAGTAGTACTGCTGACTGTTGCGGTGGGGATCAGTAAGTACTGTGACTGTTGTGATGGGAATCAGTAAGTACTGTGACGGTTGGTGCTGTATCTGTCAGGAATGTCAGGGTCACAACTATGACTGTTGGGGAGGGAATCAGTATGTACTGTGACTGTTGGTGAGTACTGTGTCTGTTGTGGCGGGCTTGGGGTCTTTGGGCGTGACTGTTGGGGTGGGTATCAATAAGTACACAGTGAGTTGGTAGGTGCTGTATCTGTTGGGAGTGAGGTCAGTGTCACAACTGTGACTATTGGTGTGGGATCAGGAAGTACTGTGAATGTTTTTGAGTGGGGATCAGTAAGTACTGTGATGTTAGGGTGGGGATCATTAAGTGAATGTGACTGTTGCTAGGTGCTGTATCTGTTGGGAGTGAGGTTAGGGTCAGTACTGTGACTGGGAGGAGTCAGTAATTCTGTGACTATTGGTAGGTCTTGTATCTATTGGGGGCAGGGCTCATGGTCAGTGCCGTGACTGTTGCTGATTTAGGATCAGTAAGTACTGTGACTGTTGGGGTGGGGATCATTAAGTACTGTGACTGTTGGTAGGTGCTGTATCTGTGGGCGGTGAGGTTAGGGTCAGTAGTGTGACTGGGTGGAGGTCAATAAGTATGGTGACTATTGGTAGGTGCTGCATCTTTGGGGCAGGGCTTATGGTCAGTGGCGTGACTGTTGCGGTGAGGATCAGTAAGTACTGTGACTGTTGGAGTGGGGATCAGTAAGTTCTGTGACTATTGGTAGGTGCTGTATCTTTTTGGGCAGGGCTCGTGGTCAGTGCCGTGACTGTTGCGGTGTGGATCACTAAGTACTGTGACTGTTGGGGTGGGGATCAGTAAGTACTGTGACTGTTGGTAGGTGCTCTATTTTTTGGGACTGAATACAGGGTCAGTACTGTGACTGTTGGGATGGGGATCAGTAAGTACTGTAACTGTTGGGGTGGGGATCAGTAAGTACTGTGACTGTTGGTGTGGTGTTCAGTAAGTAGTGTGACTGTTGGCAGGTGTTGTATCTTTTGGGAGTTGGGTGATGGTTAGTGCCATGACAGTTGTGGTGGGGATCAGTAAGTACTGTGACTGTTGGTAGGTGCTGTTTTCTTCTGGGGCAGGCTCGGGGTCAGTGCCATGACTTTAGGGGTGAGGGATCATTAGCACTGTCACTGCTGGTAGGTGATGTATGTGTTTCAGGTGAGGACAGGGTCATTTCTGTGACTGTTGAGTTGGGGTCAGGCAAGCTTTATAACTTTTGGTAGTGGGGGTTGGAGTACATGCTGTACCTCTTGGTAGGTGCTATATCTGTTGGAAGTTAGGTCACAGTCAATTACTGTGACTGCTGTGAGTGAGGATCAGTAAGTACTGCTGACTCTTGGTAGGACTGTATCTATGGGGGCAGGGCTCGGGTTCAGTCGCGTGACTGTTGGGAGTTGGGATCAGTAAGTGCTTTGAGAGCTGGGGTGGGAATCAATAAGTACTGTGACTGTTGGTAGGTGCTGTATCTGTTGGGGAATCAGGTCAGTGTCACAACTGTGACTGTGGAGCTGGGCTGGGGTCTGTGCCATAATTGTTGGGGTGGGGTTCAGTAGAACTGTGACAGTTGGTGTGTGCTGCATCTGTTGGGAGTGAGGTCAGGGTCAGTACTGTGACTGTTGGGGTGGGGAATCAGTAGACGTACTGTGACTGTTGGTAGGTACTGTATCTGTTGTGGCAAACTTCTTGATCTTGGTGACTGTTGGGGTGGGTATCTGTAAGTACTGTGAATGTTGGGGTGGGGATCAGTAAGTACTGTGAGTGTTGGGGTGGGGATCAATAAGTACTGTGACTGTTAAGGTGGGGATCAGTAAGTACTGTGAGTGTTGGTATGGGGATCATTAAGTGCTGTGACTGTTGGTAGGTGCTTTATTTGATGGGAGTGAGGTCATGGTCAGCAGTGTGACTGTTGGGGTGGGGATCAGTAAGTACTGTGACAGTTGGGGAGGGGATCAGTAAGTACTGTGATTGTTGGGGTGGGGATCAGTAAGTACTGTGACTGTTGGTAGGTGCTGTATCTTTTGGTAGTGAGGTCAGGGTCAGTAGTGTGACTGTTGGGGTGCGGATCAGTAAGTACTGTGACTGTTGTGGTAGGGATCAGGAAGTACTGTGACTGTTGCGGTGGGGATCAGGAAGTACTGTGACTGTTGGTAGGTGCTGTATCTGTTGGGGAAGGGCTCGGGGTCAGTGCTGTGACTGTTAGTAAGTACTGTGACTGTTGGTAGGTGCAGTATCTGTTGGTAGTGAGGTCAGGGTCACAACTGTCACTGGTGGCGTGGGCAATCAGTAATACTGTGACTGTGGGAAGTTGCTGTATCAGTTGGGAATAAGGTCAGGGTCAGTGCAGTGACTGTTGGGGAGGGGATCCATAAGTACTGTGACTGTTGGGGTGGGGATCAGTAAGTACTGTGACAGTAGTGGTGGGGATCAGTAAGTACTGTGACTACTGATAGGTGCTGTATCTTTTGGGGTAGGGCTCGTGGTCAGTGCCATGACTGTTGCGCTGGGGATCAGTAAGTACTGTGACAGTTGTGGTGGGGATCAGTAAGTACTGTGAATGTTAGTAGGTGCTGTTTCTTCTGGGGCAGGCTCGGGGACAGTGCCGTGATTGTAGGGGTGGGGATCATTAGTACTGTCACTGCTGGTAGGTGCTGTATGTGTTTCAGGTGAGGACAGGGTCAGTACTGTGACTGTGGAGTTGGGGGTCAGGTTAAGCATTATAACTTTTTGGTAGTGGGGTTGGAGTACATGCTATGACTCTTGGTAGGTGCTGTACCTGTTAGAGAGTGAGTTCACAGTCAGTACTATGACTGCTGTGGTGGAGATCAGTAAGTACTGTGACTCTTGGTAGGACTGTATCTGTAGGGGCAGGGCTCGGGTTCAGTGGCGTGACTGTTGGGCAGGGATCAGTAAGTACTGTGAGCGTTGGGTTGGGAATCAATAAGTACTGTGACTGTTGGTCGGTGCTGCATCTGTTGGGAGTCAGGTCAGTGTCACAATTGTCACTGTTGGGGCAGGGCTCGGGGTCTGTGCCATAACTGTTGGGGTGGGGATCAGTAAGAACTGTGACAGTTGGTGGGTGCTGTATCTGTTGGGAGTGAGGTCAGGGTCAGTACTGGGACTGTTGGGGTGTGGAATTAGTATGTACTGTGACTGTTGGTATGTACTGTATCTGTTGTAGCAGGGCTTGGGGTCTTTGGCATGACTGTTGGGGTGGGTATCAGCAAGTACTGTGATTATTACTAGGTGCTGTATCCGTTGGGACTGAGGTCAGTGTCACAACGGTGACTATTGGGGTAGGGATCAGAAACTACTGTGAAAGTTGGGGTGGGGTTCAGTAAGTACTGTGAGTGTTGGGGTGGGGATCATTAAGTGCTGTGACTGTTGGTAGGTGCTGTATCTGTTGGGAGTGAGGTTAGGGTCAGTACTGTGACTGGGAGGAGGTCAGTAAGTTCTGTGACTATTGGTAGGTGCTGTATCTTTTGGGGCAGGGCTCGTTGTCAGTGCCGTGACTGTTCTTGAGTTAGGATCAGTAAGTACTGTGACTGTTGGGGTGGGGATCAGTAAGTACAGTGACTGTTGGTAGGTGCTGTATCTGTCGGGGGTGAGGTTAGGGTCAGTAGTGTAACTGGGTGGAGGTCAATAAGTACTGTGACTATTGGTAGGTGCTGCATCTTTTGGGGCAGGGCTCGTGGTCAGTGCCGTGACTCTTGTGGTGGGGATCAGTAAGTACTATGACTGTTGGGGTGGGGATCAGTAAGTACTGTGACTGTTGGTAGGTTCTGTATCTGTTGGGAGTGAGGTCAGGGTCAGTACCATGACTGTTGGGGTGGGGATCAGTAAGTACAGTGACTGTTGGTAGGTGCTGTATCTGTTGGAAGTGATGTCAGGATCATTAGTGTGACTGTTGGTGTGGTGATCAGTAAGTACTATGACTGTTGATGTGGAGATCAGTAAGTACTGTGACTGTTGGGGTGGGGTCAGTAAGTACTGTGACGGTAGGTGCTGTCTGTTGGGGCAGGAACTCCGGTCAGTGCTGTGACTGTTAGTAGTACTGTGACTGTTGGTAGGTGCAGTATCTGTTGTGAGTGAGGTCAGGGTCACAACAGTGACTGGTGGCGTGGGCAATCAGTAGACTGTGACTGTTGGAAGTTGCTGTTTCTGTTGGAAATGAGGTCAGGGTCTGTAGTGTGACTGTTGGGGAGGAGATCCGTAAGTACTGTGACTGTTGGGGTGGGGATCAGTAAGTACTGTGACTGTCAGTAGGTGCTGTATCTGTTGGAATGAGGTTAGGGTCAGTAGTGTGACGGAGGAGGTCAGTAAGTATTGTGACTGTTGGTAGGTGCTGTATCTGTTGGGGCAGGGGCTCGTTGGTCAGTGCCGTGACTCCTGGAGTAAGGATCAGTAAGTACTGTGTCTGTTGGTGTGGTGATCTGTAAGTACTGTGAATGTTGGGGTGGGGATCAGTAAGTACTCTGACTGTTGCAGTGGGGATCAGTAAGTACTGTGACTGTTGCGGTGGGGATCAGTAAGTACTGTGACTGTTGGTTGGTGCTGTATCTGTCGGGGAATGTGTCAGGGTCACAACTTTGACTGTTGTGGTGGGGCTCAGTAAGTAATGTGACTGTTGTTAGGTTCTGTATCTGTTGAGACTGAGGTCAGGGTCAGTACTGTGACTGTTGGAGGTGGGGATCAGTAAGTACTGTGACTGTTGGTAGGTGTTCTATTGCTTGGGACTGAGGTCAGAGTCAGTACTGTGACTGTTGGGGTTGGGATCAGTAGAAATGCGGTGACTGTTGGGGTGGGGATCAGTAAGTACTGTGACTGTTATGGTGGGGATTAGTAAGTAATGTGACTGTTGCTAGGTGCTGTATCTGTTGGGAGTGAGGTTGGGGTTCAGTACTGTGACTGGGTGGAGGTCAGTAAATTCTGTGAATATTGGTAGGTACTGTATCTGTTGGGCAGGGCTCATGGTCAGTGCTGTGACTCCTGGAGTGGGAATCAGTTAAGTACTGTGACTGTTGGGGTGGGGATCATTAAGTACTGCGACAGTTGGTAGGTGCTGTATTTTTGGGGCAGGGCTCATGGTCAGTGCACGTGACTACAGTGAGTGAGATCAGTAAGTACTGTGACTGTTGGGGTGGTATCAGTAAGTACTGAGACTGTTGGTAGATGCTTATATCTGTTGGATGTGAGGTCAGGGTCACAACTGTGACTGTTGGGCGTGGGGATCAGTAAATTACTGTGACTGTTGATGTGGGGATCAGTAAGTACTGTTACAGTTGGAAGGTGCTCTATTTGTTGGGACTGAGGTCAGGTCAGTACTGTAACTTTTGGGATGGGGATCAGTAAGTACTGTACCTGTTGGGGTGGGATCAGTAGAGTACTGTGACTGTTGGTGTGGTGTTCAGTAAGTAGTGTGACTGTTTGGCAGGTGTTGTATCTGTTGGGAGTGAGGTCATGGTTGGTGCCATGACAGTTGTGAGTGAGGGATTAGTAAGTACTGTGACTGTTGGTAGGTGCTGTTTCTTCTGGGGCAGGCTGGGGTCAGTGCCGTGACTGTAGGGGTGGGGATCATTAGTACTGTCACTGCTGGTAGGTGCTGTATGTGTTTCAGGTGAGGACAGGGTCATTTCTGTGACTGTTGAGTTGGGGGTCAGGGTAAGCTTTATAACTTTTGGTAGTGGGGTTTGAAGTACATGCTGTACCTCTTGGTAGGTGCTGTATCTGTTGGAAGTGAGGTCACAGTCAGTACTGTGACTGCTGTGGTGGGGATCAGTAAGTACTGTGACTCTTGGTAGGACTGTATCTTTAGGGGCAGGGCTCGGGTTCAGTCGCGTGACTGTTGGGGTGGGATCAGTAAGTGCTTTGAGTTTTGGGGTGGGAATCAATAAGTACTGTGACTGTTGGTAGGTGCTCTATCTGTTGGGAATCAGGTCAGAGTCACAACTGTGACTATCGGGGCAGTGCTCGGGGTCTGTCCCATAATTGTTTTGGTGGGGATCAGTAAGAACTGTGACAGTTGGTGGGTGCTGCATCTGTTGGGAGTGAGGTCAGGGTCAGTACTGTGACTGTTGGGGTGGGAATCAGTAAGTACTGTGACTGTTGGTAGTACTGTATCTTTTGTGGCAGGGCTTGGGTCTTTGGTGACTGTTGGGGTGGGTATCAGTAAGTACTGTGAATGTTGGGGTGGGGATCAGTAAGTACTGTGAGTGTTGGGGTGGGGATCAGTAAGTACTGTGAGTGTTGGTATGGGGATAATTAAGTGCTGTGACTGTTGGTAGGTGCTTTATCTGTTGGGAGTGAGGTTAGGGTCAGCACTGTGACTGGGTGGAGGTCATTAAGTACAGTGACTACTGGTAGGTGCTGTATCTTTTGTGGCAGTGCTTGTGGTCAGTGCCGTGACTGTTGCGGTGGGGATCAGTAAGTACTGTGACAGTTGTGGTGGGGATCAGTAAGTAATGTGACTGTTTGTAGGTGCTGTTTCTTCTGAGGCAGGCTCAGGGTCAGTGCCGTGATTGTAGGGGTGGGGATCATTAGTACTGTCACTGCTGGTAGGTGCTGTATGTGTTTCAGGTGAGGACAGGGTCAGTACTGTGACTGTGGAGTTTGGGGTCAGGTAAGCATTATAACTTTTGGTAGTGGGGTTGGGTACATGCTATGACTCTTGGTAGGTGCTGTATCTGTTAAAGTGAGGTCACAGTCAGTACTGTGACTGCTGTGTGTGGAAGTCAGTAAGTACTGTGACTCTTGGTAGGACTTCATCTGTAGGGGCAGGGCTCGGGTTCAGTAAGCGTGACTGTTGGGCAGGGATCAATAAGTACTGTGAGCATTGGGGTGGGAATCAATAAGTACTGTGACTGTTGGTTGAGTGCCGTATCTGTTGGGAGTCAAGTCAGTGTCACAAATGTCCACTGTTGGGGCAGGGCTCAGGGTCTGTGCCATAACTGTTGGGAGTGGGGATCAGTAAGAACTGTGACGGTTGGTGGGTGCTCTATATGTTGGGAGGTGAGGTCAGGGTCAGTGCTGTGACTGTTGGGGTGGAGAATCAGTATGTACTGTGACTGTGAGGTTCTGTGTCTGTTGTGGCAGGGCTTTGGTCTTTGGGCGTGACTGTTGGGGTGGGTATCAATAAGTACTGTGGTTGTTTGTAGGTGCTGTATCTGTTGGGAGTGAGGTCAGTGTCACAACTATGACTATTGGGGTAGGGATCAGGAAGTACTGTGAATGTTGGGGTGGGGATCAGTAAGTACTGTGTGTTGAGAGTTGAGGATCATTAAGTGCTGTGACTGTTGGTAGGTGCTGTATCTGTTGGGAGTGAGGTTAGGGTCAGTACTGTGACTGGGAGGAGGTCAGTAAGTTCTATGACTATTGGTAGGTGCTGTATCCATTGGGGCAGGAGCTCATGGTCAGTGCAGTTGACTATGCGAGTTGGGATCAGCAAGTACTGTGACTGTTGGAGTGGGGATCATTAAGTACTGTGACTGTTGGTAGGTGCTGTATCTGTCGGGGGTGAGGTTAGGGTCAGTAGTGTAACTGGGTGGAGGTCAATAAGTACTGTGACTATTAGCTGCTGCATCTTTTGGGGCAGGGCTCGTGGTCAGTGCCGTGACTCTTGTGGTGGGGATCAGTAAGTACTATGACTGTTGGGGTGGGGATCAGTAAGTACTGTGACTGTTGGTAGGTTCTGTATCTGTTGGGAGTGAGGTCAGGGTCAGTACCATGACTGTTGGGTTGGGGATCAGTAAGTACAGTGACTGTTGGTAGGTGCTTGTATCTGTTGGAGTGATGTCAGGATCATTAGTGTGACTGTTGGTGTGGTGATCAGTAAGTACTGTGACTGTTGATGTGGGATCAGTAAGTACTGTGACTGTTGGGGTGGGGTCAGTAAGTACTGTGACTGTTGGTAGATGCTGTATCTGTTGGGGCAGGGCTGCGGTCAGTGCTGTGACTGTTAGTAAGTACTGTGACTGTTGGTAGGTGCAGTATCTGTTGTGAGTGAGGTCAGGGTCACAACAGTGACTGGTGACGTGGGCAATCAGTAAGACTGTGACTGTTGGAAGTTGCTGTTTCTGTTGGAATGAGGTCAGGGTCTGTAGTGTGACTGTTGGGGAGGAGATCCGTAAGTACTGTGACTGTTGGGGTGGGGATCAGTAAGTACTGTGACTGTCAGTAGGTGCTGTATCTGTTCGAATGAGGTTAGGGTCAGTAGTGTGACGGAGGAGGTCAGTAAGTATTGTGACTGTTGGTAGGTGCTGTATCTGTTGGGGCAGGGCACCGTGGTCAGTGCCGTGACTCCTGGAGTAAGGATCAGTAAGTACTGTGTCTGTTGGTGTGGTGATCTGTAAGTACTGTGAATGTTGGGGTGGGGATCAGTAAGTACTCTGACTGTTGCAGTGGGGATCAGTAAGTACTGTGACTGTTGCGGTGGGGATCAGTAAGTACTGTGACTGTTGGTTGGTGCTGTATCTGTCGGGAATGTGTCAGGGTCACAACTTTGACTGTTGTGGTGGGGCTCAGTAAGTAATGTGACTGTTGTTAGGTTCTGTATCTGTTGAGACTGAGGTCAGGGTCAGTACTGTGACTGTTGGGGTGGGGATCAGTAAGTACTGTGACTGTTGGTAGGTGTTCTATTGCTTGGGACTGAGGTCAGAGTCAGTACTGTGACTGTTGGGGTTGGGATCAGTAAGTACGGTGACTGTTGGGGTGGGGATCAGTAAGTACTGTGACTGTTATGGTGGGGATTAGTAAGTAATGTGACTGTTGCTAGGTGCTGTATCTGTTGGGAGTGAGGTTAGGGTCAGTACTGTGACTGGGTGGAGGTCAGTAAATTCTGTGAATATTGGTAGGTGCTGTATCTGTTGAGGCAGGGCTCATGGTCAGTGCTGTGACTCCTGGAGTGGGAATCAGTAAGTACTGTGACTGTTGGGGTGGGGATCATTAAGTACTGCGACAGTTGGTAGGTGCTGTATTTTTGGGGCAGGGCTCATGGTCAGTGCCGTGACTGTTGCGGTGAGTATCAGTAAGTACTGTGACTGTTGGGGTGGGTATCAGTAAGTACTGAGACTGTTGGTAGGTGCTATATCTGTTGGATGTGAGGTCAGGGTCACAACTGTGACTGTTGGCGTGGGGATCAGTAAGTACTGTGACTGTTGATGTGGGGATCAGTAAGTACTGTTACAGTTGGAAGGTGCTCTATTTGTTGGGACTGAGGTCAGGGTCAGTACTGTAACTTTTGGGATGGGGATCAGTAAGTACTGTACCTGTTGGGGTGGGGATCAGTAAGTACTGTGACTGTTGGTGTGGTGTTCAGTAAGTAGTGTGACTGTTGGCAGGTGTTGTATCTGTTGGGAGTGAGGTCATGGTTAGTGCCATGACAGTTGTGGTGGGGATTAGTAAGTAATGTGACTGTTGGTAGGTGCTGTTTCTTCTGGGGCAGGCTCGGGGTCAGTGCCGTGACTGTAGGGGTGGGGATCATTAGTACTGTCACTGCTGGTAGGTGCTGTATGTGTTTCAGGTGAGGACAGGGTCATTTCTGTGACTGTTGAGTTGGGGGTCAGGGTAAGCTTTATAACTTTTGGTAGTGGGGTTTGAAGTACATGCTGTACCTCTTGGTAGGTGCTGTATCTGTTGGAAGTGAGGGTCACAGTCAGTACTGTGACTGCTGTGGTGGGATCAGTAAGTACTGTGACTCTTGGTAGGACTGTATCTTTAGGGGCAGGGGCTCGGGTTCAGTCGTGAGCCGTTTGAATTGGGATCAGTAAGTGCTTGTGAGTTTTGGGGTGGGAATCAATAAGTACTGTGACTGTTGGTAGGTGCTCTATCTGTTGGGAATCAGGTCAAGTCACAACTGTGACTATCGAGGGCAGGCTGGGGTCTGTCCCATAATTGTTTTGGTGGGGATCAGTAAGAACTGTGACAGTTGGTGGGTGCTGCATCTGTTGGGAGTGAGGTCAGGGTCAGTACTGTGACTGTTGGGGTGGGGAATCAGTAAGTACTGTGACTGTTGGTAGGTACTGTATCTTTTGTGGCAGGGCTTGGGGTCTTTGGCGTGACTGTTGGGGTGGGTATCAGTAAGTACTGTGAATGTTGGGGTGGTGATCAGTAAGTACTGTGAGTGTTGGGGTGGGGATCATTAAGTACTGTGACTGTTGGTAGGTGCTGTATCTGTCGGGGGTGAGGTTAGGGTCACTAGTGTAACTGGGTGGAGGTCAATAAGTACTGTGACTATTGGTAGCTGCTGCATCTTTTGGGGCAGGGCTCATGGTCAGTGCCGTGACTGTTGCGGTGGGGATCAGTAAGTACTGTGACTGTTGGAGTGGGGATCAGTAAGTTCTGTGACTATTGGTAGGTGCTGTATCTTTTTGGGCAGGGCTCGTTGTCAGTGCTGTGACTGTTGCGGTGTTGATCAGAAAGTACTGTGACTGTTGGGGTGGGGATCAGTAAGTACTGAACTGTTGGTAGGTTCTGTATGTGCTGGGACTGGGGTCAGGGTCAGTACTGTGACTGTTGTGGTGGGGATCAGTAAGTACTGTGACGGTTGGGGTGGGAGCAGTAAGTACTGTTACATTTGGTAGGTGCTCTATTTTTTGGGACTGAGGTCAGGGTCAGTACTGTGACTGTTGGGATGGGGATCAGTAAGTACTGTAACTGTTGGGGTGGGGATCAGTAAGTACTGTGACTGTTGGTGTGGTGTTCAGTAAGTAGTGTGACTGTTGGCAGGTGTTGTATCTGTTGGGAGAGGGTCATGGTTAGTGCCATGACAGTTGTGAGTGAGGATCAGTAAGTACTGTTGACTGTTGGTAGGTGCGGTTTCTTCTGGGGCAGGCCTGGGGGTCAGTGCCATGACTGTAGGGGTGGGGATCATTAGTACTGTCACTGCTGGTAGGTGCTGTATGTGTTTCAGGTGAGGACAGGGTCATTTCTGTGACTGTTGAGTTGGGGGTCAGGGTAAGCTTTATAACTTTTGGTAGTGGGGGTTGGAGTACATGCTGTACCTCTTGGTAGGTGCTATATCTGTTGGAAATTAGGTCACAGTCATTACTGTGACCGCTGTGGTGGGGATCAGTAAGTACTGTGACTCTTGTTAGGACTGTATCTATAGGGGCAGGGCTCGGGTTCAGTCGAGTAACTGTTGGGGTGGTATCAGTAAGTGCTTTGAGTGCTGGGGTGGGAATCAATAAGCACTGTGACTGTTGGTAGGTGCTGTATCTGTTGGGAATCAGGTCAGTGTCACAACTGTGACTCTCGTGGCTGAGCTCGGGGTTTGTGCCATAATTGTTGGGGTGGGGTTCAGTAAGAACTGTGACAGTTGGTGTGTGCTGCATCTGTTGGGAGTGAGGTCAGGGTCAGTACTGTGACTGTTGGGGTGGGGAATCAGTAGGTACTGTGACTGTTGGTAGGTACTGTATCTGTTGTGGCAGGGCTTGGGGTCTTTGGCGTGACTGCTGTGGTGGGTATCAGTAAGTACTGTGAATGTTGGGGTGGGGATCAGTAAGTACTGTGAGTGTTGGGGTGGGGATCAGTAAGTACTGTGACTGTTATGGTGGGAGCAGTAAGTACTGGAGTGTTGGGATGGGTATCATTAAGTGCTGTGACTGTTGGTAGGTGCTGTATCTGTTGGAAGTGAGGTTAGGGTCAGTACTGTGACTGGGTGGAGGTCAGTAAGTACTGTGACTACTGGTAGGTGCTGTATCTTTTGGGGCAGTGTTGCGGGTCAGTGCTGTGACTGTTGCGGTGGGGATCAGTAAGTACTGTGACAGTTGCGGTGGGGATCAGTAGTACTGTGACTGTTAGTAGGTGCTGTTTCTTCTGGGGCGGGCTCAGGGTCAGTGCCGTGACTGTGGGAGTGGGGATCATTAGTACTGTCACTGCTGGTAGGTGCTGTATCTGTTGGGAGTGAGGTTAGGGTCAGTACTGTGACTGGGAGGAGGTCACTAAGTTCTGTGACTATTGGTGAGTGCTGTATCTATTGTGGCAGGGCTCATGGTCAGTGCCGTGACTGTTCTTGATTGGGATCAGTAAGTACTGTGACTGTTGGGGTGGGGATCAGTAAGTACTGTGAGTGTTGGGGTGGGGATCATTAATGTGCTGTGACTGTTGTTAGGTGCTGTATCTGTTGGGAGTGAGTTAGGGTCAGTACTGTGACTGGGAGGAGGTCAGTAAGTTCTGTGACTATTGGTAGGTGCTGTATCTATTGGGGCAGGGCTCATGGTCAGTGCCGTTACTGTCTCGGTTGGGATCAGTAAGTACTGTGACTTTTGGGGTGGGATCATTAAGTACTGTGACTGTTGGTAGGTGCTGTATCTGTCGGGGGTGAGGTTGGTCAGTAGTGTAACTGGGTGGAAGTCAATAAGTACTGCTTGACTATTGGTAGGTGCTGCATCTTTGGCGCGGGGCTAAGTGGTCAGTGCCGTGACTGTTGCGGTGGGGATCAGTAAGTACTGTGACTGTTGGAGTGGGGATCAGTAAGTTCTGTGACTATTGGTAGGTGCTGTATCTTTTTGGGCAGGGAGCTCGTTGTCAGTGCTGTGACTGTTGCGGTGTGGATCAGTAAGTACTGTGACTGCTGGGGTGGGGATCAGAAAGTACTGTGACTGTTGGTGAGTTCTGTATCTGTTGGGACTTGGGTCAGGGTCAGTACCGTGACTGTTGTGGTGGGGATCAGTAAGTACTGTGACGGTTGGGGTGGGATCAGTAAGTACTGTTACATTTGGTAGGTGCTCTATTTTTTGGGACTGAGGTCAGGGTCAGTACTGTGACTGTTGGGATGGGGATCAGTAAGTACTGTGACTGTTGGGGTGGGGATCAGTAAGTACTGTGACTGTTGGTGTGGTGTTCAGTAAGTAGTGTGACTGTTGGCAGGTGTTGTATCTGTTGGGAGTGAGGTCATGGTTAGTGCCATGACAGTTGTGGTGGGGATCAGTAAGTACTGTGACTGTTGGTAGGTGCTGTTTCTTCTGGGGCAGGCTCGGGGTCAGTGCCATGACTGTAGGGGTGGGGATCATTAGTACTGTCACTGCTGGTAGGTGCTGTATGTGTTTCAGGTGAGGACAGGGTCATTTCTGTGACTGTTGAGTTGGGGGTCAGGGTAAGCTTTATAACTTTTGGAAGTGGGGGTTGGAGTACATGCTGTACCTCTTGGTAGGTGCTATATCTGTTGGAAGTTAGGTCACAGTCAGTACTGTGACTGCTGTGGTGGGGATCAATAAGTACAGTGACTCTTGTTAGGACTGTATCTATAGGGGCAGGGGCTCGGGTTCAGTGGGTGTGGCCGGTTGGGGTGGGATCAGTAAGTGCTTTGAGTGCTGGGGTGGGAATCAGTAAACACTGTGACTGTTGGTAGGTGCTGTATCTGTTGGGAATCAGGTCAGTGTCACAACTGTGACTGTCGGGCAGGGATCGGGGTCTGTGCCATAATTGTTGGGGTGGGGTTCAGTAAGAACTGTGACAGTTGGTGTGTGCTGCATCTGTTGGGAGTGAGGTCAGGGTCAGTACTGTGACTGTTGGAGTGGGAATCAGTAAGTACTGTGACTGTTGGTAGGTACTGTATCTTTTGTGGCAGGGCTTGGGGTCTTTAGGCGTGACTGTTGGGGTGGGTATCAGTAAGTACTGTGACTGTTGGGGTGGGTATCAGTAAGTACTGTGAATGTTGGGGTGGGGATCAGTAAGTACTGTGAGTGTTGGGGTGGGGATCAGTAAGTACTGTGACTGTTATGGTGGGGATCAGTAAGTACTGTGAGTGTTGGGATGGGGATCATTAAGTGCTGTGACTGTTGGTAGGTGCTGTATCTGTTGGGAGTGAGGTTAGGGTCAGTACTGTAACTGGGTGGAGGTCAGTAAGTACTGTGACTACTGGTAGGTGCTGTTTCTTTTGGGGCAGTGCTCGTGGTCAGTGCCGTGACTGTTGCGGTGGGGATCAGTAAGTACTGTGACAGTTGTGGTTGGGATCAGTAAGTACTGTGACTCTTAGTAGGTGCTGTTTCTTCTTGGGCAGGCTCAGGGTCAGTGCCGTGACTGTAGGGGTGGGGATCATTAGTACTGTCACTGCTGGTAGGTGCTGTATGTGTTTCAGGTGAGGACAGGGTCAGTACTGTGACTGTGGAGTTGGGGGTCAGGGTAAGCATTATAACTTTTGGTAGTGGGGGTTGGAGTACGTGCTATGACTCTTGGTAGGTGCTGTATCTGTTGGAAGTGAGGTCACAGTCAGTACTGTGACTGCTGTGGTGGAGATCAGTAAGTACTGTGACTCTTGGTAGGACTATATCGGTAGGGGCAGGGCTCGGGTTCAGTGGCGTGACTGTTGGGCAGGGATCAGTAAGTACTGTGAGGGTTGGGGTGGGAATTAATAAGTACTGTGACTGTTGGTAGGTGCTGTATCTGTTGGGAGTCAAGTCAGTGTCACAAATGTCACTGTTGGGGCAGGGCTTGGGGACTGTGCCATAACTGTTGAGGTGGGATCAGTAGAACTGTGACAGTTGGTGGGTGCTGTATATGTTGGGGGAGTGAGGTCAGGGTCAGTACTGTGACTGTTGGGTGGGAATCAGTATGTACTGTGTGACTGTTGGTGGAGTACTGTGTCTGTTGTGGCGGGGGCTTGGGGTCTTTAGGCGTGACTGTTGGGGTGGGTATCAATAAGTACTGTGATTGTTGGTAGGTGCTGTATCTGTTGCGAGTGAGGTCAGTGTCACAACTGTGACTAATGGAGTAGGGATCAGGAAGTACTGTGAATGTTGGGGGTGGGATCAGTAAGTACTGTGAGTGTTGGGGTGGGGATCATTTAGTGCTGTGACTGTTGGTAGGTGCTGCTGTATCTGTTGGGAGTGAGAGTTAGGGTCAGTACTGTGTGACTGGGAGGAGGTCAGTAAGTTCTGTGACTATTGGTAGGTGCTGTATCTATTGGGGCAGGGGCTCATGGTCAGTGCCAGTGACTGTTGCGTTGGGATCAGTAAGTACTGTGACTGTTGGGGTGGGATCAGTAAGTACTGTGACTGTTGGTAGGTGCTGTATCTCTGTCGGGGTGAGGTTAGGGTCAGTATTGTAACTGGGTGGAGGTCAATAGTACTGTGACTATTGGTGGGTGCTGCTCTTTTTGGTGCGGGGCTCAAGTGGTCAGTGCCGTGACTGTTGTGGTGGGGATCAGTAAGTACTGTGACTGTTGGAGAGGGATCAATAAGTTCTGTGACTATTGGTAGGTGCTGTATCTTTTGAGCTGGGGCTAAGTGGTCAGTGCCGTGTGTCTGTTGCGGTGGGGATCAGTAAGTACTGTGACTGTTGGGGTGGGGATCAGTAAGTACTGTGACTGTTGGTATTTAGTGTATCTGTTGGGAGTGAGGTCAGGGTCACAACTGTGACTGTTGGGGTGGGGATCAGTAAGTACTGTGACTGTAGGTAGGTGCTGTGACTTTTGGGGCAGGGCTCGGGGTCAGTGCCATTACTGTTGGGGTTGGGATCAGTGAGTACTGTGAGTGTTGCTATTTTCTTTATCTGTTGGGCAGTGCTCTGGGTCTGTTCCATGACTGTTGTGGTGGGGATCAGTAAGAACTGTAACTGTTGGGGTGGGGATAAGTATGTACTGTGACTGTTTGTGGGTGCTGTATATGACAGTGAGGTCAGGGTCAGAACTGTGACTGGTGGCATGGGCAATCAGTAAGAACTGTGACTGTTGATAGGTGCTATTTCTGTTGGGAGTGAGGTCATGGTCAGCAGTGTGACTGTTGGGGTGGGGATCGTAAGTACTGTGACAGTTGGGAGGATCAGTAAGTACTGTGATTGTTGGGGAGGATCAGTAAGTACTGTGACTGTTGGAAGGTGCTGTATCTGTTGGGAGTGAGGTCAGGGGTCAGTAGTGTGACTGTTGGGGTGTGGATCAGTAAGTACTGTGACTGTTGGGGTGGGGATCAGTATGTACTGTGACTGTTGAGGTGGGGATCAGTAAGTGCTGTTACTGCTGTGGTCGGGATCAGGAAGTACTGTGACTGTTGGTGGGTGCTGTATCTGTTGGGAAGGGCTTGGGGTCCAGTGCTGTGACTGTTAGTAAGTACTGTGATTGTTGGTAGATGCAGTATCTGTTGGTAGTGGTCAGGGTCACAAATGTCACTGGTGGCGTGGGAATCAGTAATACTGTGACTGTGGGAGTTGCTGTATCTGTTGGGAATAAGGTCAGGGTCAGTGCTGTGACTGTTGGGGAGGAGATCCATAAGTACTGTGACTGTTGGGGTGAGGGATCAGTAAATACTGTGACTGTAGTGGTGGGGATCAGTAATTTCTGTGACTGTTGGGGTGAGGATCAGTAAAGTACTGTGACTGTAGTGGTGGGGATCAAGTAAGTACTGTGACTGTTGGGGTGGGGATAAATGAAGTACTGTGACTGTTGTTGGTGCTGTATCTGTTGGGGAGTAGGTCAGGGTCACAACTGTGACTGTTGGGGTGAGGATCAGTAAGTACTGTGACTGTAGGTAGGTGCTGTGACTGTTGGGGCAGGGCTCGGGGTCAGTGCCGTTACTGTTGGGGTTGGGATCAGTGAGTACTGTGAGTGTTGCTATTTTCTTTATCTGTTGGGGCAGTGCTCTGGGTCTGTTGCATGACTGTTGGGGTGGGGATCAGTAACAACTGTGACTGCTGGGGTGGGGATAAGTAAGTACTGTGACTGTTTGTGGGTGCTGTATATGACAGTGCGGTCAGGGTCAGAACTATGACTGGTGGCATGGGCAATCAGTAAGTACTGTGACTGTTGATAGGTGCTGTCTCTGTTAGGAGTGAGGTCATGGTCAGCAGTGTGACTGTTGGGGTGGGGATCAGTAAGTACTGTGACAGTTGGGAGGATCAGTAAGTACTGTGATTGTTGGGGTGGGATCAGTATGGTACTGTGACTGTTGGGGTGGGGGTCAGTATGTACTGTGACTGTTTGTGGGTGTTGTAACTGACAGTGAGGCCAGGGTCAGAACTGTGACTGGTGGCATGGGCAATCAGTAAGTACTGTGACTGTTGATAGGTGCTATTTCTGTTGGGAGTGAGGTCATGGTCAGCAGTGTGACTGTTGGGGTGGGGATCAGTAAGTACTGTGACAGTTGGGGAGGGGATTAGTAAGTACTGTGATTGTTGGGGTGGGGATCAGTAAGTACTATGACTGTAGTGGTGGGGATCAGTAAGTACTATGACTGTAGTGGTGGGGATCAGTAAGTACTGTGACTGTTGGGGTGGGGATCAGTAAGTACTGTGACTGTTGGTAGTTGCTGTATCTGTTGGGAGTGAAGTCAGGGTCACAACTGTGACTGTTGGGGTGAGGATCAGTAAGTACTGTGACTGTAGGTAGGTGCTGTGACTGTTGGGGCAGGGCTCGGGGTCAGTGCAGATTACTGTTGGGGTTGGGATCAAGTGAGTACTGTGAGTGTTGCAATTTTCTTTATCTGTTGGGGCAGTGCTCTGGGTCTGTTCCATGACTGTTGTGGTGGGATCAGTAACAACTGTGACTGGTGGGCGGGGATCAGTATGTGCTGTGACTGTTGGTGGGTGTTGTAACTGACAGTGAGGCCAGGGTCAGAACTGTGACTGGTGGCATAGGCAATCAGTAAGAACTGTGACTGTTGCGGTGGGGATCAGTAACAACTGTGAGTGTTGGGGTCCGGGAATAAGTATGTACTGTGACTGTTGATAGGTGCTATTTCTGTTGGGAGTGAGGTCATGGTCAGCAGTGTGACTGTTGGGGTGGGGATCAGCAAGTACTGTGACTGCTGGTAGGTGCTATTTGCTGGTGTGAGGTCATGGTCTGCAGTGTGACTGCTGGGGTGGGGATCAGTAAGTACTGTGACAGTTGGGGTGGGGATCAGAAAGTACTGTGATTGTTGGGGTGGGGATCAGTAAGTACTGTGACTGTTGGAAGGTGCTGTATCTGTTGGAAGTGAGGTCAGGGTCAGTAGTGTGACTGTTGGGGTGCGGATCAGTAAGTACTGTGACTGTTGGGGTGGGGATCAGGAAGTACTGTGACTGTTGGCAGGTGCTGTATCTGTTGGGGAAGGGCTCGGGGTCAGTGCTGTGACTGTTAGTAAGTACTGTGACTGTTGGTAGGTGCAGTATCTGTTGGTAGTGAGGTCAGGTCACAACTGTCACTGGTGGCGTGGGCAATCAGTAATACTGTGACTTTGGGAAGTTGCTGTATCTGTTGGGAATGAGGTCAGGGTCAGTGCTGTGACTGTTGGGGAGGGTATGTATAAGTACTGTGACTGTTGGGGTGGGGATCAGTAAGTACTGTGATTGTAGTGGTGGGGATCAGTAAGTACTGTGACTGTTGTTAGGTTCTATATGTGTTGGGACTGAGGTCAGGGTCAGTACTGTGACTGTTTGGGTGGGGATCAGTAAGTATTCTGATTGTTGATCTGTTGGGAGTGAGTTCAGTGTCACAACTGTGACTATTGGGGTAGGGATCAGGAACTACTGTGAATGTTGGGGTGGGGATCAGTAAGTACTGTGAGTGTTGGGGTGGGGATCATTAAGTGCTGTGACTGTTGGTAGGTGCTGTATCTGTTGGGAGTGAGGTTAGGGTCAGTACTGTGACTGGGAGGAGGTCAGTAAGTTCTGTGACTATTGGTAGGTGCTGTATCTTTTGGGGCAGGGCTCGTGGTCAGTGCCGTGACTGTTGCGGTTGGGATCAGTAAGTATTGTGAGTGTTGGGGTGGGGATCAGTAAGTTACTGTGACTGTTGGTAGGTGCTGTATCTGTGGGGGTGAGGTTAGGTTCAGTAGTGTAACTGGGTGGAGGTCAATAAGTACTGTGACTATTGGTAGGTGCTGCATCTTTTGGGGCAGGGGCTCGTGGTCAGTGCCATGACTGATGCGGTGGGGATCAGTAAGTACTGTGACTGTTGGAGTGGGGATCAGTAAGTACTGTGACTATTGGTAGGTGCTGTATCTTTATGGGCAGGGCTCGTGGTCAGTGCCGTGACTGTTGGGTGGGGATCAATAAGTACTGTGACTGTTGGGGTGGGGATCAGTAAGTACTTTGACTGTTGGTAGGTGCTGTATCTGTTGGGAGTGAGGTCAGGGTCAGTACCATGACTGTTGGGGTTAGGATCAGTAAGTACAGTGACTGTTGGTAGGTGCTGTATTTTTTGGAAGTGATGTCAGGATCAGTAGTGTGACTGTTAGGGTGGGGATCAGTAAGTACTGTGACTGTTGGGGTGGGGATCAGTAAGTACTGTGACTGTTGAGGTGGGGATCAGTAAGTACTGTGACTGTTGGGGTGGGGATCAGTAAGTACTGTGACTGTTGGTAGGTGCTGTATCTGTTGGGGCAGGGCTCGCGGTCAGTGCTTTGACTGTTAGTAAGTACTGTGACTGTTGGTAGCTGCAGTATCTGTTGTGAGTGAGGTCAGGGTAACAACTGTGACTGGTGGCGTGGGCAATCAGTAAGACTGTGACTGTTGGAAGTTGCTGTTTCTGTTGGGAATGAGGTCAAGGGTCTGTAGTGTGACTGTTGGGGAGGGATCCGTAAGTACTGTGACTGTTGGGGTGGGGATCAGTAAGTACAGTGACTGTAGGGGTGGGGATCTGTAAGTACTGTGACTGTCAGTAGGTGCTGTATCTGTTCAGGAATGAGGTTAGGGTCAGTAGTGTGACTGGGAGGAGGTCAGTAAGTATTGTGACTTTTGGTAGGTGCTGTATCTGTTGGGGCAGGGCTCGTGGTCAGTGCCGTGACTCCTGGAGTGGGGATCAGTAAGTACTGTGTCTGTTGGGGTGGGGATCAGTAAGTACCATGACTGTTGGGGTGGGGATCAGTAAGTACTGTGGCTGTTGTGGTGGGGATCAGTAAGTACTGTGACTGTTGCGGTAGGGATCAGTAAGTACTGTGACTGTTGGTAGGTACTGTATCTGTCGGGAATGTGTCAGGGTCACAACTATGACTGTTGGGGTGGGGCTCAGTAAGTAATGTGACTGTTGTTATGTTCTGTATCTGTTGAGACTGAGGTCAGGGTCAGTACTGTGACTGTTGGGGTGGGGATCAGTAAGTACAGTGACTGTTGATAGGTGTTTTTAAGCTTGGGACTGAGGTCAGAGTCAGTACTGTGTCTGTTGGGGTGGGGATCAGTAAGTACTGTGACTGTTGGGGTGGGGATCAGTAAATACTGTGACCTGTTATGGTGGGGATTAGTAAGTAATGTGACTGTTACTAGGTGCTGTATCTGTTGGGAGTGAGGTTAGGGTCAGTACTGTGACTGGGTGGAGGTCAGTAAATACTGTGACAATTGGTAGGTGCTGAATCTGTTGGGGCTGGGCTCATGGTCAGTGCTGTGACTCCTGGAGTGGGAATCAGTAAGTACTGTGACTGTTGGGGTGGGGATCATTAAGTACTGCAGCAGTTGGTAGGTGCTGTATCTGTTGGGAGTGAGGTTAGGGTCAGTAGTGTAACTGGGAGGAGGTCAATAAGTACTTTGACTATTGGTAGGCACTGTATCTTTTGGGAGCAGGGCTCATGGTCAGTGGCCGTGACTGTTGCAGTGAGGATCAGTAAGTACTGTGGACTGCTGGGGTGGGGATCAGTAAGTACTGAGACTGTTGGTAGGTGCTGTATCTGTTGGGTGTGAGGTCAGGGTCACAACTGTGACTGTTGGCGTGGGGATTAGTAAATACTGTGACAGTAGGTAGCTGCTGTGACTGTTGGGGCAGGGCTCAGGGTCAGTGCCGTTACTGTTTTGGTGGGGATCAGAAAGTACTGTGACTGTTGGGGTGGGGATCAGTAAGTACTGTGAGTGTTGGTAGGTTCTGTATCTGTTTGGACTGGGGTCAGGGTCAGTACTGTGACTTTTGGGGTGGGGATCAGTAAGTACTGTGACTGTTGGGGTGGGATCAGTAAGTACTGTTACTGTTGGTAGGTGCTCTTTGTTGGGACTGAGGTCAGCGTCAGTACTGTGACTGTTGGGATGGGGATCAGTAAGTACTGTGACTGTTGGGGTTGGGATCAGTAAGTACTGTGACTGTTGGTGTGGTGTTCAGTAAGTAGTGTGACTGTTGGCAGGTGTTGTATCTGTTGGGAGTGGGGTCATGGTTAGTGCCATGACAGTTGTGATGGGGATCAGGAAGTACTGTGACTGTTGGTAGGTGCTGTTTCTTCTGGGGCAGGCTCGGGGTCAGTGCCGTGACTGTAGGAGTGGGGATCATTAGTACTGTCACTGCTGGTAGGTGCTGTATGTGTTTCAGGTGTGGACAGGGTCAGTACTGTGACTGTTGAGTTGGGGGTCAGGGTAAGCTTTATAACTTTTGGTAGTGGGGGTTGGAGTACATGCTGTACCACTTGGTAGGGGCTGTATCTGTTGGAGTGAGGTCTGATCAGTACTGTGACTGCTGTGTAGTGGGGATCAGTAAGTACTGTGACTCTTGGTAGGACTGTATCTATAGGGGTAGGGCTCGGGTTCAGTCGCGTGACTGTTGGGGTGGGATCAGTAAGTGCTTTGAGTGTTGGGGTGGGAATCAATAAGTACTGTGACTGTTGGTAGGTGCTGTATCTGTTGGGAATCAGGTCAGTGTCACAACTGTGACTCTCGTGGCTGGGCTCGGGGTTTGTGCCATAATTGTTGGGGTGGGGTTCAGTAAGAACTGTGACAGTTGGTGTGTGCTGCATCTGTTGGGAGTGAGGTCAGGGTCAGTACTGTGACTGTTGGGGTGGGGAATCAGTAGGTACTGTGACTGTTGGTAGGTACTGTATCTGTTGTGGCAGGGCTTGGGGTCTTTGGCGTGACTGCTGTGGTGGGTATCAGTAAGTACTGTGAATGTTGGGGTGGGGATCAGTAAGTACTGTGAGTGTTGGGGTGGGGATCAGTAAGTACTGTGACTGTTATGGTGGGGAGCAGTAAGTACTGTGAGTGTTGGGATGGGTATCATTAAGTGCTGTGACTGTTGGTAGGTGCTGTATCTGTTGGAAGTGAGGTTAGGGTCAGTACTGTGACTGGGTGGAGGTCAGTAAGTACTGTGACTACTGGTAGGTGCTGTATCTTTTGGGGCAGTGTTCGTGGTCAGTGCCGTGACTGTTGCGGTGGGGATCAGTAAGTACTGTGACAGTTGCGGTGGGGATCAGTAAGTACTGTGACTGTTAGTAGGTGCTGTTTCTTCTGGGGCAGGGTCAGGGTCAGTGCCAAGACTGTAGGAGTGGGGATCATTAGTACTGTCACTGCTGGTAGGTGCTGTATCTGTTGGGAGTGAGGTTAGGGTCAGTACTGTGACTGGGAGGAGGTCACTAAGTTCTGTGACTATTGGTGAGTGCTGTATCTATTGTGGCAGGGCTCATGGTCAGTGCGTGACTGTTCTTGATTAGGATCAGTAAGTACTGTGACTGTTGGGGTGGGGATCAGTAAGTACTGTGGTGTTGGGGTGGGGATCATTAAGTGCTGTGACTGTTGTTAGGTGCTGTATCTGTTGGGAGTGAGGTTAGGGTCAGTACTGTGACTGGGAGGAGGTCAGTAAGTTCTGTGACTATTGGTAGGTGCTGTATCTATTGGGGCAGGGCTCATGGTCAGTGCCGTTACTGTTGCGGTTGGGATCAGTAAGTACTGTGACTTTTGGGGTGGGGATCATTAAGTACTGTGACTGTTGGTAGGTGCTGTATCTGTCGAGGGGTGAGGTTAGGGTCAGTAGTGTAACTGGGTGGAGGTCAATAAGTACTGTGACTATTGGTAGGTGCTGCATCTTTTTGGCGCAGGGCTCGTGGTCAGTGCCGTGACTGTTGCGGTGGGGATCAGTAAGTACTGTGACAGTTGTGGTGGGGATCAGTAAGTACTGTGACTCTTAGAAGGTGCTGTTTCTTCTGGGGCAGGCTCAGTGTCAGTGCCGTGATTGTAGGGGTGGGGATCATTAGTACTGTCACTGCTGGTAGGTGCTGTATGTGTTTCAGGTGAGGACAGGGTCAGTACTGTGACTGTGGAGTTGGGGGTCAGGGTAAGCATTATAACTTTTGGTAGTGGGGGTTGGAGTACGTGCTATGACTCTTGGTAGGTGCTGTGATCTGTTGGAGGTGAGGTGCAGTCAGTACTGTGACTGCTGTGGTGGAGATCAGTAAGTACTGTGACTCTTGGTAGGACTATATCGGTAGGGGCGGGGCTCGGGGTTCAGTGGCGTGACTGTTGGGCAGGGATCAGTAAGTACTGTGAGGGTTGGGGTGGGAATTAATAAGTACTGTGACTGTTGGTGGGTGCTGTATCTGTTGGGAGTCAGGTCAGTGTCACAAATGTCACTGTTGGGGCAGGGCTTGGGGTCTGTGCCATAACTGTTGAGGTGGGGATCAGTGAACTGTGACAGTTGGTGGGTGCTGTATATGTTGGGGGAGTGAGGTCAGGGTCAGTACTGTGACTGTTGGGTGGGAATCAGTATGTACTGTGTGACTGTTGGTGGAGTACTGTGTCTGTTGTGGCGGGGAGCTTGGGGTCTTTGGCGTGACTGTTGGGGTGGGTATCAATAAGTACTGTGATTGTTGGTAGGTGCTGTATCTGTTGCGAGTGAGGTCAGTGTCACACTTGACTAATGGAGTAGGGATCAGGAGTACTTGAATGTTGGGGTTGGGATCAGTAAGTACTGTGAGTGTTGGGGTGGGGATCATTTAGTGCTGTGACTGTTGGTAGGTGCTGCTGTATCTGTTGGGAGTGAGAGTTAGGGTCAGTACTTGTGACTGGGAGGAGGTCAGTAAGTTCTGTGACTATTGGTAGGTGCTGTATCTATTGGGGCAGGGGCTCATGGTCAGTGCCACGTGACTATTCGGTTAGGATCAGTAAGTACTGTGACTGTTGGGGTGGGATCAGTAAGTACTGTGACTGTTGGTAGGTGCTGTATCTCTGTCGGGGTGAGGTTAGGGTCAGTAGTGTAACTGGGTGGAGGTCAATAAGTACTGTGACTATTGGTAGGTGCTGCATCTTTTGGGGCAGGGCTCAAGTGGTCAGTGCCGTGACTGTTGTGGTGGGGATCAGTAAGTACTGTGACTGTTGGAGAGGGATCAGAGTTCTGTGACTATTGGTAGGTGCTGTATCTTTTGGGCTGGGGCTAAGTGGTCAGTGCCGTGTGTCTGTTGCGGTGAGGATCCAGTAAGTACTGTGACTGTTGGGGTGGGGATCAGTAAGTACTGTGACTGTTGGTATTTAGTGTGTATCTGTTGGGAGTGAGGTCAGGAGGTCACAACTGTGACTGTTGGGGTGGGGGATCAGTAAGTACTGTGACTGTAGGTAGGTGCAGTGACTTTTGGGGCAGGAGCTCGGGGGTCAGTGCCATTACGGTTGGGGGTTGGGATCAGTGAGTACTGTGAGTGTTGCTATTTTCTTTATCTGTTGGGCAGTGCTCTGGGTCTGTTCCATGACTGTTGTGGTGGGGATCAGTAAGAACTGTAACTGTTGGGGTGGGGATAAGTATGTACTGTGACTGTTTGTGGGTGCTGTATATGACAGTGAGGTCAGGGTCAGAACTGTGACTGGTGGCATGGGCAATCAGTAAGAACTGTGACTGTTGATAGGTGCTATTTCTGTTGGGAGTGAGGTCATGGTCAGCAGTGTGACTGTTGGGGTGGGGATCAGTAAGTACTGTGACAGTTGGGAAGGGGATCAGTAAGTACTGTGATTGTTGGGGAGGGGATCAGTAAGTACTGTGACTGTTGGAAGGTGCTGTATCTGTTGGGAGTGAGGTCAGGGTCAGTAGTGTGACTGTTGGGGTGTGGATCAGTAAGTACTGTGACTGTTGGGGTGGGGATCAGTATGTACTGTGACTGTTGAGGTGGGGATCAGTAAGTGCTGTTACTGCTGTGGTCGGGATCAGGAAGTACTGTGACTGTTGGTAGGTGCTGTATCTGTTGGGGAAGGGCTTGGGGTCAGTGCTGTGACTGTTAGTAAGTACTGTGATTGTTGGTAGATGCAGTATCTGTTGGTAGTGAGGTCAGGGTCACAAATGTCACTGGTGGCGTGGGGAATCAGTAATACTGTGACTGTGGGAAGTTGCTGTATCTGTTGGGAATAAGGTCAGGGTCAGTGCTGTGACTGTTGGGGAGGGGATCCATAAGTACTGTGACTGTTGGGGTGGGGATCAGTAAGTACTGTGACTGTAGTGGCGGGGATCAGTAATTTCTGTGACTGTTGGGGTGGGGATCAGTAAGTACTGTGACTGTAGTGGTGGGGATCAGTAAGTACTGTGACTGTTGGGGTGGGGATCAGTAAGTACTGTGACTGTTATTGGTGCTGTATCTGTTGGGGAGTGAGGTCAGGGTCACAACTATGTGACTGTTGGGGTGAGGATCAGTAAGTACTACTGTGACTGGCAGGTTGGTGCTGTGACTGTTGGGGCAGAACCGGGGTCAGTGCCGTTACTGTTGGGGTTGGGATCAGTAGTGCTGTGAGTGTTGCTATTTTCTTTATCTGTTGGGGCAGTGCTCTGGGTCTGTTGCATGACTGTTGGGTGGGGATCCAGTAACAACTGTGACTGCTGGGGTGGGGATAAGTAGTACTGTGACTGTTTGTGGGTGCTGTATGTGACAGTGCGGTCAGGGTCAGAACTATGACTGGTGGCATGGGCAATCGGTAAGTACTGTGACTGTTGATGAGTGCTGTCTCTGTTAGGAGTGGGTCATGGTCAGCAGTGTGACTGTTGGGGGTGGGGATCAGTAAGTACTGTGACAGTTGGGAGGATCAGTAAGTACTGTGATTGTTGGGGTGGGGATCAGTAAGTACTGTGACTGTTGGGGTGAGGGGTCAGTATGTACTGTGACTGTTTGTGGGTGTTGTAACTGACAGTGAGGCCAGGGTCAGAACTGTGACTGGTGGCATGGGCAATCAGTAAGTACTGTGACTGTTGATAGGTGCTATTTCTGTTGGGAGTGAGGTCATGGTCAGCAGTGTGACTGTTGGGGTGGGGATCAGTAAGTACTGTGACAGTTGGGGAGGGGATTAGTAAGTACTGTGATTGTTGGGGTGGGGATCAGTAAGTACTATGACTGTAGTGGTGGGGATCAGTAAGTACTGTGACTGTTGGGGTGGGGATCAGTAAGTACTGTGACTGTTGGTAGTTGCTGTATCTGTTGGGAGTGAGGTCAGGGTCACAACTGTGACTGTTGGGGTGAGGATCAGTAAGTACTGTGACTGTAGGTAGGTGCTGTGACTGTTGGGGCAGGGCTCGGGGTCAGTGCAGATTACTGTTGGGGTTGGGATCAAGTGAGTACTGTGAGTGTTGCAATTTTCTTTATCTGTTGGGGCAGTGCTCTGGGTCTGTTCCATGACTGTTGTGGTGGGGATCAGTAACAACTGTGACTGGTGGGGCGGGGATCAGTATGTACTGTGACTGTTGGTGGGTGTTGTAACTGACAGTGAGGCCAGGGTCAGAACTGTGACTGGTGGCATGGGCAATCAGTAAGAACTGTGACTGTTGCGGTGGGGATCAGTAACAACTGTGAGTGTTGGGGTCGGGATAAGTATGTACTGTGACTGTTGATAGGTGCTATTTCTGTTGGGAGTGAGGTCATGGTCAGCAGTGTGACTGTTGGGGTGGGGATCAGCAAGTACTGTGACTGTCGGTAGGTGCTATTTCTGTTGGGAGTGAGGTCATGGTCAGCAGTGTGACTGTTGGGGTGGGGATCAGTAAGTACTGTGACAGTTGGGGTGGGGATCAGAAAGTACTGTGATTGTTGGGGTGGGGATCAGTAAGTACTGTGACTGTTGGAAGGTGCTGTATCTGTTGGAAGTGAGGTCAGGGTCAGTAGTGTGACTGTTGGGGTGCGGATCAGTAAGTACTGTGACTGTTGGGGTGGGGATCAGGAAGTACTGTGACTGTTGGCAGGTGCTGTATCTGTTGGGGAAGGGCTCGGGGTCAGTGCTGTGACTGTTAGTAAGAACTGTGACTGTTGGTAGGTGCAGTATCTGTTGGTAGTGAGGTCAGGGTCACAACTGTCACTGGTGGCGTGGGCAATCAGTAATACTGTGACTTTGGGAAGTTGCTGTATCTGTTGGGAATGAGGTCAGGGTCAGTGCTGTGACTGTTGGGAGGGTATCTATAAGTACTGTGACTGTTGGGGTGGGGATCAGTAAGTACTGTGATGGCTAGTGGTGGGGATCAGTAAGTACTGTGACTGTTGTTAGGTTCTATATGTGTTGGGACTGAGGTCAGGGTCAGTACTGTGACTGTTTCGGTGGGGATCAGTAAGTACTCTGATTGTTGGTAGGTGCTGTATCTGTTGGGAGTGAGGTCAGTGTTACAACTGTGACTATTGGGGTAGGGATCAGGAACTACTGTGAATGTTGGGGTGGGGATCAGTAAGTACTGTGAGTGTTGGGGTGGGGATCATTAAGTGCTGTGACTGTTGGTAGGTGCTGTATCTGTTGGGAGTGAGGTTAGGGTCAGTACTGTGACTGGGAGGAGGTCAGTAAGTTCTGTGACTATTGGTAGGTGCTGTATCTTTTCGGGCAGGGCTCGTGGTCAGTGCCGTGACTGTTACGGTTGGGATCAGTAAGTATTGTGACTGTTGGGGTGGGGATCAGTAAGTTCTGTGACTGTTGGTAGGTGGTGTATCTGTCGGGGGTGAGGTTAGGTTCAGTAGTGTAACTGGGTGGATGTCAATAAGTACTGTGACTATTGGAAGGTGCTGCATCTTTTGGGGCAGGGCTCGTGGTCAGTGCCATGACTGTTGCGGTGGGGATCAGTAAGTACTGTGACTGTTGGAGTGGGGATCAGTAAGTACTGTGACTATTGGTAGGTGCTGTATCTTTTTGGGCAGGGCTCGTGGTCAGTGCCGTGACTGTTGCGGTGGGGATCAATAAGTACTATGACTGTTGGGGTGGGATCAGTAAGTACTGTGACTGTTGGTAGGTGCTGTATCTGTTGGGTGTGAGGTCAGGGTCTGTACCATGACTGTTGGGGTTAGGATCAGTAAGTACAGTGACTGTTGGTAGGTGCTGTATTTTTTGGAAGTGATGTCAGGATCAGTAGTGTGACTGTTAGGGTGGGGATCAGTAAGTACTGTGACTGTTGAGGTGGGGATCAGTAAGTACTGTGACTGTTGGGGTGGGGATCAGTAAGTACTGTGACTGTTGGTCTGTGCTGTATCTGTTGGGGCAGGGCTCGCGGTCAGTGCTTGACTGTTAGTAAGTACTGTGACTGTTGGTAGCTGCAGTATCTGTTGTAAGTGAGGTCAGGGTCACAACTGTGACTGGTGGCGTGGGCAATCAGTAAGACTGTGACTGTTGGAAGTTGCTGTATCTGTTGGGAATGACGTCAAGGTCTGTGAGTGTGACTGTTGGGGAGGATCCGTGAAGTATTGTGACTGTTGGGGTGGGGATCAGTAAGTACAGTGACTGTGGGGTGGGGATCTGTAAGTACTGTGACTGTCAGTAGGTGCTGTATCTGTTCAGAATGAGGTTAGGGTCAGTAGTGTGACTGGGAGGAGGTCAGTAAGTATTGTGACTTTTGGTAGGTGCTGTATCTGTTGGGGCAGGGCTCGTGGTCAGTGCGTGACTCCTGGAGTGGGGATCAGTAGTACTGTGTCTGTTGGGGTGGGGATCAGTAAGTACCATGACTGTTGGGGTGGGGATCAGTAAGTACTGTGTGGCTGTTGTGGTGGGATCAGTAAGTACTGTGACTGTTCGTGTGGGGATCAGTAAGTACTGTGACTGTTGGTAGGTACTGTATCTGTCGGAATGTGTCAGGGTCACAACTATGACTGTTGGGGTGGGGCTCAGTAAGTAATGTGACTGTTGTTATGTTCTGTATCTGTTGAGACTGAGGTCAGGGTCAGTACTGTGACTGTTGGGGTGGGGATCAGTAAGTACAGTGACTGTTGATAGGTGTTCTAAGCTTGGGACTGAGGTCAAGTCAGTACTGTGTCTGTTGGGGTGGGGATCAGTAAGTACTGTGACTGTTGGGGTGGGGATCAGTAAATACTGTGACTGTTATGGTGGGGATTAGTACGTAATGTGACTGTTACTAGGTGCTGTATCTGTTGGGAGGAGTGAGGTTAGGGTCAGTACTGTTACTGGGTGGAGGTCAGTAAATACTGTGACAATTGGTAGGTGCTGAATCTGTTGGGGCTGGGCTCATGGTCAGTGCTGTGACTCCTGGAGTGGGAATCAGTAAGTACTGTGACTGTTGGGGTGGGGATCATTAAGTACTGCAGCAGTTGGTAGGTGCTGTATCTGTTGGGAAGTGAGGTTAGGGTCAGTAGTGTAACTGGAGGAGGTCAATAAGTACTTGACTATTGGTAGGCACTGTATCTTTTGGGGCAGGGCTCATGGTCAGTGGCAGTGACTGTTGCGGTGAGGATCAGTAAGTACTGTGACTGTGGGGTGAGGATCAGTAAGTACTGAGACTGTTGGTGAGTGCTGTATCTGTTGGGTGTGAGGTCAGGGTCACAACTGTGACTGTTGGCGTGGGGATTAGTAAATACTGTGACAGTAGGTAGCTGCTGTGACTGTTGGGGCAGGGCTCAGGGTCAGTGCCGTTACTGTTTTGGTGGGGATCAGAAAGTACTGTGACTGTTGGGGTGGGGATCAGTAAGTACTGTGACTGTTGGTAGGTTCTGTATCTGTTTGGACTGGGGTCAGGGTCAGTTCTGTGACTTTTGGGGTGGGGATCAGTAAGTACTGTGACTGTTGGGGTGGGATCAGTAAGTACTGTTACTGTTGGTAGGTGCTCTATTTGTTGGGACTGAGGTCAGCGTCAGTACTGTGACTGTTGGGATGGGGATCAGTAAGTACTGTGACTGTTGGGGTTGGGATCAGTAAGTACTGTTACTGTTGGTAGGTGCTCTATTTGTTGGGACTGAGGTCAGCGTCAGTACTGTGACTGTTGGGATGGGGATCAGTAAGTACTGTACCTGTTGGGGTTGGGATCAGTAAGTACTGTGACTGTTGGTGTGGTGTTCAGTAAGTAGTGTGACTGTTGGCAGGTGTTGTATCTGTTGGGAGTGGGGTCATGGTTAGTGCCATGACAGTTGTGATAAGGGATCAGGAGTACTGTGACTGTTGGTAGGTGCTGTTTCTTCTGGGGCAGGCTCGGGGTCAGTGCCGTGACTGTAGGAGTGGGGATCATTAGTACTGTCACTGCTGGTAGGTGCTGTATGTGTTTCAGGTGTGGACAGGGTCAGTACTGTGACTGTTGAGTTGGGGGTCAGGGTAAGCTTTATAACTTTTGGTAGTGGGGGTTGGAGTACATGCTGTACCACTTGGTAGGGGCTGTATCTGTTGGAAGTGAGGTCACAGTCAGTACTGTGACTGCTGTGGTGGGGATCAGTAAGTACTGTGACTCTTGGTAGGACTGTATCTATAGGGGTAGGGCTCGGGTTCAGTCGCGTGACTGTTGGTTGGGATCAGTAAGTGCTTTGAGTGTTGGGGTGGGAATCAATAAGTACTGTGACTGTTGGTAGGTGCTGTATCTGTTGGGAATCAGGTCAGTGTCACAACTGTGACTGTCTGGGCAGGGCTCGAGGTCTGTGCCATAACTGTTGAGGTGGGGATCAGTAAGAACTGTGACAGTTGGTGGGTGCTGCATCTGTTGGGAGTGAGGTCAGGGTCAGTACTGTGACTGTTAGGGTGGGGAATCAGTAAGTACTGTGACTGTTGGTAGGTGCGGTTTCTTCTGGGGCAGGCTCGGGGTCAGTGCCATGACTGTAGGGGTGGGGATCATTAGTACTGTCACTGCTGGTAGGTGCTGTATGTGTTTCAGGTGAGGACAGGGTCATTTCTGTGACTGTTGAGTTGGGGGTCAGGGTAAGCTTTATAACTTTTGGTAGTGGGGTTGGAGTACATGCTGTACCTCTTGGTAGGTGCTATATCTGTTGGAAATTAGGTCACAGTCATTACTGTGACCACTGTGAATGAGGATCAGTAAGTACTGTGACTCTTGTTAGGACTGTATCTATAGGGGCAGGGCTCGGGTTCAGTCGGTAACTGTTGGGGTGGGATCAGTAAGTGCTTTGGTGCTGGGGTGGGAATCAATAAGCACTGTGACTGTTGGTAGGTGCTGTATCTGTTGGGAATCAGGTCAGTGTCACAACTGTGACTCTCGTGGCTGGGCTCGGGGTCTGTGCCATAATTTTTGGGGTGGGGTCCAGTAAGAACTGTGACAGTTGGTGTGTGCTGCATCTGTTGGGAGTGAGGTCAGGGTCAGTACTGTGACTGTTGGGGTGGGGAATCAGTGAGGTACTGTGACTGTTGGTGGTACTGTATCTGTTGTGGCAGGGCTTGGGGTCTTTAGGCGTGACTGCTGGGGTGGGTATCAGTAAGTACTGTGAATGTTGGGGTGGGGATCAGTAAGTACTGTGAGGTGTTGGGGTGGGGATCAGTAGTACTGTGACTGTTATGGTGGGGATCAGTAAGTACTGTGAGTGTTGGGATGGGTATCATTAAGTGCTGTGACTGTTGGTAGGTGCTGTATCTGTTGGAAGTGAGGTTAGGGTCAGTACTGTGACTGGGTGGAGGTCAGTAAGTACTGTGACTACAGGTAGGTGCTGTATCTTTTGGGGCAGTGTTCGTGGTCAGTGCCGTGACTGTTGCGGTGGGGATCAGTAAGTACTGTGACAGTTGTGGTGGGGATCAGTAAGTACTGTGACTGTTAGTAGGTGCTGTTTCTTCTGGGGCAGGCTCAGGGTCAGTGCCATGACTGTAGGAGTGGGGATCATTAGTACTGTCACTGCTGGTAGGTGCTGTATCTGTTGGGAGTGAGGTTAGGGTCAGTACTGTGACTGGGAGGAGGTCACTAAGTTCTGTGACTATTGGTAGGTGCTGTATCTATTGTGGCAGGGCTCATGGTCAGTGCCGTGACTGTTGCGGTTGGGATCAGTAAGTACTGTGACTGTTGGGGTGGGGATCAGTAAGTTCTGTGACTGTTGGTAGGTGGTGTATCTATGGGGGTGAGGTTAGGTTCAGTAGTGTAACTGGGTGGATGTCAATAAGTACTGTGACTATTGGAAGGTGCTGCATCTTTTGGGGCAGGGCTCGTGGTCAGTGCCATGACTGTTGCAGTGGGGATCAATAAAGTACTGTGACTGTTGGAGTGGGGATCAGTAAGTACTGTGACTATTGGTAGGTGCTGTATCTTTTTGGGCAGGGGCTCGTGGTCAGTGCCGTGACTGTTGCGGTGGGGATCAATAAGTACTATGACTGTTGGGGTGGGGATCAGTAAGTACTGTGACTGTTGGTAGGTGCTGTATCTGTTGGGGAGTGAGGTCAGGGTCTGTACCATGACTGTTGGGGTTGGGATCAGTAAGTACAGTGACTGTTGGTAGGTGCTGTATTTTTGGAAGTGATGTCAGGATCAGTAGTGTGACTGTTAGGGTGGGGATCAGTAAGTACTGTGACTGTTGGGGTGAGGGATCAGTAAGTACTGTGACTGTTGAGGTGGGGATCAGTAAGTACTGTGACTGTTGGGGTGGAGATCAGTAAGTACTGTGACTGTTGGTCTGTGCTGTATCTGTTGGGGCAGGGCTCGCGGTCAGTGCTTTGACTGTTAGTAAGTACTGTGACTGTTGGTAGCTGCAGTATCTGTTGTAAGTGAGGTCAGGGTCACAACTGTGACTGGTGGCGTGGGCAATCAGTAAGACTGTGACTGTTGGAAGTTGCTGTATCTGTTGGGAATGACGTCAAGGTCTGTAGTGTGACTGTTGGGGAGGGATCCGTAAGTACTGTGACTGTTGGGTGGGGATCAGTAAGTACAGTGACTGTAGGGTGGGGATCTGTAAGTACTGTGACTGTCAGTGGGTGCTGTATCTGTTCAGAATGAGGTTAGGGTCAGTAGTGTGACTGGGAGGAGGTCAGTAAGTATTGTGACTTTTGGTAGGTGCTGTATCTGTTGGGGCAGGGCTCGTGGTCAGTGCCGTGACTCCTGGAGTGGGGATCAGTAAGTACTGTGTCTGTTGGGGTGGGGATCAGTAAGTACCATGACTGTTGGGGTGGGGATCAGTAAGTACTGTGGCTGTTGTGGTGGGGATCAGTAAGTACTGGGACTGTTGCGGTAGGGATCAGTAAGTACTGTGACTGTTGGTAGGTACTGTATCTGTCGGGAATGTGTCAGGGTCACAACTATGACTGTTGGGGTGGGGCTCAGTAAGTAATGTGACTGTTGTTATGTTCTGTATCTGTTGAGACTGAGGTCAGGGTCAGTACTGTGACTGTTGGGGTGGGGATCAGTAAGTACAGTGACTGTTGATGGGTGTTCTTTAAGCTTGGGACTGAGGTCAGAGTCAGTACTGTGTCTGTTGGGGTGGGGATCAGTAAGTACTGTGACTGTTGGGGTGGGGATCAGTAAATACTGTGACTGTTATGGTGGGGATTAGTACGTAATGTGACTGTTACTAGGTGCTGTATCTGTTGGGAGTGAGGTTAGGGTCAGTACTGTGACTGGGTGGAGGTCAGTAAATACTGTGACAATTGGTAGGTGCTGAATCTGTTGGGGCTGGGCTCATGGTCAGTGCTGTGACTCCTGGAGTGGGAATCAGTAAGTACTGTGACTGTTGGGGTGGGGATCATTAAGTACTGCAGCAGTTGGTAGGTGCTGTATCTGTTGGGAGTGAGGTTAGGGTCAGTAGTGTAACTGGGAGGAGGTCAATAAGTACTTTGACTATTGGTAGGCACTGTATCTTTTGGGGCAGGGCTCATGGTCAGTGACGTGACTGTTGCGGTGAGGATCAGTAAGTACTGTGACTGCTGGGGTGGGGATCAGTAAGTACTGAGACTGTTGGTAGGTGCTGTATCTGTTGGGTGTGAGGTCAGGGTCACAACTGTGACTGTTGGCGTGGGGATTAGTAAATACTGTGACAGTAGGTAGCTGCTGTGACTGTTGGGGCAGGGCTCAGGGTCAGTGCCGTTACTGTTTTGGTGGGGATCAGAAAGTACTGTGACTGTTGGGCTGGGGATCAGTAAGTACTGTGACTGTTGGTAGGTTCTTTATCTGTTTGGACTGGGGTCCAGGGTCAGTACTGTGACTTTTGGGGTGGGGATCAGTAAGTACTGTGACTGTTGGGGTGGGATCAGTAAGTACTGTTACTGTTGGTAGGTGCTCTGTTTGTTGGGACTGAGGTCAGCGTCAGTACTGTGACTGTTGGGATGGGGATCAGTAAGTACTGTGACTGTTGGGGTTGGGATCAGTAAGTACTGTGACTGTTGGTGTGGTGTTCAGTAAGTAGTGTGACTGTTGGCAGGTGTTGTATCTGTTGGGAGTGAGGTCATGGTTAGTGCCATGACAGTTGTGATAGGGGATCAGGAAGTACTGTGACTGTTGGTAGGTGCTGTTTCTTCTGGGGCAGGCTCGGGGTCAGTGCCGTGACTGTGGGAGTGGGGATCATTAGTACTGTCACTGCTGGTAGGTGCTGTATGTGTTTCAGGTGTGGACAGGGTCAGTACTGTGACTGTTGAGTTGGGGGTCAGGGTAAGCTTTATAACTTTTGGTAGTGGGGTTGGGTACATGCTGTACCACTTGGTAGGGGCTGTATCTGTTGGAAGTGAGGTCACAGTCAGTACTGTGACTGCTGTGAGTGGGGATCAGTAAGTACTGTGACTCTTGGTAGGACTGTATCTATAGGGTGAGGGCTCGGGTTCAGTCGGTGACTGTTGGGGTGGGATCAGTAAGTGCTTTGAGTGTTGGGGTGGGAATCAATAAGTACTGTGACTGTTGGTAGGTGCTGTATCTGTTGGGAATCAGGTCAGTGTCACAACTGTGACTGTCTGGGCAGGCTCGGAGTCTGTGCCATAACTGTTGAGGTGGGATCAGTAAGAACTGTGACAGTTGGTGGGTGCTGCATCTGTTGGGAGTGAGGTCAGGGTCAGTACTGTGACTGTTAGGGTGGGGAATCAGTAAGTACTGTGACTGTTGGTAGGTACTGTATCTTTTGTGGCAGGGCTTGGGGTCTTTGGCGTGACTGTTGGGGTGGGTATCAGTAAGTACTGTGAATGTTGGGGTGGGGATCAGTAAGTACTGTGAGTGTTGGTGTGGGGATCAGTAAGTACTGTGACTGTTATGGTGGGGATCAGTAAGTACTGTGAGTGTTGGGGTGGGGATGGTTAAGTGCTGTGACTGTTGGTAGGTGCTGTATCTGTTGGGAGTGAGGTTAGGGTCAGTACTGTGACTGGGTGGAGGTCAGTAAGTACTGTGACTACTGGTAGGTGCTGTATCTTTTGGGGCAGTGCTCGTGGTCAGTGCCGTGACTGATGCGGTGGGGATCAGTAAGTACTGTGACAGTTGTGGTGGGGATCAGTAAGTACTGTGACTGTTAGTAGGTGCTGTTTCTTCTGGGGCAGGCTCAGGGTCAGTGCCGTGACTGTAGGTGTGGGGATCATTAGTACTGTCACTGCTGGTAGGTGCTGTATGTGTGTCAGGTGAGGACAGGGTCAGTACTGTGACTGTGGAGTTGGGGGTCAGGGTAAGCATTATAACTTTTGGTAGTCGGGGTTGGAGTACATGCTATTACTCTTGGTAGGTGCTGTATCTGTTGGAAGTGAGGTCACAGGCAGTACTGTGACTGCTGTGGTGGAGATCAGTAAGTACTGTGACTCTTGGTAGGACTGTATCTGTAGGGGCAGGGCTCGGGTTCAGTGGCGTGACTGTTGGGCAGGGATCAGTAAGTGCTGTGAGCGTTGGGGTGGGAATCTATAAGTACTGTGACTGTTGGTAGGTGCTGTATCTGTTGAGAGTGAGGTCAGGGTCAGTACTGTGACTGTTGTGGTGGGGAATCAATATGTACTGTGACTGTTGGTAGGTACTGTGTCTGTTGTGGCAGGGCTTGGGGTCTTTGCCATGACTGTTGGGGAGGGTATCAGTAAGTACTGTGATTGTTGGTAGGTGCTGTATCTGTTGGGAGTGAGGTCAGTGTCACAACTGTGACTATTGGGTTAGGGATCAGGAAGTACTGTGAATGTTGGGGTGGGGATCATTAAGTACTGTGAGTGTTGGGGTGGGGATCATTAAGTGCTGTGACTGTTGGTAGGTGCTGTATCTGTTGGGAGTGAGGTTAGGGTCAGTACCGTGACTGGGAGGAGGTCAGTAAGTTCTGTGACCATTGGTAGGTGCTGTATCTATTGGGGCAGGGCTCATGGTCAGTGCCGTGACTGTTGCGGTTGGGATCAGTAAGTACTGTGACTGTTGGGGTGGGGATCAGTAAGTACTGTGACTGTTGGTAGGTGCTGTATCTGTCGGGGGTGAGGTTAGGGTCAGTAGTGTAACTGGGTGGAGGTCAATAAGTACTGTGACTATTGGTAGGTGCTGCATCTTTTGGGGCGGGGCAGTGGTCAGTGCCGTGACTGTTGCGGTGGGGATCAGTAAGTACTGTGACTGTTGGAGTGGGGATCAGTAAGTACTGTTACTATTGATAGGTGCTGTATCTTTTGGGCAGGGCACGTGGTCAGTGCCGTGACTGTTGTGAGTGGGGATCAGTAAGTACTGTGAATGTTGGGGTGGGGATCAGTAAGTACTGTGACTGTTAGTAGGTGCTGTATCTGTTGGGAGTGAGGTCAGGGTCACAACTGTGACTGTTGGGTGGGGATCAGTAAGTACTGTGACTGTGGTAGGTGCTGTGACTGTTGGGGCTGGGCTCGTAGTCAGTGCCGTGACTCCTGGAGTGGGGATCAGTAAGTACTGTGACTGTTGGGGTGCAGATCAGTAAGTACTGTGACTGTTGGGGTGCAGATCAGTAAGTACTGTGACTGTTGCGGTGGGGATCAGTAAGTACTGTGACTGTTGGTAGGTGCTTTATCTGTCGGGAATGAGGTCAGGGTCACAACTATGACTGTTGGGGTGGGGCTCAGTAAGTACTGTGACTGTTGTTAGGTTCTGTATGTGTTGGGACTGAGGTCAGGGTCAGTACTGTGACTGTTGGGGTGGGGATCAGTAAGTACTGTGACTGGTGGTAAGAGCTGTATCTGTTGGGAGTGAGGTTAGTGTCAGTAGTGTAACTGGCTGTAGGTCAATAAGTACTGTGACTATTGGAAGGTGCTGTATCTTTTGGGGCAGGGCTCCTGGTCAGTGCCGTGACTGTTTGGTGGGGATCAGTAAGTACTGTGACTGTTGGGTGGGGATCAGTAAGTACTGTGACTATTTGTAGGTGCTGTACCTTTTGGGCAAGGCTCATGGTCAGTGCTGTGACTGTTCGTGTGGGATCAGTAAGTACTGTGACTGTTGGGGTGGGGATCAGTAAGTACTGTGACTGTTGGTAGGTGCTGTATCTGTTGGAAGTGAGGTCAGGGTCACAACTGTGACTGTTGGAGTGGGGATCAGTAAGTACTGTGACTGTAGGTAGGTGCTGTGACTGTTGGGGAGGGCTCGGGGTCAGTGCCGTTATTGTTGGGGTGGGGATCAGTGAGTACTGTGAGTGTTGCTATTTTCTTTATCTGTTGGGGCAGTGCTCTGGGTCTGTGCCATGACTGTTGGGGTGGGGATCAGTAAGATCTATGACTGTTGGGATGGGGATTAGTATGTACTGTGACTGTTGGTGGGTGCTGTATATGACAGTGAGGTCAGGGTCAGAACTGTGACTGGTGGCATGGGCTATCAGTAAGAACTGTGACTGTTGATAGGTGCTCTATCTGTTGGGACTGAGGTCATGGTCAGCAGTGTGACTGTGAGGGTGGAGATCTGTAAGTACTGTGATTTTTGGGGTGGTGATCATTAAGTACTGTGACTGTTGGGGTGGGGATCAGTAAGTACTGTGACAGTTGGGATGGGTATCAGTAAGCACTGTGATTGTTGGGGAGGGGATCAGTAAGTACTGTTACTGTTGGGGTGGGTATCAGTAAGACTGTGACAGTTGGTAGGTGCTATATCTGTTGGGAGTGAGGTGAGGGTCAGTACCATGACTGTTGGGGTGGGGATCAGTAAGTACAGTGACTGTTGGGGTGGGGATCAGTAAGTACTGTGACTGTTGGTTGGTGCTGTATCTGTTGGGAGTGAGGTCAGGGACAGTAGTGTGACTGTTGCGGTGGGGATCAGTAAGTACTGTGACTGTGGGGTGGTGATAAGTAAGTACTGTGACTGTTGAGGTGTGGATCAGTAAGTACTGTGACTGTTGGGGTGGGGATCAGTATGTACTGTGACTGTTGAGGTGGGGATCAGTAAGTACTGTGACTGTTGGGAGTCGGGATCAGGAAGTACTGTGACGGATGGTGGGTGCTGTATCTGTTGTGGAAGGGGCTTGGGGTCAGTGCTGTGACTGTTAGTAAGTACTGTGACTGTTGGTGAGGTGCAGTATCTGTTGGTAGTGAGGTCAGGGTCACAACTGTCACTGGTGGCGTGGGCAATCAGTAATACTGTGACTGTGGGAAGTTGCTGTATCTGTTGGGAATAAGGTCAGGGTCAGTGCTGTGACTGTTGGGAGGGATCCATAAGTACTGTGACTGTTGGGGTGGGTATCAGTAAGTACTGTGACTGTAGTGGTGGAGATCAGTAAAGTACTGTGACTGTTGGGGTGGGGATCAGTAAGTACTGTGACTGTTGGTAGTTGCTGTATCTGTTGGGAGTGAGTCAGGGTCACAACTGTGACTGTTGGGGTGAGGATCAGTAAGTACTGTGACTGTAGGTAGTGCTGTGACTGTTGGGGCAGGGCTGAAAGGTCAGTGCTGTTACTGTTGGGGTTGGGATCAGTGAGTACTGTGAGTGTTGCTATTTTCTTTATCTGTTGAGGCGTGCTCTCGGTCTGTTCCATGACTGTTGTGGTGGGGATCAGTAACAACTGTGACTGGTGGGGCGGGGATCAGTATGTACTGTGACTGTTGGTGGGTGTTGTAACTGACAGTGAGGCCAGGGTCAGAACTGTGACTGGTGGCATGGGCAATCAGTAAGAACTGTGACTGTTGATAGGTGCTATTTCTGTTGGGAGTGAGGTCATGGTCAGCAGTGTGACTGTTGGGGTGGGGATCAGTAAGTACTGTGACAGTTGGGGTGGGGATCAGTAAGTACTGTGATTGTTGGGGTGGGGATCAGTAAGTACTGTGACTGTTGGAAGGTGCTGTATCTGTTGGGAGTGAGGTCAGGGTCAGTAGTGTGACTGTTGGGGTGCGGATCAGTAAGTACTGTGACTATTGGGGTGGGGTTCAGGAAGTACTGTGACTGTTGGTAGGTGCTGTATCTGTTGGGGAAGGGCTCGGGGTCAGTGCTGTGACTGTTAGTAAGTACTGTGACTGTTGGTTGGTGCAGTATCTGTTGGTAGTGAGGTCAGGGTCACAACTGTCACTGGTGGTGTGGGCAATCAGTAATACTGTGACTGTGGGAAGTTGCTGTATCTGTTGGGAATGACGTCAAGGTCTGTGAGTGTGACTGTTGGGGAGGATCCGTGAAGTATTGTGACTGTTGGGGTGGGGATCAGTAAGTACAGTGACTGTGAGGTGGGGATCTGTAAGTACTGTGACTGTCAGTAGGTGCTGTATCTGTTCAGAATGAGGTTAGGGTCAGTAGTGTGACTGGGAGGAGGTCAGTAAGTATTGTGACTTTTGGTAGGTGCTGTATCTGTTGGGGCAGGGCTCGTGGTCAGTGCCGTGACTCCTGGAGTGGGGATCAGTAGGTACTGTGTCTGTTGGGGTGGGGATCAGTAAGTACCATGACTGTTGGGGTGGGGATCAGTAAGTACTGTGTGGCTGTTGTGGTGGGATCAGTAAGTACTGTGACTGTTGCGGTGAGGGATCAGTAAGTACTGTGACTGTTGGTAGGTACTGTATCTGTCGGGAATGTGTCAGGGTCACAACTATGACTGTTGGGGTGGGGCTCAGAAGTAATGTGACTGTTGTTATGTTCTGTATCTGTTGAGACTGAGGTCAGGGTCAGTACTGTGACTGTTGGGGTGGGGATCAGTAAGTACAGTGACTGTTGATGGGTGTTCTTTGCTTGGGACTGAGGTCAAGTCAGTACTGTGTCTGTTGGGGTGGGGATCAGTAAGTACTGTGACTGTTGGGGTGGGGATCAGTAAATACTGTGACTGTTATGGTGGGGATTAGTACGTAATGTGACTGTTACTAGGTGCTGTATCTGTTGGGAGTGAGGTTAGGGTCAGTACTGTTACTGGGTGGAGGTCAGTAAATACTGTGACAATTGGTAGGTGCTGAATCTGTTGGGGCTGGGCTCATGGTCAGTGCTGTGACTCCTGGAGTGGGAATCAGTAAGTACTGTGACTGTTGGGGTGGGGATCATTAAGTACTGCAGCAGTTGGTAGGTGCTGTATCTGTTGGGAGTGAGGTTAGGGTCAGTAGTGTAACTGGGAGGAGGTCAATAAGTACTTTGACTATTGGTAGGCACTGTATCTTTTGGGGCGGGGCTCATGGTCAGTGGCAGTGACTGTTGCGGTGAGGATCAGTAAGTACTGTGACTGCTGGGGTGGGGATCAGTAAGTACTGAGACTGTTGGTGAGTGCTGTATCTGTTGGGTGTGAGGTCAGGGTCACAACTGTGACTGTGGCGTGGGGATTAGTAAATACTGTGACAGTAGGTAGCGCTGTGACTGTTGGGGCAGGGCTCCAGGGTCAGTGCCGTTACTGTTTTGGTGGGGATCAGAAAGTACTGCGACTGTTGGGGTGGGGATCAGTAAGTACTGTGACTGTTGGTAGGTTCTGTATCTGTTTGGACTGGGGGTCAGGGTCAGTTCTGTGACTTTTGGGTGGGGATCAGTAAGTACTGTGACTGTTGGGGTGGGATCAGTAAAGTACTGTTACTGTTGGTAGGTGCTCTATTTGTTGGGACTGAGGTCAGGCGTCAGTACTGTGACTGTTGGGATGGGGATCAGTAAGTACTGTGACTGTTGGGGTTAGGATCAGTAGTACTGTTACTGTTGGTGAGGTGCTCTATTTGTTGGGACTGAGGTCAGCGTCAGTACTGTGACTGTTGGGATGGGGATCAGTAAGTACTGTACCTGTTGGGGTTGGGATCAGTAAGTACTGTGACTGTTGGTGTGGTGTTCAGTAAGTAGTGTGACTGTTGGCAGGTGTTGTATCTGTTGGGAGTGGGGTCATGGTTAGTGCCATGACAGTTGTGATAAGGGATCAGGAAGTACTGTGACTGTTGGTAGGTGCTGTTTCTTCTGGGGCAGGCTCGGGGTCAGTGCCGTGACTGTGGGAGTGGGGATCATTAGTACTGTCACTGCTGGTGGGTGCTGTATGTGTTTCAGGTGTGGACAGGGTCAGTACTGTGACTGTTGAGTTGGGGTCAGGGTAAGCTTTATAACTTTTGGTAGTGGGGTTGGAGTACATGCTGTACCACTTGGTAGGGCTGTATCTGTTGGAAGTGAGGTCACAGTCAGTACTGTGACTGCTGTGAGTGAGGGATCAGTAAGTACTGTGACTCTTGGTAGGACTGTATCTATAGGGGGTAGGGCTCGGGTTCAATGGCGCGTGACTGTTGGGGTGGGATCAGTAAGTGCTTTGAGTGTTGGGGTGGGAATCAATAAGTACTGTGACTGTTGGTAGGTGCTGTATCTGTTGGGAATCAGGTCAGTGTCACAACTGTGACTGTCTGGGCAGGGCTCGAGTCTGTGCCATAACTGTTGAGGGTGGGGATCAGTAAGAACTGTGACAGTTGGTGGGTGCTGCATCTGTTGGGAGTGAGGTCAGGGTCAGTACTGTGACTGTTAGGGTGGGGAATCAGTAAGTACTGTGACTGTTGGTAGGTCACGGTTTCTTCTGGGGCAGGCTCGGGGTCAGTGCCATGACTGTGAGGTGGGGATCATTAGTACTGTCACTGCTGGTAGGTGCTGTATGTGTTTCAGGTGAGGACAGGGTCATTTCTGTGACTGTTGAGTTGGGGTCAGGGTAAGCTTTATAACTTTTGGTAGTGGGGTTGGAGTACATGCTGTACCTCTTGGTAGGTGCTATATCTGTTGGAAATTAGGTCACAGTCATTACTGTGACCACTGTGAATGAGATCAGTAAGTACTGTGACTCTTGTTAGGACTGTATCTATAGGGGCAGGGCTCGGGTTCAGTCGGTAACTGTTGGGGTGGGATCAGTAAGTGCTTTGAGTGCTGGGGTGGGAATCAATAAGCACTGTGACTGTTGGTAGGTGCTGTATCTGTTGGGAATCAGGTCAGTGTCTACAACTGTGACTCTCGTGGCTGGGCTCGGGGTCTGTGCCATAATTTTTGGGTGGGGTCCAGTAAGAACTGTGACAGTTGGTGTGTGCTGCATCTGTTGGGAGTGAGGTCAGGGTCAGTACTGTGACTGTTGGGGTGGGGAATCAGTGAGGTACTGGGTACTGTTGGTAAGTACTGTATCTGTTGTGGCAGGGCTTGGGGTCTTTAGGCGTGACTGCTGGGGTGGGTATCAGTAAGTACTGTGAATGTTGGGGTGGGGATCAGTAAGTACTGTGGTGTTGGGGTGGGGATCAGTAAGTACTGTGACTGTTATGGTGGGGATCAGTAAGTACTGTGAGTGTTGGGATGGGTATCATTAAGTGCTGTGACTGTTGGTAGGTGCTGTATCTGTTGGAAGTGAGGTTAGGGTCAGTACTGTGACTGGGTGGAGGTCAGTAAGTACTGTGACTACAATGAGTGCTGTATCTTTTGGGGCAGTGTTCGTGGTCAGTGCCGTGACTGTTCAGTGGGGGATCAGTAAGTACTGTGACAGTTGTGGTGGGGATCAGTAAGTACTGTGACTGTTAGTAGGTGCTGTTTCTTCTGGGGCAGGCTCAGGGTCAGTGCCATGACTGTAGGAGTGGGGATCATTAGTACTGTCCCTGCTGGTAGGTGCTGTATCTGTTGGGAGTGAGGTTAGGGTCAGTACTGTGACTGGGAGGAGGTCACTAAGTTCTGTGACTATTGGTAGGTGCTGTATCTATTGTGGCAGGGCTCATGGTCAGTGCCGTGACTGTTGCGGTTGGGATCAGTAAGTACTGTGACTGTTGGGGTGGGGATCAGTAAGTTCTGTGACTGTTGGTAGGTGGTGTATCTTCGGGGGTGAGGTTAGGTTCAGTAGTGTAACTGGGTGGATGTCAATAAGTACTGTGACTATTGGAAGGTGCTGCATCTTTTGGGGCAGGGCTCGTGGTCAGTGCCATGACTGTTGCAGTGGGGATCAGTAAGTACTGTGACTGTTGGAGTGGGGATCAGTAAGTACTGTGACTATTGGTAGGTGCTGTATCTTTTTGGGCAGGGCTCGTGGTCAGTGCCGTGACTGTTGCGGTGGGGATCAATAAGTACTATGACTGTTGGGGTGGGGATCAGTAAGTACTGTGACTGTTGGTAGGTGCTGTATCTGTTGGGAGTGAGGTCAGGGTCTGTACCATGACTGTTGGGGTTGGGATCAGTAAGTACAGTGACTGTTGGTAGGTGCTGTATTTTTTGGAAGTGATGTCAGGATCAGTAGTGTGACTGTTAGGGTGGGGATCAGTAAGTACTGTGACTGTTGGGGTGGGGATCAGTAAGTACTGTGACTGTTGAGGTGGGGATCAGTAAGTACTGTGACTGTTGGGGTGGAGATCAGTAAGTACTGTGACTGTTGGTCTGTGCTGTATCTGTTGGGGCAGGGCTCGCGGTCAGTGCTTTGACTGTTAGTAAGTACTGTGACTGTTGGTAGCTGCAGTATCTGTTGTAAGTGAGGTCAGGGTCACAACTGTGACTGGTGGCGTGGGCAATCAGTAAGACTGTGACTGTTGGAAGTTGCTGTATCTGTTGGGAATGACGTCAAGGTCTGTAGTGTGACTGTTGGGGAGGGGGATCCGTAAGTATTGTGACTGTTGGGGTGGGGATCAGTAAGTACAGTGACTGTAGAGGTGGGGATCTGTAAGTACTGTGACTGTCAGTAGGTGCTGTATCTGTTCAGAATGAGGTTAGGGTCAGTAGTGTGACTGGGAGGAGGTCAGTAAGTATTGTGACTTTTGGTAGGTGCTGTATCTGTTGGGGCAGGGCTCGTGGTCAGTGCCGTGACTCCTGGAGTGGGGATCAGTAAGTACTGTGTCTGTTGGGGTGGGGATCAGTAAGTACCATGACTGTTGGGGTGGGGATCAGTAAGTACTGTGGCTGTTGTGGTGGGGATCAGTAAGTACTGTGACTGTTGCGGTAGGGATCAGTAAGTACTGTGACTGTTGGTAGGGTACTGTATCTGTCGGGAATGTGTCAGGGTCACAACTATGACTGTTGGGGTGGGGCTCAGTAAGTAATGTGACTGTTGTTATGTTCTGTATCTGTTGAGACTGAGGTCAGGGTCAGTACTGTGACTGTTGGGGGTGGGGATCAGTAAGTACAGTGACTGTTGATAGGTGTTCTTTCGCTTGGGACTGAGGTCAGAGTCAGTACTGTGTCTGTTGGGGTGGGGATCAGTAAGTACTGTGACTGTTGGGGTGGGGATCAGTAAATACTGTGACTGTTATGGTGGGGATTAGTACGTAATGTGACTGTTACTAGGTGCTGTATCTGTTGGGGAGTGAGGTTAGGGTCAGTACTGTGACTGGGTGGAGGTCAGTAAATACTGTGACAATTGGTAGGTGCTGAATCTGTTGGGGCTGGGCTCATGGTCAGTGCTGTGACTCCTGGAGTGGGAATCAGTAAGTACTGTGACTGTTGGGGTGGGGATCATTAAGTACTGCAGCAGTTGGTAGGTGCTGTATCTGTTGGGAGTGAGGTTAGGGTCAGTAGTGTAACTGGGAGGAGGTCAATAAGTACTTTGACTATTGGTAGGCACTGTATCTTTTGGGGCAGGGCTCATGGTCAGTGACGTGACTGTTGCGGTGAGGATCAGTAAGTACTGTGACTGCTGGGGTGGGGATCAGTAAGTACTGAGACTGTTGGTAGGTGCTGTATCTGTTGGGTGTGAGGTCAGGGTCACAACTGTGACTGTTGGCGTGGGGATTAGTAAATACTGTGACAGTAGAGTAGCTGCTGTGACTGTTGGGGCAGGGCTCCAGGGTCAGTGCCGTTACTGTTTTGGTGGGGATCAGAAGGTACTGTGACTGTTGGGCTGGGGATCAGTAAGTACTGTGACTGTTGGTAGGTTCTGTATCTGTTTGGACTGGGGTCAGGGTCAGTACTGTGACTTTTGGGGTGGGGATCAGTAAGTACTGTGACTGTTGGGGTGGGATCAGTAAGTACTGTTACTGTTGGTAGGTGCTCTATTTGTTGGGACTGAGGTCAGCGTCAGTACTGTGACTGTTGGGATGGGGATCAGTAAGTACTGTGACTGTTGGGGTTGGGATCAGTAGTACTCTGTGACTGTTGGTGTGGTGTTCAGTAAGTAGTGTGACTGTTGGCAGGTGTTGTATCTGTTGGGAGTGGGGTCATGGTTAGTGCCATGACAGTTGTGATGGGGATCAGGAAGTACTGTGACTGTTGGTAGGTGCTGTTTCTTCTGGGGCAGGCTCGGGGTCAGTGCCGTGACTGTAGGAGTGGGGATCATTAGTACTGTCACTGCTGGTAGATGCTGTATGTGTTTCAGGTGTGGACAGGGTCAGTACTGTGACTGTTGAGTTGGGGGTCAGGGTAAGCTTTATAACTTTTGGTAGTGGGGGTTGGAGTACATGCTGTACCACTTGGTAGGGGCTGTATCTGTTGGAAGTGAGGTCACAGTCAGTACTGTGACTGCTGTGGTGGGGATCAGTAAGTACTGTGACTCTTGGTAGGACTGTATCTATAGGGGTAGGGCTCGGGTTCAGTCGCGTGACTGTTGGGGTGGGATCAGTAAGTGCTTTGAGTGTTGGGGTGGGAATCAATAAGTACTGTGACTGTTGGTAGGTGCTGTATCTGTTGGGAATCAGGTCAGTGTCACAACTGTGACTGTCTGGGCAGGGCTCGGAGTCTGTGCCATAACTGTTGAGGTGGGGATCAGTAAGAACTGTGACAGTTGGTGGGTGCTGCATCTGTTGGGAGTGAGGTCAGGGTCAGTACTGTGACTGTTAGGGTGGGAATCAGTAAGTACTGTGACTGTTGGTAGGTACTGTATCTTTTGTGGCAGGGCTTGGGGTCTTTGGGCGTGACTGTTGGGGTGGGTATCAGTAAGTACTGTGAATGTTGGGGTGGGGATCAGTAAGTACTGTAGTGTTGGTGTGGGGATCAGTAAGTACTGTGACTGTTATGGTGGGGATCAGTAAGTACTGTGAGTGTTGGGGTGGGGATGGTTAAGTGCTGTGACTGTTGGTAGGTGCTGTATCTGTTGGGAGTGAGGTTAGGGTCAGTACTGTGACTGGGTGGAGGTCAGTAAGTACTGTGACTACTGGTAGGTGCTGTATCTTTTGGGGCAGTGCTCGTGGTCAGTGCCGTGACTGATGCGGTGGGGATCAGTAAGTACTGTGACAGTTGTGGTGGGGATCAGTAAGTACTGTGACTGTTAGTAGGTGCTGTTTCTTCTGGGGCAGGGCTCAGGGTCAGTGCCGTGACTGTAGGTGTGGGGATCATTAGTACTGTCACTGCTGGTAGGTGCTGTATGTGTGTCAGGTGAGGACAGGGTCAGTACTGTGACTGTGGAGTTGGGGGTCAGGGTAAGCATTATAACTTTTGGTAGTCGGGGTTGGAGTACATGCTATTACTCTTGGTAGGTGCTGTATCTGTTGGAAGTGAGGTCACAGGCAGTACTGTGACTGCTGTGGTGGAGATCAGTAAGTACTGTGACTCTTGGTAGGACTGTATCTGTAGGGGCAGGGCTCGGGTTCAGTGGCGTGACTGTTGGGCAGGGATCAGTAAGTGCTGTGGCGTTGGGGTGGGGAATCTATAAGTACTGTGACTGTTGGTAGGTGCTGTATCTGTTGAGAGTGAGGTCAGGGTCAGTACTGTGACTGTTGTGGTGGGAATCAATATGTACTGTGACTGTTGGTAGGTACTGTGTCTGTTGTGGCAGGGGCTTGGGGTCTTTGCCATGACTGTTGGGGAGGGTATCAGTAAGTACTGTGATTGTTGGTAGGTGCTGTATCTGTTGGGAGTGAGGTCAGTGTCACAACTGTGACTATTGGGTTAGGGATCAGGAAGTACTGTGAATGTTGGGGTGGGGATCATTAAGTACTGTGAGTGTTGGGGTGGGGATCATTAAGTGCTGTGACTGTTGGTAGGTGCTGTATCTGTTGGGAGTGAGGTTAGGTCAGTACCGTGACTGGGAGGAGGTCAGTAAGTTCTGTGACCATTGATAGGTGCTGTATCTATTGGGGCAGGGCTCATGGTCAGTGCCGTGACTGTTGCGGTTGGGATCAGTAAGTACTGTGACTGTTGGCGTGGGGATCAGTAAGTACTGTGACTGTTGGTAGGTGCTGTATCTGTCGGGGGTGAGGTTAGGGTCAGTAGTGTAACTGGGTGGAGGTCAATAAGTACTGTGACTATTGGTAGGTGCTGCATCTTTTGGGGCAGGGCTCGTGGTCAGTGCCGTGACTGTTGCGGTGGGGATCAGTAAGTACTGTGACTGTTGGAGTGGGGATCAGTAAGTACTGTTACTATTGATAGGTGCTGTCATCTTTTTGGGCAGGGCTCGTGGTCAGTGCCGTGACTGTTGCGGTGGGGATCAGTAAGTACTGTGACTGTTGGGGTGGGGATCAGTAAGTACTGTGACTGTTGGTAGGTGCTGTATCTGTTGGGAGTGAGGTCAGGGTCACAGCTGTGACTGTTGGGGTGGGGATCAGTAAGTACTGTGACTGTAGGTAGGTGCTGTGACTGTTGGGGCTGGGCTCGTAGTCAGTGCCATGACTCCTGGAGTGGGGATCAGTAAGTACTGTGACTGTTGGGTGCAGATCAGTAAGTACTGTGACTGTTGGGGTGCAGATCAGTAAGTACTGTGACTGTTGCGGTGGGGATCAGTAAGTACTGTGACTGTTGGTAGGTGCTTTATCTGTTGGGAATGAGGTCAGGGTCACAACTATGAATGTTGGGGTGGGGCTCAGTAAGTACTGTGACTGTTGTTAGGTTCTGTATGTGTTGGGACTGAGGTCAGGGTCAGTACTGTGACTGTTGGGGTGGGGATCAGTAAGTACTGTGACTGGTGGTAAGAGCTGTATCTGTTGGGAGTGAGGGTTAGTGTCAGTAGTGTAACTGGCTGTGGGTCAATAAGTACTGTGACTATTGGAAGGTGCTGTATCTTTTGAGGCAGGGCTCCTGGTCAGTGCCGTGACTATTGCGGTGGGGATCAGTAAGTACTGTGACTGTTGGGTGGGGATCAGTAAGTACTGTGACTATTTGTAGGTGCTGTACCTTTTGGGGCCAAGGCTCATGGTCAGTGCTGTGACTGTTCTTGGGTGGGGATCAGTAAGTACTGTGACTGTTGGGGTGGGGATCAGTAAGTACTGTGACTGTTGGTGAGTGCTGTATCTGTTGGAAGTGAGGTCAGGGTCACAACTGTGACTGTTGGAGTGGGGATCAGTAAGTACTGTGACTGTAGGTAGGTGCTGTGACTGTTGGGAGGGCTCGGGGTCAGTGCCGTTATTGTTAGGTGGGGATCAGTGAGTACTGTGAGTGTTGCTATTTTCTTTATCTGTTGGGCAGTGCTCTGGGTCTGTGCCATGACTGTTGGGGTGGGGATCAGTAAGATCTATGACTGTTGGGATGGGGATTAGTATGTACTGTGACTGTTGGTGGGTGCTGTATATGACAGTGAGGTCAGGGTCAGAACTGTGACTGGTGGCATGGGCTATCAGTAAGAACTGTGACTGTTGATAGGTGCTCTATCTGTTGGGACTGAGGTCATGGTCAGCAGTGTGACTGTTAGGGTGGAGATCTGTAAGTACTGTGATTTTTGGGGTGGTGATCATTAAGTACTGTGACTGTTGGGGTGGGGATCAGTAAGTACTGTGACAGTTGGGATGGGTATCAGTAAGCACTGTGATTGTTGGGGAGGGGATCAGTAAGTACTGTGACTGTTGGGGTGGGTATCAGTAAGACTGTGACAGTTGGTAGGTGCTATATCTGTTGGGAGTGAGGTTGAGGTCAGTACCATGACGGTTGGGGTGGGGATCAGTAAGTACAGTGACTGTTGGGGTGGGGATCAGTAAGTACTGTGACTGTTGGTTGGTGCTGTATCTGTTGGGAGTGAGGTCTGGGACAGTAGTGTGACTGTTGCGGTGGGGATCAGTAAGTACTGTGACTGTGGGGTGGTGATAAGTAAGTACTGTGACTGTTGAGGTGTGGATCAGTAAGTACTGTGACTGTTGGGGTGGGGATCAGTATGTACTGTGACTGTTGAGGTGGGGATCAGTAAGTACTATGACTGTTGGGAGTCGGGATCAGGAAGTACTGTGACGGATGGTAGGTGCTGTATCTGTTGTGGAAGGGCTTGGGGTCAGTGCTGTGACTGTTAGTAAGTACTGTGACTGTTGGTAGGTGCAGTATCTGTTGGTAGTGAGGTCAGGGTCACAACTGTCACTGGTGGCGTGGGCAATCAGTAATACTGTGACTGTGGGAAGTTGCTGTATCTGTTGGGAATAAGGTCAGGGTCAGTGCTGTGACTGTTGGGAGGATCCATAAGTACTGTGACTGTTGGGGGTGGGTATCAGTAAGTACTGTGACTGTAGTGGTGGAGATCAGTAAGTACTGTGACTGTTGGGGTGGGGATCAGTAAGTACTGTGACTGTTGGTAGTTGCTGTATCTGTTGGGAGTGAGGTCAGGGTCACAACTGTGACTGTTGGGGTGAGGATCAGTAAGTACTGTGACTGTAGGTGAGTGTGCTGTGACTGTTGGGGCAGGGCTCGGGGTCAGTGCCGTTACTGTTGGGGTTGGGATCAGTGAGTACTGTGAGTGTTGCTATTTTCTTTATCTGTTGGGGCAGTGCTCTCGGTCTGTTCCATGACTGTTGTGGTGGGGATCAGTAACAACTGTGACTGGTGGGGCGGGGATCAGTATGTACTGTGACTGTTGGTGGGTGTTGTAACTGACAGTGAGGCCAGGGTCAGAACTGTGACTGGTGGCATGGGCAATCAGTAAGAACTGTGACTGTTGATAGGTGCTATTTCTGTTGGGAGTGAGGTCATGGTCAGCAGTGTGACTGTTGGGGTGGGGATCAGTAAGTACTGTGACAGTTGGGGTGGGGATCAGTAAGTACTGTGATTGTTGGGGTGGGGATCAGTAAGTACTGTGACTGTTGGAAGGTGCTGTATCTGTTGGGAGTGGGTCAGGTCAGTAGTGTGACTGTTGGGGTGCGGATCAGTAAGTACTGTGACTATTGGGGTGGGGTTCAGGAAGTACTGTGACTGTTGGTAGGTGCTCATATCTGTTGGGGAAGGGCTCGGGGTCAGTGCTGTGACTGTTAGTAAGTACTGTGACTGTTGGTGGTGCAGTATCTGTTGGTAGTGAGGTCAGGGTCACAACTGTCACTGGTGGCGTGGGCAATCAGTAATACTGTGACTGTTGGGAGAGTTGCTGTATCTGTTGGGAATGAGGTCGGGGTCAGTGCTGTGACTGTTGGGTGAGGGATCTATAAGTACTGTGACTGTTGGGTGGGGATCAGTAAGTACTGTGACTGTAGTGGTGGGGATCAGTAAGTACTGTGACTGTTGTTAGGTTCTATATGTGTGGGGACTGAGGTCAGGGTCAGTACTGTGACTGTTTAGGGTGGGGATCAGTAAGTACTGATTGTTGGTAGGTGCTGTATCTGTTGGGAGTGAGGTCAGTGTCACAACTGTGACTATTGGGGTAGGGATCAGGAACTACTGTGAATGTTGGGGTGGGGATCAGTAGGTACTGTGAGTGTTGGGCGTGGGGATCATTAAGTGCTGTGACTGTTGGTAGTTGCTGTATCTGTTGGGAGTGAGGTTAGGGTCAGTACTGTGACTGGGATGAGGTCAGTAAGTTCTGTGACTATTGGTAGGTGCTGTATCTTTTCGGGCAGGGCTCGTGGTCAGTGCCGTGACCGTTGCGGTTGGGATCAGTAAGTATTGTGACTGTTGGGGTGGGGATCAGTAAGTTCTGTGACTGTTGGTAGGTGGTGTATCTGTCGGGGTGAGGTTGGGTTCAGTAGTGTAACTGGGTGGAAGTCACAAGTACTGTGACTATTGGAAGGTGCCATCTTTTGAGGCGGAGCTGCGTGGTCAGTGCCGTGACTGTTGCGGTGAGGGATCAGTAAGTACTGTGACTGTTGGGGTGGGGATCAGTAAGTACTGTGACTGTTGGTAGGTGCTATGATCTGTTGGGAGTGAGGTCAGGGTCACAGCTGTGACTGTTGGGGTGGGATCAGTAATGTACTGTGACTGTAGGTAAGTGCTGTGACTGTTGGGGCTGGGCTCGTAGTCAGTGCCATGACTCCTGGGTGGGGATCAGTAAGTACTGTGACTGTTGGCGTGCAGATCAGTAAGTACTGTGACTGTTGGGGTGCAGATCAGTAAGTACAGTGACTGTTGCGGTGGGAATCAGTAAGTACTGTGACTGGTGGTAGGTGCTTTATCTGTTGGGAATGAGGTCAGGGTCACAACTATGACTGTTGGGGTGGGGCTCAGTAAGTACTGTGACTGTTGTTAGGTTCTGTATGTGTTGGGACTGAGGTCAGGGTCAGTACTGTGACTGTGGGGTGGGGATCAGTAAGTACCGTGACTGTTGGTAAGAGCTGTATCTGTTGGGAGTGAGGTTAGTGTCAGTAGTGTAACTGGCTGTAGGTCAATAAGTTCTGTGACTATTGGAAGGTGCTGTATCTTTTGGGGCAGGTCTCCTGGTCAGTGCGTGACTGTTGCGGTGGGGATCAGTAAGTACTGTGACTGTTGGAGTGGGATCAGTAAGTACTGTGACTATTTGAAGGTGCTGTACCTTTTGGGGCAAGGCTCATGGTCAGTGCTGTGACTGTTGCGGTGGGGATCAGTAAGTACTGTGACTGTTGGGGTGGGGATCAGTAAGTACTGTGACTGTAGTGGTGGGGATCAGTAAGTACTGTGACTGTTGGGGTGGGGATCAGTAAGTACTGTGACTGTTGGTAGTTGCTGTATCTGTTGGGAGTGAGGTCAGGGTCACAACTGTGACTGTTGGGGTGAGGATCAGTAAGTACTGTGACTGTAGGTAGGTGCTGTGACTGTTGGGGCAGGGCTCGGGGTCAGTGCCGTTACTGTTGGGATGGGATCAGTGAGTACTGTGAGTGTTGCTATTTTCTTTATCTGTTGGGGCAGTGCTCTGGGTCTGTTCCATGAGTGTTGTGGTGGGGATCAGTAACAACTGTGACTGGTTGGGCGGGGATCAGTATGTACTGTGACTGTTGGTGGGTGTTGTAACTGACAGTGAGGCCAGGGTCAGAACTGTGACTGGTGGCATGGGCAATCAGTAAGAACTGTGACTGTTGATAGGTGCTATTTCTGTTGGGAGTGAGGTCATGGTCAGCAGTGTGACTGTTGGGGTGGGGATCAGTAAGTACTGTGACTGTTGGTAGGTACTGTATCTGTTGGGGAAGGGCTCGGGGTCAGTGCTGTGACTGTTAGTAAGTACTGTGACTGTTGGTAGGTGCAGTATCTGTTGGTAGTGAGGTCAGGGTCACAACTGTCACTGGTGGCGTGTGCAATCAGTAATACTGTGACTGTGGGAAGTTGCTGTATCTGTTGGGAATGAGGGTCAGGGTCAGTGCTGTGACTGTTGGGTGGGGATCTATAAGTACCTGATGACTGTTGGGGTGGGATCAGTAAGTTCTGTGACTGTGAGTGGTGGGGATCAGTAAGTACTGTGACTGTTGTTGGGTTCTATATGTGTTGGGACTGAGGTCAGGGTCAGTACTGTGACTGTAGGGGTGGGGATCAGTAAGTACTCTGATTGTTGGTAGGTGCTGTATCTGTTGGGAGTGAGGTCAGTGTCACAACTGTGACTATTGGGGGTAGGGATCAGGAACTACTGTGAATGTTGGGGTGGGGATCACTAAGTACTGTGAGTGTTGGGTGGGATCATTAAGTGCTGTGACTGTTGGTAGTTGCTGTATCTGTTGGGAGTGAGGTTTGGGTCAGTACTGTGACTGGGATGAGGTCAGTAAGTACTGTGACTATTGGTAGGTGCTGTATCTTTTGGGCAGGGGCTGCGTGGTCAGTGCCGTGACTGTTGCGGTTGGGATCAGTAAGTACTGTGACTGTTGGGGTGGGGATCAGTAAGTACTGTGACTGTTGGTAGGTGCTGTATCTGTTGGGAGTGAGGTCAGGGTCACAACTGTGACTGTTGGGGTGGGGATCAGTAAGTACTGTGACTGTAGGTAGGTGCTGTGACTGTTGGGGCTGGGCTCGTAGTCAGTGCCGTGACTCCTGGAGTGGGGATCAGTAAGTACTGTGACTGTTGGGGTGCAGATCAGTAAGTACTGTGACTGTTGGGGTGCAGATCAGTAAGTACTGTGACTGTTGCGGTGGGGATCAGTAAGTACTGTGACTGTTGGTAGGTGCTTTATCTGTCGGAATGAGGTCAGGGTCACAACTATGACTGTTGGGGTGGGGCTCAGTAAGTACTGTGACTGTTGTTAGGTTCTGTATGTGTTGGGACTGAGGTCAGGGTCAGTACTGTGACTGTTGGGGTGGGGATCAGTAAGTACTGTGACTGTTGGTAAGAGCTGTATCTGTTGGGAGTGAGGTTAGTGTCAGTAGTGTAACTGGCTGTAGGTCAATAAGTACTGTGACTATTGGAAGGTGCTGTATCTTTTGGGGCAGGGCTCCTGGTCAGTGCCGTGACTGTTGCGGTGGGGATCAGTAAGTACTGTGACTGTTGGAGTGGGGATCAGTAAGTACTGTGACTATTTGTAGGTGCTGTACCTTTTGGGGCAAGGCTCATGGTCAGTGCTGTGACTGTGCGGTGGGGATCAGTAAGTACTGTGACTGTCGGGCTGGGGATCAGTAAGTACTGTGACTGTTGGTAGGTGCTGTATCTGTTGCAAGTGAGGTCAGGGTCACAACTGTGACTGTTGGAGTGGGGATCAGTAAGTACTGTGACTGTAGGTAGGTGCTGTGACTGTTGGGGAGGGCTCGGGGTCAGTGCCGTTATTGTTGGGGTGGGATCAGTGAGTACTGTGAGTGTTGCTATTTTCTTTATCTGTTGGGGCAGTGCTCTGGGTCTGTGCCATGACTGTTGGGGTGGGGATCAGTAAGAACTATGACTGTTGAGATGGGGATTAGTATGTACTGTGACTGTTGGTGGGTGCTGTATATGACAGTGAGGTCAGGGTCAGAACTGTGACTGGTGGCATGGGCTATCAGTAAGAACTGTGACTGTTGATAGGTGCTCTATCTGTTGGGACTGAGGTCATGGTCAGCAGTGTGACTGTTGGGGTGGAGATCAGTAAGTACTGTGATTGTTGGGGTGGGGATCATTAAGTACTGTGACTGTTGGGGTGGGGATCAATAAGTACTGTGACAGTTGGGATGGGTATCAGTAAGCACTGTGATTGTTGGGGAGGGGATCAGTAAGTACTGTGACTGTTGGGGTGGGTATCAGTAAGACTGTGACTGTTGGTAGGTGCTGTATCTGTTGGGAGTGAGGTGAGGGTCAGTACCATGACTGTTGGGGTGGGGATCAGTAAGTACAGTGACTGTTGGGGTGGGGATCAGTAAGTACTGTGACTGTTGGTTAGTGCTGTATCTGTTGGGAGTGAGGTCAGGGACAGTAGTGTGACTGTTGCGGTGGGGATCAGTAAGTACTGTGACTGTGGGGTGGTGATAAGTAAGTACTGTGACTGTTGAGGTGTGGATCAGTAAGTACTGTGACTGTTGGGGTGGGGATCAGTATGTACTGTGACTGTTGAGGTGGGGATCAGTAAGTACTGTGACTGTTGGGGTCGGGATCAGGAAGTACTGTGACGGATGGTAGGTGCTGTATCTGTTGTGGAAGGGCCTTGGGTCAGTGCTGTGACTGTTAGTAAGTACTGTGACTGTTGGTAGGTGCAGTATCTGTTGGTAGTGAGGTCAGGGTCACAACTGTCACTGGTGGCGTGGGCAATCAGTAATACTGTGACTGTGGGAAGTTGCTGTATCTGTTGGGAATAAGGTCAGGGTCAGTGCTGTGACTGTTGGGAGGATCCATAAAGTACTGTGACTGTTGGGGTGGGTATCAGTAAGTACTGTGACTGTAGTGGTGGGGATCAGTAAGTACTGTGACTGTTGGGGTGGGGATCAGTAAGTACTGTGACTGTTGGTAGTTGCTGTATCTGTTGGGAGTGAGGTCAGGGTCACAACTGTGACTGTTGGGGTGAGGATCAGTAAGTACTGTGACTGTAGGTAGGTGCTGTGACTGTTGGGGCAGGGCTCGGGGTCAGTGCCGTTACTGTTGGGGTTGGGATCAGTGAGTACTGTGAGTGTTGCTATTTTCTTTATCTGTTGGGGCAGTGCTCTGGGTCTGTTCCATGACTGCTGTGGTGGGGATCAGTAACAACTGTGACTGGTGGGCGGGATCAGTATGTACTGTGACTGTTGGTGGAGTGTTGTAACTGACAGTGAGGCCAGGGTCAGAACTGTGACTGGTGGCATGGGCAATCAGTAAGAACTGTGACTGTTGATAGGTGCTATTTCTGTTGGGGTAGGGTCATGGTCAGCAGTGTGACTGTTGGGGTGGGGATCAGTGAGTACTGTGACTGTTGGAAGGTGCTGTATCTGTTGGGAGTGAGGTCAGGTCAGTAGTGTGACTGTTGGGTGCGGTTCAGTAAGTACTGTGACTGTTGGGGTGGGATCAGGAGTACTGTGACTGTTGGTAGGTGCTGTATCGTTGGGTAAGGGCCGGGTCAGTGCTGTGACTGTTAGTAAGTACTGTGACTGTTGGTAGGTGCAGTATCTGTTGGTAGTGAGGTCAGGGTCACAACTGTCACTGGTGGCGTGGGCAATCCGTAATACTGTGACTGTGGGAAATTACTGTATCTGTTGGGAATGAGGTCAGGGTCAATGCTGTGACTGTTGGGTAGGGGATCTATAAGTACTGTGACTGTTGGGGTGGGGATCAGTAAGTACTGTGACTGTAGTGGTGGGGATCAGTAAGTACTGTGACTGTTGTTAGGTTCTATATGTGTTGGGACTGAGGTCAGGGTCAGTACTGTGACTGTAGGGTGGGGATCAGTAAGTACTCTGATTGTTGGTAGGTGCTGTATCTGTTGGGGTGAGGTCAGTGTCACAACTGTGACTATTGGGGTAGGGATCAGGAACTACTGTGAATGTTGGGGTGGGGATCAGTAAGTACTGTGAGTGTTGTGGTGGGGATCATTAAGTGCTGTGACTGTTGGTAGCTGCTGTATCTGTTGGGAGTGAGGTTAGGGTCAGTACTGTGACTGGAAGGAGGTCAGTAAGTTCTGTGACTATTGGTAGTGCTGTATCTTTCGGGCAGAAGGCAAGTGGTCAGTGCAGTGACTGTTACGGTTGGGATCAGTAAGTATTGTGACTGTTGGGGTGGGGATCAGTAAGTTCTGTGACTGTTGGTAGGTGGTGTATCTGTCGGGGGTGAGGTTAGGTTCAGTAGTGTAACTGGGTGGAGGTCAATAAGTACTGTGACTATTGGAAGGTGCTGCATCGTTTGGGGCAGGGCTCGTGGTCAGTGCCGTGACTTTTGCGGTGGGGATCAGTAAGTACTATGACTGTTGGGGTGGGGATCAGTAAGTACTGTGACTGTTGGTAGGTGCTGTTTCTGTTGGGAGTGAGGTCAGGGTCTGTACCATGACTGTTTGGGGTTAGGATCAGTAAGTACAGTGACTGTTGGTAGGTGCTGTATTTTTAGAAGTGATGTCAGGATCAGTAGTGTGACTGTTAGGGTGGGGATCAGTAAGTACTGTGACTGTTGGGGTGGGGATCAGTTAGTACTGTGACTGTTGAGGTGGGGATCAGTAAGTACTGTGACTGTTGGGGTGGGGATCAGTAAGTACTGTGACTGTTGGTAGGTGCTGTATCTGTTGGGGCAGGGCTCGCGGTCAGTGCTGTGACTGTTAGTCAGTACTGTGACTGTTGGTAGCTGCAGTATCTGTTGTGAGTGAGGTCAGGTCCAACTGTGACTGGTGGCGTGGGCAATCAGTAAGACTGTGACTGTTGGAAGTTGCTGTTTCTGTTGGGAATGAGGTCAGGGTCTGTAGTGTGACTGTTGGGGAGGATCCGTAGCACTGTGACTGTTGGGGTGGGGATCAGTAAGTACTGTGACTGTAGGGGTGGGGATCAGTAAGTACTGTGACTGTCAGTAGGTGCTGTATCTGTTCGGAATGAGGTTAGGGTCAGTAGTGTGACTGGGAGGAGGTCAGTAAGTATTGTGACTTTTGGTAGGTGCTGTATCTGTTGGGGCAGGGCTCGTGGTCAGTGCCGTGACTCCTGGAGTGGGGATCAGTAAGTACTGTGTCTGTTCTGGTGGGGATCAGTAAGTACTGTGACTGTTGGTAGGTGCTGTATCTATCGGGAATGTGTCAGGGTCACAACTATGACTGTTGGGGTGGGGCTCAGAAAGTAATGTGACTGTTGTTATGTTCACTATCTGTTGAGACTGAGGTCAGGGTCAGTACTGTGACTGTTGGGGGTGGGGTTCAGTAAGTACAGTGACTGTTGGTAGGTGTTCTTTCGCTTGGGACTGAGGTTAGAGTCAGTACTGTGTCTGTTGGGGTGGGGATCAGTAAGTACTGTGACTGTTGGGGTGGGGATCAGTAAATACTGTGACTGTTATGGTGGGGATTAGTACGTAATGTGACTGTTACTAGGTGCTGTATCTGTTGGGAGTGAGGTTAGGGTCAGTACTGTGACTGGGTGGAGGTCAGTAAATACTGTGACAATTGGTAGGTGCTGAATCTGTTGGGGCTGGGCTCATGGTCAGTGCTGTGACTCCTGGAGTGGGAATCAGTAAGTACTGTGACTGTTGGGGTGGGGATCATTAAGTACTGCAACAGTTGGTAGGTGCTGTATCTGTTGGGAGTGAGGTTAGGGTCAGTAGTGTAACTGGGAGGAGGTCAATAAGTACTGTGACTATTGGTAGACACTGTATCTTTTGGGACAGGGCTCATGGTCAGTGACGTGACTGTTGCGGTGAGGATCAGTAAGTACTGTGACTGCTGGGGTGGGGATCAGTAAGTACTGAGACTGTTGGTAGGTGCTGTATCTGTTGGGTGTGAGGTCAGGGTCACAACTGTGACTGTTGGATGGGGATTAGTAAATACTGTGACAGTAGGTAGCTGCTGTGACTGTTGGGGCAGGGCTCAGGGTCAGTGCCGTTACTGTTTTGGTGGGGATCAGAAGTACTGTGACTGTTGGGCTGGGGATCAGTAAGTACTGTGACTGTTGGTAGGTTCTTTATCTGTTGGGACTGGGGTCCAGGGTCAGTACTGTGACTTTTGGGGTGGGGATCAGTAAGTACTGTGACTGTTGGGGTGGGATCAGTAAGTACTGTTACTGTTGGTAGGTGCTCTATTTGTTGGGACTGAGGTCAGCGTCAGTACTGTGACTGTTGGGATGGGGATCAGTAAGTACTGTACCTGTTGGGGTTGGGATCAGTAAGTACTGTGACTGTTGGTGTGGTGTTCAGTAAGTAGTGTGACTGTTGGCAGGTGTTGTATCTGTTGGGAGTGAGGTCATGGTTAGTGCCATGACAGTTGTGATAGGGATCAGTAAGTACTGTGACTGTTGGTAGGTGCTGTTTCTTCTAGAGACAGGCTCGGGGTCAGTGCCGTGACTGTAGGAGTGGGGATCATTAGTACTGTCACTGCTGGTAGATGCTGTATGTGTTTCAGGTGTGGACAGGGTCAGTACTGTGACTGTTGAGTTGGGGTCAGGGTAAGCTTTATAACTTTTGGTAGTGGGGTTGGAGTACATGCTGTACCACTTGGTAGGGGCTGTATCTGTTGGAAGTGAGGTCACAGTCAGTACTGTGACTGCTGTGGTGGGGATCAGTAAGTACTGTGACTCTTGGTAGGACTGTATCTATAGGGGTAGGGCTCGGGTTCAGTCGCGTGACTGTTGGGGTGGGATCAGTAAGTGCTTTGAGTGTTGGGGTGGGAATCAATAAGTACTGTGACTGTTGGTAGGTGCTGTATCTGTTGGGAATCAGGTCAGTGTCACAACTGTGACTGTCTGGGCAGAGCTCGGAGTCTGTGCCATAACTGTTGAGGTGGGATCAGTAAGAACTGTGACAGTTGGTGGGTGCTGCATCTGTTGGGAGTGAGGTCAGGGTCAGTACTGTGACTGTTAGGGTGGGGAATCAGAAAGTACTGTGACTGTTGGTAGGTACTGTATCTTTTGTGGCAGGGCTTGGGGTCTTTGGGCGTGACTGTTGGGGTGGGTATCAGTAAGTACTGTGAATGTTGGGGTGGGGATCAGTAAATACTGTGAGTGTTGTGTGTGGGGATCAGTAAGTACTGTGACTGTTATGGTGGGGATCAGTAAGTACTGTGAGTGTTGGGGTGGGGATGGTTAAGTGCTGTGACTGTTGGTAGGTGCTGTATCTGTTGGGAGTGAGGTTAGGGTCAGTACTGTGACTGGGTGGAGGTCAGTAAGTACTGTGACTACTGGTAGGTGCTGTATCTTTTGGGGCAGTGCTCGTGGTCAGTGCCGTGACTGATGCGGTGGGATCAGTAAGTACTGTGACAGTTGTGGTGGGGATCAGTAAGTACTGTGACTGTTAGTAGGTGCTGTTTCTTCTGGGCGGGCTCAGGGTCAGTGCCGTGACTGTGGGGGTGGGGATCATTAGTACTGTCACTGCTGGCAGGTGCTGTATGTGTTTCAGGTGAGGACAGGGTCAGTACTGTGACTGTGGAGTTGGGGGTCAGGGTAAGCATTATAACTTTTGGCAGTCGATTGGTTGGAGTACATGCTGTACTCTTGGTAGGTGCTGTATCTGTTGGAAGTGAGGTCACAGGCAGTACTGTGACTGCTGTGGTGGAGATCAGTAAGTACTGTGACTCTTGGTAGGACTGTATCTGTAGGGGCAGGGCTCGGGTTCAGTGGGCGTGACTGTTGGGCAGGGATCAGTAAGTACTGTGGCGTTGGGGTGGGAATCAATAAGTACTGTGACTGTTGGTAGGTGCTGTATATGTTGAGAGTGAGGTCAGGGTCAGTACTGTGACTGTTGGGGTGGGGAATCAGTATGTACTGTGACTGTTGGTAAGTACTGTGTCTGTTGTGGCGGGCTTGGGGTCTTTGCCATGACTGTTGGGGAGGGTATCAGTAAGTACTGTGATTGTTGGAAGGTGCTGTATCTGTTGGGAGTGAGGTCAGTGTCACAACTGTGACTATTGGAGTAGGGATCAGGAAGTACTGTGAATGTTGGGGTGGGGATCAGTAAGTACTGTGAGTGTTGGGGTGGGGATCATTAAGTGCTGTGACTGTTGGTAGGTGCTGTATCTGTTGGGAGTGAGGTTAGGGTCAGTACCGTGACTGGGAGGAGGTCAGTAAGTTCTGTGACCATTGATAGGTGCTGTATCTATTGGGGCGGGCTCATGGTCAGTGCCCGTGACTATTCTTGATTAGGATCAGTAAGAACTGTGACTGTTGGCGTGGGGATCAGTAAGTACTGTGACTGTTGGTAGGTGCTGTATCTGTCGGGGGTGAGGTTAGGGTCAGTAGTGTAACTGGGTGGAGGTCAATAAGTACTGTGACTATTGGTAGGTGCTGCATCTTTTGGGGCAGGGCTCGTGGTCAGTGCCGTGACTGTTGCGGTGGGGATCAGTAAGTACTGTGACTGTTGGAGTGGGGATCAGTAAGTACTGTTACTATTGGTAGGTGCTGTATCTTTTTGGGCAGGGCTCGTGGTCAGTGCCGTGACTGTTGCAGTGGGGATCAGTAAGTACTGTGACTGTTGGGGTGGGGATCAGTAAGTACAGTGACTGTTGGTAGGTGCTGTATCTGTTCGGAGTGAGGTCAGGGTCACAACTGTGACTGTTGGGGAGGGGATCAGTAAGTAACTGTGACTGTAGGTAGAGTGCTGTGACTGTTGGGGCTGGGCCGTAGTCAGTGCCGTGACTCCTGGGTGGGGATCAGTAAGTACTGTGACTGTTGGGGTGCAGATCAGTAAGTACTGTGACTGTTGCGGTGGGGATCAGTAAGTACAGTGACTGTTGCGGTGGGGATCAGTAAGTACTGTGACTGTTGGTAGGTGCTTTATCTGTCGGGAATGAGGTCAGGGTCACAACTATGACTGTTGGGGTGGGGCTCAGTAAGTACTGTGACTGTTGTTAGGTTCTGTATGTGTTGGGACTGAGGTCAGGGTCAGTACTGTGACTGTTGGGGTGGGGATCAGTAATTACTGTGACCATTGGTAAGAGCTGTATCTGTTGGGAGTGAGGTTAGTGTCAGTAGTGTAACTGGCTGTGGGTCAATAAGTACTGTGACTATTGGAAGGTGCTGTATCTTTTGAGGCAGGGCTCCTGGTCAGTGCCCGTGACTGTTCTTGGGTGAGATCAGTAAGTACTGACTGTTGGGTGGGGATCAGTAAGTACTGTGACTATTTGTAGGTGCTGTACCTTTTGGGGCAAGGCTCATGGTCAGTGCTTGTGACTGTTCTTGGGGTGGGATCAGTAAGTACTGTGACTGTTGGGCTGGGGATCAGTAAGTACTGTGACTGTTGGTAGGTGCTGTATCTGTTGGAAGTGAGGTCAGGGTCACAACTGTGACTGTTGGAGTGGGGATCAGTAGTACTGTGACTGTAGGTAGGTGCTGTGACTGTTGGGGAGGCTCGGGGTCAGTGCCGTTATTGTTGGGTGGGGATCAGTGAGTACTGTGAGTGTTGCTATTTTTCTTTATCTGTTGGGCAGTGCTCTGGGTCTGTGCCATGACTGTTGGGGTGGGATCAGTAACAACTATGACTGTTGGGATGGGGATTAGTTTGTACTGTGACTGTTGGTGGGTGCTGATATGACAGTGAGGTCAGGGTCAGAACTGTGACTGGTGGCATGGGTTATCAGTAAGAACTGTGACTGTTGATAGGTGCTCTATCTGTTGGGACTGAGGTCATGGTCAGCAGTGTGACTGTTGGGGTGGAGATCAGTAAGTACTGTGATTGTTGGGGTGGGGATCATTAAGTACTGTGACTGTTGGGGTGGGGATCAGTAAGTACTGTGACAGTTGGGATGGGTATCAGTAAGCACTGTGATTGTTGGGGAGGATCATGTAAGTACTGTGACTGTTGGGGTGGGTATCAGTAAGACTGTGACTGTTGGTAGGTGCTGTATCTGTTGGGAGTGAGGTGAGGGTCAGTACCATGACTGTTGGGGTGGGCATCAGTAAGTACAGTGACTGTTGGGGTGGGGATCAGTAAGTACTGCTGACTGTTGGTTGGTGCTGTATCTGTTGGGAGTGAGGTCAGGGTCAGTAGTGTGACTGTTGCGGTGGGGATCAGTAAGTACTGTGACTGTGGGGTTGTGATAAGTAAGTACTGTGACTGTTGAGGTGTGGATCAGTAAGTACTGTGACCGTTGGGGTGGAGATCAGTAAGTACTGTGACTGTTGGTAGGTGCTGTATCTGTTGAGGCAGGGCTCGCGGTCAGTGCTGTGACTGTTAGTAAGAACTGTGACTTTTGGAAGGTGCAGTATCTGTTGGGATGAGGTCAGGGTCACAACTGTGATTGGTGGCGTGGGCAATCAGTAAGACTGTGACTGTTGGAAGTTGCTGTATCTGTTGGGAATGAGGTCAGGGTCAGTAGTCGAGCTGTTGGGAGGATCATGTACTGTGACTGTGGGGTGGGGATCAGTAAGTACTGTGACTGTGGTGAGTGCTGTATCTGTTGGGAATGAGGTTAGGGTCAGTAGTGTGACTGGGAGGAGGTCATAAGTACTGTGACTGTTGGTAGGTGCTGTATCTGTTGGGGCAGGGCTCATGGTCACTGCCTTGACTCCTGGAGTGGAGATCAGTAAGTACTGTGTCTGTTGGGGTGGGGATCAGTAAGTACTGTGACTGTTTCGGTGGGGATCAGTAAGTACTGTGACTGTTGGGGTGTGGATCAGTAAGAACTGTGACTGTTGGGGTTGGGATCAGTAAGTACTGTAACTGTAGGTAGGTGCTGTGTCTGTCGGGAATGAGGTCAGGGTCACAACTATGACTGTTGGGGGTGGGGCCCAGTAAGTACTGTGACTGTTGTAGGTTCTGTATCTGTTGGGACTGAGGTCAGGGTCAGAACTATGATTGTTTGGGTGTGAATCAATAAGTACTGTGACTGTTGGGGTGGGGATCAGTAAGTACTGTGACAGTTGGTGGGTGCTGCATCTGTTGGGAGTGAGGTCAGGGTCAGTACTGTGACTGTTAGGGTGGGAATCAGTAAGTACTGTGACTGTTGGTAGGTACTGTATCTGTTGTGGCAGGGCTTGGGGTCTTTGGCGTGACTGTTGGGGTGGGTATCAGTAAGTACTGTGAATGTTGGGGTGGGGATCAGTAAATACTGTGAGTGTTGTGGTGGGGATCAGTAAGTACTGTGACTGTTATGGTGGGATCAGTAAGTACTGTGAGTGTTGGGGTGGGATGATTAAGTGCTGTGACTGTTGGTAGGTGCTGTATCTGTTGGGAGTGGAGGTTAGGGTCAGTACTGTGACTGGGTGGAGGTCAGTAAGTACTGTGACTACTGGTAGGTGCTGTATCTTTTGGGCAGTGCTCGTGGTCAGTGCCGTGACTGATGCGGTGGGGATCAGTAAGTACTGTGACAGTTGTGGTGGGGATCAGTAAGTACTGTGACTGTTAGTAGGTGCTGTTTCTTCTTGGGCAGGCTCAGGGTCAGTGCCGTGACTGTAGGGGTGGGGATCATTAGTACTGTCACTCGCTGGCAGGTGCTGTATGTGTTTCAGGTGAGGACAGGGTCAGTACTGTGACTGTGGAGTTGGGGGTCAGGGTAAGCATTATAACTTTTGGCAGTCGGTGTTGGAGTACATGCTATTACTCTTGGTAGGTGCTGTATCTGTTGGAAGTGAGGTCACAGGCAGTACTGTGACTGCTGTGGTGGAGATCAGTAAGTACTGTGACTCTTGGTAGGACTGTATCTGTAGGGGCAGGGCTCGGGTTCAGTGGCGTGACTGTTGGGCAGGGATCAGTAAGTACTGTGAGCGTTGGGGTGGGAATCAATAAGTACTGTGACTGTTGGTAGGTGCTGTATATGTTGAGAGTGAGGTCAGGGTCAGTACTGTGACTGTTGGGGTGGGGAATCAGTATGTACTGTGACTGTTGGTAGGTACTGTGTCTGTTGTGGCAGGGCTTGGGGTCTTTGCCGTGACTGTTGGGGTGGGTATCAGTAAGTACTGTGATTGTTGGAAGGTGCTGTATCTGTTGGGAGTGAGGTCAGTGTCACAACTGTGACTATTGGAGTAGGGATCAGGAAGTACTGTGAATGTTGGGGTGGGGATCAGAAGTACTGTGAGTGTTGGGGTGGGGATCATTAAGTGCTGTGACTGTTGGTAGGTGCTGTATCTGTTGGGAGTGAGGTTAGGGTCAGTACCCGTGACTGGGAGGAGGTCAGTAAGTTCTGTGACCATTGATAGGTGCTGTATCTATTGGGGCAGGGCTCATGGTCAGTCGCCGTGACTGTTGTGAGTTAGGATCAGTAAGAACTGTGACTGTTGGCGTGGGGATCAGTAAGTACTGTGACTGTTGGTGAGTGCTGTATCTGTCGGGGGTGAGGTTAGGGTCAGTAGTGTAACTGGGTGAGGTCAATAAGTACTGTGACTATTGGTGGGTGCTGCATCTTTGGGGCAGGGCTCGTGGTCAGTGCGTGACTGTTGCGGTGGGGATCAGTAAGTACTGTGACTGTTGGAGTGGGGATCAGTAAGTACTGTTACTATTGGTAGGTGCTGTATCTTTGGGCAGGGCTCGTGGTCAGTGCCGTGACTGTTGCAGTGGGGATCAGTAAGTACTGTGACTGTTGGGGTGGGGATCAGCAAGTACAGTGACTGTTGGTAGGTGCTGTATCTGTTCGAGGAGGTCAGGTCACAACTGTGACTGTTGGGGAGGGGATCAGTAAGTACTGTGACTGTAGGTAGGTGCTGTGACTGTTGGGGCTGGGCTCGTAGTCAGTGCCGTGACTCCTGGAGTGGGGATCAGTAAGTACTGTGACTGTTGGGGTGCAGATCAGTAAGTGCTGTGACTGTTGCGGTGGGGATCAGTAAGTACAGTGACTGTTGCGGTGGGGATCAGTAAGTACTGTGACTGTTGGTAGGTGCTGTATCTGTTGGAAGTGAGGTCAGGGTCACAACTGTGACTGTTGGAGTGGGGATCAGTAAGTACTGTGACTGTAGGTAGGTGCTGTGACTGTTGGGGAGGGCTCGGGGTCAGTGCTGTTATTGTTGGGTGGGGATCAGTGAGTACTGTGAGTGTTGCTATTTTCTTTATCTGTTGGGGCAGTGCTCTGGGTCTGTGCCATGACTGTTGGGGTGGGGATCAGTAACAACTATGACTGTTGGGATGGGGATTTGTTTGTACTGTGACTGTTGGTGGGTGCTGTATATGACAGTGAGGTCAGGGTCAGAACTGTGACTGGTGGCATGGGTTATCAGTAAGAACTGTGACTGTTGGTAGGTGCTCTATCTGTTGGGACTGAGGTCATGGTCAGCAGTGTGACTGTTGGGGTGGAGATCAGTAAGTACTGTGATTGTTGGGGTGGGGACTAATGCTACTGTGACTGTTGGGGTGGGGACTGCAAGTACTGTGACAGTTGGGGTGGCATCAGTGGCACCGTGATTGTTGGGGAGGGACTGCAAGCACTGTGACTGTTGGGGTGGGTATCAGTAAGACTGTGACTGTTGGTAGGTGCTGTATCTGTTGGGAGTGAGGTGAGGTCAGTACCATGACTGTTGGGGTGGGCATCAGTAAGTACAGTGACTGTTGGGGTGGGGATCAGTAAGTACTGTGTCTGTTGGTTGGTGCTGTATCTGTTGGGAGTGAGGTCAGGGTCAGTAGTGTGACTGTTGCGGTGGGGATCAGTAAGTACTGTGACTGTGGGGTGGTGATAAGTAAGTACTGTGACTGTTGAGGTGTGGATCAGTAAGTACTGTGACCGTTGGGGTGGAGATCAGTAAGTACTGTGACTGTTGGTAGGTGCTGTATCTGTTGAGGCAGGGCTCGCGGTCAGTGCTGTGACTGTTAGTAAGAACTGTGACTTTTGGAAGGTGCAGTATCTGTTGGGAGTGAGGTCAGGGTCACAACTGTGATTGGTGGCGTGGGCAATCATTAAGACTGTGACTGTTGGAAGTTGCTGTATCTGTTGGGAATGAGGTCAGGGTCAGTAGTGCGACTGTTGGGGAGGGGATCCATAGTACTGTGACTGTTGGGGTGGGGATCAGTAAGTACTTTGACTGTAGGGGTGGGGATCAGTAAGTACTGTGACTGTCGGTAGGTGCTGTATCTGTTGGGAATGAGGTTAGGGTCAGTAGTGTGACTGGGAGGAGGTCAGTAAGTACTGTGACTGTTGGTAGGTGCTGTATCTGTTGGGGCAGGGCCATGGTCACTGCCTGACTCCTGGAGTGGAGATCAGTAAGTACTGTGTCTGTTGGGGTGGGGACAGTGCAAGTACTGTGACTGTTTCGGTGGGGACAGTAAGTACTGTGACTGTTGGGGTGTGGATCAGTAAGAACTGTGACTGTTGGGGTTGGGATCAGTAAGTACTGTAACTGTAGGTAGTGCTGTGTCTGTCGGGAATGAGGTCAGGGTCACAACTATGACTGTTGGGTGGGGCTCAGTAAGTACTCGTGACTGTTGTAAGGTTCTGTATCTGTTGGGACTGAGGTCAGGGTCAGAACTATGATTGTTTGGGTGTGAATCAGTAAGTACTGTGACTGTTGGGGTGGGGATCAGTAAGTACTGTGACTGTTGGTAGGTGCTCTATCACTTGGGACTGAGGTCAGAGTCAGTCCCAGGACTGTTGGGGTGGGGACTGGCTAAGTACCGTGACTGTTGATAAGTACTGTATCTGTTGTGGCAGGGCTTGGGGTCTTTGGCGTGACTGTTGGGGTGGGTATCAGTAAGTACTGTGAATGTTGGGGTGGGGATCAGTAAATACTGTGAGTGTTGTGGTGGGGATCAGTAAGTACTGTGACTGTTATGGTGGGGATCAGTAAGTACTGTGAGTGTTGGGGTGGGGATGATTAAGTGCTGTGACTGTTGGTAGGTGCTGTATCTGTTGGGAGTGAGGTTAGGGTCAGTACTGTGACTGGGTGGAGGTCAGTAAGTACTGTGACTACTGGTAGGTGCTGTATCTTTTGGGGCAGTGCTCGTGGTCAGTGCGTGACTGATCGGTGGGGATCAGTACTGTGACAGTTGTGGTGGGGATCAGTAAGTACTGTGACTGTTAGTAGGTGCTGTTTCTTCTGGGGCAGGGCTCAGGGTCAGTGCCGTGACTGTAGGGGTGGGGATCATTAGTACTGTCACTGCTGGCAGGTGCTGTATGTGTTTCAGGTGAGGACAGGGTCAGTACTGTGACTGTGGAGTTGGGGGTCAGGGTAAGCATTATAACTTTGGGCAGTCGGTGTTGGGTACATGCTATTACTCTTGGTAGGTGCTGTATCTGTTGGAAGTGAGGTCAGGCAGTACTGTGACTGCTGTGGTGGAGATCAGTAAGTACTGTGACTCTTGGTAGGACTGTATCTGTAGGGGCAGGGCTCGGGTTCAGTGGCGTGACTGTTGGGCAGGGATCAGTAAGTACTGTGGCGTTGGGGTGGGGAATCAATAAGTACTGTGACTGTTGGTAGGTGCTGTATATGTTGAGAGTGAGGTCAGGGTCAGTACTGTGACTGTTGGGGTGGGGAATCAGTATGTACTGTGACTGTTGGTAGAGTACTGTGTCTGTTGTGGCAGGGCTTGGGGTCTTTGCCGTGACTGTTGGGGTGGGTATCAGTAAGTACTGTGATTGTTGGAAGGTGCTGTATCTGTTGGGAGTGAGGTCAGTGTCACAACTGTGACTATTGGAGTAGGGATCAGGAAGTACTGTGAATGTTGGGGTGGGGATCATTAAGTACTGTGAGTGTTGGGGTGGGGATCATTAAGTGCTGTGACTGTTGGTAGGTGCTGTATCTGTTGGGAGTGAGGTTAGGGTCAGTACCGTGACTGGGAGGAGGTCAGTAAGTTCTGTGACCATTGATAGTGCTGTATCTATTGGGGCAGGGCTCATGGTCAGTGCCCGTGACTATTCTTGATTAGGATCAGTAAGAACTGTGACTGTTGGCGTGGGGATCAGTAAGTACTGTGACTGTTGGTGAGTGCTGTATCTGTCGGGGGTGAGGTTAGGGTCAGTAGTGTAACTGGGTGAGGTCAATAAGTACTGTGACTATTGGTGGGTGCTGCATCTTTGGGGCAGGGCTCGTGGTCAGTGCCGTGACTGTTGCGGTGGGGATCAGTAAGTACTGTGACTGTTGGAGTGGGGATCAGTAAGTACTGTTACTATTGGTAGGTGCTGTATCTTTTTGGGCAGAGCTCGTGGTCAGTGCCGTGACTGTTGCAGTGGGGATCAGTAAGTACTGTGACTGTTGGGGTGGGGATCAGTAAGTACAGTGACTGTTGGTAGGTGCTGTATCTGTTCGGAGTGAGGTCAGGGTCACAACTGTGACTGTTGGGGAGGGGATCAGTAAGTACTGTGACTGTAGGTAGGTGCTGTGACTGTTGGGGCTGGGCTGCGTAGTCAGTGCCGTGACTCCTGGGTGGGATCAGTAAGTACTGTGACTGTTGGGGTGCAGATCAGTAAGTACTGTGACTGTTGCGGGGTGGGGATCAGTAAGTACAGTGACTGTTGCGGTGGGGATCAGTAAAGTACTGTGACTGTTGGTAGGTGCTTTATCTGTCGGGAATGAGGTCAGGTCACAACTATGACTGTTGGGGTGGGGCCCAGTAAGTACTGTGACTGTTGTTAGGTTCTGTATGTGTTGGGACTGAGGTCAGGGTCAGTACTGGACTGTTGGGGTGGGGATCAGTAAGTACTGTGACTGTTGGTAAAGAGCTGTATCTGTTGGGAGTGAGGTTAGTGTCAGTAGTGTAACTGGCTGTGGGTCAATAAGTACTGTGACTATTGGAAGGTGCTGTATCTTTTGGGGCAGGGCTCCTGGTCAGTGCCCGTGACTGTTCTTGGGTGGGATCAGTAAGTACTTGACTGTTGGCTGGGGACAGTGCAAGTACTCGTGACTGTTGGTAGGTGCTGTATCTGTTGCAAGTGAGGTCAGGTCACAACTGTGACTGTTGGAGTGGGGATCAGTAGTACTGTGACTGTAGGTAGGTGCTGTGACTGTTGGGGAGGGCTCTGGGGTCAGTGCTGTTATTGTTGGTGGGGATCAGTGAGTACTGTGAGTGTTGCTATTTTTCTTTATCTGTTGGGGCAGTGCTCTGGGTCTGTGCCATGACTGTTGGGGTGGGGATCAGTAACAACTATGACTCGTTGGGATGGGGATTAGTTTGTACTGTGACTGTTGGTGGGTGCTGTATATGACAGTGAGGTCAGGGTCAGAACTGTGACTGGTGGCATGGGTTATCAGTAAGAACTGTGACTGTTGATAGGTGCTCTATCTGTTGGGACTGAGGTCATGGTCAGCAGTGTGACTGTTGGGGTGGAGATCAGTAAGTACTGTGATTGTTGGGGTGGGGATCGTGAGTACTGTGACTGTTGGGGTGGGGACTGCAAGTACTGTGACAGTTGGGGTGGTATCAGTGAGCACTGTGATTGTTGGGGAGGGACTGCAAGCACTGTGACTGTTGGGGTGGGTATCAGTAAGACTGTGACTGTTGGTAGGTGCTGTATCTGTTGGGAGTGAGGTGAGGTCAGTACCATGACTGTTGGGGTGGGCATCAGTAAGTACAGTGACTGTTGGGGTGGGGATCAGTAAGTACTGTGTCTGTTGGTTGGTGCTGTATCTGTTGGGAGTGAGGTCAGGGTCAGTAGTGTGACTGTTGCGGTGGGGATCAGTAAGTACTGTGACTGTGCAGGGGTGGTGATAAGTAAGTACTGTGACTGTTGAGGTGTGGATCAGTAAGTACTGTGACCGTTGGGGTGGAGATCAGTAAGTACTGTGACTGTTGGTAGGTGCTGTATCTGTTGAGGCAGGGCTCGCGGTCAGTGCTGTGACTGTTAGTAAGAACTGTGACTTTTGGAAGGTGCAGTATCTGTTGGGAGTGAGGTCAGGGTCACAACTGTGATTGGTGGCGTGGGCAATCAGTAAGACTGTGACTGTTGGAAGTTGCTGTAACTGTTGGGAATGAGGTCAGGGGTCAGTAGTGGAGCTGTTGGGGAGGGATCAAGTAGTACTGTGACTGTTGGGGTGGGGATCGATGAGATACTTTGACTGTGGGGTGGGGATCAGTAGTACCTGTGACCTGTCGGTAGGTGCTGTATCTGTTGGGAATGAGGTTAGGGTCAGTAGTGTGACTGGGAGGAGGTCAGTAAGTACTGTGACTGTTGGTAGGTGCTGTATCTGTTGGGGCAGGGCTCATGGTCAGCGCCTTGACCTGGAGTGAGATCAGTAAGTACTGTGTCTGTTGGGGTGGGACTGGAAGTACTGTGACTGTTTCGTGGGGACTAGTAAGTACTGGTGACTGTTGGGGTGTGGATCAGTAAGAACTGTGACTGTTGGGGTTGGGATCAGTAAGTACTGTAACTGTAGGTAGGTTCTGTGTCTGTCGGGAATGAGGTCAGTGTCACAACTATGACTGTTGGGGTGGGGCTCAGTAAGTACTGTGACTGTTGTAAGGTTCTGTATCTGTTGGGACTGAGGTCAGGGTCAGAACTATGATTGTTTGGGTGTGAATCAGTAAGTACTGTGACTGTTGGGGTGGGGATCAGTAAGTACTGTGACTGTTGGTAGGTGCTCTATCGCTTGGGACTGAGGTCAGAGTCAGTCCTGTGACTGTTGGGGTGGGGATCATTAAGTACTGTGACTGTTGGGGTTTGGATCAGTAAGTACTGTGACTTTTATGGTGGGGATTAGTAAGTACTGTGACTGTTGTTAGGTGCTGTAACTGTTGGGAGTGAGGTTAATGTCAGTACTGTGACTGGGTGGAGGTCAGTAAGTACTGTGACTATTTGTACGTGCTGTATCTGTTGGGGCAGGGCTCGTGATCAGTGCCGTGACTGTTGCGGTGGGGATCGGTAAGTAATGTGATGGTTGAGGTCGGGATCAGTAAGTACTGTGACTGTTGGTAGGTGCTGTATCTGTTGGGTCTGAGGTCAGGGTGACAACTGTGACTGTTGGGGTGGGGATCAGTAAGTACTGTGACTGTAGGTAGGTGCTGTGACTGTTGTGGCAGGGCTCGGGGTCAGTGCCGTTACTGTTGGGGTGGGGATCAGTAAGTTCTGTTACTGTTGGGGTGGGGATCAGTAAGTACTGTGACTGTTGGTTTGTTCTGTATCTGTTGGGACTGAGGTCATGGTCAGTACTGTGACTGTTGGGGTGGGGATCTGTAAGTACTGTTACTGTTGGGGTGTGGGGATCAGTAAGTACTGTTACTGTTGGTAGTGCTCTATCTGTTGGGACTGAGATCAGGTCAGTACTGTGACTGTTGGGGTGTGGATCAGTAAGTACTGTGACTGTTGGGGTGGGGTTCAGTAAGTTCTGTGACTGTTGGTAGGTGTTGTATGTGACTGCTGTTTGGGAGTGAGGTCATGGTTAGTGTCATGACTGTTGTGGTGGGGATCAGTAAGTACTGTGACTGTTGGTAGGCGCTGTTTCTTCTGGGGCAGGCTCGGGGTCAATGCCATGACTGTAGGGGTGGGGATCATTAGTACTGTCACTGCTGATAGGTGCTGTATGGGTTTCAGGTGAGGACAGGGTCAGTAATGTGACTGTTGAGTTGGGGGTCAGGGTAAGCATTATAACTTTTGGTAGTGGGGGTTGGAGTACATGCTGTGACTCTTGGTAGGTGCTGTATCTGTTGGAAGTGAGGTCACAGTCAGTACTGTGACTGCTGTGGTGGGGATCAGTAAGTACTGTGACTCTTGATTGGACTGTATCTGTAGGGGCAGGGCTCGCGTTCAGTGGCGTGACTGTTTGGGTGAGATCAGTAAGTACTGTGAGTGTTGGGGAGGGAATCAATAAGTACTGTAACTGTTGGTAGGTGCTGTATCTGTTGGGAGTCAGGTCAGTGTCACAACTGTGACTGTTGGGGCAGGGCACGGGTCTGTGCCATAACAGCCAACTTGTGTAACACCTGTTATCAATTACATGTACCCTGTAACCTAATTGTATTTGTCTGACCACAGTGTGACGTGGTGCCTCTGTTGAACGCCTGTTGTTTTGCAAATCTATGCTATGTAACCAAAAACACAATGTATGACTTTAAATCACGAAGTTCGTTTGGAAATGAGCCTCTGGCTCAATGGTTGTAAACAGATTCTTACAAATAAATAAATAAATAAATAAGTGTTGGGTTGGGGATCAGTAAGAACTGTGACAGTTTTTGGGTGCTGTATCTGTTGGGGGTGAGGTCAGGGTCAGTACTGTGACTGTTGGGGTGGGGAATCAGTAAGTACTGTGACAGTTGGTAGGTACTGTATCTGTTGTGGCAGGGCTTGGGGTCTTTGGCGTGCCTGTTGGGGTGGGTATCAGTAAGTACTGTGATTGTTGTTAGGTGCTGTATCTGTTGGGAGTGAGTTCAGTGTCACAACTCTGACTATTGGGGTAGAGATCAGGAAGTACTGTGAATGTTGGGGTGGGGATCAGTAAGTACTGTGAGTGTTGGGGTGGGGATCATTAAGTGCTGTGACTGTTGGTAGGTGCTGTATCTGTTGGGAGGAGGTTAGGGTCTGTACTGTGACTGGGTGGAGGTCAGTAAGTACTGTGACTATTGGAAGGTGCTGTTCTTTTGGGGCAGGGCTCATGGTCAGTGCCATGACTGTTGCGGTGGAGATCAGTAGGTACTGTGACTGTTGGGGTGGGGATCAGTAAGTACTGTGACTGTTGGTAGGTGCTGTATCTGTTGGGAGTGAGGTTAGGGTCAGTAGTGTAACTAGGTGGAGGTCAATAACTACTGTGACTATTCGTAGGTGCTCTAACTTTTGGGGCAGGGCTCGTGGTCAGTGCCGTGACTGTTGCGGTGGGGATCAGTAAGTACTGTGACTGTTGAAGTGGGGATCAGTAAGTACTGTGACTATTGGTAGGTGCTGTATCTTTTGGGGCAGGGCTCATGGTCTGTGCCGTGACTGTTGCAGTGGGGATCAGTAATTACTGTGACTGTTGGGGTGGGGATCAGTAAGTACTGTGACTGTTGGTATGTGCTGTATCTGTTGGGAGTGAGGTCAGGGTCACAACTATGACTGTTGGGGTGGGGATCAGTAAGTACTGTGACTGTAGGTTGGTGCTGTGACTGTTGGTGCAGGGCTCGGGGTCAGTGTCGTTACTGTTGGGGTGGGGATCAGTAAGTACAGTGAGTGTTGGGTGGGATCATTAAAGTGCTGTGACTGTTGTTAGGTGCTGTATCTGTTGGGAGTGAGGTCAGGGGCTGTACTGTGACTGTTGGATTTTGCATCAGTAAGTACTGTGACTGTTGGTAGGTGCAGTATCTGTTGGGAGTGAGGTCAGGGTCAGTACTGTGACTGTTGGATTTTGGAGTAGTAAGTACTGTGACTGTTGGCAGGTGCTGGATCTGTTGGGAGTGAGGTCATAGTTAGTGCCATGACTGTTTTGGTGGGGATCAGTAAGTACTGTGACTGTTGGTAGGTGCTGTTTCTTCTGGGGCAGGCTCGGGGTCAGTGCCGTGATTGTAGGGGTGGGGATCATTAGTACTGTCACTGCTGGTAGGTGCTGTATGTGTTTCAGGGGAGGACATGGTCAATACTGTGACTGTTGAGTTGGGGTTAAGGGTAAGTGTTATAACTTTTGATAGTGGGGATTGGAGTACATGCTGTGACTCTTGGTAGGTGCTGTATCTGTTGGAAGTGAGGTCACAGTCAGTACTGTGACTGCTGTGGTAGGGATCAATGCTACTGTGACTCTTGGTAAATACTGTCTTTTAGGGCAGGGCTCAGGTTCAGTGGCGTGACTGTTGGGGTGGGATCAGTAAGTACTGTGAGTGTTGGGGTGGGAATCAATAAGTACTGTGACTGTTGGTAGGTGCTGTATCTGTTGTGAATGAGGTCAGTGTCACAACTGTGACTGTTGGGGCAGGGCTCGGCGTCTGTGCAATGACTCTTGAGGTGGGGATCAGTAAGAACTGTGACAGTTGGTGGGTGGTGCATCTATTGGGAGTGAGGTCAGGTTCAGTACTGTGACTTTTGGGGTGGGGATCAGTAAGTACTGTGACCGTTGGTAGGTTCTGTATCTGTTGAGACTGAGGTCAGGGTCAGTACTGTAACTGTTGGGGTGGGGATCACTAAGTATTGTGACTGTTGGGGTGGGGATCAGTAAGTACTGTTAGTGTTGGTAGGTGCTCTATCTGTTGGGACTGAGGTCAGGGTCAGTACTCTGACTGTTGGGGTGGTGATCAGTAAGTACTGTGACTGATGTGGTGGGGATCAGTAAGTACTTTGACTGTTGGCAGGTGTTTTATCTGTTGGGAGTGAGGTCATGGTTGTGCCATGACAGTTTGTGGTGGACTCAGTAAGTACTGTGAATGTTGGTAGGTGCTGTATCTGTTGGAAATGATGTCAGTGTCACAACTGTGTCTGTTCGGCAGGGCTCAGGGTCTGTTCCATGACTGTTGGGGTGGGGACTGCAAGAACTGTGACAGTTGTTGGGTGCTGCATCTGTTGGGAGTGAGGTGGTTCAGCACAGTGACTGTTGGGTGGGGAATCAGTAAGTACTGTGACTGTTGGTGGTGGTACTGTATCTGCTGAGGCAGGGCTTGGGGTCTGTGGTGTGACTGTTGGGGTGGGGATCAGTAAGTACTGTGATTTTTGGTAGGTGCTGTATCTGTTGGGAGTGAGGTCAGTGTCACAGCTGTGACTTCTGGGGTAGTGATCAGTAAGTACTGTGAATGTTGGGGTGGGGATCAGTAAGTACTGTGAGTTTTGGTAGGTGCTGTATCTGTTGGGAGTGAGGTCAGGGTCAGTACTGTGAGTGGGTGGAGGTCAGTAAGTACTGTGACTATTGGAAGGTGCTGTATCTTTTTGGGCAGGGCTCGTGGTCAGTGCCGTGACTGTTGAGGTTGGGATCAGTAAGTACTGTGACTGTTGGGGTGGGGTCTGTAAGTACTGTGACTGTTAGTAGGTGCTGTATCTGTTGGTAGTTAGGTTAGGGTCAGTAGTGTAACTGTGTGGAGGTCAATAAGTACTGTGACTATTGGTAGGTGCTGTATCTTTTGGGGCAGGGCTCGTGGTCAGTGCCGTGACTGTTGCGGTGGGGATCAGTAAGTATTGTGACTGTTGGGTTGGTGAACAGTAAGTACTGTTGGTAGGTGCTGTTTCTGTTGGGAGTGAGGTCAGGGTCAGCGGTGTGACTGTTGGGGAGGGTATCAGTAAGTACTGTGACTATTGGTAGGTGCTGTATCTGTTGGGGCAGGGCACGGGGTCAGTGCTGTGACTCCTGGAGTGAGGATCAGTAAGTACTGTGACTGTTGTGGTGTGGTTCAGTAAGTAATGTGTCTGTTGGGGTGGGGATCAGTAAGTACTGTGACTGTTGGTAGGTGCTGTATCTGTCGGGAATGAGGTCAGGGTCACAACTATGACTGTTTGGGTGGGGCTTAGTAAGTACTGTGACTGTCGTTAGGTTCTGTATCTGTTTTGTCTGAGGTCAGGGTAAGTACTGTCACTGTTGGGGTGGGGATCAGTAAGTACTGTGACTGTTGGGGTGGGGATCAGTAAGTACTGTGACTGTTGGGGTGGGTATCAATAAGTACTGTGACTGTAGGGGTGGGGATCTGTAAGTACTGTGACGGTTGGTGGTGTATCTGTTGGGAGTGAGGGCAGAGTCAGTGCCGTGACTGATGGGGTGGGGATTAGTAAGTACTGTGACTGTTGTTAGGTGCTGCATCTTTTGGGAGTGAGGTCAGTGTCACAACTGTGACTGTTGGATTTTGGATCAGTAAGTACTGTGACTTTTGGCAGGTGTTGTATCTGTTGGGAGTGAGGTCATGGTTAGTGCCATGACTGTTGGGATGGGGCATCAGTAAGTACTGTGACTGTTGGTAGGTGCTGTTTCTTCTGGGGCAGGCTCTGGGTCAGTGCTGTGACTGTAGGGGTGGGGATCATTAGTACCGTCACCGCTGGTAGGTGCTGTATGTGTGTCAGGGTGATGACAGGTCAGTACTGTGACTGTTGAGTTGGGGGTTCAGGGTGACGCTATAACTTTTGATAGTGGGGCTGTAGTACATGCGTGACTCTTGGTAGGTGCTGTATCTGTTGAAGTGAGGTCACAGCTCAGTACTGTAACTGCTGTGGTGGGGATTGCAAGTACTGTGACTCTGGTAGGTATTGTATCTGCTGGGGCAGGCCTCGGGTTCAGTGGCGGACTGTTGGGTGTGGGATCAGTAAGTACCGTGAGTGTTGGGGTGGGAATCAATAAGCACTGTGACTGTTGGTAGGAGCTGTATCTGTTGGGAGTCAGGTCAGTGTCACAACTGTGACTGTTGGGGCAGGGCTCGGGGTCTGTACCATGACCGTTGGGGTGGGGATCTGTAAGAACTGTGACAGTTGGTAGGTGCTGTATCTGTTGGGAGTGAGGTTAGGGTCAGTAGTGTAACCGTGTGGAGGTCAATAAAAACTGTGAATATTGGTAGGTGCTGTATCTGTTCAGAGTGATGTTATGGTCCCAACTTTGACTGAGTGGTGTACAGGCAATCATTAAAACTGTGACTGTTGGTAGGTGCTGTATCTTTGAGTGTGCAGGGTCAGGGTCTGGCCTGTGACTGTGAAGTGCAGATCAGTAAGTACCTGTGACTGTTGGTAGGTACTGGATCTGTTGTGCAGGGCTTGGTCTGTAGGGTGACTGTTAGGGTGGGGATCAGTGGCAAGCACTGTGACTGTTGGTAGGTGCTGTATCTGTTGGGAGTGAGGTCAGTGTCACAACTGTGACTATTGGGGTAGGGATCAGTAAGAACTGTGACTGTTGCGGTGGGGATCAGTAACAACTGTGAGTGTTGGGGTCGGGGATAAGTATGTGCTGTGACTGTTGGTAGGTGCTATTTCTGTTGGGAGTGAGGTCAGGGTCAGCAGTGTGACTGTTGGGGTGGGGATCAGCAAGTACTGTGACTGTGGTGAGGTGCTGTATCTGTTGGGAGGGGTCATGGTGCAGTGTGACTGTTGGGGTGGGGATCAGTAAGTACTGTGACAGTTGGGGTGGGGATCAGAAAGTACTGTGATTGTTGGGGTGGGGATCAGTAAGTACTGTGACTGTTGGAAGGTGCTGTATCTGTTGGAAGTGAGGTCAGGGTCAGTAGTGTGACTGTTGGGGTGCGGATCAGTAAGTACTGTGACTGTTGGGGTGGGGATCAGGAAGTACTGTGACTGTTGGCAGGTGCTGTATCTGTTGGGGAAGGGCTCGGGGTCAGTGCTGTGACTGTTAGTAAGAACTGTGACTGTTGGTAGGTGCAGTATCTGTTGGTAGTGAGGTCAAGTCACAACTGTCACTGGTGGGCGTGGGCAATCAGTAATACTGTGACTTTGGGAAGTTGCTGTATCTGTTGGGAATGAGGTCAGGGTCAGTGCTGTGACTGTTGGGGAGGGTATCTATAAGTACTGTGACTGTTGGGGTGGGGATCAGTAAGTACTGTTGACTGTAGTGGTGGGGATCAGTAAGTACTGTGACTGTTGTTAGGTTCTATATGTGTTGGGACTGAGGTCAGGGTCAGTACTGTGACTGTTGGGGTGGGGATCAGTAAGTACTCTGATTGTTGGTAGGTGCTGTATCTGTTGGGAGTGAGGTCAGTGTCACAACTGTGACTATTGGGGTAGGGATCAGGAACTACTGTGAATGTTGGGGTGGGGATCAGTAAGTACTGTGAGTGTTGGGGTGGGGATCATTAAGTGCTGTGACTGTTGGTAGGTGCTGTATCTGTTGGGAGTGAGGTTAGGGTCAGTACTGTGACTGGGAGGAGGTCAGTAAGTTCTGTGACTATTGGTAGGTGCTGTATCTTTTGGGGCAGGGCACCGTGGTCAGTGCCGTGACTGTTCTTGATTGGGATCAGTAAGTATTGTGAGTGTTGGGGTGGGGATCAGTAAGTACTGTGACTGTTGGTAGGTGCTGTATCTGTCGGGGGTGAGGTTAGGGTCAGTAGTGTAACTGGGTGGATGTCAATAAGTACTGTGACTATTGGAAGGTGCTGCATCTTTTGGGGCAGGGCTCGTGGTCAGTGCCATGACTGTTGCGGTGGGGATCAGTAAGTACTGTGACTGTTGTAGTGGGGATCAGTAAGTACTGTGACTATTGGTAGGTGCTGTATCTTTTTGGGCAGGGCTCGTGGTCAGTGCCGTGACTGTTCGCGGTGGGGATCAATAAGTACTATGACTGTTGGGGTGGGATCAGTAAGTACTGTTGACTGTTGGTAGGTGCTGTATCTGTTGGGAGTGAGGTCAGGGTCAGTACCATGACTGTTGGGGTTGAGGATCAGTAAGTACAGTGACTGTTGGTAGGTGCTGTATCTTTTGGAAGTGATGTCAGGATCAGTAGTGTGACTGTTAGGGTGGGGATCAGTAAGTACTGTGACTGTTGAGGTGGGGATCAGTAAGTACTGTGACTGTTGTTGGGTGGGGATCAGTAAGTACTGTGACTGTTGGTCTGTGCTGTATCTGTTGGGGCAGGGGCTTGCGGTCAGTGCTGTGACTGTTAGTAAGTACTGTGACTGTTGGTAGGCTGCAGTATCTGTTGTGAGTGAGGTCAGGGTAACAACTGTGACTGGTGGCGTGGGCAATCAGTAAGACTGTGACTGTTGGAAGTTGCTGTTTCTGTTGGGAATGAGGTCAGGGTCTGTAGTGTGACTGTTGGGGAGGGATCCGTAAGTACTGTGACTGTTGGGGTGGGGATCAGTAAGTACAGTGACTGTGGGGTGGGGATCAGTAAGTACTGTGACTGTCAGTAGGTGCTGTATCTGTTCAGGAATGAGGTTAGGGTCAGTAGTGTGACTGGGAGGAGGTCAGTAAGTATTGTGACTTTTGGTAGGTGCTGTATCTGTTGGGGCAGGGCTCGTGGTCAGTGCCGTGACTCCTGGAGCGGGGATCAGGAAGTACTGTGTCTGTTGGGGTGGGGATCAGTAAGTACTGTGACTGTTGGGGTGGGGATCAGTAAGTACTGTGACTGTTGCGGTGGGGATCAGTAAGTACTGTGACTGTTGCGGTGGGGATCAGTAAGTACTGTGACAGTTGGTTGGTGCAGTATCTGTCGGGAATGTGTCAGGGTCACAACTATGACTGTTGGGGTGGGGCTCAGTAAGTAATGTGACTGTTGTTAGGTTCTGTATCTGTTGAGACTGAGGTCAGGGTCAGTACTGTGACTGTTGGGGGTGGGGATCAGTAAGTACAGTGACTGTTGATAGGTGTTCTTTAAGCGGACTGAGGTCAGAGTCAGTACTGTGACTGTTGGGGTGGGGATCAGTAAGTACTGTGACTGTTGGGGTGGGGATCAGTAAATACTGTGACTGTTATGGTGGGGATTAGTAAGTAATGTGACTGTTGCTAGGTGCTGTATCTGTTGGGAGTGAGGTTAGGGTCAGTACTGTGACTGGGTGGAGGTCAGTAAATACTGTGACTAATTGGTAGGTGCTGAATCTGTTGGGGCTGGGCTCATGGTCAGTGCTGTGACTCCTGGAGTGGGAATCAGTAAGTACTGTGACTGTTGGGGTGGGGATCATTAAGTACTGCACAGTTGGTAGGTGCTGTATCTGTTGGGAGTGAGGTTAGGGTCAGTAGTGTAACTGGGTGGAGGTCAATAAGTACTGTGACTATTGGTGGCGCTGTATCTTTTGGGGCAGGAGCTCATGGTCAGTGCAGTGAGTGTTGCGGTGAGGATCAGTAAGTACTGTGACTGTTGGGGTGAGGATCAGTAAGTACTGAGACTGTTTGTAGGTGCTGTATCTGTTGGGTGTGAGGTCAGGGTCACAACTGTGACTGTTGGCATGGGGATCAGTAAGTACTGTGACTGAGGTAGTGCTGTGACTGTTGGGGCAGGGCTCAGAGGTCAGTGCCGTTACTGTTGGGGTGGGGATCAGTAAGTACTGTGACTGTTGGGTGGGGATTAGTAAGTACTGTGACTTTTGGTAGGTTCTGTATCTGTTTGGAATGGGGGTCAGGGTCAGTACTGTGACTGTTGGGGTGGGGATCAGTAAGTACTGTGACTGTTGGAGTGGGGATCAGTAAGTACTATTACTATTGGTAGGTGCTGTATCTTTTGGGCAGGGCTCGTGGTCAGTGCCATGACTTGTTGGGTGAGGATCAGTAAGTACTATGACTGTTGGGGTCGGGATCAGTAAGTACTTTGACTGTTGGTAGGTGCTGTATCTGTTGGGAGTGAGGTCAGGGTCAGTACCATGACTGTTGGGGTTGGGATCAGTAAGCAGTGACTATTGGTAGGTGCTGTATCTTTTGGAAGTGATGTCAGGATCAGTAGTGTGACTGTTAGGGTGGGGATCAGTAGTAGTACTGTGACTGTTGGGGTGAGGATCAGTCAGTACTGTGACTGTTGAGGTGGGGATCAGTAAGTACTGTGACTGTTGGGGTGGGGATCAGTAAGTACAGTGACTGTTGGTAGGTGCTGTATCTGTTGGGGCAGGAGCTCTGGTCAGTGCTGTGTCTGTTAGTAAGTACTGTGACTGTTGGTGGAGTTGCAGTATCTGTTGTGGTGAGGTCAGGGTAACAACTGTGACTGGTGGCGTGGGCAATCAGTAAGACTGTGACTGTTGGAGGTTGCTGTTTCTGTTGGGAATGAGGTCAGGGTCTGTGGTGTGACTGTTGGGCAGGGGATCCGTAAGTACTGTGACTGTTGGGGTGGGGATCAGTAAGGTACTGTGACTGTAGGGGTGGGGATCAGTAAGTACTGTGACTGTCAGTAGGTGCTGTATCTGTTGAATGAGGTTAGGGTCAGTAGTGTGACTGGGAGGAGGTCAGTAAGTATTGTGACTTTTGTGGTGCTATATCTGTTGGGGCAGGGCTCATGGTCAGTGCGTGACTCCTGGAGTGGGGATCAGTAAGTACTGTGTCTGTTGGGGTGGGGATCAGTAAGTACTGTGACTGTTGCGGTGGGGATCAGTAAGTACTGTGACTGTTGCGGTGGGGATCAGTAAGTACTGTGACTGTTGGTAGGTGCTGTATCTGTCGGGAATGTGTCAGGGTCCAACTATGACTGTTGGGGTTCGGCTCAGTAAGTAATGTGACTGTTGTTAGGTTCTGTATCTGTTGGACTGAGGTCAGGGTCAGTACTGTACTGAGCTGGTGGGATCAGTAAGTACAGTGACTGTTGGTAGGTGTTCTTTCGCTTGGGACTGAGGTCAGAGTCAGTACTGTGACTGTTGGGGTGGGGATAGGTAAGTACTGTGACTGTTGGGGTGGGGATCAGTAAATACTGTGACTGTTATGGTGGGGATTAGTAAGTAATGTGACTGTTGCTTGGTGCTGTATCTGTTGGGAGTGAGGTTAGGGTCAGTACTGTGACTGGGTGGAGGTCAGTAAATACTGTGACTATTGGTAGGTGCGGTATCTGTGGGGCAGGGCTCATGGTCAGTGCTGTGACTCCAGGAGTGGGAATCAGTAAGTACTGTGACTGTTGGGGTGGGGATCATTAAGTACTGTGACAGTTGGTAGGTGCTGTATCTGTTGGGAGTGAGGTTAGGGTCAGTAGTGTAACTGGGTGGAGGTCAATAAGTACTGTGACTATTGGTAGGCGCTGTATCTTTTGGGGCAGGGCTCATGGTCAGTGCCGTGACTGTTGTGGTGAGGATCAGTAAGTACTGTGACTGTTGGGGTGGGGATCAGTAAGTACTGAGACTGTTGGTAGGTGCTGTATCTGTTGGGTGTGAGGTCAGGGTCACAACTGTGACTGTTGGCGTGGGGATCAGTAAGTACTGTGACTGTAGGTAGGTGCTGTGACTGTTGGGGCAGGGCTCATGGTCAGTGCCGTTACTGTTGGGTGGGGATCAGTAAGTACTGTGACTTTTGGTAGGTTCTGTATCTGTTGGGACTGGGGTCAGGGTCAGTACTATGACTGTTGGGGTGGGGATCAAAAGTACTGTGACTGTTGGTGTGCTGTTCAGTAAGTAGTGTGACTGTTGGCAGGTGTTGTATCTGTTGGGAGTGAGGTCATGGTTAGTGCCATGACAGTTGTAGTGAGGGATCAGTAAGTACTGTGACTGTTAGTAGGTGCTGTTTCTTCTGGGGCAGGCTCGGGGTCTGTGCCGTGACTGTAGGAGTGGGGATCATTAGTACTGTCACTGCTGGTAGGTGCTGTATGTGTTTCAGGTGAGGACAGGGTCAGTACTGTGACTGTTGAGTTGGGGTCAGGGTAAGCTTTATAACTTTTGGTAGTGGGGTTGGAGTACATCAGTACCTCTGGGTGAGTGGTGTATCTGTTGGAAGTGAGGTCACAGTTAGTACTGTGACTGCTGTAGTGGGGATCAGTAAGTACTGTGACTCTTGGTAGGACTGTATCTATAGGGCAGGGCTCCAGGTTCAGTCACGTGACTGTTGGGGTGGGATCAGTAAGTGCTTTGAGTGTTGGGGTGGGAATCAATAAGTACTGTGTCTGTTGGTAGGTGCTGTATCTGTTGGGAATCAGGTCAGTGTCACAACTGTGACTGTTGGGGCAGGGCTCGGGGTCTGTGCCATAACTGTTGGGGTGGGGATCAGTAAGAACTGTGACAGTTGGTGGGTGCTGCATCTGTTGGGAGTGAGGTCAGGGTCAGTACTGTGACTGTTAGGGTGGGGAATCAGTAAGTACTGTGACTGTTAGTAGGTACTGTATCTGTTGTGGCAGGGCTTGGGGTCTTTGTCATGAGTGTTGGGGTGGGTATCAGTAAGTACTGTGACTATTGGGGTGGGGATCAAGAAGTACTGTGACTGTTGGGGTGGGGATCAGTAAGTACTGTGACTGTAGTGGTGGGGATCACTAAGTACTGTGACTGTTGTTAGGTTCTATATGTGTTGGGACTGAGGTCAGGGTCAGTACTGTGACTGTTGGGGTGGGGATCAGTAAGTACTCTGATTGTTGGTAGGTGCTCTATCTGTTGGGAGTGAGGTTCGTGTCACAACTGTGACTATTAGGGTAGGGATCAGGAACTACTGTGAATGTTGGGGTTGGGATCAGTAAGTACTGTGAGTGTTGGGGTGGGGATCATTAAGTGCTGTGTCTGTTGGTAGGTGCTGTATCTGTTGGGAGTGAGGTTAGTGTCAGTTCTGTGACTGGGAGGAGGTCAGTAAGTTCTGTGACTATTGGTAGGTGCTGTATCTTTTGGGGCAGGGCTAGTGGTCAGTGCAGTGACTGTTGCAGTTAGGATCAGTAAGTATTGTGAGTGTTGGGGTGGGGATCAGTAAGTACTGTGACTGTTGGTAGGTGCTGTATCTGCGGGGTTGAGGTTAGGGTCAGTAGTGTAACTGGGTGGAGGTCAATAAGTACTGTGACTATTGGTGGTGCTGCATCTGTTGGGGCAGGGCTCGTGGTCAATGCCGTGACTGATGTGGTGGGGATCAGTAAGTACTGTGACTGTTGGACTGGGGATCAGTAAGTACTGTGACTATTGGTAGGTGCTGTATCTTTATGGGCGGGGCTCGTGGTCAGTGCCGTGACTGTTGCGGTGGGGATCAGTAAGTACTGTGACTGTTGGGGTGGGGATCAGTAAGTACTTTGACTGTTGGTAGGTGCTGTATCTGTTGGGAGTGAGGTCAGGGTCAGTACCATGACTGTGGGGGTTGGGATCAGTAAGTACAGTGACTGTTGGTAGGTGCTGTATCTTTTGGAAGTGATGTCAGGATAAGTAGTGTGACTGTTAGGGTGGGGATCAGTAAGTACTGTGACTGTTGGGGTGGGAATCAGTAAGTACTGTGACTGTTGAGGGTGGGGATCAGTAAGTACTGTGACTGTTGGGGTGGGGATCAGTAAGTACTGTGACTGTTGGTAGGTGCTGTATCTGTTGGGGCAGGGCTCGCGTTCAGTGCTGTGACTGTTAGTAAGTACTGTGACTGTTGGTAGGTGCAGTATCTGTTGTGAGTGAGGTCAGGGTAACAACTGTGACTGGTTCGGTGGGCAATCAGTAAGACTGTGACTGTTGGAAGTTGCTGTTTCTGTTGGGAATGAGGTCAGGGTCTGTAGTGTGACTGTTGGGCAGGGGATCCGTAAGTACTGTGACTGTTGGGGTGGGATCAGTAAGTACTGTGACTGTAGGGGTGGGGATCAGTAAGTACTGTGACTGTCAGTAGGTGCTGTATCTGTTCGGAATGAGGTTAGGGTCAGTAGTGTGACTGGGAGGAGGTCAGTAAGTATTGTGACTTTTGGTAGGTGCTGTATCTGTTGGGGCAGGGCTCGTGGTCAGTGCCGTGACTACTGGAGCGGGGATCAGGAAGTATTGTGTCTGTTGGGGTGGGGATCAGTAAGTACTGTGACTGTTAGGGTGGGGATCAGTAAGTACTGTGACTGTTGCGGTGAGGATCAGTAAGTACTGTGACTGTTGCGGTGGGGATCAGTAAGTACTGTGACTGTTGGTGGTGCAGTATCTGTCGGAATGTGTCAGGGTCACAACTATGACTGTTGGGGTGGGGCTCAGTAAGTAATGTGACTGTTGTTGGGTTCTGTATCTGTTGAGACTGAGGTCAGGGTCAGTACTGTGACTGTTGGCGGTGGGGATCAGTAAGTACAGTGACTGTTGGTAGGTGTTTTTTCACTTAGGACTGAGGTCAGAGTCAGTACTGTGACTGTTGGGGTGGGGATCAGTAAGTACTGTGACTGTTGGGGTGGGGATCAGTAAATACTGTGACTGTTATGGTGGGGATTAGTAAGTAATGTGACTGTTGCTAGGTGCTGTATCTGTTGGGAGTGAGGTTAGGGTCAGTACTGTGACTGGGTGGAGGTCAGTAAATACTGTGACTATTGGTAGGTGCTGTATCTGTTGGGGCAGATCTCATGGTCAGTGCTGTGACTCCTGGAGTGGGAATCAGTAAGTACTGTGACTGTTTGGGTGGGGATCATTAAGTACTGTGACAGTTGGTAGGTGCTGTATCTGTTGGGAGTGAGGTTAGGGTCAGTAGTGTAACTGGGTGGAGGTCAAAAGTACTGTGACTATTGGTGGCGCTGTATCTTTTGGGGCAGGAGCTCATGGTCAGTGCCGTGAGTGTCTTGGTGAGGATCAGTAAGTACTGTGACTGTTGGGGTGGGGATCAGTAAGTACTGAGACTGTTTGTAGGTGCTGTATCTGTTGGGTGTGAGGTCAGGGTCACAACTGTGACTGTTGGCATGGGATCAGTAAGTACTGTGACTGTAGGTAGGTGCTGTGACTGTTGGGGCAGGGGCTCAGGGTCAGTGCCGTTACTGTTGGGGTGGTGATCAGTAAGTACTGTGACTGTTGGGGTGGGGATCAGTAAGTACTGTGCTTTTGGTAGGTTCTGTATCTGTTGGGAATGGGGTCAGGGTCAGTACTGTGACTGTTGGGGTGGGGATCAGTAAGTACTGTGACTGTTGGAGTGGGGATCAGTAAGTACTATTACTATTGGTAGGTGCTGTATCTTTTTGGGCAGGGCTCGTGGTCAGTGCCATGACTGTTGCGGTGGGGATCAGTAAGTACTATGACTGTTGGGGTCGGGATCAGTAAGTACTTTGACTGTTGGTAGGTGCTGTATCTGTTGGGAGTGAGGTCAGGGTCAGTACCATGACTGTTGGGGTTGGGATCAGTAAGTACAGTGACTATTGGTAGGTGCTGTATCTTTTGGAAGTGATGTCAGGATCAGTAGTGTGACTGTTAGGGTGGGGATCAGTAAGTACTGTGACTGTTGGGGTGGGGATCAGTCAGTACTGTGACTGTTGAGGTGGGGATCAGTAAGTACTGTGACTGTTGGGGTGGGGATCAGTAAGTACAGTGACTGTTGGTAGGTGCTGTATCTGTTGGGGCAGGGCTCGCGGTCAGTGCTGTGTCTGTTAGTAAGTACTGTGACTGTTGGTAGGTGCAGTATCTGTTGTGAGTGAGGTCAGGGTAACAACTGTGACTGGTGGCGTGGGCAATCAGTAAGACTGTGACTGTTGGAAGTTGCTGTTTCTGTTGGGAATGAGGTCAGGGTCTGTAGTGTGACTGTTGGGAAGGGGATCCGTAAGTACTGTGACTGTTGGGGTGGGGATCAGTAAGTACTGTGACTGTAGGGGTGGGGATCAGTAAGTACTGTGACTGTCAGTAGGTGCTGTATCTGTTCGGAATGAGGTTAGGGTCAGTAGTGTGACTGGGAGGAGGTCAGTAATATTGTGACTTTTTGTAGGTGCTATATCTGTTGGGGCAGGGCTCATGGTCAGTGCCGTGACTCCTGGAGTGGGGATCAGTAAGTACTGTGTCTGTTGGGGTGGGGATCAGTAAGTGCTGTGACTGTTGGGGTGGGGATCAGTAAGTACTGTGACTGTTGCGGTGGGGATCAGTAAGTACTGTGACTGTTGCGGTGGGGATCAGTAAGTACTGTGACTGTTGGTAGGTGCTGTATCTGTCGGGAATGTGTCAGGGTCACAACTATGACTGTTGGGGTTCGGCTCAGTAAGTAATGTGACTGTTGTTAGGTTCTGTATCTGTTGAGACTGAGGTCAGGGTCAGTACTGTGGACTGTTGTGGGTGGGATCCAGTAAGTACGGTGACTGTTGGTAGGTGTTCTTTACGCTTGGGACTGAGGTCAGAGTCAGTACTGTGACTGTTGGGGTGGGGATCAGTAAATACTGTGACTGTTATGGTGGGGATTAGTAAGTAATGTGACTGTTGCTTGGTGCTGTATCTGTTGGGAGGAGGTTAGGGTCAGTACTGTGACTGGGTGGAGGTCAGTAAATACTGTGACTATTGGTAGGTGCGGTATCTGTGGGGCAGGGCTCATGGTCAGTGCTGTGACTCCAGGAGTGGGAATCAGTAAGTACTGTGACTGTTGGGGTGGGGATCATTAAGTACTGTGACAGTTGGTAGGTGCTGTATCTGTTGGGAGTGAGGTTAGGGTCAGTAGTGTAACTGGGTGGAGGTCAATAAGTACTGTGACTATTGGTAGGCGCTGTATCTTTTGGGGCAGGAGCTCATGGTCAGTGCCGTGACTGTTGTGGTGAGGATCAGTAAGTACTGTGACTGTTGGGGTGGGGATCAGTAAGTACTGAGACTGTTGGTAGTGCTGTATCTGTTGGGTGTGAGGTCAGGGTCACAACTGTGACTGTTGGCGTGGGGATCAGTAAGTACTGTGACTGTAGGTAGGTGCTGTGACTGTTGGGGCAGGGCTCATGGTCAGTGCCGATTACTGTTGGGTGGGGATCAGTAAGTACTGTGACTTTTGGTAGGTTCTGTATCTGTTGGGACTGGGGTCAGGGTCAGTACTATGACTGTTGGGGTGGGGATCAATAAGTACTGTGACTGTTGGTGTGCTGTTCAGTAAGTAGTGTGACTGTTGGCAGGTGTTGTATCTGTTGGGGTGAGGTCATGGTTAGTGCCATGACAGTTGTGAGTGAGGATCAGTAAGTACTGTGACTGTTAGTAGGTGCTGTTTCTTCTGGGGCAGGCTCGGGGTCTGTGCCGTGACTGTAGGAGTGGGGATCATTAGTACTGTCACTGCTGGTAGGTGCTGTATGTGTTTCAGGTGAGGACAGGGTCAGTACTGTGACTGTTGAGTTGGGGTCAGGAGTAGCTTTATAACTTTTGGTAGTGGGGGTTGGAGTACATGCAGTACCTCTGGGTGGGTGGTGTATCTGTTGGAGTGAGAGGTCACAGTTAGTACTGTGACTGCTGTGGTGAGGGATCAGTAAGTACTGTGACTCTTGGTAGGACTGTATCTATAGGGCAGGGCTCCAGGTTCAGTCACGTGACTGTTGGGGTGGGATCAGTAAGTGCTTTGAGTGTTGGGGTGGGAATCAATAAGTACTGTGTCTGTTGGTAGGTGCTGTATCTGTTGGGAATCAGGTCAGTGTCACAACTGTGACTGTTGGGGCAGAGCTCGGGGTCTGTGCCATAACTGTTGGGGTGGGGATCAGTAAGAACTGTGACAGTTGGTGGGTGCTGCATCTGTTGGGAGTGAGGTCAGGGTCAGTACTGTGACTGTTAGGGTGGGGAATCAGTAAGTACTGTGACTGTTAGTAGGTACTGTATCTGTTGTGGCAGGGCTTGGGGTCTTTGTCGTGAGTGTTGGGGTGGGTATCAGTAAGTACTGTGACTATTGGGGTGGGGATCAAGAAGTACTGTGACTGTTGGGGTGGGGATCAGTAAGTACTGTGACTGTAGTGGTGGGGATCACTAAGTACTGTGACTGTTGTTAGGTTCTATATGTGTTGGGACTGAGGTCAGGGTCAGTACTGTGACTGTTGGGGTGGGGATCAGTAAGTACTCTGATTGTTGGTAGGTGCTCTATCTGTTGGGAGTGAGGTTCGTGTCACAACTGTGACTATTGGGGTAGGGATCAGGAACTACTGTGAATGTTGGGGTTGGGATCAGTAAGTACTGTGAGTGTTGGGGTGGGGATCATTAAGTGCTGTGTCTGTTGGTAGGTGCTGTATCTGTTGGGAGTGAGGTTAGTGTCAGTTCTGTGACTGGGAGGAGGTCAGTAAGTTCTGTGACTATTGGTAGGTGCTGTATCTTTTGGGGGCAGGGCTAGTGGTCAGTGCCGTGACTGTTGCAGTTAGGATCAGTAAGTATTGTGAGTGTTGGGGTGGGGATCAGTAAGTACTGTGACTGTTGGTAGGTGCTGTATCTGTTGGGGTTGAGGTTAGGGTCAGTAGTGTAACTGGGTGGAGGTCAATAAGTTACTGTGACTATTGGTAGGTGCTGCATCTGTTGGGGCAGGGCTCGTGGTCAATGCCGTGACTGATGTGGTGGGGATCAGTAAGTACTGTGACTGTTGGACTGGGGATCAGTAAGTACTGTGACTATTGGTAGGTGCTGTATCTTTATGGGCGGGGCTGGTGGTCAGTGCCGTGACTGTTGCGGTGGGGATCAGTAAGTACTGTGACTGTTGGGGTGGGGATCAGTAAGTACTTTGACTGTTGGTAGGTGCTGTATCTGTTGGGAGTGAGGTCAGGGTCAGTACCATGACTGTGGGGGTTGGGATCAGTAAGTACAGTGACTGTTGGTAGGTGCTGTATCTTTTGGAAGTGATGTCAGGATAAGTAGTGTGACTGTTAGGGTGGGGATCAGTAAGTACTGTGACTGTTGGGGTGGGAATCAGTAAGTACTGTGACTGTTGAGGGTGGGGATCAGTAAGTACTGTGACTGTTGGGGTGGGGATCAGTAAGGTACTGTGACTGTTGGTAGGTGCTGTATCTGTTGGGGCAGGGCTCGCGTTCAGTGCTGTGACTGTTAGTAAGTACTGTGACTGTTGGTAGGTGCAGTATCTGTTGTGAGTGAGGTCAGGGTAACAACTGTGACTGGTTGCGTGGGCAATCAGTAAGACTGTGACTGTTGGAAGTTGCTGTTTCTGTTGGGAATGAGGTCAGGGTCTGTAGTGTGACTGTTGGGCAGGGGATCCGTAAGTACTGTGACTGTTGGGGTGGGGATCAGTAAGTACTGTGACTGTGGGGTGGGGATCAGTAAGTACTGTGACTGTCAGTAGGTGCTGTATCTGTTGGAATGAGGTTAGGGTCAGTAGTGTGACTGGGAGGAGGTCAGTAAGTATTGTGACTTTTGGTAGGTGCTGTATCTGTTGGGGCAGGGCTCGTGGTCAGTGCCGTGACTACTGGGCGAGGATCAGTAAGTACTGTGTCTGTTGGGGTGGGGATCAGTAAGTACTGTGACTGTTGCGGTGGGGATCAGTAAGTACTGTGACAGTTAGTTGGTGCAGTATCTATCGGGAATTGTCAGGTTCACAACTATGACTGTTGGGTGGGGCTCAGTAAGTAATGTGACTGTTGTTAGGTTCTGTATCTGTTGAGACTGAGGTCAGGGTCAGTACTGTGACTGTTGGGGTGGGGATCAGTAAGTACAGTGACTGTTGGTAGGTGTTCTTTCATTGGGACTGAGGTCAGAGTCAGTACTGTGACTGTTGGGGTGGGGATCAGTAAGTACTGTGACTGTTGGGGTGGGGATCAGTAAATACTGTGACTGTTATGGTGGGGATTAGTAAGTAATGTGACTGTTGCTAGGTGCTGTATCTGTTGGGAGTGAGGTTAGGGTCAGTACTGTGACTGGGTGGAGGTCAGTAAATACTGTGACTAATGGTAGGTGCTGTATCTGTTGGGGCAGGGCTCATGGTCAGTGCTGTGACTCCTGGAGTGGAAATCAGTAAGTACTGTGACTGTTGGGGTGGGGATCATTAAGTACTAGAAAGTTGGTAGGTGCTGTATCTGTTGGGAGTGAGGTTAGGGTCAGTGGTGTAACTGGGTGGAGGTCAAAAAGTACTGTGACTATTGGTAGGCGCTGTATCTTTTGGGCAGGAGCTCATGGTCAGTGCCGTGAGTGTTGCGGTGAGGATCAGTAAGTACTGTGACTGTTGGGGTGGGGATCAGTAAGTACTGAGACTGTTTGTGAGTGCTGTATCTGTTGGGTGTGAGGTCAGGGTCACAACTGTGACTGTTGGCATGGGGATCAGTAAGTACTGTGACTGTGGGTGGGTGCTGTGACTGTTGGGGCAGGGCTCAGGGTCAGTGCCGTTACTGTTGGGGTGGGGATCAGTAAGTACTGTGACTGTTGGGTGGGGATTAGTAAGTACTGTGACTTTTGGTAGGTTCTGTATCTGTTGGGAATGGGGTCAGGGTCAGTACTGTGACTGTTGGGGTGGGGATCAGTAAGTACTGTGACTGTTGGAGTGGGGATCAGTAAGTACTATTACTATTGGTAGGTGCTGTATCTTTTGGGGCGGGCTGCGTGGTCAGTGCCATGACTGTTGCGGTGGGGATCAGTAAGTACTATGACTGTTGGGGTCGGGATCAGTAAGTACTTTGACTGTTGGTAGGTGCTGTATCTGTTGGGAGTGAGGTCAGGGTCAGTACCATGACTGTTGGGGTTAGGATCAGTAAGTACAGTGACTATTGGTAGGTGCTGTATCTTTTGGAGTGATGTCAGGATCAGTAGTGTGACTGTTAGGGTGGGGATCAGTAAGTACTGTGACTGTTGGGGTGGGGATCAGTCAGTACTGTGACTGTTGAGGTGGGGATCAGTAAGTACTGTGACTGTTGGGGTGGGGATCAGTAAGTACAGTGACTGTTGGTAGGTGCTGTATCTGTTGGGGCAGGGCTCGCGGTCAGTGCTGTGTCTGTTAGTAAGTACTGTGACTGTTGGTGGTGCAGTATCTGTTGTGAGTGAGGTCAGGGTAACAACTGTGACTGGTGGCGTGGGCAATCAGTAAGACTGTGACTGTTGGAGAGTTGCTGTTTCTGTTGGGAATGAGGTCAGGGTCTGTAGTGTGACTGTTGGGAGGGATCCGTAAGTACTGTGACTGTTGGGGTGGGGATCAGTAAGTACTGTGACTGTAGGGGTGGGGATCAGTAAGTACTGTGACTGTCAGTAGGTGCTGTATCTGTTGGAATGAGGTTAGGGTCAGTAGTGTGACTGGGAGGAGGTCAATATGTGTGACTTTTGTAGGTGCTATATCTGTTGGGGCAGGGCTCATGGTCAGTGCCGTGACTCCTGGAGTGGGGATCAGTAAGTACTGTGTCTGTTGGGGTGGGGATCAGTAAGTGCTGTGACTGTTGGGGTGGGGATCAGTAAGTACTGTGACTGTTGCGGTGGGGATCAGTAAGTACTGTGACTGTTGCGGTGGGGATCAGTAAGTACTGTGACTGTTGGTAGGTGCTGTATCTGTCGGGAATGTGTCAGGGTCACAACTATGACTGTTGGGGTTCGGCTCAGTAAGTAATGTGACTGTTGTTAGGTTCTGTATCTGTTGAGACTGAGGTCCGGGTCAGTACTGTGACTGTTGTGGGTGGGGATCAGTAAGTACAGTGACTGTTGGTAGGTGTTCTTTCGCTTGGGACTGAGGTCAGAGTCAGTACTGTGACTGTTGGGGTGGGGATAGGTAAGTACTGTGACTGTTGGGGTGGGGATCAGTAAATACTGTGACTGTTATGGTGGGGATTAGTAAGTAATGTGACTGTTGCTTGGTGCTGTATCTGTTGGGAGTGAGGTTAGGGTCAGTACTGTGACTGGGTGGAGGTCAGTAAATACTGTGACTATTGGTAGTCTGCGGTATCTGTGGGGCAGGGCTCATGGTCAGTGCTGTGACTCCAGGAGTGGGAATCAGTAAGTACTGTGACTGTTGGGGTGGGGATCATTAAGTACTGTGACAGTTGGTAGGTGCTGTATCTGTTGGGAGTGAGGTTAGGGTCAGTAGTGTAACTGGGTGGAGGTCAATAAGTACTGTGACTATTGGTAGGCGCTGTATCTTTTGGGGCAGGGCTCATGGTCAGTGCCGTGACTGTTGTGGTGAGGATCAGTAAGTACTGTGACTGTTGGGGTGGGGATCAGTAAGTACTGAGACTGTTGGTAGGTGCTGTATCTGTTGGGTGTGAGGTCAGGGTCACAACTGTGACTGTTGGCGTGGGGATCAGTAAGTACTGTGACTGTAGGTAGGTGCTGTGACTGTTGGGGCAGGGCTCATGGTCAGTGCCGTTACTGTTGGGTGGGGATCAGTAAGTACTGTGACTTTTGGTAGGTTCTGTATCTGTTGGGACTGGGGTCAGGGTCAGTACTATGACTGTTGGGGTGGGGATCAATAAGTACTGTGACTGTTGGTGTGCTGTTCAGTAAGTAGTGTGACTGTTGGCAGGTGTTGTATCTGTTGGGAGTGAGGTCATGGTTAGTGCCATGACAGTTGTGGTGGGGATCAGTAAGTACTGTGACTGTTAGTAGGTGCTGTTTCTTCTGGGGCAGGCTCGGGGTCTGTGCCGTGACTGTAGGAGTGGGGATCATTAGTACTGTCACTGCTGGTAGGTGCTGTATGTGTTTCAGGTGAGGACAGGGTCAGTACTGTGACTGTTGAGTTGGGGGTCAGGGTAAGCTTTATAACTTTTGGTAGTGGGGGTTGGAGTACATGCAGTACCTCTGGGTAGGTGGTGTATCTGTTGGAAGTGAGGTCACAGTTAGTACTGTGACTGCTGTGGTGGGGATCAGTAAGTACTGTGACTCTTGGTAGGACTGTATCTATAGGGGCAGGGCTCAGGTTCAGTCACGTGACTGTTGGGGTGGGATCAGTAAGTGCTTTGAGTGTTGGGGTGGGAATCAATAAGTACTGTGTCTGTTGGTAGGTGCTGTATCTGTTGGGAATCAGGTCAGTGTCACAACTGTGACTGTTGGGGCAGGGCTCGGGGTCTGTGCCATAACTGTTGGGGTGGGGATCAGTAAGAACTGTGACAGTTGGTGGGTGCTGCATCTGTTGGGAGTGAGGTCAGGGTCAGTACTGTGACTGTTAGGGTGGGGAATCAGTAAGTACTGTGACTGTTAGTAGGTACTGTATCTGTTGTGGCAGGGCTTGGGGTCTTTGTCAGTGAGTGTTGGGGTGGGTATCAGTAAGTACTGTGACTATTGGGGTGGGGATCAAGAGTACTGTGACTGTTGGGGTGGGGATCAGTAAGTACTGTGACTGTAGTGGTGGGGATCACTAAGTACTGTGACTGTTGTTAGGTTCTATATGTGTTGGGACTGAGGTCAGGGTCAGTACTGTGACTGTTGGGGTGGGGATCAGTAAGTACTCTGATTGTTGGTAGGTGCTCTATCTGTTGGGAGTGAGGTTCGTGTCACAACTGTGACTATTGGGGTAGGGATCAGGAACTACTGTGAATGTTGGGGTTGGGATCAGTAAGTACTGTGAGTGTTGGGGTGGGGATCATTAAGTGCTGTGTCTGTTGGTGAGGTGCTGTATCTGTTGGGAGTGAGGTTAGTGTCAGTTCTGTGACTGGGAGGAGGTCAGTAAGTTCTGTGACTATTGGTAGGTGCTGTATCTTTTGGGGGCAGGGCTAGTGGTCAGTGCAGTGACTGTTGCAGTTAGGATCAGTAAGTATTGTGAGTGTTGGGGTGGGGATCAGTAAGTACTGTGACTGTTGGTAGGTGCTGTATCTGTCGGGGTTGAGGTTAGGGTCAGTAGTGTAACTGGGTGGAGGTCAATAAGTACTGTGACTATTGGTGGTGCTGCATCTGTTGGGGCAGGGCTCGTGGTCAATGCCGTGACTGATGTGGTGGGGATCAGTAAGTACTGTGACTGTTGGACTGGGGATCAGTAAGTACTGTGACTATTGGTAGGTGCTGTATCTTTATGGGCAGGGGCTGGTGGTCAGTGCCGTGACTGTTGCGGTGGGGATCAGTAAGTACTGTGACTGTTGGGGTGGGGATCAGTAAGTACTTTGACTGTTGGTAGGTGCTGTATCTGTTGGGAGTGAGGTCAGGGTCAGTACCATGACTGTGGGGTTGGGATCAGTAAGTACAGTGACTGTTGGTAGGTGCTGTATCTTTTGGAAGTGATGTCAGGATAAGTAGTGTGACTGTTAGGGTGGGGATCAGTAAGTACTGTGACTGTTGGGGTGGGAATCAGTAAGTACTGTGACTGTTGAGGTGGGGATCAGTAAGTACTGTGACTGTTGGGGTGGGGATCAGTAAGTACTGTGACTGTTGGTAGGTGCTGTATCTGTTGGGGCAGGGCTCGCGTTCAGTGCTGTGACTGTTAGTAAGTACTGTGACTGTTGGTAGGTGCAGTATCTGTTGTGAGTGAGGTCAGGGTAACAACTGTGACTGGTTCGTGGGCAATCAGTAAGACTGTGACTGTTGAAGTTGCTGTTTCTGTTGGGAATGAGGTCAGGGTCTGTGGTGTGACTGTTGGGCAGGGGATCCGTAAGTACTGTGACTGTTGGGGTGGGGATCAGTAAGTACTGTGACTGTGGGGTGGGGATCAGTAAGTACTGTGACTGTCAGTAGGTGCTGTATCTGTTGGAATGAGGTTAGGGTCAGTAGTGTGACTGGGAGGAGGTCAGTAAGTATTGTGACTTTTGGTAGGTGCTGTATCTGTTGGGGCAGGGCTCGTGGTCAGTGCCGTGACTACTGGAGGCGGAGGATCAGTAAGTACTGTGTCTGTTGGGGTGGGGATCAGTAAGTACTGTGACTGTTGGGTGGGGATCAGTAAGTACTGTGACAGTTGCGGTGCAGGATCAGTAAGTTACTAGTGACTGTTGGGGTGGGGCTCAGTAAGTAATGTGACTGTTGTTAGGTTCTGTATCTGTTGAGACTGAGGTCAGGGTCAGTACTGTGACTGTTGGGGTGGGGATCAGTAAGTACAGTGACTGTTGGTGGTGTTCTTTAAGCTTGGGACTGAGGTCAGAGTCAGTACTGTGACTGTTGGGGTGGGGATCAGTAAGTACTGTGACTGTTGGGGTGGGGATCAGTAAATACTGTGACTGTTATGGTGGGGATTAGTAAGTAATGTGACTGTTGCTGGGTGCTGTATCTGTTGGGAGTGAGGTTAGGGTCAGTACTGTGACTGGGTGGAGGTCAGTAAATACTGTGACTAATGGTAGGTGCTGTATCTGTTGGGGCAGGGCTCATGGTCAGTGCTGTGACTCCTGGAGTGGAAATCAGTAAGTACTGTGACTGTTGGGGTGGGGATCATTAAGTACTGCGAAAGTTGGTAGGTGCTGTATCTGTTGGGAGTGAGGTTAGGGTCAGTAGTGTAACTGGGTGGAGGTCAAAAAGTACTGTGACTATTGGTAGGCGCTGTATCTTTTGGGGCAGGGCTCATGGTCAGTGCCGTGAGTGTTGCGGTGAGGATCAGTAAGTACTGTGACTGTTGGGGTGGGGATCAGTAAGTACTGAGACTGTTTGTGAGTGCTGTATCTGTTGGGTGTGAGGTCAGGGTCACAACTGTGACTGTTGGCATAGGGGATCAGTAAGTACTGTGACTGTGGGTGGGTGCTGTGACTGTTGGGGCAGGGCTCAGGGTCAGTGCCGTTACTGTTGGGGTGGGGATCAGTAAGTACTGTGACTGTTGGGTGGGGATTAGTAAGTACTGTGACTTTTGGTAGGTTCTGTATCTGTTGGGAATGGGGTCAGGGTCAGTACTGTGACTGTTGGGGTGGGGATCAGTAAGTACTGTGACTGTTGGAGTGGGATCAGTAAGTACTATTACTATTGGTAGGTGCTGTATCTTTTGGGCAGGGCTCGTGGTCAGTGCCATGACTGTTGCGGTGGGGATCAGTAAGTACTATGACTGTTGGAGGTCGGGATCAGTAAGTACTTTGACTGTTGGTAGGTGCTGTATCTGTTGGGGTGAGGTCAGGGTCAGTACCATGACTGTTGGGGTTGGGATCAGTAAGTACAGTGACTATTGGTAGGTGCTGTATCTTTTGGAAGTGATGTCAGGATCAGTAGTGTGACTGTTAGGGTGGGGATCAGTAAGTACTGTGACTGTTGGGGTGGGGATCAGTCAGTACTGTGACTGTTGAGGTGGGGATCAGTAAGTACTGTGACTGTTGGGGTGGGGATCAGTAAGTACAGTGACTGTTGGTAGGTGCTGTATCTGTTGGGGCAGGGCTCATGGTCAGTGCTGTGTCTGTTAGTAAGTACTGTGACTGTTGGTAGGTGCAGTATCTGTTGTGAGTGAGGTCAGGTAACAACTGTGACTGGTGGCGTGGGCAATCAGTAAGACTGTGACTGTTGGAGTTGCTGTTTCTGTTGGGAATGAGGTCAGGGTCTGTAGTGTGACTGTTGGGAGGGATCCGTAAGTACTGTGACTGTTGGGGTGGGGATCAGTAAGTACTGTGACTGTAGGGGTGGGGATCAGTAAGTACTGTGACTGTCAGTAGGTGCTGTATCTGTTCGGAATGAGGTTAGGGTCAGTAGTGTGACTGGGAGGAGGTCAGTAATATTGTGACTTTTTGTAGGTGCTATATCTGTTGGGGCAGGGCTCATGGTCAGTGCCGTGACTCCTGGAGTGGGGATCAGTAAGTACTGTGTCTGTTGGGGTGGGGATCAGTAAGTGCTGTGACTGTTGGGGTGGGGATCTGTAAGTACTGTGACTGTTGCGGTGGGGATCAGTAAGTACTGTGACTGTTGCGGTGGGGATCAGTAAGTACTGTGACTGTTGGTAGGTGCTGTATCTGTCGGGAATGTGTCAGGGTCACAACTATGACTGTTGGGGTTCGGCTCAGTAAGTAATGTGACTGTTGTTAGGTTCTGTATCTGTTGAGACTGAGGTCAGGGTCAGTACTGTGACTGTTGTGGGTGGGGATCAGTAAGTACAGTGACTGTTGGTAGGTGTTCTTTAAGCAGGACTGAGGTCAGAGTCAGTACTGTGACTGTTGGGGTGGGGATAGGTAAGTACTGTGACTGTTGGGGTGGGGATCAGTAAATACTGTGACTGTTATGGTGGGGATTAGTAAGTAATGTGACTGTTGCTTGGTGCTGTATCTGTTGGGAGTGAGGTTAGGGTCAGTACTGTGACTGGGTGGAGGTCAGTAAATACTGTGACTATTGGTAGGTCGGTATCTGTGGGGCAGGGCTCATGGTCAGTGCTGTGACTCCAGGAGTGGGAATCAGTAAGTACTGTGACTGTTGGGGTGAGGGATCATTAAGTACTGTGACAGTTGGTAGGTGCTGTATCTGTTGGGAGTGAGGTTAGGGTCAGTAGTGTAACTGGGTGGAGGTCAATAAGTACTGTGACTATTGGTAGGCGCTGTATCTTTTGGGGCAGGAGCTCATGGTCCAGTCCGTGACTGTTGTGGTGAGGATCAGTAAGTACTGTGACTGTTGGGTGGGGATCAGTAAGTACTGAGACTGTTGGTAGGTGCTGTATCTGTTGGGTGTGAGGTCAGGGTCACAACTGTGACTGTTGGCGTGGGGATCAGTAAGTACTGTGACTGTAGGTAGGTGCTGTGACTGTTGGGGCAGGGCTCATGGTCAGTGCCATTACTGTTGGGTGGGGATCAGTAAGTACTGTGACTTTTGGTAGGTTCTGTATCTGTTGGGACTGGGGTCAGGGTCAGTACTATGACTGTTGGGGTGGGGATCAATAAGTACTGTGACTGTTGGTGTGCTGTTCAGTAAGTAGTGTGACTGTTGGCAGGTGTTGTATCTGTTGGGAGTGAGGTCATGGTTAGTGCCATGACAGTTGTGGTGGGGATCAGTAAGTACTGTGACTGTTAGTAGGTGCTGTTTCTTCTGGGGCAGGCTCGGGGTCTGTGCCGTGACTGTAGGAGTGGGGATCATTAGTACTGTCACTGCTGGTAGGTGCTGTATGTGTTTCAGGTGAGGACAGGGTCAGTACTGTGACTGTTGAGTTGGGGTCAGGGTAAGCTTTATAACTTTTGGTAGTGGGGGTTGGAGTACATACAGTACCTCTGGGTGGTGGTGATCTGTTGGAAGTGAGGTCACAGTTAGTACTGTGACTGCTGTGAGTGAGGGATCAGTAAGTACTGTGACTCTTGGTAGGACTGTATCTATAGGGCAGGGCTCCAGGTTCAGTCACGTGACTGTTGGGGGTGGGATCAGTAAGTGCTTTGAGTGTTGGGGTGGGAATCAATAAGTACTGTGTCTGTTGGTAGGTGCTGTATCTGTTGGGAATCAGGTCAGTGTCACAACTGTGACTGTTGGGGCAGGGCTCGGGGTCTGTGCCATAACTGTTGGGGTGGGGATCAGTAAGAACTGTGACAGTTGGTGGGTGCTGCATCTGTTGGGAGTGAGGTCAGGGTCAGTACTGTGACTGTTAGGGTGGGGAATCAGTAAGTACTGTGACTGTTAGTAGGTACTGTATCTGTTGTGGCAGGGCTTGGGGTCTTTATGTGAGTGTTGGGGTGGGTATCAGTAAGTACTGTGACTATTGGGGTGGGGATCAAGAAGTACTGTGACTGTTGGGGTGGGGATCAGTAAGTACTGTGACTGTAGTGGTGGGGATCACTAAGTACTGTGACTGTTGTTAGGTTCTATATGTGTTGGGACTGAGGTCAGGGTCAGTACTGTGACTGTTGAGGTGGGGATCAGTAAGTACTCTGATTGTTGGTAGGTGTTCTATCTGTTGGGAGTGAGGTTCGTGTCACACTGTGACTATTGGGGTAGGGATCAGGAACTACTGTGAATGTTGGGGTTGGGATCAGTAAGTACTGTGAGTGTTGGGGTGGGGATCATTAAGTGCTGTGTCTGTTGGTAGGTGCTGTATCTGTTGGGAGTGAGGTTAGTGTCAGTTCTGTGACTGGGAGGAGGTCAGTAAGTTCTGTGACTATTGGTAGGTGCTGTATCTTTTGGGGGCAGGGGCTCGTGGTCAGTGCAGTGACTGTTGCAGTTAGGATCAGTAAGTATTGTGAGTGTTGGGGTGGGGATCAGTAAGTACTGTGACTGTTGGTAGGTGCTGTATCTGTTGGGGTTGAGGTTAGGGTCAGTAGTGTAACTGGGTGGAGGTCAATAAGTACTGTGACTATTGGTAGGTGCTGCATCTGTTGGGGCAGGGCTCGTGGTCAATGCCGTGACTGATGTGGTGGGGATCAGTAAGTACTGTGACTGTTGGACTGGGGATCAGTAAGTACTGTGACTATTGGTAGGTGCTGTATCTTTATGGGCAGGGCTCGTGGTCAGTGCCGTGACTGTTGCGGTGGGGATCAGTAAGTACTGTGACTGTTGGGGTGGGGATCAGTAAGTACTTTGACTGTTGGTAGGTGCTGTATCTGTTGGGAGTGAGGTCAGGGTCAGTACCATGACTGTGGGGGTTGGGATCAGTAAGTACAGTGACTGTTGGTAGGTGCTGTATCTTTTGGAAGTGATGTCAGGATAAGTAGTGTGACTGTTAGGGTGGGGATCAGTAAGTACTGTGACTGTTGGGGTGGGAATCAGTAAGTACTGTGACTGTTGAGGTGGGGATCAGTAAGTACTGTGACTGTTGGGGTGGGGATCAGTAAGTACTGTGACTGTTGGTAGGTGCTGTATCTGTTGGGGCAGGGCTCGCATTCAGTGCTGTGACTGTTAGTAAGTACTGTGACTGTTGGTAGGTGCAGTATCTGTTGTGAGTGAGGTCAGGGTAACAACTGTGACTGGTTGCGTGGGCAATCAGTAAGACTGTGACTGTTGGAAGTTGCTGTTTCTGTTGGGAATGAGGTCAGGGTCTGTGGTGTGACTGTTGGGCAGGGGATCCGTAAGTACTGTGAGTGTTGGGGTGGGGATCAGTAAGTACTGTGACTGTTGGTAGGTGCTGTATCTGTCGGGGTTGAGGTTAGGGTCAGTAGTGTAACTGGGTGGAGGTCAATAAGTACTGTGACTATTGGTGGTGCTGCATCTGTTGGGGCAGGGGCTCGTGGTCAATGAGTGACTGATGTGGTGGGGATCAGTAAGTACTGTGACTGTTGGACTGGGGATCAGTAAGTACTGTGACTATTGGTAGGTGCTGTATCTTTATGGGCAGGGGCTCGTGGTCAGTGCGTGACTGTTAGCGATTGGGGATCAGTAAGTACTGTGACTGTTGGGGTGGGGATCCAGTAAGTACTTTGACTGTTGGTAGGTGCTGTATCTGTTGGGAGTGAGGTCAGGGTCAGTACCATGACTGTGGGGTTAGGATCAGTAAGTACAGTGACTGTTGGTAGGTGCTGTATCTTTTGGAAGTGATGTCAGGATAAGTAGTGTGACTGTTAGGGTGGGGATCAGTAAGTACTGTGACTGTTGGGGTGGGAATCAGTAAGGTACTGTGACTGTTGAGGTGAGGGATCAGTAAGTACTGTGACTGTTGGGGTGGGGATCAGTAAGTACTGTGACTGTTGGTAGGTGCTGTATCTGTTGGGGCAGGGCTCGCGTTCAGTGCTGTGACTGTTAGTAAGTACTGTGACTGTTGGTAGGTGCAGTATCTGTTGTGAGTGAGGTCAGGGTAACAACTGTGACTGGTTACGTGGGCAATCAGTAAGACTGTGACTGTTGGAAGTTGCTGTATCTGTTGGGACTGGGGTCAGGGTCAGTACTATGACTGTTGGGGTGGGGATCAATAAGTACTGTGACTGTTGGTGTGCTGTTCAGTAAGTAGTGTGACTGTTGGCAGGTGTTGTATCTGTTGGGAGTGAGGTCATGGTTAGTGCCATGACAGTTGTGAGTGAGGGATCAGTAAGTACTGTGACTGTTAGTAGGTGCTGTTTCTTCTGGGGCAGGCTCGGGGTCTGTGCAGTGACTGTAGGAGTGGGGATCATTAGTACTGTCACTGCTGGTAGGTGCTGTATGTGTTTCAGGTGAGGACAGGGTCAGTACTGTGACTGTTGAGTTGGGGTCAGGGTAAGCTTTATAACTTTTGGTAGTGGGGTTGGAGTACATGCAGTACCTCTGGGTGAGTGGTGTATCTGTTGGAAGTGAGGTCACAGTTAGTACTGTGACTGCTGTGGTGAGGGATCAGTAAGTACTGTGACTCTTGGTAGGACTGTATCTATGAGGGCAGGGCTCAGGTTCAGTCAAGTGACTGTTGGGGTGGGATCAGTAAGTGCTTTGAGTGTTGGGGTGGGAATCAATAAGTACTGTGTCTGTTGGTAGGTGCTGTATCTGTTGGGAATCAGGTCAGTGTCACAACTGTGACTGTTGGGGCAGGGCTCGGGGTCTGTGCCATAACTGTTGGGGTGGGGATCAGTAAGAACTGTGACAGTTGGTGGGTGCTGCATCTGTTGGGAGTGAGGTCAGGGTCAGTACTGTGACTGTTAGGGTGGGGAATCAGTAAGTACTGTGACTGTTAGTAGGTACTGTATCTGTTGTGGCAGGGCTTGGGGTCTTTATCGTGAGTGTTGGGGTGGGTATCAGTAAGTACTGTGACTATTGGGGTGGGGATCAGAAGTACTGTGACTGTTGGGGTGGGGATCAGTAAGTACTGTGACTGTAGTGGTGGGGATCACTAAGTACTGTGACTGTTGTTGGGTTCTATATGTGTTGGGACTGAGGTCAGGGTCAGTACTGTGACTGTTGGGTGGGGATCAGTAAGTACTCTGATTGTTGGTAGGTGCTCTATCTGTTGGGAGTGAGGTTCGTGTCACAACTGTGACTATTGGGGTAGGGATCAGGAACTACTGTGAATGTTGGGGTTGGGATCAGTAAGTACTGTGAGTGTTGGGGTGGGGATCATTAAGTGCTGTGTCTGTTGGTAGGTGCTGTATCTGTTGGGAGTGAGGTTAGTGTCAGTTCTGTGACTGGGAGGAGGTCAGTAAGTTCTGTGACTATTGGTAGGTGCTGTATCTTTTGGGGGCAGGGCTCGTGGTCAGTGCGTGACTGTTGCAGTTAGGATCAGTAAGTATTGTGAGTGTTGGGGTGGGGATCAGTAAGTACTGTGACTGTTGGTAGGTGCTGTATCTGTCGGGGTTGAGGTTAGGGTCAGTAGTGTAACTGGGTGGAGGTCAATAAGTACTGTGACTATTGGTAGGTGCTGCATCTGTTGGGGCAGGGCTCGTGGTCAATGCCGTGACTGATGTGGTGGGGATCAGTAAGTACTGTGACTGTTGGACTGGGGATCAGTAAGTACTGTGACTATTGGGTGCTGTATCTTTATGGGCGGGGCTCGTGGTCAGTGCCGTGACTGTTGCGGTGGGGATCAGTAAGTACTGTGACTGTTGGGGTGGGGATCAGTAAGTACTTTGACTGTTGGTAGGTGCTGTATCTGTTGGGAGTGAGGTCAGGGTCAGTACCATGACTGTGGGGGTTAGGATCAGTAAGTACAGTGACTGTTGGTAGGTGCTGTATCTTTTGGAAGTGATGTCAGGATAAGTAGTGTGACTGTTAGGGTGGGGATCAGTAAGTACTGTGACTGTTGGGGTGGGAATCAGTAAGTACTGTGACTGTTGAGGTGGGGATCAGTAAGTACTGTGACTGTTGGGGTGGGGATCAGTAAGTACTGTGACTGTTGGTAGGTGCTGTATCTGTTGGGGCAGGGCTCGCGTTCAGTGCTGTGACTGTTAGTAAGTACTGTGACTGTTGGTAGGTGCAGTATCTGTTGTGAGTGAGGTCAGGGTAACAACTGTGCTGGTTCAGTTGGGCAATCAGTAAGACTGTCGACTGTAGTTGCTGTGTCTGTTGGGAATGGGATCAGGGTCTGTACGTGTGACTGTTGGGTGGGGATCAGTAAGTACTGTGACTGTTGGGGTGGGGATCAGTAAGTACTGTGACTGTCTGTAGGTGCTGTATCTGTTCGGAGTTGAGGTTAGGGTCAGTAGTGTGACTGGGAGGAGGTCAATAAGTATTGTGACTTTTGGTAGGTGCTGTATCTGTTGGGGCGGGGCTCGTGGTCAGTGCCGTGACTACTGGAGCGGGGATCAGTAAGTACTGTGTCTGTTGGGGTGGGGATCAGTAAGTACTGTGACTGTTGGGGTGGGGATCAGTAAGTACTGTGACTGTTGCGGTGAGGATCAGTAAGTACTGTGTCTGTTGTGGTGGGGATCAGTAAGTACTGTGACTGTTGGAAGGTGCTGTATCTGTTGGGATGTGTCAGGGTCACAACTATGACTGTTGGGGTGGGGCTCAGTAAGTAATGTGACTGTTGGGTTCTGTATCAGTTGAGACTGAGGTCAGGGTCAGTACTGTGACTGTTGGCGGTGGGGATCAGTAAGTACAGTGACTGTTGGTAGGTGTTTTTAAGCAGGACTGAGGTCAGAGTCAGTACTGTGACTGTTGGGGTGGGGATCAGTAAGTACTGTGACTGTTGGGGTGGGGATGAGTAAATACTGTGACTGTTATGGTGGGGATTAGTAAGTAATGTGACTGTTGCTAGCTGCTGTATCTGTTGGGAGTGAGGTTAGGGTCAGTACTGTGACTGGGTGGAGGTCAGTAAATACTGTGACTATTGGTAGGTGCTGTATCTGTTGTGGCAGATCTCATGGTCAGTGCTGTGACTCCGGGAGTGGGAATCAGTAAGTACTGTGACTGTTTGGGTGGGGATCATTAAGTACTGTGACAGTTGGTAGGTGCTGTATCTGTTGGGATTGAGGTTAGGGTCAGTAGTGTAACTGGGTGGAGGTCAATAAGTACTGTGACTATTGGTAGGCGCTGTATCTTTTGGGGCAGGGCTCATGGTCAGTGCCGTGACTCCTGGAGTGGGAATCAGTAAGTACTGTGACTGTTGGGGTGGGGATCGTTAAGTACTGCGACAGTTGGTAGGTGCTGTATCCTTTGGGGCAGGGCTCAGGGTCAGTGCCATTACTGTTGGGGTGGGGGTCAGTAAGTACTGTGACTGTTGGAGTGGGGATCAGTAAGTACTATTACTATTGGTAGGTGCTGTATCTTTTTGGGCAGGGCTCGTGGTCAGTGCCATGACTGTTGCGGTGGGGATCAGTAAGTACTATGACTGTTGGGGTCGGGATCAGTAAGTACTTTGACTGTTGGTAGGTGCTGTATCTGTTGGGGTGAGGTCAGGGTCAGTACCATGACTGTTGGGGTTAGGATCAGTAAGTACAGTGACTATTGGTAGGTGCTGTATCTTTTGGAAGTGATGTCAGGATCAGTAGTGTGACTGTTAGGGTGGGGATCAGTAAGTACTGTGACTGTTGGGGTGGGGATCAGTCAGTACTGTGACTGTTGAGGTGGGGATCAGTAAGTACTGTGACTGTTGGGGTGGGGATCAGTAAGTACAGTGACTGTTGGTAGGTGCTGTATCTGTTGGGGCAGGGCTCGCGGTCAGTGCTGTGTCTGTTAGTAAGTACTGTGACTGTTGGTAGGTGCAGTATCTGTTGTGAGTGAGGTCAGGGTAACAACTGTGACTGGTGGCGTGGGCAATCAGTAAGACTGTGACTGTTGGAAGTTGCTGTTTCTGTTGGGAATGAGGTCAGGGTCTGTAGTGTGACTGTTGGGAAGGGGATCCGTAAGTACTGTGACTGTTGGGGTGGGGATCAGTAAGTACTGTGACTGTAGGGGTGGGGATCAGTAAGTACTGTGACTGTCAGTAGGTGCTGTATCTGTTCGGAATGAGGTTAGGGTCAGTAGTGTGACTGGGAGGAGGTCAGTAATATTGTGACTTTTTGTAGGTGCTATATCTGTTGGGGCAGGGCTCATGGTCAGTGCCGTGACTCCTGGAGTGGGGATCAGTAAGTACTGTGTCTGTTGGGGTGGGGATCAGTAAGTGCTGTGACTGTTGGGGTGGGGATCAGTAAGTACTGTGACTGTTGCGGTGAGGGATCAGTAAGTACTGTGACTGTTCGGTGGGGATCAGTAAGTACTGTGACTGTTGGTAGGTGCTGTATCTGTCGGGAATGTGTCAGGGTCACAACTATGACTGTTGGGGTTCGGCTCAGTAAGTAATGTGACTGTTGTTAGGTTCTGTATCTGTTGAGACTGAGGTCAGGGTCAGTACTGTGACTGTTGTGGGTGGGGATCAGTAAGTACAGTGACTGTTGGTAGGTGTTCTTTCGCTTGGGACTGAGGTCAGAGTCAGTACTGTGACTGTTGGGGTGAGGATAGGTAAGTACTGTGACTGTTGGGGTGGGGATCAGTAAATACTGTGACTGTTATGGTGGGGATTAGTAAGTAATGTGACTGTTGCTTGGTGCTGTATCTGTTGGGAGTGAGGTTAGGGTCAGTACTGTGACTGGGTGGAGGTCAGTAAATACTGTGACTATTGGTAGGTGCGGTATCTGTGGGGCAGGGCTCATGGTCAGTGCTGTGACTCCAGGAGTGGGAATCAGTAAGTACTGTGACTGTTGGGGTGGGGATCATTAAGTACTGTGACAGTTGGTAGGTGCTGTATCTGTTGGGAGTGAGGTTAGGGTCAGTAGTGTAACTGGGTGGAGGTCAATAAGTACTGTGACTATTGGTAGGCGCTGTATCTTTTGGGGCAGGAGCTCATGGTCAGTGCCGTGACTGTTGTGGTGAGGATCAGTAAGTACTGTGACTGTTGGGGTGGGGATCAGTAAGTACTGAGACTGTTGGTAGGTGCTGTATCTGTTGGGTGTGAGGTCAGGGTCACAACTGTGACTGTTGGCGTGGGGATCAGTAAGTACTGTGACTGTAGGTAGGTGCTGTGACTGTTGGGGCAGGGCTCATGGTCAGTGCCGTTACTGTTGGGTGGGGATCAGTAAGTACTGTGACTTTTGGTAGGTTCTGTATCTGTTGGGACTGGGGTCAGGGTCAGTACTATGACTGTTGGGGTGGGGATCAATAAGTACTGTGACTGTTGGTGTGCTGTTCAGTAAGTAGTGTGACTGTTGTGGAGTGTTGTATCTGTTGGGAGTGAGGTCATGGTTAGTGCCATGACAGTTGTGAGGAGGATCAGTAAGTACTGTGACTGTTAGTAGGTGCTGTTTCTTCTGGGGCAGGCTCGGGGTCTGTGCCGTGACTGTAGGAGTGGGGATCATTAGTACTGTCACTGCTGGTAGGTGCTGTATGTGTTTCAGGTGAGGACAGGGTCAGTACTGTGACTGTTGAGTTGGGGTCAGGGTAAGCTTTATAACTTTTGGTAGTGGGGGTTGGAGTACATGCAGTACCTCTGGGTGAGTGGTGTATCTGTTGGAAGTGAGGTCACAGTTAGTACTGTGACTGCTGTGAGTGAGGGATCAGTAAGTACTGTGACTCTTGGTAGGACTGTATCTATGGGGCAGGGCTCAGGTTCAGTCACGTGACTGTTGGGGTGGGATCAGTAAGTGCTTTGAGTGTTGGGGTGGGAATCAATAAGTACTGTGTCTGTTGGTAGGTGCTGTATCTGTTGGGAATCAGGTCAGTGTCACAACTGTGACTGTTGGGGCAGGGCTCGGGGTCTGTGCCATAACTGTTGGGGTGGGGATCAGTAAGAACTGTGACAGTTGGTGGGTGCTGCATCTGTTGGGAGTGAGGTCAGGGTCAGTACTGTGACTGTTAGGGTGGGGAATCAGTAAGTACTGTGACTGTTAGTAGGTACTGTATCTGTTGTGGCAGGGCTTGGGGTCTTTATGTGAGTGTTGGGGTGGGTATCAGTAAGTACTGTGACTATTGGGGTGGGGATCAAGAGTACTGTGACTGTTGGGGTGGGGATCAGTAAGTACTGTGACTGTAGTGGTGGGGATCACTAAGTACTGTGACTGTTGTTAGGTTCTATATGTGTTGGGACTGAGGTCAGGGTCAGTACTGTGACTGTTGGGTGGGGATCAGTAAGTACTCTGATTGTTGGTAGGTGTCTCTATCTGTTGGGAGTGAGGTTCGTGTCACAACTGTGACTATTGGGGTAGGGATCAGGAACTACTGTGAATGTTGGGGTTGGGATCAGTAAGTACTGTGAGTGTTGGGGTGGGGATCATTAAGTGCTGTGTCTGTTGGTAGGTGCTGTATCTGTTGGGAGTGAGGTTAGTGTCAGTTCTGTGACTGGGAGGAGGTCAGTAAGTTCTGTGACTATTGGTAGGTGCTGTATCTTTTGGGGCAGGGCTCGTGGTCAGTGCCGTGACTGTTGCAGTTAGGATCAGTAAGTATTGTGAGTGTTGGGGTGGGGATCAGTAAGTACTGTGACTGTTGGTAGGTGCTGTATCTGTGGGGTTGAGGTTAGGGTCAGTAGTGTAACTGGGTGGAGGTCAATAAGTACTGTGACTATTGGTAGGTGCTGCATCTGTTGGGGCAGGGCTCGTGGTCAATGCCGTGACTGATGTGGTGGGGATCAGTAAGTACTGTGACTGTTGGACTGGGGATCAGTAAGTACTGTGACTATTGGTAGGTGCTGTATCTTTATGGGCAGGGCACGGTGGTCAGTGCCGTGACTGTTGCGGTGGGGATCAGTAAGTACTGTGACTGTTGGGGTGGGGATCAGTAAGTACTTTGACTGTTGGTAGGTGCTGTATCTGTTGGGAGTGAGGTCAGGGTCAGTACCATGACTGTGGGGTTGGGATCAGTAAGTACAGTGACTGTTGGTAGGTGCTGTATCTTTTGGAAGTGATGTCAGGATAAGTAGTGTGACTGTTAGGGTGGGGATCAGTAAGTACTGTGACTGTTGGGGTGGGAATCAGTAAGTACTGTGACTGTTGAGGTGGGGATCAGTAAGTACTGTGACTGTTGGGGTGGGGATCAGTAAGTACTGTGACTGTTGGTAGGTGCTGTATCTGTTGGGGCAGGGCTCGCATTCAGTGCTGTGACTGTTAGTAAGTACTGTGACTGTTGGTAGGTGCAGTATCTGTTGTGAGTGAGGTCAGGGTAACAACTGTGACTGGTTGCGTGGGCAATCAGTAAGACTGTGACTGTTGGAAGTTGCTGTTTCTGTTGGGAATGAGGTCAGGGTCTGTAGTGTGACTGTTGGGCAGGGGATCCGTAAGTACTGTGAGTGTTGGGGTGGGGATCAGTAAGTACTGTGACTGTTGGTAGGTGCTGTATCTGTCGGGGTTGAGGTTAGGGTCAGTAGTGTAACTGGGTGGAGGTCAATAAGTACTGTGACTATTGGTAGGTGCTGCATCTGTTGGGGCAGGGCTCGTGGTCAATGCCGTGACTGATGTGGTGGGGATCAGTAAGTACTGTGACTGTTGGACTGGGGATCAGTAAGTACTGTGACTATTGGTAGGTGCTGTATCTTTATGGGCAGGGGCTCGTGGTCAGTGCCGTGACTGTTCGCGATGGGGATCAGTAAGTACTGTGACTGTTGGGGTGGGGATCAGTAAGTACTTTGACTGTTGGTAGGTGCTGTATCTGTTGGGGAGTGAGGTCAGGGTCAGTACCATGACTGTGGGGTTGGGATCAGTAAGTACAGTGACTGTTGGTAGGTGCTGTATCTTTTGGAAGTGATGTCAGGATAAGTAGTGTGACTGTTAGGGTGGGGATCAGTAAGTACTGTGACTGTTGGGGTGGGAATCAGTAAGTACTGTGACTGTTGAGGTGAGGATCAGTAAGTACTGTGACTGTTGGGGTGGGGATCAGTAAGTACTGTGACTGTTGGTAGGTGCTGTATCTGTTGGGGCAGGGCTCGCGTTCAGTGCTGTGACTGTTAGTAAGTACTGTGACTGTTGGTAGGTGCAGTATCTGTTGTGAGTGAGGTCAGGGTAACAACTGTGACTGGTTGCGTGGGCAATCAGTAAGACTGTGACTGTTGGAAGTTGCTGTATCTGTTGGGACTGGGGTCAGGGTCAGTACTATGACTGTTGGGGTGGGGATCAATAAGTACTGTGACTGTTGGTGTGCTGTTCAGTAAGTAGTGTGACTGTTGGCAGGTGTTGTATCTGTTGGGAGTGAGGTCATGGTTAGTGCCATGACAGTTGTGGTGGGGATCAGTAAGTACTGTGACTGTTAGTAGGTGCTGTTTCTTCTGGGGCAGGCTCGGGGTCTGTGCCGTGACTGTAGGAGTGGGGATCATTAGTACTGTCACTGCTGGTAGGTGCTGTATGTGTTTCAGGTGAGGACAGGGTCAGTACTGTGACTGTTGAGTTGGGGGTCAGGGTAAGCTTTATAACTTTTGGTAGTGGGGGGTTGGAGTACATGCAGTACCTCTGGGTAGGTGGTGTATCTGTTGGAAGTGAGGTCACAGTTAGTACTGTGACTGCTGTGGTGGGGATCAGTAAGTACTGTGACTCTTGGTAGGACTGTATCTATAGGGGCAGGGCTCAGGTTCAGTCACGTGACTGTTGGGGTGGGATCAGTAAGTGCTTTGAGTGTTGGGGTGGGAATCAATAAGTACTGTGTCTGTTGGTAGGTGCTGTATCTGTTGGGAATCAGGTCAGTGTCACAACTGTGACTGTTGGGGCAGGGCTCGGGGTCTGTGCCATAACTGTTGGGGTGGGGATCAGTAAGAACTGTGACAGTTGGTGGGTGCTGCATCTGTTGGGAGTGAGGTCAGGGTCAGTACTGTGACTGTTAGGGTGGGGAATCAGTAAGTACTGTGACTGTTAGTAGGTACTGTATCTGTTGTGGCAGGGCTTGGGGTCTTTGTCGTGAGTGTTGGGGTGGGTATCAGTAAGTACTGTGACTATTGGGGTGGGGATCAAGAAGTACTGTGACTGTTGGGGTGGGGATCAGTAAGTACTGTGACTGTAGTGGTGGGGATCACTAAGTATTGTGACTGTTGTTAGGTTCTATATGTGTTGGGACTGAGGTCAGGGTCAGTACTGTGACTGTTGGGGTGGGGATCAGTAAGTACTCTGATTGTTGGTAGGTGCTCTATCTGTTGGGAGTGGGGTTCGTGTCACAACTGTGACTATTGGGGTAGGGATCAGGAACTACTGTGAATGTTGGGGTTGGGATCAGTAAGTACTGTGAGTGTTGGGGTGGGGATCATTAAGTGCTGTGTCTGTTGGTAGGTGCTGTATCTGTTGGGAGTGAGGTTAGTGTCAGTTCTGTGACTGGGAGGAGGTCAGTAAGTTCTGTGACTATTGGTAGGTGCTGTATCTTTTGGGGCAGGGCTCGTGGTCAGTGCCGTGACTGTTGCAGTTGGGATCAGTAAGTATTGTGAGTGTTGGGGTGGGGATCAGTAAGTACTGTGACTGTTGGTAGGTGCTGTATCTGTCGGGGTTGAGGTTAGGGTCAGTAGTGTAACTGGGTGGAGGTCAATAAGTACTGTGACTATTGGTAGGTGCTGCATCTGTTGGGGCAGGGCTCGTGGTCAATGCCGTGACTGATGTGGTGGGGATCAGTAAGTACTGTGACTGTTGGACTGGGGATCAGTAAGTACTGTGACTATTGGTAGGTGCTGTATCTTTATGGGCAGGGCTCGTGGTCAGTGCCGTGACTGTTGCTGTGGGGATCAGTAAGTACTGTGACTGTTGGGGTGGGGATCAGTAAGTACTTTGACTGTTGGTAGGTGCTGTATCTGTTGGGAGTGAGGTCAGGGTCAGTACCATGACTGTGGGGTTGGGATCAGTAAGTACAGTGACTGTTGGTAGGTGCTGTATCTTTTGGAAGTGATGTCAGGATAAGTAGTGTGACTGTTAGGGTGGGGATCAGTAAGTACTGTGACTGTTGGGGTGGGAATCAGTAAGTACTGTGACTGTTGAGGTGGGGATCAGTAAGTACTGTGACTGTTGGGGTGGGGATCAGTAAGTACTGTGACTGTTGGTAGGTGCTGTATCTGTTGGGGCAGGGCTCGCGTTCAGTGCTGTGACTGTTAGTAAGTACTGTGACTGTTGGTAGGTGCAGTATCTGTTGTGAGTGAGGTCAGGGTAACAACTGTGACTGGTTGCGTGGGCAATCAGTAAGACTGTGACTGTTGGAAGTTGCTGTTTCTGTTGGGAATGAGGTCAGGGTCTGTAGTGTGACTGTTGGGCAGGGGATCCGTAAGTACTGTGACTGTTGGGGTGGGGATCAGTAAGTACTGTGACTGTAGGGGTGGGTATCAGTAAGTACTGTGACTGTCAGTAGGTGCTGTATCTGTTCGGAATGAGGTTAGGGTCAGTAGTGTGACTGGGAGGAGGTCAGTAAGTATTGTGACTTTTGGTAGGTGCTGTATCTGTTGGGGCAGGGCTCGTGGTCAGTGCCGTGACTACTGGAGCGGGGATCAGTAAGTACTGTGTCTGTTGGGGTGGGGATCAGTAAGTACTGTGAGTGTTGGGGTGGGGATCAGTAAGTACTGTGACTGTTGCGGTGGGGATCAGTAAGTACTGTGTTTGTTGTGGTGGGGATCAGTAAGTACTGTGACTGTTGGAAGGTGCTGTATCTGTCGGGTATGTGTCAGGGTCACAACTATGAGTGTTGGGGTGGGGCTCAGTAAGTAATGTGACTGTTAGGTTCTGTATCAGTTGAGACTGAGGTCAGGGTCAGTACTGTGACTGTTGGCGGTGGGGATCAGTAAGTACAGTGACTGTTGGTAGGTGTTTTTTCGCTTAGGACTGAGGTCAGAGTCAGTACTGTGACTGTTGGGGTGGGGATCAGTAAGTACTGTGACTGTTGGGGTGGGGATGAGTAAATACTGTGACTGTTATGGTGGGGATTAGTAAGTAATGTGACTGTTGCTAGCTGCTGTATCTGTTGGGAGTGAGGTTAGGGTCAGTACTGTGACTGGGTGGAGGTCAGTAAATACTGTGACTATTGGTAGGTGCTGTATCTGTTGTGGCAGATCTCATGGTCAGTGCTGTGACTCCGGGAGTGGGAATCAGTAAGTACTGTGACTGTTTGGGTGGGGATCATTAAGTACTGTGACAGTTGGTAGGTGCTGTATCTGTTGGGATTGAGGTTAGGGTCAGTAGTGTAACTGGGTGGAGGTCAATAAGTACTGTGACTATTGGTAGGCGCTGTATCTTTTGGGGCAGGGCTCATGGTCAGTGCCGTGACTCCTGGAGTGGGAATCAGTAAGTACTGTGACTGTTGGGGTGGGGATCGTTAAGTACTGCGACAGTTGGTAGGTGCTGTATCCTTTGGGGCAGGGCTCAGGGTCAGTGCCATTACTGTTGAGGTGGGGGTCAGTAAGTACTGTGACTGTTGGGGTGGGGATCAGTACATACTGTTACTGTTGGTAGGTTCTGTATCTGTTGAGACTGGGGTCAGGGTCAGTACTGTGACTGTTGGGGTGGGGATCAGTAAGTACTGTGACTGTTGTGGTGGGATCAGTAAGTACTGTTACAGTTGGTAGGTGCTCTATTTGTTGGGACTAAGGTCAGGGTCAGTACTGTGACTGTTGGGATGGGGATCAATAAGTACTGTCACTGCTGGTAGGTGCTGTATGTGTTTCAGGTGAGGTCAGGGTCAGTAATGTGACTGTTGAGTTGGGGGTCAGGGTAAGCTTTATAACTTTTGGTAGTGGGGGTTGGAGTACATGCTGTACCTCTTGGTAGGTGCTGTATCTGTTGGAAGTGAGGTCACAGTCAGTACTGTGACTGCTGTGAGTGAGGGATCAGTAAGTACTGTGACTCTTGGTAGGACTGTGTCTATAGGGCAGGGCTCAGGTTCAGTCCGTGACTGTTGGGGTGGGATCAGTAAGTGCTTTGAGTGTTGGGGTGGCAATCAATAAGTACTGTGTCTGTTGGTAGGTGCTGTATCTGTTGGGAATCAGGTCAGTGTCACAACTGTGACTGTTGGGGCAGGGCTCGGGGTCTGTGCCATAACTGTTGGGGTGGGGATCAATAAGAACTGTGACAGTTGGTGGGTGCTGCATCTGTTGGGAGTGAGGTCAGGGTCAGTACTGTGACTGTTAGCGTGGGGAATCAGTAAGTACTGTGACTGTTGGTAGGTACTGTATCTGTTGTGGCAGGGCTTGGGGTCTTTAATAAGTGAGTGTTGGGGTGGGTATCAGTAAGTACTGTGACTATTGGGGTGGGGATCAAAGTACTGTGACTGTTGGGGTGGGGATCAGTCAGTACTGTGACTGTAGTGGTGGGGATCACTAAGTACTGTGACTGTTGTTAGGTTCTATATGTGTTGGGACTGAGGTCAGGGTCAGTACTGTGACTGTTGGGGTGGGGATCAGTAAGTACTCTGATTGTTGGTAGGTGCTCTATCTGTTGGGAGTGAGGTCAGTGTCACAACTGTGACTATTGGGGTAGGGATCAGGAACTACTGTGAATGTTGGGGTTGGGATCAGTAAGTACTGTGAGTGTTGGGGTGGGGATCATTAAGTGCTGTGACTGTTGGTAGGTGCTGTATCTGTTGGGAGTGAGGTTAGTGTCAGTTCTGTGACTGGGAAAAGGTCAGTAAGTTCTGTGACTATTGGTAGGTGCTGTATCTTTTGGGGCAGGGCTCATGGTCAGAGCCGTGACTGTTGCAGTTGGGATCAGTAAGTATTGTGAGTGTTGGGGTGGGGATCAGTAAGTACTGTGACTGTTGGTAGGTGCTGTATCTGTCGGGGGTGAGGTTAGGGTCAGTAGTGTAACTGGGTGGAGGTCAATAAGTACTGTGACTATTGGTAGGTGCTGCATCTTTTGGGGCAGGGCTCGTGGTCAGTGCCGTGACTGATGTGGTGGGGATCAGTAAGTACTGTGACTGTTGGAGTGGGGATCAGTAACTACTGTGACTATTGGTAGGTGCTGTATCTTTAAGGGCAGGGCTCGTGGTCAGTGCCGTGACTGTTGCGGTGGGGATCAGTAAGTACTATGACTGTTGGGGTGGGGATCAGTAAGTACTTTGACTGTTGGTAGGTGCTGTATCTGTTGGGAGTGAGGTCAGGGTCAGTACCATGACTGTGGGGGTTGGGATCAGTAAGTACAGTGACTGTTGGTAGGTGCTGTATCTTTTGGAAGTGATGTCAGGATAAGTAGTGTGACTGTTAGGGTGGGGATCAGTAAGTACTGTGACTGTTGGGGTGGGAATCAGTAAGTACTGTGACTGTTGAGGTGGGGATCAGTAAGTACTGTGACTGTTGGGGTGGGGATCAGTAAGTACTGTGACTGTTGGTAGGTGCTGTATCTGTTGGGGCAGGGCTCGCGGTCAGTGCTGTGACTGTTAGTAAGTACTGTGACTGTTGGTAGGTGCAGTATCTGTTGTGAGTGAGGTCAGGGTAACAACTGTGACTGGTGGCGTGGGCAATCAGTAAGACTGTGACTGTTGGAAGTTGCTGTTTCTGTTGGGAATGAGGTCAGGGTCTGTAGTGTGACTGTTGGGGAGGGGATCCGTAAGTACTGTGACTGTTGGGGTGGGGATCAGTAAGTACGGTGACTGTAGGGGTGGGGATCAGTAAGTACTGTGACTGTCAGTAGGTGCTGTATCTGTTCGGAATGAGGTTAGGGTCAGTAGTGTGACTGGGAGGAGGTCAGTAAGTATTGTGACTTTTGGTAGGTGCTGTATCTGTTGGGGCAGGGCTCGTGGTCAGTGCCGTGACTCCTGGAGCGGGGATCAGTAAGTACTGTGTCTGTTGGGGTGGGGATCAGTAAGTACTGTGACTGTTGGGGTGGGGATCAGTAAGTACTGTGACTGTTGCGGTGGGGATCAGTAAGTACTGTGTCTGTTGCGGTGGGGATCAGTAAGTACTGTGACTGTTGGTAGGTGCTGTATCTGTCGGGTATGTGTCAGGGTCAGAACTATGACTGTTGGGGTGGGGCTCAGTAAGTAATGTGACTGTTGTTAGGTTCTGTATCTGTTGAGACTGAGGTCAGGGTCAGTACTGTGACTGTTGGCGGTGGGGATCAGTAAGTACAGTGACGGTTGGTAGGTGTTTTTACGCTTGGGACTGAGGTCAGAGTCAGTACTGTGACTGTTGGGGTGGGGATCAGTAAGTACTGTGACTGTTGGGGTGGGGATGAGTAAATACTGTGACTGTTATGGTGGGGATTAGTAAGTAATGTGACTGTTGCTAGGTGCTGTATCTGTTGGGAGTGAGGTTAGGGTCAGTACTGTGACTGGGTGGAGGTCAGTAAATACTGTGACTATTGGTAGGTGCTGTATCTGTTGGGGCAGATCTCATGGTCAGTGCTGTGACTCCTGGAGTGGGAATCAGTAAGTACTGTGACTGTTTGGGTGGGGATCATTAAGTACTGCGACAGTTGGTAGGTGCTGTATCTGTTGGGAGTGAGGTTAGCGTCAGTAGTGTAACTGGGTGGAGGTCAATAAGTACTGTGACTATTGGTAGGCGCTGTATCTTTTGGGGCAGGGCTCATGGTCAGTGCCGTGACTGTTGCGGTGAGGATCAGTAAGTACTGTGACTGTTGGGGTGGGGATCAGTAAGTACTGAGACTGTTGATAGGTGCTGTATCTGTTGGGTGTGAGGTCAGGGTCACAACTGTGACTGTTGGCATTGGGATCAGTATGTACTGTGACTGTAGGTAGGTGCTGTGACTGTTGGGGCAGGGCTCAGGGTCAGTGCCGTTACTGTTGGGGTGGTGATCAGTAAGTACTGTGACTGTTGGGGTCGGGATCAGTAAGTACTGTTACTATTGGTAGGTGCTCTATTTGATGGGACTGAGGTCTGGGTCAGTACTGTGACTGTTGGAATGGGGATCAGTAAGTACTGTGACTATTGGGGTGGGGATCAGTAAGTACTGTGACTGTTGGTGTGGTGTTCAGTAAGTAGTGTGACTGTTGGCATGTGTTGTATCTGTTGGGAGTGAGGTCATGGTTAGTGCCATGACAGTTGTGGTGGGGCTCAGTAAGTACTGTGACTGTTGGTAGGTGCTGTATCTGTCGGGAATGTGTCCGGGTCACAACTATGACTGTTGGGGTGGGGCTCAGTAAGTAATGTGACTGTTGTAAGATTCTGTATCTGTTGAGACTGAGGTCAGGGTCAGTACTGTGACTGTTGGGGGTGGGGATCAGTAAGTACAGTGTCTGTTGGTAGGTGTTCTTTCTCTTGGGACTGAGGTCAGAGTCAGTACTGTTACTGTTGGGATGGGGTTCAGTAAGTACTGTGACTGTTGGGGTGGGGCTCAGTAAGTACTGTGACTGTTGGTAGGTGCAGTATCTGTCAGGAATGTGTCAGGGTCACAACTATGACTGTTGGTGTGGTGTTCAGTAAGTAGTGTGACTGTTGGCAGGTGTTGTATCTGTTGGGAGTGAGGTCATGGTTAGTGCCATGACAGTTGTGGTGCGGATCAGTAAGTACTGTGACTGTTGGTAGGTGCTGTTTCTTCTGGGGCAGGCTTGGGGTCAGTGCCATGACTGTAGGAGTGGAGATCATTAGTACTGTCACTGCTGGTAGGTGCTGTATGTGTTTCAGGTGAGGACAGGGTCAGTACTGTGACTGTTGAGTTGGGTGTCATGGTAAGCTTTATAACTTTTGGTAGTGGGGGTTGGAGTACATGCTGTACCTCTTGGTAGGTGCTGAATCTGTTGGAAGTGAGGTCACAGTCAGTACTGTGACTGCTGTGGTGGGGATCAGTAAGTACTGTGACTCTTGGTAGGACTGTGTCTATAGGGACAGGGCTTGGGATCAGTCGCGTGACTGTTGGGGTGGGATCAGTAAGTGCTTTGAGTGTTGGGGTGGGAATCAATAAGTACTGTGACTGTAGGTAGGTGCTGTATCTGTTGGGAATCAGGTCAGTGTCACAACTGTGACTGTCGGGGCAGGGCTCGGGGTCTGTGCCATAACTGTTGGGGTGGGGTTCAGTAAGAACTGTGACAGTTGGTGGGTGCTGCATCTGTTGGGAGTGAGGTCAGGGTCAGTACTGTGACTGTTAGGGTGGGGAATCAGTAAGTACTGTGACTGTTGGTAGGTGCTGTATCTGTTGTGGCAGGGCTTGGGGTCTTTGGCGTGACTGTTGGGGTGGGTATCAGTAAG